>JAZHRO010000033.1:614772-1229545 GCA_037157565.1 Thalassia testudinum | reverse complement strand
AGCAAGTATGATCGGAATTTTTCCAGTCCAAAGACTACAGCAAGCAACTCTTTTTCTGTGACCGTATAATTACGCTGGGCCTCGTCCAACGTTTTGCTCGCGTAGTAGATCACCACGGGCTTCTTGTCTTGCCTTTGTCCCAGGACAGTGCCTATGGCAAAATCTGATGCGTCACACATAATCTCAAAATCCTGGGACCAGTCTGGGGGTTGAAGTACAGGTGCAGTGGAGACTAAGTCCCGGAGGGTCTGATAAGCCTGGGTGCAATCAGGAGACATGTGGAAAGTTGCGTCGTTGGCTAGAAGGTCGGTCAAGGGTTTGGAAAGTTTGGAAAAGTCTTTGATGAACCTTCGGTAGAAGCCAACATGTCCTAGGAAAGAACGAATCTGTCGGACCGAACTAGGTGGAGGAAGTTTGGAAATTAAATCAACCTTAGCTCGATCTACCTCGATGCCCTTATGCGAAACGATGTGTCCGAGGACAATTCCTTCTTGAACCATAAAATGGCTCTTTTCCCAACTTAACACCAAGTTAACCTCGATACATCGTTTCAGGATTTTCTCCAAGTTGCTCAAACAATGGTCGAATGAATTCCCGAATACAGAGAAATCATCCATAAAGACCTCCAAGTATTCACCCACCATTTCTGAAAAAATGGCTAGCATGCAACGCTGGAAGGTTGCGGGTGCGTTGCATAACCCGAACGGCATTCGACGGAATGCAAATGTGCCATACGGGCAAGTGAATGTGGTCTTTTCCTGATCTTCCGGAGCAATTGCGACTTGGTTATATCCTGAATATCCATCCAGGAAGCAAAAATACTTCTGCCCTGCCAATCTTTCAAGGATTTGGTCAATGAATGGCAAGGGGAAGTGGTCCTTCTTAGTGGCTTCGTTAAGCTTCCTATAATCAATACACACCCGCCATGCAGTGGTGGTGCGGGTGGGAATGGATTCGCCATGATCATTAGTGACAACGGTGAGCCCAGCCTTCTTTGGAACCACTTGAGTGGGGCTCACCCAGGGGCTATCAGAGATAGGGTAGATGATGTCGGCGTCGAGCCACTTGATAATTTCTTTTTTAACGACCTCCCGCATGTTAGGGTTTAACCGTCTCTGCATCTGGCGGGAAGGTCGGGCCCCGTCTTCCAGGTAAATCTTGTGGGTGCAATAGGTGGGGCTAATTCCTCTTAGATCTGAGATGGTCCAACCAATGGCGGCCCGATGTTCTGAAATAGTTGCAGTCAACCTTAGTTCCTGATCCTTGGTTAGATGGGAATTAATAATCACTGGGAAGGTCTGGCCAGGTCCCAAGAAGACGTACTTGAGATTCTCGGGCAATGGTTTAAGTTCAGGTGCGGGTGGGACCACAGTCGATGGGAATGGAAAGGGCGGTAGTTGATCAACATTGATTTCTTCAAATGGTGTCATGTGATGATACTCAGCCTTACAGAGGTCCACAGGTAATGATGGTGGCGAGTCAGAACTACGGGTTTGGTGGTCTGAGACAGAATTGAGGGTAAGGCATTCCTCGATTAAAGTTTCCACGGGATCATGTTCCTCAATGTAATCACAATCAAAAGACTTTGTTGCCCGGAAGATATCTAATTGCATTTTCCTGTCTCCGAAGACGATTTCCATACATCCCGTGTCGCAATCGATGTTTGCTTTAGCCGTGGCTAAGAAAGGTCTGCCTAAGATTATGGGTGCGTTCTGTAATTTTTCAGGGACTTCCATGTTGAGCACCAAAAAGTCGACTGGGAAATAGAAGTCCTTGACCCGTACAATCACGTCCTCGACAACCCCCTTCGGGGTTTTCACTGATCTATCCGCCAGCTGGATGGTGACAGGGGTTGGTGCCAGCTCCCCAAAACCAAATTGGTGGTACAAGGTTGTGGGAATTAGGTTGATAGAAGCACCTAGGTCCAGGAGCGCTCTATCAAATGTCATGTCCCCGATGTTGCAGGAAATCAGGGGTGCTCCTGGGTCAGTTCGTTTGAGTGGAAGGTTGCTTGATATCACGGAACTGGCTTGCTCAGAGAGTACAACCTTCCTAGGTGCTTGAGGTCTCGGCTTACGCTTGGGTGTACAGGCATCCTTTAAGAACTTGGCGTAAGCGGGGATGTGTTTGACAGCTTCTAGAAGCGGAATATTAATCTGTACTTGTTTAAAAATTTCCATCAGCTCCTCAGTTTCCACAGTATTCTTTTTTCTCTTGATTGTTTCCAAGGCCTCAGGATAGGGTGTCTGGATTGGTTCCATGTTTGGGTCCTTGGTTGGTGCTTCTTCTAAGTCGGGTAAAGTCTCGGGGAGAGTCGGCCATTTGGGATCCTGGGTTTTGGTGCCGCTTCTCAAGGTCACCGCATTCGCAGAGGCATTAGGGCCATGGGGTGATCCTTGAGAAGATGAGGATGAAGAGGAGCCAAACCCAGGAGGTGTTTGTGGAGCCGGTTGGACCATATGAGCCTGCCCGGGGTTGCCTTGGAACCCTTGCGAATTGGGGCCTCTGTTAATTATGTTTCGCGGGTTTGGTTGTGGTTGGGAAGGTAGAGATCCTTGCTGTTTACAGTCCAAGAGTTGGCTTAACTGTCCCTTTACCAAGGCCATTTCTTCCTGATGTTTTTGGTTCATGTCAGCCATCATCTTTATTAGGGTGTCCATTTGGTTTTGTGGGGGAGGGGCCGCCCTATTTTGGTTATATTGGGGTCTAACTGGTGGTCCTTGCTGATAGGGGGGCAAGTGTGGCTGTTGGTTTGGCCTGGGCTGGTTTTGGAATTGCGGTAGTTTCTGGTTTGTCCAACCAAAGTTGGGGTGATTACGCCAGCCGGTGTTGTAAGTGTTGGAGAAAGGGTCAGGTTTTGCATATCCTTGGACGGCTTGCACATCTTCTAGAATAGCCTATGTTGATGAAGAAGGAAGGGAGTAATCAAGGGTCGAGGGAGCAAAGGTCCCTCCTTGGAACATGGTTGGGGGTTGTTCCAGGTTTAGTTGGGTGAAGGGTTGGACCAGGTCAACATTATGTGCTCCTTTTGCTAGGGTGAAAGTCTGCAAGGGGTTCCTGGTCTGGTTTAGAAGCTCATCAATCTTCTTGTCCACCAATTCCACTCGATCCAACTTTTTGGCAATAATGTCCATGTCAACCATTCCAGAATTTGCTTGCACCTCATAAATCCCACCACGGGGTTGACTGGATCTGTTAAACTGGTTCATGGAGGCATTGTTGAGCGAATTCTCGCTCATAGACTCAAAGAGCTCAAACGCGCTCTCCTCATCTTTGTTTAGGAAGTTTCCCCCGCATGAGGCATCGACGAAGTTCCGTAGGTTGCTATCCAGACCGTGGTAGAAGATCTGGGCCAATTGCCACCTTGGAACTTCGTGGTGTGGGCATTTCCTCAAAAGTTCATTGAATCTTTCCCACGCCTCATGAAATTGTTCCCCACCCTGGAGTGTGAAGGTAGTGATAGCTCTTCTGAGGGCATTGGTCTTTCCTATGGGGAAGAATTTCTTTAAAAATGCATGCCTCAGTTCCTCCCAGGTGGTGATGGGTCTACCTAGGGTTCTAAGCCAATGAGAAGCCTTGTCTCTTAATGAGAAAGGGAACATCTTGATTAGAACAATATCAAGGCTAATGTTCCTAGGTTTTACTGTTCTTGCTATGCGGTCTAGATCTTCTAGGTGCTGAAAGGGGTCTTCATTTGAGCTTCCATGAAAGTGGCTCTGGATTAGACTTAATACATTAGGTTTTAGCTCAAAATCGTCTCCCCCTTCGGGGATCCTAAGGTGTGGCTCGACTCTAATGGCAGAAGGGTTATAGAAATCACGGAGGGGTCTTGGCTGGTTCTGAAATGGTGGTAAATCAAGTGGTGGTTGTCCTGGTATGTCATTGAAAGGTGGTGGTTGTTCTTGCGGGTTCTGTAACCGTTGTATGGCTTGCATGATGGTGTGGATTTGTCGTTGCTGAAGCCGATGGTTAGCATTGATTTGAGCCTGGACGACAGCCATAGCATCTGGTGGGGGTTGATCTTCAGCCTCATCTACCCTAGGTTCAGCCATGTTTTCAACAGAGTTACGTCGCCTAGATTCCTGCCCCAAAACACACAATTTGGGATGCAGTGAGCGCCTCCTGTGCATACACTAGAGAAGAACTGGAGGGGATGCGGAGGGCGACAGATGCGAGAAATGTGTTTCAATCAAGCACGCAAGCCTAATCCTTATGGTGTATTCCTTAGGAGACCTAGAAATCTCACAAAGGGTGATTAAGTCCGTAAGCACTGGACTTCCCTTCTCAAGGCTAATCTGGCCAGGTTGATTACGAGGGGATTGCAAGGAAGGTTCTTCCTTTGGCTTACGCCTCCGGTTCCATAGACCCCACAACCACGGTCGTTTGACACTGCCCCGCAGCCTAGTCACCAGATTCTACCAAGGGAATGAAAGCCAAGTGCCTAGCAGACAAAACCTCACCTTTTGAGACTTAACTCAGTCCTGCCTAGGGCACGTCTACTCAGTTTTAAAGGGCTAGGATAGTGCTTGTGCTTAGGGTGATGTGATGAGGCATTGATTGGGGTGGTGCCTCTTAATGTTCTACTTTCAAAGTGTGTGATTCTAGCAAAACATGATTTTCAAGCAAGGATTTGTTAAGATATAGTGTCTTTTTAGTGTTTCATCCTTACTTAAGTACTTTTTAGGGTTGACGTGTCTTAATTTTTTCAAACAAGTTTCAGTGGGCACGTCAAGTTCTGCACACAACTTAGTGAAAGTAGATTTCCTTTTATTTTGTAGAGGCTCTAAAACCCTAGTGTACTCATCCTGATAATCATGCAGCTTCTATTAGATGAGTCAGTTTTAGGGTTGAGTGGTGCGGCCCAGGTCAACTCACGGTGGCTTCGCAAACACCACTCAAGAGAGAAAGAAAAGAACACTCCAAGAATTTGTCCAGTATATTAGAGTGTACATTTTTTTGTAGGGTGGTGTGTTAAGAATGTGGGTCAAGCAATCATTCGCCACGCCAATTTTTTTCAGCTTTTATGATTTTTTTTAGCTTTTTCACGCAAGCAAACAATGAGAGAGAGAGAGTACTCACTATCGGTCCTCGAGGCGTCTACTTCCTTGCTACCATAGTGGAATGCGTCGCTTCGCCGTCCATGCGCCGAATTCCTGCATCCGTCAAGTAAAAAGGAAAGTAGGGCATTAGACGATATGAGAATGAAGGTGGAATGGAGGTGATAAAACAAATCCGTTGCCTCCCCGGCAACGGCGCCAAAAACTGACGTGCCTACGTGCGTGTGTGTTAAGAGGTGTCGTTATAGTTGCACTTGATACGTCGATTTTAAAAGAAGTAAACGGAGGTGAGTCCGAGTGTCGATCTCAGGGAGGCGTGGAAATCGGATTTTGTTTACCACTTGTTGTCACGAAAAAGGCGGAGTTTTGCTTGCGAAAGAGATGGTTTTGAAAAGCGAGAGATAGAGAGAGTTTAGGGTTAGAAAGCTCTTGGTTTTGATCATGCACTTTAAGCAGAAATTAAAATGGCAACTAAATGGAAAATAATTTCATTAAACATGCATTCATAGTTCATGGTTTACAATATTAAATACATGCTTCAACAAAAGTAAATGAAAGCTTAAAAGAGAGAGAGAGATAGAGAGAGAGTGGAGAGCGACGAGGCAGCCACGGCGGTGGAGGAGGCTCCGTCGGCGGCTCGTCGTCTTCGGCGATTACAAGAGTGCCTAAGACTAGTTAGGAGAGGAGTGGAGTAGTTGCAAGTGGGAGAGGATGCCTTGAATGGTGGTAGAAGGGGGTTTAAATAGAGTTAAGGGCTTCCTAAAAGAAGAATGTGCTTTAGCGACATCCAGAACGTCGCTAAAACCGCTTCCATATACGTCGGTGAAGGCCTTCTGCCGCCGGTCAGCCGCCCGCCCCTCTCTCTCTTCAGGCGCGATCCGTGGACGTCGAACGAGAGCCGTCCGATTGATGATCGGACGGCTGAGATCCTCCCGCGCCTGCGCTAGGATCGCGCTTCGGGCGTGCGTGCGCGCGCGCGTGGGAGGTGGGGCACTGTCGTCGCGCCGCGTGGCGCGATCCTAGCCGCTCGCTTCTGATCGCGCGGCTCAATTTTGCCGCGCCCTTCGCCCGCAAGTGATTTCTGCTCCGCGCGATTCGACCGCGCGTCGCCGCGACGCGGGCGTGCGCGCTAACCGTTGCGCCACGCCCGCGCTTTGTCGCGGCGACCGCGGGCGAGCGCGCGGATCTCGGCCGTTCGATCGAAGATCAACGGCCGAGATGCGTCCTTGGCTGGCTTGGGGGCGTGCGGGCGGCGGGGGCGGGGCGACGTGGCGCGTTCTAGGCCGTTGATCTCCAGATCAACGGTCAGGATTTCTTGGGCCCATTGTGGGAGCTCCGGATGTCGGATTTGGCCGATCTTGAGTCCGTTAGACTCCGTTCGTCGTCCTGAATCCATCCGTGCGGTCCGATTGCTCATCTGAGGCCTGCTTTGACAAATGCTTTACACAAATGGCCATTAATACAGTTTATAAGCAATCTTGGTACTTGATGCATGCAATGCTCCTATTCTACTTTATGTTGTGCCTTTTATTCTAAAGATGGGCCATATTCAACCTAATTACTACCCCCTTGCGTGGCGTTATCAGTAGGGTTAAGGGATAGGTTATTGTGTTGTAGGGCTAAGATTAGATCATAGGGTAGTAGTTAGGAGATGGATGGCTAGGGTTAGTTTGCGCCAATCTTAAGGGATATGTGAAGGTGTGGTTAGGTGTTTTGGCACCAACTATAGGAGGGTTTAGGTTGGTTAAGTGGTGTGGGTTTTTGGAAGGGTTAGGATGGTTCCATGTGGTGGTGGTTATGGGATTAAGGGTAGATATAGGTGGTGCCAAAATGTGGGGGTGTGGGTGGTGTGTTTTGGCACCAACTAGGGTGTAGTTTAGGGTAGTTAAGGGGGGTTAAGGTTGGCACCAAAGGTGGGTTTCTAGAAGGGATTAGGTGTGTGGTAGGGATGGCTTTAGGTGGTGATGTGTAGGGCTAGGATTTAGGCAGATGTTGGCACCAAAATGAAGGGTTGCATGTGGTGTTTTTGGCGCCAACATGAAGGGGTGTGAGTGGTGATAGTTGGTGTGGGTTGGTGCCAAAATGGGTGGGTTAGGTTAGGGTTAGTTAGGGTTAAGGTAGAGGAGTGGATGGCCGTGGATTTTTTAGGTGGAGCTAGAGTTTTGCTAAGCTAGCTTAGTTAGTAAAGTAGAGGTGGAGGGGCTAGGGTTTCATGAAGGAGGAGCTGGAAGGGAAGACTCTGGAGTTGATGGAAGTTATGCTGGAGCTGGGTCTGCTGAGGCAGCTTCAAGGGGAGCTCAAATATTGAGCTTAGCTACTTAGTTCTTATGCAAGTAGCCAAGCTTGGGTAGTTGAGCTCAATTGAGCTGACCTCAACCTAGCCGTAGCTAGGTTGAGCTGGAATTACCTCTGATGAGAACTCTAGAGCTAGCTAAGCTACCATTTGACAAGTAGTAGCTCAGCTAACTTGGAGTCCAGCTGCCATGATCTGGGTGGAGCTGGAATGAGCTAGGGCCAAGCTGAGATGGACTTCTGTCAACTTAGTTGAGCTAGCTAGAGCTCCCAGTGAACTGATGGGAGCTAAGATGAGCTAGACTCAACTAAGTTGAGCTGAATCTGAGTTGACTTGAGTTGGGTTGAGCTGAGATGAGCTGTCTTGAGCTACCATTCAGCTAAGGTAAGCTGAATGGAGCTGAATGGAGCTAACCCTAGTCCAAGGGAGCTGGTATCCAGCCATGATGAGATGGAATTAGCTGAGTCCTAGCCTGATTGAGCTTCCTTTTCATCAATTGCCTTCAAGAGTGCTAGGGTTTTAGGGATCTGTCAATCTGCTTATCCCTAACACTCCAAGAAACACATTAAAAATACAATAACAAATGCAATGCATGCCAAACCTAATTTATGCCTAAATGCAACCCAAAAACCCATTTGCGGAGCAAAATCCTAAGAGCTAGGTTTGGTTTAATGCATAAGAATGATGATAAATTGACATTTATCATGGAGGTGGAGCTTAGGTTAGCTAAGCTAGTTAAGCTAGCTTAGCTAGTAAGAAGTAGGGTAGGAGGTAGGAGAGCTAGGTTTTAGCTTGAGGAGCTGAGGAGGAGCTGCAATGAGCTGCACTAAAGCTTGCTGTAGCTGAAGAGGGCTACATCTGAGCTCATTAGCTAGCTTAGCTAGCTAGTTCTTTGCTTGCTGCTAAATCAAGCTAAGATGAGCTGGCTTCTACTGTTATGAGCTAAGGTAAGCTAAATTTGATCTTCTCGAAGACTACCTAGCTAGCTGGAGTAACTAGCTTAGATCAAGTAGCTAAGCTCAACCAAGTTGAGCTAAGTTAAGTCTTCGAGAGCTGGAGTTGAGCTGGCCTGAGATAGGTAAGGACTTCTTCAACTGACTAGGCTTAGCTAGTTGATGGTAGTAGCTAAGCCTAGTCTAGTAGAATCAAGGCAAGCATAGCCTTGTCAGGACAAGATCATGCAAGCCCATGCAAGCGACCCTCGACATCCACTCAATACCTATCTTACACACCCATGCACACCCATTTAAACTCACACTCACTTGTGCACACACATCAAAGTCACCCATAATTCACATGCAATTGAGCACATATGTTACACATGCACATCAGTACATATTTTATTTACTTAGTCACACAAGAATGTGGGCCCTAGGATATCATTTCATGGTTTATTATCTTTTATTTTTACTCATAGGTCACCTAGGCCCACTAACACAACCAACAGTCACCACAACAATCCCAATACCACCCTAACCAAGCCTAAACCCACTTAAGACTCCACACCACCTTAACCCTTACCTTAACCACCTAGCCTAAGCACCCTTATCCCATGCCAACTTCATCCATATCCTCTCTCTCGACCACCCCTTAACTTGCACCTCCACCTGAAATTGTGCACTATGCTAGAACATTCTACCACCTCAAGTTGTGCCCTAAACCTGTACCCTACAATTAGAGCCTTAGGAACACCATACCTAGGAGGCCTCTCTATAAAGGAGAGAACCCCCATAGGCACCCCACCTCCATTTTCTCTCGATCTCCTCCACCTTCCAAGCTTCACTCTCAAGTGCTCCCTCTACCATGGCCAACAACTACTTGTTCCCCCTTGGTCTTGGTTTTTCCTAAGAGAAGATGGGTAGTCTACATGCCAAGGACCCCTTCCCCTCCCAATAGGTCTAGTACCCACATTGGGAGGACACCTATCCCTCTCTCTGTTCTCTTTTACATTTTATTTGTAGCTAGTTTACTTCCTTGCATATTACTTTCTCTATTTACTTGCTTAGCAGAGTAGAATTTTGACGGAGAGATTCTCGCTTATTTATGATAGCAATAGAATGATATGTCGTTGTATTTTATGTGGTGGAAAATCGCTCAATCAAAACTAAATTTCAAATTTAACCACAATAAAGATGTCGCATCCATAGGGAGGAATAGACCAATAAATTCACGAGTAGAGGAATATACTATTTGCGGACACTTTCGTGACTTCAATGCGAGGAATATGCTATTTTAAATGAAGCTTGCAATTTCCTTAAAAGTTTAGGGTTATTTATGTAATTTTCATGTCAGGAATTAAGCTCCAAAAATATGTATATGATGCATGTGTAATGGCATATCATGTAAATTCAACTTGCATGCAAATCTAATTTGAAATTCAAAGATAAATGATGCACATAACACAAGTAAAGTAATTTCAGGAAACTATGAGTGCATCAATGCAATGTGGCCTAAATAAAATATTAATATCTAAATGGAAATGGCATTAAATGTAAATATTAATTGAGGAGAAAATAGAGGATTTCTCCTCTCTCTTCCTCACGTGGACGGCCATGCACGGTTGGCGGCAAGAGTCGATGGGGTGGTGCACCTCGACGTGTGCTTCGCGATGGTCGTGACGCGGCGGCCGGACAGTGGAGAATGGCCGCCAGCCTGTTGGCCCTATTGGAGGAGGACAGCTGCACGTGGAGAGGAAGAAAAGCATTGCTACAGCTCGCGCGGCTGCGTGCTGGGCGTGCGCATAAGGGCATGCTAGGGCGCACGCGGGAGTTGCCTGAGGTGGGGTTGCCTGCGGGAGGCTGCGGCCTACGGGCGTGGTCTGCCTACAGCGGCTGGGTTGCCTATAGGCACTTGGCTACTACCTGCGGGAGATGGTGGCAGGCGTGGGCGCCTGCAGGCGCTTGGTGCAGGGCCTGTGGTGGGGGCTGGTGCAGCACTTGCAAGCAGCGTGGGTGCGGGTAGGCAGAGAAGGGCGCGCAAGGTAGTAGCGCGGCTGTGGCGTGGGTGCAATGCCTACAGGGTGCATAAGGCAGGTGGTGGAGGGCGATGGCACGATGTGGTGTAGGCTAGAAGGGTGTGCCTGTAGGGCGCGGCTGTGGCTTGCAAGGTATTGGTGAAGCTGAAGGCGCTGTGAAGGCAGTGAAAGGGTGCGATGGAGGTGAAGGCAATGTGAAGGCAATGCAAGGGTGCTGGTGTGGCTATGCACAGGGGTGCTTGCAAAGGCGCTTGGCTGCCTCTTGCACGCGGTGGGTGGTTGGCGAGGGTGCAGCTCCTGCAGGGCTGCAAGGGAGTGAGGCTTTGGTGCAGCGCCTGCGGGGCACACAAGGTAGGCGGTGGAGGGCGTTGGCTCACAGTGCACGCAGTACTTCTCGATTGATCTCCTCCTCCAAGCCCCTCCGCCTCTCTCTCTATATCTCCTCTCTCCCGTGAGTCAAGGGATTTTCAAAATCCCTTACTAAATATGGACGGCGGCCGTAGGTTAGATATTTGTGGGGGGAAAATATCTTTTCACCCCCTTTTCTTTTCTACAATTGGTCCTCCTCCCTCTTCTTCCCGATTATTAGCCTGTAACGAGTGCGCTGTTGTGGGACCTGCATGAAATTTAAAATAATTACATAATAAGTAATAGAATAAATATAAACTTAAATAATGACATGTGCAATCATTTAATGACCTAATGTGATTATTAACAAACATACTATGTTAGAATTGAATTACTCAGGCGTAACAATAGTCCATTAAAATGGGCTCATCACATTTCCTTTAAGCATTTCCATTACTTCCTTTCTCTCTATTTTGGTTTCTTGCTTTCTAGTTGATAATCACACACACACACACATTCACACGCCACTCTCACCATTTCCACCATCACTCACATATCACACGCACAACACTTCACCACTCACTCTCAATTACATGCCACCACCATTCCCACATCTGCACACACTCCAATCACCCATTATTTTCACCTACACCGCATGACGACCATAGTTACACTTCATTTCACTACACTTCACTCATCACACTCAGACACTCACCCATTAGCATACACCCTCCTTAGGTAGAACCTACCCTTAGCACTCTAACCTACTTTCCAACATCACCATCACATCCCTTAGAAACCTAGTCTAGGGCCATCCCATCTCCATTCCATCATGTACACTGATACGAAAAATACGTGGTTTTATAAATGATGCAATTTAGTGTTGTTGCAACACGTAAAATTCGACCAAATCTTAAATTTATAAACATAGATAGTGGGAGTATCTAGGGTTGTCCAACGAGGTCAATTTATAGTTATCAAGTAATCTCCTTTCTCTCGCTCTCTCAAATCTTCTTTTTGTTTTTTTGGTTTTGATGTTTTTATGGTTTTAGAGATACGAGCAACTAAAGGTAGATAGAACGCAAAAATATGGAAATGAAAACCCAACCTTCCTAAGCTCACTCTAAGCACATGTGGATTAGAGTAATTAGGAAGGGAGTGTGTGCATTAATTAAATCAAAGAAACTTGGACATAAATTGAGAGGAAAAATCTTTATCTTTTTATAAAATAGCATGGAGTCTCTACAAAATGCTATTTGAAGAGCTTACTTATGTATAAGAATTCTACACTAGTAATCCTCAAGTAGAGGAATGATTGCTACTACAGAGTAAAGATAATAAAATGAAGATAGAAAGCTCCTGCAATGAAGAATTTGGTTCTCTCTCCAAGCCCTGAAGTACTCTTGACTTGAAGAGAACCTCCTCTTTGCTTCCTTGATGATGATGCTTGTTGATGTGTGACATTGATGCTTTAAAATCGTTGCGTTGCAGTGTAGTTGAAATCGCTTATCAACAAATAAAATTTATAACTCAGATATTTGAATAAAGTCAAAGGTCGAACACAGGGAGCAATTAGAAATTCACGCGGTAATCTTTAATTGCACATAAATGAGCACAGGAAATAAGCCAATAATGATGTTCAATGAATATCTACTCAAAATAGGTCTTCAATGCATAGCATGAGTATATCAAGAGTTTAAAAAAACAAAAAGATAGCTAAGGAAAAATAATGGTGATTTGAATAACCAATTATTAGCCTAACACATATATATACTAGTTACTCAATGAATCAAATAATTGCACAGTGATCAAACATTTGGCATATGGATTAGACGACTTAAATGTTGCCTGCTAAAGTGCTTTCTTCTCTTTTTCTGCTTTTCTTCAAAGCTTCTTCCTCTTCTCTTCTCTTCTCCTTCTTTTCTTCTTCAATTCTTCTTCTTCTTTGGCATGGCCTTGTTCTTCTTTTAGCCTTCTCTCTTTTAAAGCCTGCTCATCTTCTTTCTTCAAAGAGCACAAGGGTCCTCTCTCACAGCTAAGTGTTGGAAATCTCTTCTGAAGAGCAAAACCCACCCCTCTCCTTCTCTCTCTTTCTTTCCTTCCTCCTCTCCTCTTTCTCAAATAGCTGAGTTAATTGGGTATTCGGGTCGTGTAACTGGGTCTAAGGCTGCGGGCGTGGGGTCGTAGCTGAGGAGTGAAGGCTTAGGTGGGTTTGGGTCGAGTGTGTGAGTGAGGACCTCACCCCCAAGTGTTCTGAGGCGATAAGCCCATAGCACAAATTCCCTTTATGTACTATTATGTGCTCTTGTCCTCATGATGTGGGACTAAAGTCCCCACCATCTTCGCGCGAATAGCAGCAGCAGGTGGCCTTCAATTGGCATCCTTGGAGTGGTCAATGCTCCCAATTGACCACCTGGGGATGTTCCTAGGATGAATCCGCTTCACCTGGGATGAAGACCTAGAGCGAGCACCGCAAGAACACAGTGTTATGCTCTTCGAAGGAGCTTCAACAATGGCAGTGATGACCTATGACCTGAAAACATGATTAAAAGAGTTCATAAGCATCGCCAGAGGGTGTCGAGTGTGATGATGGTGGTTGCATGAAGAATTAGGGTGTGAGGTGGTCGGACAGAGGCGGAAAAGGTCATGCGAAGGTGGGTTGTTCGGGGGAGCTTTTGGGTGGGTGGAGTGGCGAATAGGTAGAAGGGTTTTGATGGGCGTGAGCTGGCGGAGGTTGTGGAGGAGTTGGCAAGGTGAGTGGACTTGTGTAGCATGCGGATGACCTCAATGGAGGGTGGCCAGAGCAAAGGACGAAGGTGGTTGGCAATGGCATTGAGGGGATATTTTTGGGTTTTGAAGATGGGAAATAATCCTAAGGATCTAAAGAAACCTATCTAACCTATTCTAATTGGATGAAAGGGGGGAATGCCAATGTTGGTGGTACGCTGGATGTGGGGAAGATGAATCCTCTGGTGATAAAGGAGTGGTGAGGAAGACGAGGAAGGAATCATTCGCCGGTATTACGAGATGCAGAAGAACGTGGGGAGAAGGAATCTGTCAGCTATTGTTCATGACGGCGGACGAGGAAGGTGGACGGATGGGCTCATCGGAGTTGGTGGAGATGGAGGTTGGGGAGAAGGGAAGAGGGGGTGTTCGACCTCCAAACCAAGCTAAGGAAGTAAGGCTTTCATTAGGGGGTCTTTTATAAGCCATAGGAGGTCCTTCCAAGCTTAGAAACCAAGCTTCAAAGCTTGAGGTTTACGCACATGTAGGATACCCGAAGCTTTGAAAGATTTGCATAAGGAATTGAGTAGGAATTAGAGCCTAAGATGCAGCTCAAATTGTAGGGAAGCTCTTCATGATTCTTCCTTCCAAAATTGGAAGAGTTTAGCCGTGAAATCAGGGAGTAATCCCTGATTGAATGTCACTAGTGAGGTGGGTTTAGGAGTTCTATAGGTATGGAGGCAGCAGGAACCTACTTGTGAAGAAGATGATGAAGTTAAGGGTTTTTTTGCAAAGATTTCAAAAGTTGAGGGACTCTTTGTAAGAGAAAGAGTTAGAACAGGATTAAAATGCAAACTAGGTCAAGATGATTTCTGATTGGGCTTAAATTTTGGTAAAAACCTAATTTAGACTCAGGAAATCTAATGGCAAAGTCAAATTTTGGTTTTGACCAAGTTTGGCTAAGTAATTTGCGTAGAAACCTAAATTAGGGCAACTATCTGTCTGAGACTCTATTTTAGGTCAAAATGGGTTTCAATGGTCAAATCAAAGATACAAAACCTTAGGGAATATTTTTTTATGATTTTCAGAAGATTTAAGTGAATTTTATACTGACCAGAACATCAGTTAATTAAGTAGGTCTATTTTTAGGATTTCAGATATTCATTAATTTTTGAAATGAGTGAAAGCCTATTTCTGTCTACATGAACCCACTTACTAGACATTAATGACCATTTGAGATTTAATAAACCCTTGGGAAACCCTGTGATTGTTCTGCATTTAGGATATTATGTTAAAATTGCATATTTACCCCTATTTTACTATTTATCTCTCAGAATGGATATGTAGTGAATTACGGCCTTTTGGCGATTATGTGGGAGCATTTATCAATGAATTCTGACTAATTAAAGCTAGATATGGTTGATGATGATGTTATCATCATACCCCTATGCCTAACTTTTGCTAGTCCCTTAGCAAAATCTTATAGAATTAACTCAAATTCTAGACCATGCTTTGATGTTTAGAGTCCTGATTCTTTCTGTTTTAGAAATTTGGTCAGAATGCTAATAGTAGGCCTAGAGGTACTCAAGTACCAATCAAGATCCCGGCCTAACCAACTTTATTCTTAGTCTGCCGCGAAGGTTTCTAAGGCCCATAGAAACTATCCTAAGGTTTGTTAAACCCAGCAGTTAAAGCACCCATGCTTGTAACATGGTTAGTCTAGGTTCAGTTTGCAGTGTGTTTTTTTGTAAGAGAGAGGGATAGAAGAATTTTTGCATTTTTGGAGAGTTTTCTCTCTCTTTTTCTTTTCTTTATTTCTAGCTTCGGATTGGCTCAAAAACACGGTCTGTATCAGATTTGTAGTGCCCACCATCAATCCTCGCAGGGTCCCTGGCGATCGATGCTTCAAGATAGCATCGCCCATGGCAACCCCCAGAACCCTGGCTTTCGACACTTAGAGATAGTGACGCCCATGGCATTCTGTAGCTAAATTCAGACCTTAGCAATCGACATTTCAGGATAATCCCACCCATGGCACCTGAATCAGCACAAGGTGCTTACGTGCCCCTGATAGGATATTTAGATATCCTAGGAGACAAGCACAGAGGAGTTGGTATGTTATTGCGCATCTTCGAGGAGAATTTCCTGCCTCTTCGCACAGGGAACTCGTCCAAATCAACTTGTGTTCATAAGCCACTCCTTATCTAGGCAGCTTTTTCTGAACAGAACAAACGCCTTTGCATAATTTTGATTATTAAGCACATTGAACCAAACTTGTGTGTGGATTAGGGTGCTTAGGTTACCGAGTCTCGCAAATCAGAGGTCAGTTAACGAGGCCAAATAATCCCTAAGCCTTAGAACAATACATAAGCTTCGCATTTTCCTCAACCTCTTGAGGATTATCCAGATCTTAACAAATACTTGAATTTTTAAGCCTAAAACAAGCCCAAGAGGCCTAAGATCAACACTCATACTAATCTCCATGCCTCTTTATTTTTTTAGGACTTAATTTTTTTCTTTTGACTTGGTCTATAACTTTAGTAGATTCCATAATCATTTACTAATGACTCACTTTTTGTTTCAAATTGTAGCTCCTTTTTGACATTTTAAAACACCTCCTTCTTCCTCCTCAAGAATGATATGCAATTCAGCTCACAAAATTTCTTCCCTTTCTCCATTTTTTTGTTCTTTTTCAATTTTTTATTTTTTGATTTTTTGAATAAGTATTTTTTGTGAGAATCCCTCAGAAGCTTTGATTTTTATGTGTTTGCACTTTAACACCCCCCATGCCTAAGTTTTGCAATGTCCTCATTATAAACTGGAGGGTATGAAATCAACTTGGTTCATGGTTAGAATAGGGTCAACGGGTGGGTGAACGGGTCGAGTCGACTGTTGCGGATGATTTCAAGCTCTGGTACGTGTACCAAAGGTGGAGTCACCTGTTATACTCTGAACTCAGAAGTGCAGTAGACATGTAGCTTAAAAGATGATCGGAAGGGTCTCAGATTTTTGGAATGATAGGTTGTCTCCCGTTAAGCGCTAAATTCAATGCCTTCAGCCGAGCAAAAGATGGTTATGGAGAAGGAGTGGTCAAATCAGCAGAATTTTGTAGAACAAGCACGTTGATCAATAGCCTCGTTGGTCCAACCAAGTGCTTGTTCAAATCGATAGGCTGATGATGTAGCCCAAACATAATCAGTCTGGTGGGTTGATGGATGTGAATCAGTAGATGTGGTTCCCGCCAGATACCTTGTGACTTAGAAGGATGTGGCAGTGTGAATCGCGAGTTTGGTTAAATTGGATCAGCCTCGTCAGAGTAGGGATCCTCAAATGAAAAAGATTTTGTGGACGATGTAGGAGCCCTACAAGAGTGATCAGAGAAAGATGGGATGAGATTAGTAGTCTGATGAAAGTTCGAAACCCGATCAAAATGTGGAGAATCATATAAGACCAGATCATAGAGAGGAGAATCAGAGTAGAAGTTGATTCTGGTTGCAGGTCGAGGTTGGGTTCGGATTCGAAAGGTTCTGTATGTGCTGTAGAAGAGGTGGCTTCTTTGAGAACTATGTGTGTTGAGGGCTCCTCTAGAAAGGATTCAAAAGTAGGCTCATCTAGAGTGTCCTCATAATGTCCATCAAAATCAAAGGTAAATGCCTGAAGAGTGCTTATAGGGTCATGGAAATCTAAGTTAAGAAAAGATTCGAACTCTGGATTGCAGATACTCTTGGCACTTACTATTTCTGATTCTTGTAGATAAAAAAGGAATGGCTCCATCTCAATGGAACCTGATTTTGAATCAATGATCTTGGGATCAGGGACCTCAGAGTGAAAGTCAAAGAATGGATCATGGATGCTGAGGTCGTAGATTGGTTCATAATCTCCAGGAAATAAAGGTTCTCCAAAATCAGAGTAGGATTTGAAATCATCGAAGAACTTGCGAAGATCGTGTTCTGAATTCTATTCCAGATCAAAGGTTCCACCACAGAAATGATCAAGAGATGTAGAATCAGCAACCTGGCTTGTATCTAACCTAATTTCAGTTTCTGAGCTCAAAAAGGTGTTTCCATTAGGCATAGGCTCAGGTTCTTGGCTCCTAGGGTAGACCCAATTGATTCCCAACTCTTTCAACTCCTCAGTTTCTGTATCATAAATTGGTGTGACTTCTGAAAAATCAATTAATGCCTTTGAGGAGGTTGGAGAGGTGTATTCATAAAATACAGGCCCAGAATCATAGTTTAAATTCAAAATCTATGTTTCATCACATAGCGCCTCATAATTATCCCAAATAGGCTTGAATCTAGATTCTAAGTCAAAGATAGGCATTGGGTTACTGGGATCTAGGCTGGGCTCTATTGGGATGTCAGAACCATTCTCGAGAATCACCTTAACAAGATAAGGCTCAGGATTTACATTCTTGAGAAGTTCTGTTTTAAGCTCATCATCAGAGGTGTCGGGGAAATCTAAGCTTGATGGACCAGCTTCCTGGTTTCCTAGGGCTGGTTCAGAATCGGGAACACTTGCAATTGGATCCTCCGAACCTATCTCAAGATCAGGAATGTCAATTGTTATGAAATTTGAATCAAAATTCATTTGGGTTGGGGGTCCACAACAATCTTGATTCTTGGATCCGGGATTTGGGAAATTATGTTGATCACTAGAATCACTCTAAGATGTTTTATTAACTTCTGATGAGTATTTTTTATCAATGGTTTTATATAACTTATTCAACAATTCTCCCCGTATTTCTAAAAATTTCTGGAGGTCTTCCAAAAATTAAGGATTTGACCAACATTATAGACAATCGTTGTTGTGTAATTTCACCAATTCAATGTGTTATGCTAAGACATCATCCCGAGTTGAACCATGGTTCATTCGTATCCATATTATGTCCACACGGTTCGCGATGTGTCCATTGTTTTCTTAAATTTGTCCTCAATGTCCCTTTTAAAATATTTCTCGTGGTGTCTATAAGCATCCTCAATTATTTTATCCTTGATAGTCATTTGGGACACAGGTTTCTTAATCAAATTTCCTTACATGTCAGGTTGCATTTTTGAATCAAGTGGTGGAATTAAGATGTAAAATCAAACTCAGGTTAGATTGAAGTTGATCAGATCTGAAAGAGATTCCCAAGAAGATCTAATGAGGCCTTTTAGATTAAAAACCTAAGAACCTTCCTATGTGTGTGCTCTAGAAAAAAGATAAGGGACTGGATATGAATTGGACCCAATCAAGGCACCCAAAGATTTTTAGATGACTAAGACTATTTCGAGGCGGATGATACCTCTGAATCAGAAATTTGCACACCCAAGAAATACCTGGGCAGCTAGGAAGGGAGAGTCCCGCAAAGACCCCTACATAGTAGAACTACCTCACGGGTTATAGGGTTTCCCCCACCCGACCTTCCTTGTCACTATGGTTCCAAGTAGACCAGAATGTACGAACTTAAGACCTTAAGTCTACCGATTTTAGCCTAGTTTGTGCCTTGAATTTTCCTTGATTAGAAGTTGATCTGACTTGTGACCTAATTTGGAGGTTGGTTGGCCAACAAAGTAGACCAACTTCACTTGACCACCCCTAAAGATGGCAGAATGAAATCTAGGTTAAGACCCAAAAATCACCCTGAATGACTCAGGTTATTAAGTCCACAATTTTTAAGGTTCAAGTGAAATTAGAGCTTGATTTTTAGGGTTCTTCTTGATTAGATCTTTTCAAACAGGGGCTTGGGTAGCACACAAATGCGGGAGGGTTAATTCTCTTTAGTGTAGGCAAATGTGTACTAACACTTCAAACCCTAATGTTGAAACCCTAATTGGCTTTATTTCAAGTCCAATTAAATCTCAAGATGTATACCTTGGACTTCAAATAAGAAGGCAGGTAGTCCAAGATGCTTAGAACTTAAGCATAATCCCTACTAGGTACAGGAAATAGGGTAAGGATCTCTAAAAAAATCGTCTCAAGCTTCAATCAGATATGAATTTTTTTTGCAAATTAGGAAACTTGCCTTTTGAATGGAAATTACTATGAAAATAAGGCAGGTGATTCCTAATTAGTTTTGTTCCCTTTTCTCTCTTCCAAAGATTAGGAGATTAAGGAAGAAGAGAGCTTACCTGCCCTTGGGAGTGGTTGTTTTGCGTGGAAGATTTCTTCATGATGTACCTCGCAAAATCATAAGAAAATAAATAGCGCAAGTTAGTGATCAGATATAGTAGAAAATAGCACAGAGAATAGTGGTGAATTGTGTGTTGCTACCTGGCAATGGTGCCAAAATGTTGATGTGCGAAATCGATGTTTTAAAATCGTTGCCTTGCAATATAATCGAAATTGCTTGTCAACAAATAAAATTTATAACTCGAATATCTAAATGAAGTTCGAGGTCGCACACAGGGAACAATTAGGAATTCACGTGCTAATCTTTAATTGCACATAAATAAGCACAAGAAATCAAGCCAATAATGATGTTCAATGAATAATATCTACTCAAAGTAGGTATTCAATGCATAACATGAGTATATCAAGAGTTTAAAAGAACAAAAAGATAGCTAAGGCAAAATAATGGTGATTTAAATCACCAATTATTAGCCTAACACACATATATACTAATTACTCAATGAATCAAATAATTGCACAGTGATCAGATGTCTAGCATATTGATGGGAACACCATCATGAGCCCTGACTAGCTCATTTTGACCCAATGAAGAGAATAAATACTCCTACATAACCAAGTGAAGGTCATAATTCACTGCATAACATAAAAAATAAGGGGTAAAACTACAATTTTACCAATGCAGTAGAACCACAGGATTTCTCAAGAGCTAAACAAAGGTCAAATGGTCTTAACAAGATAACAAGTGAGTTGGATTTGACAGAAAGGGATTTTGTGTGTGTTTTGTGAATTAAATGACTTCTTGAAACCCTAAAAACAGACCCACTTGATCAACCAAAGTTTTTGTCAGGATAAAATTCACTTAAACCCTCTAAAAATCATAGAAAAATATTCTCTATGAATTAGTACTTCAATTTAGCCATTAGAATCCATCTTGACCTAGAATGGGGTCTCAGACAAACATTTACCCTAAATTAGGTTTTTACATAAATTTCCTAGTCAAACATGGTTAAACCAAAATCCAACTTCACCATTGAATTCCTTAGGTCCAAATTAGGTTTGTACCAAAATTTGGACCCAAGATGAGTTTGCCGTGACCTAGTTTGCAAAAAGGTCTAGCCTGATTACATTTCCACCCCTAACTTTCAAAAACCCTTGCTAACAGCCCCTTAGCTTTCTCGTCGTCTTCACAAGTAGGTCCCTTCACCATTATCGTGGAGGAAACCTACTCCGACGACCTTTGACAGAGGAGATCTCCTTGATTGCCTGGAGGATCTCTTCCAAAATTGAAAGGAAGATCCTCTGAGAAATCCCCGTCAGTATGAACCCATAAGATCTGATTCTCTCCCAATCTCTCATGCGAATGCATGAGAGATGTGGGTATCTCAACAAATTCCATCGTCAGCGACCTTCCAAGCTTCCCAAGCCCTAACCGACCTCCAGAGATCTATTTAAAGAAGCCCAGATCTCCCTGACTCCTTCACGCTCGATTTCGGCCGTGAATACCCCTAATTCCTCTCTTCTCCTCATGGCCGTAGGATCCTCGACGTCCGGCGACCTTCCCTGCTCCTCCTCGTCATCTAACCGCCATACCTACGGCGGATCCATCCTCCCTGACTTCGTCCGCATCTAGCCGTACTAGCAGGAGCTACTCTCTCTTCATCCTCGCCGATCCCACCTCACCAGAGCTGTCTTTGTCTCTGGCATCGACCACACCAGACTCGACGTCTTCGCTCTGCCCCTTCATCCCTTATCGCCCTAGCTAAGTTCCTTGTCTCCTCTCTTTACTTCCCCTCTCTTTATTTCTCGAAATCCACCACTGACACCCATTGCACCTCCATCCCTTCCATCTCCAACCATCAACTCCAGTGAGGTCATCCCACCTCCACAGGCCACCAAAACCCTCGTCAACAAGCCCGAAACCTCTGCCTCACTTCACTGATCACTTCCCCTCACTCCACTCACTGCGCCACTCACCTAAACACCTCTTCGAACACACCTACTCACTCGCACATAGTGTGCCTTAGGCATGCACTCACAGGCACCTACGAGCCACGCCAACACCACTAGCACATTCGCCGTGCTTTGACAAACCTCCCTGAACGATTTGACGTGGCTGTGAGGCTGTTCTTGTGTTTTCAGGTTCTGGCCCCATCCGCCATTAGCGTGCAAGCTTGGAGCCTGCTTGCAACCGCTCCAGGCCTACCTGCTCTGGGTGTTGTTGTCCCAGGCTGCGTGGATTTACTTCGCGTACGCACTCAGGCCCTTAATTGGAGTCGAAGGCCTCCACAGCTACTACAATTGAGAGGGCCACTCCCTGCTGTGGTGCGTGGAAGACAGGTGGGACATTTAGTCCCACCTCGAAAGTGAAAAGGCACCCGGACCCACATAAAGTGAAAAAGTGCAGAAGGCTATTCGCCTCCAATACTGAGGGTGAGGTCCTCCTCCCCGTTCACAAGACTCGTCCGCGGCACTGCCCACGTGGACCTAGCTGACCCGACTACCCACCTGACTTCATTCCTTGCTCACCACACACACTGGTGAGCCTAGAACCGGGTATGCGATAGGTCCGATTATCCAACCGGCTAAGGCTCTGGGAGAGCGAGACTGAAATAGAAGGAGAGAGGAGAGTTGCGCAGGGTTAAGGGGGTTTTTGCTCTGAGAGGATTGGTTCCAACACTTAGCCGATTCAGAGGAAGAAGAGGAGGTCAGGCAGAAGAAGAGAAGAAGAGAAAGAGAAGGACCTCAGAGAAGGAAAAGGCAAAGGTAGAGAAAGAAGAAGAGAAGGCTAAAGGAAGAAGCTGAAGAGAAAGAGAAGGATCGAAGAAGAAGAAGAGTAGATGTTAGGGCAAAAAAGGAGGGAGGGCACCGACCGACCCGGGAGGGAGGATACTGATCGAGAAGGAGGGCATGGGGGGTTTTCCCCCCAGATTCCATTTAAAATAAAAAAAAGGAGGTGAGCTCCAGTGAGCCGATCATGAGTAGCATGCTCGAGCATGCGTCATCAGGGTGGTGAGTTTAAGTAGAGTTAACCAGCACCCCTTGGGGTGAAGTGGTTATACCATAATCAATAGACCTCACCACCCCTAAGGAGAGTGAGTGCTACCCTGGCCGAGTAGCACGAGGGAGCCAACTAGCATGCCTCAGCATGCGCCAATAGGAGGGTTAGGTTTCGTTCAGTAGAGTTAACCACCACCCCAGAAGGAAGAAGAAGAAGAAGAAAGGAAGACATAGAGACAGCAAAGGCATAAGAAGAGAAGAAGGATCAGACACTTTATGTCGTCTGATTCCTTCATCAGACAACAGATCATTTGCTTACATTGCATATTCATACATTGAATTATTTGGTGATCTAAATCACCATTTTACTCCCATATTTTTGTGCTCTGATACTGATATTATTGCATATTCTTTTAATTCTGAATTGTGATCTTGATTTCTGAATACCAATTTGCTCCCTGTGTTCGACCTCGGAAATCTTTTCAAGTAATAAAATTGTATTTGTTTTCAAAGCGATTTCGACTATACTGCAACGCGATTATTTTAATTCATTGATCTCACTTTTCAATTAAACACATATGGATTAGATGGCTTAAATGTCACCTGCTATAGTGCTTTCTTCTTCTCTTTTTCTGCCTTTCTTCAAAGCTTCTTCCTCTTTTCTTCTCTTCTCCTTCTTTTCTTCTTCAATTTTTCTTCTTCTTTGGCATGGCC
Organism: Thalassia testudinum; assembly: GCA_037157565.1. Taxonomy (NCBI): domain Eukaryota; kingdom Viridiplantae; phylum Streptophyta; class Magnoliopsida; order Alismatales; family Hydrocharitaceae; genus Thalassia; species Thalassia testudinum. The sequence goes on along the minus strand of JAZHRO010000033.1, from coordinate 1,206,327 downwards.
TTGTTCTTCTTTTAGCCTTCTCTCTTTTAGATCATGCTCCTCTTCTTTCTTCAGAGAGTACAAGAGTCCTCTCTCATGGCTAAGTGTTGGAAATCTCTTCTGAAGAGCAAAACCCACCCCTCTCCCACTCTCTCTTTCTTTCCTTCCTCTCCTCTTTCTCAAATAGCCAGGTTAATCAGGTATTCAAGTCACGTAACTGGGTTTAGGGCTACAGGCATGGGGTTGCAGTCAAGGAGTGAAGGCTTAGGCGGGTTCGGGTCGAGTGCATGAGCGGGGACCTCACCCCCAAGTGTTCTAAGGCGATAAGCCCAGAGCACAAATTCCCTTTATGCACTATCACGTGCTCTTGTCCTTATGATGTGGGACTAAAGTCCCCACCTTCTTCGCACGTACAGCAGCAGCAGGTGGTCTTCAATTGGCATCCTTGGAGCAGTCAATGCTCCTAATTGACCATTTGGGGATGTTCTTAAGACGAATCCACTTCACCTGGGATGAAGACCTGGAGTGAGCACTGTAAGAACATAGTGTTATGCTCTTCGAAGGAGCTTCAACAATGGCGGTGGTGACCTGTGACCTGAAAACATGAATAAGGCCTCTTGGCCACATTAAAATAGTTCATAAGCATTGTTGGAGGGTGTCGAGTGAGATGGTGGTGGTTGCGTGAAGAACCAAGGCGTGAGGTGGTCGAATGGAGGCAGAAAAAGCGAAGGTGGGTTGTTCAGTGGAGCTTTTGGGTGGGTGGAGTGGCGAATAGGTAGAAGGGTTTTGATGGGCGTGAGCTAGCGTAGGTTGTGGAGGTGTTGGCAAGGTGGGTGTACTTGTGTAGCGTATGGATGACCTCGTCGAAGGGTGGTCGAGGCAAAGGACGAAGGTGGTTGGTGACAGCTTTGAGGGGATATTTTTGGGTTTTGAAGATGGGAAATAATCCTAAGGATCTAAAGAAACCTATCTAAACTATTCTAATTGGACGAAAAAGGGGAATGCCCACGCCGGTGGTACGCCAATGTAAGGAAGATGAACCTTTGGTGATAAAGGAGCAGCGAGGAAGATGAGGAAGGAAGTGTTTGCCGGTATTGCAAGATGCGGAAGAATGTAGGGAGAAGGAATCTGCTGGCTATTGTCCATGATGGTGGACAAGGAAAGTGGACGAGTAGGCTCGTCGGAGTTGGTGGAGATGGAGGTGGGGAGAAGGGAAGAGGGGGTTCCGGTCTCCAAACCAAGCTAAAGAAGTAAGGCTTGCATTAGGGGGTCTTTTATAGGCCGTAGGAGGCCCTTCCAAGCTTGAAAGCTTGAGGCTTACACACATGTAGGATACTCAAGCCTTTGAAAGTTTTGCATGAATAATTGAGTAGGAATTAAAGCCCAAGGTGCAGCTCAGATTGTAGGGAAGCCCTTCATGATACTTCCTTCCAAATTTGGAAGAGTTTGGCCGTGAAATCAGGGAGTAATCCCTGATTAAAGATCGCTAGTGAGGTGGGTTTAGGAGTTTTGTAGGTATGGAGGCAAAAGGCACCTACTTGTGAAGAATATAATGAAGTTAGGGGTTTTTTGCAAAAATTTCAAAAGCTGAGGGGCTCTTTGTAAGAAAAATAGTCAAAACAGAATTAAAATGCAAACTTGGTCAAGATGATCTCTGATTAGGTCCAAATTTTGGTACAAATCTAATTTGAACCTAGGGAATCTAATGGTGAAGTCTGATTTTGGTTTTGACTAAGTTTGACTGGGTAATTTGCATAGAAATCTAAATTAGGGCAACTATCTGTCTGAGACTATTTTAAGTCAAAATGGATTCCAATGGTCAAATCAAAGGTACCAAACCTTAGGGAATATTTTTTTATGATTTTTAGAAGGTTTAAGTGAATTTTATTCTGATCAGAACCTCAGTTAATTAAGTAGGTTTTTTTAGGATTTCAGATGTTCATTAATTCTAAAAACGCATGAAAACCCATTTCTGTCTTTATGAACCCACTTATTAGATATTAATGACCATTTAACCTTTGATAAATCCCTGGGAAATCCCATGATTGTTCTACATTTAAGATATTCTGTTAAAACTGCAGATTTACTCCTATTTTACTATTTATCTCTTAAAATGGATATGCAGTGAATTACGATCTTCTGGCGGTTATGTGGGAGCATTTATCAATGGATTATGACTAATTAAAGCTGGATATGGCTGATGATGACGTTATCATCAATGCTCCTTCTCCTAGCTCCTCCAAGGTAGTAGACGTCCACCGTTTATCCTCCAACTTTGCCATCCTCCTAAGGTGAATGCTCCTTAGCATGGAACCAAGGAAGAGGGAAGAAGAAAGTGGACACCAAGGAGGCAAGTTAGCCTCCTTAATCACCTTCAAAATCCCTCCTCCTTGGCTGGCTATATAGGTAAATATATGTAGAGAATTGATGTAGCCAAGGATGGGTAGTATGTGGTGGTAGGGTAGGGTATTTATAGGTTGGGTTGGGTGATAAACACCAGTTTATCATCATTCTTATGCCCTAGAAAAATCCTAGCTCTTAGGATTTAAACTCTACAAGTGGGTTTCTAGGCTGCATTTAAGCATCACTTAGGTTAGGCATGCATTGCATAATTTTGTTTTTTTTTTTTTGACATGTTCATTTGAGTGTTAGGGATGAACAGATGGTCAAATCCCTAAAATCCTAGCATTCAAGAAGGCAACAGGTGAAGAGGAAGCTCAATTCAACTGAACCACAGCTAAATCCAGCTCATCATAGTTGGATACCAGCTCACTTGGGTTAGGGTTATCTCTCTTAAGCTCCATTAAGCTCATCTTAGCTAGATGGTAGCTTAGGGTAGCTCAACTTAGTTCAACCTAGGTCAAGTCAGCTCAAATCCAGCTCAACTTAGTTGAGTCTAGCTCATCTTAGCTCCAATCAGTTCACTGGGAGCTTTAGCTAGCTCAACTAAGTTGACAGGAGTCCACCTCATATCAGGTTTAGCTACTTCCAACTCCACTCAACTCAAGTCAGCTGAAGATGATCTCAACTAGCTCAGGCCAGCTCAAGTCCAACTCCCGGAGACTCCACTTAGCTCAACCTAGCTGAGCTAAACTATTTAAAATAAGCTAGCTACTTCAGCTAGCCAGGTTATCTTCGAGAAGATCAGACCCAGCTCACCTCAGCTCAATTCAGCAAAAGCTAGCATACTTTAGCTTGGCTTAGCATCTAGCAAAGAACTAGCAAGCTAAGACAGCTAACGTAGCTCCTTGTTGTCCTCTTCAGCAATCACCAGCTCCAATACACCTCCAGATAACACTTCCTCAGCTCCTCTCCCTCAAAACCCTAGCTCACTCTACCTCCTACTTTCTCCACTACTACCCTACTAGCTATACTAGCTTAGCTTAGGTCCACCTAAGCCCTCCACTCCATGGCCATCCATCCTCCTCCTTAACCCCAATTTAACCTAACCCTAACCCACCTATTTGGTTCCTAAACACACCTCCTTGCACTCCTTCACCTTGGCGCCAAAAATGGTGCCTCTTCATTCCACCACAACCTTCAAAAGCCACCAATGTTGGTGCTAACTACCCCTTCTAGAACCTCCTATCTTTGGTGCCAAAACACCCCCACATCCTAGCCTTGCACCTACCCCTCCACCTACCCCCCTTCTAGAACCATCCTTAGGTGGTGCCAAAACCATGGCACCCTTTCATGGTTGGTGCCAACTTAGGTTTCCCTTAAGCACCCATAACTACCCCCATAACACTCCTTTAGGTGGTGCCAAACGCCCTCCACCTTAGGATCACCTAACTGCCTCCTAAAGCCCATCCTAGCCCTACACCTAATCCCCACGCCAACCACCACTCTCCACTTCTAAAAATACCCTCCTAACTACCACTATTAAAAACACCTTTGGCTTCATTAATCTACCACATTTCCACCTTCATTCCACCTATCATCTCAACCAAGAGAAGAAGGAGAAGAAGAAGATTTAAGGGGACACTCTATCCCCTTAGTGCCTTCCCCTCTTCCCTTCTCTCTTGAGCCCACACCAGCTAGAGGCCTAGCCAGCTAAAGAGGACGTCTAGGAGGTCTTTAGGGTGGTGCACGTCCAACCTTGGAGGAGGTCTTTAGGGTGGAATTCTTCCTCCCTTGGAGGATCAAGGGCACGCCCATCTAGGGCTTGCCAAGGAAAAAGCAGCATCTCTAGAGGAGTGTTAAGAGCACTCAATTGGGTTTTAAGGTGTCGCGTTGTAGTACAGTCGAAAAAGCATTCAAAACAAATACAATTTTATTACTCGAATTTAAAGTCTGAGGTCAAACACTGGGAGCAAATGGAATTCATGCACTAAGCTCAATGAATGCAATTTGAACACAAAATATTACTAAAAAATCTAATGAAAAATATAAAGCATGAGTATATGGATAATAAGAATAAATGTAGCTAAAACTATAATTGAGGACTTGTGAAGAATTGGATGTCTGATTACAAAATCAGATGTCTTAAAAATGAAGTGCTACAGTGCCTGTTTCTCTGATTTCTTTCTTCTGCTATTCTTCTTTCTCTTTCTCTTTATCTTCTTTCTTCTCTAGCCTCTCCTTCCTTTCTTTCTATCGTTGGATCCTTCTTCTCTTTGTCTTTTCTTTTCTTTACCTTCTGTCTTCTTCTTCTTCCTTCCTTGGCTTCTTCCTGCCTTGGCTTCTTCTTCCTTCTTTCTTCTCTTTCTTCTTTGGCTTCTTCCTACCTTGGCTTCTTCCCTCTCTCTTCTCTTTCTTCTTCTTTGGTCTAAGCCTTGTGAACCTCAGCTTCTTTCTTCTTCCTTTCTTCTTCTTCTTTGCCTTAGCTTCTTTGCAGCTCTTTTCTTCTTCAGCTCTCTTCTGACTTCTGCCTTAGTTTCTTCTCCTTTCTTCTTCTTTGCCTGACCCTTCTCCTTCCTTCTTCCTTGTCCTTCCTTGGATTTGGCTAAGTGTGGAGCCAAGCTTGCTACAGCAAAACCCCTCTTCCTTTGGGTAGCGTTCCTCCCTTCTCTCTTCTCTATTTCAGTTCGCTCTCCTAGAGCCACATTTGGGTCGGGTAATCGGACCTAACGAAGACTTGAGTGCAGGCTCACCAGTGTGGGTAGTGAGCGAGGAGTGAGTCAGTTCGAGTAAATGGGTCGTGGCCAGATCCGCGTGGCTAGTGCCATGGATGAGGCTGTGAGAGGGGAGAGAGGGACCTCACCCCGTGAGTAGGTGGCGATAAGGCCTATGCACAAAATCAATTTATGTGCATACGTCTGCTCGCCCACTTCTGAGGTGGGACTAAACGTCCCACCCCCCTTGCGCACTATAGTAGAGATGTGTGGCTTAATTGGCGAAGCTGCGTGGGCTTGTTGACTCCAATTGGGGTCCTGAGGGTAGTCGTGCCTCAAATCCACATCGCCTGGGACTCACGCCTGGAGCAGCAGCAGCTGGAACATAGGAAGAGAGCTCCAAGCTTCTTCATCCGTGGCAGTCGATGCTGCGCAAACCTGAAATCATGAGCACGGCCTTGCGACCACGTTAAAACATCCAGGGAGATTTGCCAAGGCATGGCGAATATACTGCGGTGGTCGGCGTGGCGTGGGAACGGCTGTGGTGGCAGATCTAGGGTGCTTTGCGGCTGTGTGAGTGGGTGTGTTCGGAGGCGCTTTTGGGTGAGTGGTGAAGTGATTGGAGTAGTGGGAGATGATTATTGGGGTGTTGCGGAGGTCGTAAGGTGGTTGGCGAGGCGGGTGGAGGTTCGGAGCGATGGGGACGCCTCGCCGGAGGTTTGGCCAGAGATGGAGAAGGTGAGAGTGATCGGTGGCGTCGAGGGGTATTTTCAAGAAATAAAGAGGGGGAACAGGAGTAGGAGGGATAGAGAAGTTAACTGAACTAACCTAAGGATGAAGGAGACAGGAGGGGCATCTGGGTTGGTACAACCAATGCCGAAGATGAAGATCTCCGTAGGTGAGGTGGCGGCGAAGACGAAGGTAGAGGCGGTGTCATGGCTGGTATGGCCGACGGGAATGAATGAGAGGAAGGCAACCCAACCACTGGTATTGTGGTTAGGCGATGAGAGAGAGAGAGGAACCACTAGATCTTGCGGAGATGTTGTGGCCGGTGAGGAGAGACGAATTGAGGGTGGACCGACCCAATTCCAAGCTGAGGAGATGCGGATGGATCAGGGTTTGCTTAAATAGGCTTCTGAGGATGGATTTGTGCTTGGAAGGCAAGCTTCCAAGAAAGGTATGTCTGTTGGGGATGGAAGCTTCAAAAAGACACAAATCTCTCATGCATTCGCATGAGAGATTGGGTACAAATTAGGGCTCAGTGATGGGTTCATACTGGAGGAGATTACTCAGAGAATCTCCCTTCCAATTTTGGGAGGGATTCTCTAAGCAACCAAGGAGGAATCGCCTTCTCAAGTTCGCCGAAGTACGATTCCCTCTGCTATAATGGTAGAGGGACCTAATTGCAAAGAATGAAGAAGAGGTAGGGGGTTTCTGCAGAGGTTTTCGAAAGATAGGGGTAGAAATGTAATTGGGCTAGACCTATTTGCAAAGTGGGTCAAGATGAATTCCTCTTAGGTCCAAATTTTGGTACAAACCTAATTTGGACCTAAGGAATTCAATGGTGAGGTTGGATTTTGGGTTTGACTACGTTTGACTAGGTAATTTATGCAAAAATCAAATTTAGGGCAAATATTTGTCTAAGACCCCATTTTAGGTCAAAATAGGTTCCAATGGCCAAATTGAAGGTTCTAAATCCTATAGACTATTTTTATACAATTTTTATAGGATTTAAGTAAATTTTATTCTGACTAGAACTTTGTTTAATCAAGTGGATCTGTTTTTGTGTTACCAGAAGTCATTTAATTCCCAGAATTCACACGAACCCTTTTTTGTTTAAACCAACTCAGTTTTTATCTTGTTAAGATCATTTAACCTATGTTTATCCCTTGAGAAAACCCATTGTTATACTACAATGGTAAAATTACAGTTTTACCCCTTATTTCTTGCTTTTCTCTCAGAAAGGTTATTCAGTGAATTAGGACCTCCAGTTGGTTATGTAGGAGCTTTTATTCTCTTCTTTGGATCAAAATGAGCTAGTTAGGGCTCATGATGGTGTTCCCATCAAGGAGCACTTCAAGAAGGATATGGAGAGACCCTTTTTAAGCCTAGGAGCAGCTAAGCTTGCAGCAAGGATCTTCTCCTCTTCACCATCATCATAGGTGGATTCGTGTTTACATTTTTTTGTATTTTTATTCATATAGTAGAATCATTCCTCTACCATACTTGTAAAATAACATTTCTTCCTTTATAAAAGTTGCCATTCCGTAATTTTGTTGCATCTTATTTAATTATCTTTTCAAGCATTTTTCACACACTCTCTCTAATTACCCTAGGTCTCCATATACCTATGGTGAGCTTAGAGAGAGGTTACTTTTGTCACCTAGGTGTTAGCTTTAGCAATTTAGGTGTATTATTTTCTCGCTGACAATTTCGTAGTTGCCCGTTATTTCAAAATCCAAAAAAACCTTATATTCAAAATCACAAAAAGAAAGTTGATTTCTTAATATCAAGCGAGAGTATCAAATTCTGCAAACTTGCCTCCTTGGACGACCCTAGATACCCCTCTATCTAGGTTTTATAAATTTAAAAGTGATTGCAGATTTGCGTGTTGCAACGATTCAAAACCCTAGTTTTAACAAGTCACGCATTTTTCGTATCACTTTTTGGCATTGTTGCTGGGGAGGCACGGCTTTGCATTCATTCATATCTCTTGCTTGATACGTGGATCTCATCCCTTTCTTTTTCTTTCTCTCATGTGTGCAGGCACTACAGGAAGAAGGCGAGATTTTTGGAAGCGAAAACTTAAAGTCCTTGTCTTCTAAAGGATTCGAGATTAGTGTCTTCTTACTTGTCACATTAAACCTAAAAGCTATCAAAAAAATACTAAATCAGGATTTTAGGATCAAGAACATCTAAATTTGGTAAAGTGATAATTCATAAAAGCCATTGTTTGCTTGGTTGAATCATTTAACACCCTTTACCCTAAGTGTTCGTGTTTTGATTTTCAGGTCCAGACTTCTGTCTAGATTTCAAAAATCAATTCTTGACACCACATGCCTTCTAAAATCTTGAAATTTTACTCAAAGATTCCAAATCATGTCAGGTACATTTTTTTCTAAATTTTAGAGCATTTAAATTTGTAGAGAATTTTAAAAAATTCTCAAACCCTAGGGGAGTCATCTAATCTGATTTCATTATTTTGTTACCATCTGTGAATTTTAGGAATTTTTCTAATTATCCAATTTCTATGAAATTTAGCTTTCTGGAATCCTTGTGAAATTCTTCATAACAAATAAAATCACAAAAATTTTTGATGGCTGATGGTGGTACTGAAAAGTCCAAAATACCCACAAGTATCATTTCTACTTTGACACCAGCACAAATAAAAATCTCAAAAAAATATCAAACGAATTCGTAAAATCATAAAAAAATATTTTTTGGAATTCTTGTTTGATTTTCCTTCTAGTAGTGGTGTTGTTTGCTCTGGTGTTGTTTGCTCTTCTTAGACCACTACTTAATAAGAAAAGCCTGAAACAATTCACTGATAGTAGCATTTTTTCTTAGGGATTCAAATCAATTAGGGTTTTCTTTTCATTTTACAGTCCCACATCATAAAGGAAATCTACAGTCACCAATACAACTTGATTTCTCTTTGTTTGCGGAACTCAAACTTGTTTGAAAGCATAAGAAAAAAATCCTAAAAGACATTAATCTAAATCAAATCCTAAAAGCAGAAACACAACAAATTTTGTGTGACAAGATTGATTTGATATTGGACTCACTCCGTCCCATTTGCACACACCAAAAAAATTGAAATAATAAGGCAATACTGATAAATGCTAGTTTATCATCATTCTTATGCATTAAAACAAATCTAGCTCTTAGGATTTTACTCCGCAAATTAGTTTTTGGGCTGCATTTAGGCATTAATTAGGTTAGGCATGCATTGCATTTTTTATTGTCCCTTTCATGTGTTTTTGTGAGTGTTAGGGATGAACAGATATACAGATCCCTAAAACCCTAGCACTCAAGAAGGCAAATGGAGGAGGAGCTTAGACTAACTGGAACTCAGCTTGATCCAGTTCACCACAGTTGGAACCTAGCTCACTTGGACTAGGGTTAGCTCATCCCAGCTCCATTTAGCTAATCTCAGCTGAATGGTAGCTCAAGAGAGCTCATCTTAGCTCACCCTAGCTCAGGTCAGCTCAGATCCAGCTCAACTTAGTTGAGTCTAGCTCATCTCAGCTCCCACTAGTCCACAGGGAGCTCTAGCTAGCTCAGCTGAGTTGACTGGAGTTCACCCCAGCTCAGATCCAGCTACATCTAGCTCCACTGAAATTCAGCCAACTGAAGAACTCATCCTAGCTCCAGAAACTCAAGTCCAACTCCCGGGGACTTAGCTTAGCTCAACTTGGTTTAGCTAAGCTACCTTAGCTATCTCAACCAGCTCAATCCTCCCTGGGAGCACTAGACCCAGCTCACCTCAGCTCCATTCAACAGAAGCCAGTTGACTTTAGCTTAGCTTAGTAGCTAGCAAAGAATTAGCAAGCTAAGCCAGCTAGAGTAGCCCCATGTTGACCTCTTCAGTAGCTGCCAGCTCCACTTCAGCTCCAGATTCTTCAGATCCAGCTCCTCCCTCCTAACCCTAGCTCCAACACCTCCTCCTCTACTCCACTATTAGCTAAGCTAACTTAGCTTAGCTTAGCTTAGCTATGCTCCAGCTCCCTTGGCTTTTACCACCTAAAAACCCTTCCCAACTAGCTCCACCTAAGCTCCACCTAAGCTCCACATAAGCTACCCCTACTTCCACCTCACCCTTGGTGCCAACCTAGCCTACCCACTACCTCCAAAAGACACCATAAAGTGGTGCCAAAACCACCCTAACTACTTCCTTATTGGCGCCACTTTTTCCCTCCAAAACACCCCCACATCATGGCCCTACACATAACCCTACAACCCATCCTAGCCATCCACCTACCCCTCCTTCTAGAACCCTACATGGCTCCACCTAAGCCCCTCTTATAGAAGTCATTTTGGCGCCAACTTCAAGGGATGCCACCACCCATAACCACCCCCTAGGTGCCCCTTGGGCTGGCACCAATTACCCTTAGCCATAGGATCCCCAACCACCTCCATCTTCTCATCTTAGCCCTCCATTTCAAGAGTCACCTTAGCCCCCTTCCTACTCTATATAAACCCACCACCTACCACCATTTTAGAGCACCCTCCATTAGTGTATTATTCTACCTATACCCACCTACACCTACGGCCAAGAAGAAAGGGTAGAGAAGAAGATTAAGGGGGCACATCACTAGCCCCTTTGGTGCATTCTTCTCCCCACTTTCTTCAACTTATGCCACGTCAAGGAGGAGGAGCTTTCCACTTCAAGGAGGACGGCCAGACAAAGGAGAAGAACATAGGGTGGACGTCCACCCTTGGAGGAGGAGAATTAAAGGTGGTAGCTACCACCTTGGAGGACATCATTTGGAGGAGCATCTTACGCCAAGGAGAAGGAGTTATCTTTTCAAGTCGAGGAGCTACTTGGCTTGGAGAAAGAAGCCCTCTTCTTCACCATCTATCTAGAGGAATTGTGTTTTATTTTTCTTGTATTTTCAAGTAGAGTAGAAGCATTCCTCTATAGGTTTTGTGTGCACAATTTTGATTTAATGAAAATTGCCTTCTTTCAATTTATATTGCATAGCTTGTTACAAATTTTGCCTAGTAATTGTTTCACTCCCTCTCCCTAATTATTCTAGGCCTCCACGTGCCTAGGGTGAGCTTAGGGAGAGGCTCTACCTGTCACCTTAGGGTAGGTTTCTTGAATTAGATATTAGTTGTTTTCTAGCTTTCAACAAAAACTTGCATGTTGCCTTTATTTCAAAAATCATAAAAACTATATATTCAAAAATACCAAAAAGAAAGTTGAGATTTATTTTCCAAGCAAGAGATTTAATTTTTGCAAACTTGCCTCCTTGGACGACCCTAGATACCCCACTATCTAGGAATATAAATTTAAAAGTGAATCCATTTTTGTGTGTTGCAACGACTTAAAACCCTAAATTAATAAACTGCGTAAAAATGCGATCACTTACCCCAATTAACACCCTCCACATTCCTGTGTGCACATTCAGGTGCCTAAGCCTAATTAAATAAGTAACCACTAGACCACTTAAGGACTTCATCTAATTTAGGCTTGATATCTGACATTTAAGAATCATTAAGTGCTCCCAATTCCCTTAGAAAATGCGGTGATAGACTTGAAGGGAAGTCAAATGATGGGTCAGGGTTTACACAGCCCCCTGGTGATTTTCCCAAGGCCCAAGCCACCTCTTTAGTCTAGTCGAGTGCTCTTTGGGAAGTGGGTTCACTTCTCGATCCCTTACTTGCCAGGTTCCTAAGTCTTAGGTTTTTAAGGAGTCAACCCTAAGAAAAAATTAGGCTTGTTTGCTTGATTTGCACACCTTCTCTCACCTATCTCTTCTCCTCCCCTCCTCATCTTCCAAGTGCATGCACAGGTGAAGGTCCCAGAACCCACATCTCGAGGGACCATGTGATTTTGCTCTACGCACCAAAAGACCCTTATTTTCTTATTTCTTTCATTCAGACATGGAAAACATGGAAAACTATTAAAAAAATTCTACTTCGACTTCCCAACCTGAACCTAACTTCCAAAACTCGTCAGCTGACCCACAAGCTGACTTTCCCATCCCTAACCTCTCACATTTGGAGCTACCACAAAACCTAGAACGACCAGGTGGCCCTCAAAACCAAAATACAAACCCGTTTTCTCTTATGGTCAACCAATTGGTTCGACTTCAACAAAACCAACAACTGTTGGCTAGGACAATCACGAACCTAGCCAACCAAAGACTGAGTTAGCCACTCGGGGAACCTCTCGTACCTCTTAAGGACTTCTATGATCCTTCTAATTATGAAGAATGACCCGGAGTGGTTATACCCCAAGGGGATTTTGAAATTAAACCCGCCATTCTAAACCTAATCAAACATTTTCATGGTCTTCCAAGAGAGGGCCCCTTTTGCCACCTCAAAGAACTAACTATCCTCACTCAAACCACCCATTCCTGCAATGTGCAGGAAGAGGTGTGGCTCGTGAGACTTTTTCCTCTACCACTAAAAGATAAAGCATCACATTGGTTTAGAACGGTTGGGTGTCCTATCACCACCTAGCCCCAATTAAAAATTGCTTTTCTTAAAAAATTCTTTTCGATAGGTCGTACAAATGCTTTATGTTGATCAATAATGACCTTTCAACAAAACTCTAGTGAACCTCTCCATGAGTCTTGGGAGAGATTTCAAGAATTACTTAGAAGTTGCCCCCACCATGAAATTCCACGATGGCAGTTAGGGCAGATCTTCTATCATGGATTAGAAGATCAATGAAAAAGATTTATGGGTGCTTCACGCGGGGGTAATTTCCTTAATAAAGATACCGAAAGTGCCTACCTTCTTTTTGAAGAAATGAGTGAAAACTCATTTAATATGACCTCAATGGACACTTTTGGTAGAACCAACAACCCAAGACTCGAAGCAAATGAAATTGACTCCAAATCCACATTTGTTCCAGTTACACAGGGTGATCTACACATGATAGCTCAATGACTAGTTCAAACGCAAATCAACTAGAAGAAAATGGAAGATAAGCCCCCAAAAACAAGCTCCTTACCCTAACTCCCCTCGCCTTCTCAGAAGAGAAAATCTGCATAATATTAATGCTACCCTTGCTGGGCAGCAATTTTCATCTGAATTCTCACAAGATCTGATTGGGATCTTTGATTTTATGAATCAAAATCTTTTTGACCCCACAACTGAAAATTTTTTGGCTCTCCAGGAGCAATTTAGAAATTCCTCCAATTGTTACAATCAAAATTTGAGGACCAACCCGAATCCCTCCTGGAAAGCCCCAAATGAAGTTTCGTTTCCCAAACAAAATCAATTTGGGACTTATGGGCAAAACACTTATCAACCTGGACCATCTCAGGGAGATATTAGCACCCAGATCATGAAGACTCTACAAGGAATGTAGACTCAATGACTGAAGTAACCCGCATGATCACCAATTTACAACATCAAATAAAGGTTACTCCTGATCACAGACCTACTGGCAACCTGCCATCCCAACCCATGCCCAACCCTAACAATCAATGGAATCAATATCAAGATGGATATCCCAGTCAACCTATCTACCTAGCACCCCAGCATCCACTGGGTTTTAATAAAAATTAGGCCTCCCGTCCTCCTAGAAACAACCATACTGCAAATGCAGTTACTCCGAGTAACGGGAAAACTACTCATGATCCTTTGCCTGCTCAAGAAACCTACCATAGAGAAAAATAGATCAACTCTTCTCCCTCTTCCTCTAACCCCGTTTAGGAACCCGAAAGTGCAAAACAGAAAAACCCCGTACCTTTTCCACAAGCCCTTCACTCTTCACACACTAAGAAAAAGAAACTTGTGCCCACTGATAAGGAATTGATGGATCTTTTTGGGTAAGTAGAAATAAATATCACTCTCCTAGATGCCATTAAATATATCCCTACCAATGCCTATTTCTTAAAAGATTTGTGTGCCCCTAAAAGGCAACCAAGAAACCTAGGAAAGGTGATTCTCCCAGAGACAGTAAGCTCAATTATGCAGAGCAAACTGCCTCTGAAAAGAAAAGATGCAGGTGCCCCTTGATTCAAGTGGTCATTAATGACACTTCTTTTGATCGCACCTTATTGGATCTCGGTGCCTCAATTAATCTCATCCCGACTATCATTTTTGAAGAATTTAAGATTAGTGAATTAAAGCCCGTTGAGGTAACACTTCAATTAGCAAACTGATCTACAATCAAACCAAATGGGATTGTTGAGGATGTCATCATCCAGGTCAAAAACTGTCTATTTGCTGTAGACTTTTTGGTCCTGGATATAGAGGTATCGGAAGCTTTAAAGAATGCCCCCATAATTCTTGGAAGACCATTCTTAACCATCACCAAAGCCAATATAGATTGTGATTCTAGAAAGATGAAAATCATGTGCGGCAGTGAGTCTATTACCCTAGATATTTTTCAAGCTTCTAGGTGTTTCCAAGAACCAAATTTCTTTGATGACTCAGATTTTGAGATTGAAAATTTAGTGGAGGAAACAATGCAAATTTCGCACATGGGTTCCTGCTTTGTAGTTAACACAGTTCTTGAACAATCTGATTTAAACCACCCTCCCACCCTAACCACACCTTCTCCATCTGATTCTTCATCTAACTCCTTCCCCCTCACTTCACCCCTGGATCAAAAAGTAGAAATCATCTCAGAGCCAAGCCCCCAACTTGAGTTAAAGCCCTTGCCTGACTCCCTTAAATATGTTTTCGTTGGACCAAACCAGACCGTGCCCCTGATTAACAATTTTGGACTTACTGGGGCATAAAAGGAAAAACTTCTCCAGATTTTAAGTAAACATAGAAAACCTATTGGCTAGACCCTTGCTGATCTTAAGGGTATTAATCTGTCCTATTGCACCCATAGAATATATCTTGATGATGATTCTCGCCCCTCCCGCCAACCACAAAAGTGCCTGAACCCTAATATGCAGGAGGTAGTAAAAAAGGAGATTATAAAGTGGCTTGATCCTGATATCATCTACCCCATTTCTGACAACTCCTGGGTTAGTTCCACTCAATTTGTTCCTAAAAAAGCTGGACTAACAGTTGTCACTAATGAACATGGGGAAAATGTAGCCACTAGGACCACTTCTTCTTGGCGATTGTGCATTAATTATCGAAAACTAAACACCACCACCAAGAAGGACCATTTTCCACTCCATTTTATTGATCAGATATTGGAGCAATTAGCTAGACATGATTACTACTATTTTCTAGATGGTTATTCTGGCTATAATCAAGTTGTTGTCCATCTTGGGGATCAAGACAAAACTACATTCACTTGCCCCTTCGGAACCTTCGCTTTCCAAAGAATGTCTTTCAGTCTTTGCAACGCACCTGCGACTTTTCAAGGGTGTATGCTTGCAATATTTTCGAACCTGGTAGGTGAATGTCTTGAAGTCTTTATGGATGGCTTCTCTATATTTGGATACTCCTTCGATCTTTATCTTAGAAATCTTGAAAGGACTCTCCAAAAATGCATAGAAGTTAACTTGGTCCTCAGTTGGGAAAAGAGTCATTTCATGGTCTAGGAAGGCATCGTCCTAGGCCATGTCATCTCAAAAAAGGGAATTACGGTAGATTATGCCAAAATTGATGCTATCTCTAAGCTCCCACTGCCCACTGCTGGAAACAGATCTGGTCTTTCTTAGGGCACGTGGGCTTCTACCACCGGTTCATTAAATTTTTTTCCCAAATCTCTAAGCCCTTGAGTCAATTTCTTACTAAAGACCATCCTTTTGACTTTAATCACCAATGCCTGGAGAGTTTCAATAGATTGAAGAAGGATGTCACAGAGGCACCAATTTTACAGGGACCTAACTGGAATTGTCCCTTTGAGTTAATGACAGATGTCTCTGATTTTGCTGTGGGGGTTGTTCTTGGGCAAAGAATTAACAAGAAGCCCATTGTGATCTACTATGCTAGTTAAACCCTTGATGATGCAGAACAGAATTGCATTGTTACTGAAAAAGAACTTCTTGCCATTGTCTTTACCCTAGAGAAATTCCACTCATATTTATTAGGGTCACTTGTCACTATATACACCGACCACTCAGCACTCAAATATTTGCCGAACAAGAAGGATACGAAACCTTGCCTTATCCGTTGGATCCTACTACTCCAGGAATTTGACTTGGAAATCAAGGATAAGGTGGGGTCGCAAAATGTAGTGGCTAACCACCTATCTGGTCTTATGACGAATGATATGTTCACCCCTCCTGATGTGTTTCTTGATGAGACTATCTTAGCTGCCAATACCCTCCCTTAGTTTGCACCTATTGCAAACTATTTAGCAACAGAACGAATCCCCTTTGATTGACCAAAAACCAAAAAAGATAAATTCTTTGCTGACATCAAATATTATTTTTGAAAGGAGCACAACCTTTTCCTCATCTGTGCTAATTAGCTCATTTCACAGTGTGTACCCGACTCAGAAATTCATGATATTTTGATACACTGTCATTCAATGGCCTGTGGCGGACATTTCTCGGGCAAGAAAACTGCAGCTAAGATCCTCACTTCTAGATTCTTTTGGCCTAGCTTACACAAGGATGCTCATTCTTTTGTTCGATCCTGTGTGCGTTGCCAGAGCATCGACAACATGACTTTGAAGGATATGATGCCCCTAAATCCAATATTAAAGGTTGAAATTTTTTATGTTTGGGCATCGACTTCATGGGACCATTCATCAACTCTTGTGGGTATTTATATATACTAGTCGCAGTCGACTATGTATCAAAATGGATTAAAGCAATACCCATATGCACTAATGATCGCAAGGTTGTTGAGTTCATCAAGAAAAATATTTTTCGAGATTCGGCATCCCTAAGGTCATCATTAGTGATGGAGAATCACATTTTACTCATTCTCAAATCCGTCACCTTTTATCTAAATATGGGGTTAATCATAAAATTTCTACTCCCTACCACCCTCAAACGAATGGCCAAGCAGAAGTTTCTAACCAAGAGATAAAAAATATTTTACAAATGACAGTGATGGGAACACCATCATGAGCCATACCTAGCTCAATTTGGTCTGATAAAGTCAATAAAAGCTCCTACATATCAGTTAGAAGGTCTCTTGGGCAGGTTAAGTTGTTTTGAGAAGAAAAGATGAAAACTGGTTATTTCTATAATTTTACTATCTTATCACAAATACAGAATAACCATGGGGATTTTTAGGGGTTACTAAAGGTCGAATATGCATTTAAGTCTAATAAGTGGGTCCATGCAGATAGAAACGGGTTTTTACACATTTCAAGAATTAATGGACATTTGAAACCCTAAAAGCAGACTCGCTTAATTAACTGAGGTTCTAGTCATGATAAAATTCATTTAAACCCTCTAAAAATCATAGAAAAATGCTCTCTAGGGCTTAGCATCCTTGATTTGACCATCTAAACCTATTTTTACCTGAAATAAAGTCTCAGACAGACTATTACCGTAATTTGAGTTTTTGCATAAATTACCCAGTCAAACTAGGTCAAAATTGAAATCCAACTTTACCATTAGATTTCTTAGGTCTAAATGAGATTTGTATCAAAATTTGGTCTCAATCAGAGATCGTCTTGGCCTAGTTTGCACTTTAGTCTTGTCTGATTCATTCTATTTCACAAGTACCCCTAGCTTTTGAAATTCATTACAAATAGACCCCTATCTTTGTCATCATTCTTTGAAAAGTGGTCCTTCCACCATTGTCGTGGAGGAATCCTACTCTAGCAACCTTCATTTGGAAAGTTCTTGATGATTGCTGGACGAAATTCTCCTAAACTTGGACCAGAGATTCCTTAAGGAATTCTCTTTCCATCGCACTCGGTCTTGGACCCCATAACCTTCCCAATCTCTCATGTGAACACATGAGAGATTTGGGTATCTCTTGTGCGTCAAGCTTACCAAGCTTGAAAGCTTGGTTTCCAAGCTTCAAACCTCCCTCTAAGGCCTATATAAAGACCCATATTGCACGTCAATCTCCTTATGCTCGTTTTTAGCCTAAATCCCTCTACTTCCTCCCTCCGCTCTGGCTGAAAAGCTCAACGACGTCCGGCAACCTTCTCCGACCATCCTTGTCATCCACTCGCAATACCATCGGCAGATTCGCCTTCTTCTTCTTCCGCATTGTGCCGTACCAGTCGACGCCTCTCCCTCAAGTCTTCCTAACTTTCTCACTCTTTTCGGAGCATCTTTGTCTCTGATGTTAGCCACACCAGACCCGGCACTACCTCTGCCTCTATTCATCCATAGCCTAGCCTAATCGATGCTCTATCCTCTACTCATCAGCATCGTACTACTATTTCTCTATATCGACCCCTCCTATGTTGTCCACATCGTCATCTTCCACCTTACGAACGAACCTCTGGTGAGCACTAACGGCTTCCACAAACACCCAACCGCGCCGCTTCCACGCTTCTCACCTCCACCGTGTCCTCACAACCAAAACCCCTCAAGTAATTGAGGGGATTGGCCTCTCATGCACTCCATTCGACACACATGCCTCTGCACCACCTTCTCGAGGTCATCAGGCCTCCACACCCATTCGCACGTGACTCCACCACCACTATTACATTCGTCAATGTCTAGTGATCCTCCTGAGAATTTCTGATAGAGCCGAGAGGCCGTTTTGTTCATTTCAGGTGTTCACTCCTTCACCGCCATTGATGGAGGCTTCGAGCAAAGCTTGAAGCTTGCTCCAGCACACGCTCGCTCCAGGTACCGACTCCAGTAGCTGCAGAAATGACCCAGGAGGTGAAGAGACCAGCAATTGTGGCATTGATTGTACGTGTTGCATGAATTAGCTGGAAGAAGCTACCTACTGCTACACGCAAGAACTGTGGGACACTTAAACCCACATAAGAAGTTATCGAGCAGTTGAAGCCGTATATTACTCAAAAGTCACCCCGACCGCTAGCCCAAGACACGAGGGTCGGGTCCCCATTACCCGCTCATGGATCTGCCTACTCCCTCACACCTCGTCCGTGACCCACGCCACGCAGACCTGGTCCCGGATATCTGCATACTCGATTGCCCGAATACCTGCCTGATTGAGAGAGAGAAGAGGAGAACAGGAGAGAGAGAGCACGCGGGGTTAGGGGGTTTTACTTTAGAGAATACTGTCTGACACTTAGCCAATTTCGTGAATCCCTCCCCTGTGTGTAAAGAGAAAAAGGTAGCAAAGAGAAGAAGAGAAGAAGAAGCAGCCAAGAGAGGAATAGTGCTTACGCACTATAGCATCAGAGAGAGTGCACTATGCACTCATCATACGTGGCATTTGGTTGATTGATACTGTAGCATTATTTGAGTATATTGTTAATAAGGTAATTTGGTGATTTAAATCACCATTTTTACCCTAATCTTTTTTCCACATTGACTCTTGAATTTATATTTACATCATTTATGCTTGAAATTGCTATTACATTGTTATATTCTAGCTTAAAATTGTGATCTTGAGATAAATTGCCATATTGCCCTCTACGTTCGACCTCAGATTTCTTTCAAGCTATAAATTTTAAGTGTTTTACGTGATTTATCGGCTATACTATGGTGCATTACTTTTAAAACACTGATTCAGCACGCGAACAAACAGTTAGGCCCAATCATAAAGACTAGTCCACTAAATTGGATGATGCTTTATGGGCCTACTATATGACTTTTAAAACTCCTCTTGGCATGTCTCCTTTCCGTATGATTTTTGGAAACACGTGCCATCTCCCGATAGAACTAGAACACAGGGCTTTTTGGGTGATTAAACAATTCAATATGGATTTATCGCCGTTGCTAACCATAGGAAGTTACAATTAACTGAATTGGAAGAATTACGTAATTTTTCTTACAAAAATGCGTGGATTTATAAAGATCGAACAAAGAAATTTCATGATAAATATATCGTTCAGAAACATTTTGATATCAATCAATGTGTTTGGCTTTTCAACTCAAGATTACGAATTTTTCTAGAAAACTTAAATCCAAGTGGACTGGCCTGTTTATCATCCTCAAAACTTATCCTTATGGCACTATTGACCTTTTTGATCCCAAAAAGAATACTACTTTTCAGGTTAATGGCCAGCGTTTAAAGCCCTATTTAAATAATACTCCAAGTCACACATCTGACACTCTTGATTTAACTAACTTACCTTCTAATGATCATTGATGCAATTCACTCTCAATTGAATGGCGTAAAAGATAGTATTGGATGGGAGGTAACCCATTATTTTCCTACTTTACGTTTTTTCTTTCTTTCAAAGGTTTTGCCTATCCTAATTTGGATTGCCCTCAGTAAGGTGATCTCTTTTCCCTTCCTATTGCATGCAGACATGCCATATCTTAAGCATGGGGGTGTTTCTAAATTTTGAGGATTAAATCAGAATTTTCAACACCCAAAAACATTCAATTTTATTGTTTCATTTTCTACATACATACCCAAAAAAATAAAAATGTTGAAAACTTTTTGAGGAAATTTTGAAATCGGGACCAAGGTTGATGATTCACTTTAAGGTACAATGGGATTTAATCTTTAACAAACTAGGGATAAGGATACAAATCTAATTATTAGAAATTCTAAGTCTATCTTTAGACTAGATCAAGTATCCTTCTTTAAATTCCACCTGAACTTATGATGGTTCAAGTGACTTGATCTCCTTTTGTGACTTGGAAATTACTTGGCTTAGTTTCTGATCCAAAAACTTGCATTTCTTGCAAAATTCATGTGTC
Organism: Thalassia testudinum; assembly: GCA_037157565.1. Classification (NCBI taxonomy): domain Eukaryota; kingdom Viridiplantae; phylum Streptophyta; class Magnoliopsida; order Alismatales; family Hydrocharitaceae; genus Thalassia; species Thalassia testudinum. The sequence continues at coordinate 1,185,929 of JAZHRO010000033.1, read as the reverse complement.
GAATTTCACGCACAAGACAACACCTAAAAAACATTTAGAAATTAGAAAAACCCTTTGTTTGGCCTTAGTGAAATCCGAAATAGATCATTGGTTTGAGTTCCACCGCCAAGAAGGAGGAAAATGCCTCCTTTGAGGACTCGATGTCAACATGTTATTTCCTCGACTCTACTCTATATCTATATTCCATATCTTTAGATGGAGCATTAAGGTGCAAATTTTGTAGCTCAAGTGTCTTAGACAGTGCTCTACCCATAGCGTTGGAGAATGAGCTTGAGTTTACTTGGAGCACCCCTTTACACCATATTGTGTTTTGGGGTTGTGAGCTCTTGGGTGGTGTCTTTGACAGTACTATCTCAAAGTGTTGGCGCCAGAGCCTCCTTGAGGATTGGTAATGGGAATGATGATCCTGATACATCTGTTGTAGGATTACACTAAGAATAAGCATGGGGGAGATTCCTTAAAAAAAAAGTTTTAAACAAATACATGACCTTATAAATGTTGGCATTCACAAAAGCTCAAACTCAGGGTTTTAAAGGATTATGCAAGTTGCAAATTGGATTCAAGAATCGAAGAAATCCTAACTACAAAATAATTTATGGTCATCTGAATTAACAAAGAGTTAACTTGTGAATTTTTGGAGGATACATTGATCCCGATTTATCTAATCTTTGGATCCAAAGATGAATCTCGATGTTCAAAAGATAAGCATAGGGGTGTGATAAACACCTATTTATCATCATTCTTATGCCCTAAAACAAACCTAGCTCTTAGGATTTTAACTTCGCAAACGGGTTTCTAGGTTGTATTTAGGCATCACTTAGGTTAAGAATGCATTGCATAATTTTGTTGCTTTTTTTTTGTTGACACATTCATTTGAGTGTTAGGTATGAACAAATGGTCAGATAACTAAAACCCTAATATTCAAGAAGGCAACAAGTGAAAAAGAAGCTCAATTTAGCTGAACAACAGCTAAATCTAGCTCATCATAGCTGGATACTAGCTCACTTGGGTTAAAGTTAGCTCTCTTAAGCTCCATTCAGCTCATCTTAGCTCCAATCAATTCACTGAGAGCTCTAGCTAGTTCAACTAAGTTGACAGGAGTCCACCTCAACTCAGGTCCAACTACTTCCAGCTCCATTGTTGACAGGCGAAATCTATGTTTTAAAGGATGTAATCATCGTAACAAGTCAAAATCGCTCAAAAATAGATAAAATTTATAAACTCAATCTAAATTGAAGTTCGAGGTCGAACACAGGGAGCAAATATAAAATTCTCACGCTAATCTTTAATTGCAAGTAAATGAGCACCATAATTGAAGCACGAAAGAGATATTCAATGAATAATATCTACTCAAATTGATATTCAATTATAAGCAAGAGTATTTCAATAGATCTCAATGATAAAAAGAAATCTAAGACAAAATAATGGTGATTTAGATCACCAATTATTAGCCTTAATTAAGCATGTATTAACTACTCAATAAGTGAACAATATCATCAATCAGAAATGCCATGCAAGATAAGTGGCCATAGTATCAAGCTTCAATGCCACATCAGACGTCGCCCAAATTCTTCAGATGACTTAAGTGAAAGCACAACACAAGGCATTTACAGAAGCCTTCTTCTTTGTTTCTTCTCTCTTCTTCTTCTTCTGCTTTCCTTCTTTTCTTTCTCTCTTCTTCTTTCACAAGCCTTCCTTTCTTCCCTTCTTCAGAGCTTCTCCTTCACAAGCATAAGGGTCCTTCAACGACTAAGTGTTAGTCGCATACATAGAGGAGCAAAACCCCCCCAACTCTCTCACAAATCTTCTCCTCCTCCTCTCTCTCAAACCTAGTGTAATTGGATCCATATTCAGGTTACCGAATCATGCATAGTGTCTAGGCCTGCATGCATGGGTTGCAGACGAGGAGTGAAGATAGGTCGGGTATTCGAGTGCAGGGGTATGAGGGACCCGACCCCTCACGACTTGGGCGATTAGAGCACTTCACAAATTCAATTTATGCGCAGTGTTGAGTCTGAGATACCACGATGTGGGAATAAAGCTCACAGCTCCTTCGCACGTAGCTGCAACAGAGGTGAACTTCGTTCAATTGGCGCAGCATCTAAGGTCGAGGCTCTCAATTGAGGACCTAGGCGTGTGACTAGAATGAATTTGCTCGACTTGGAGGGTGTAGCCTAAAGCTCTCATGGCCGGATCTTGAAGAACAAGGTGGAGATGATGGTAGCGATGGCGGCGAACCGACAAAGACCTGAAATCACAAGTTAAGGCCTCTCAACCACATTAAAACACTTCAAGAGGATTGTTAGGTGATGGTGAAGGTGGTCGTGGTGTTTGCGTGGCGTGAGCATGTGTGTGGTGACCTGATAGAGGCGAGAAGGTGGTGCGGATGAGGTTGTGTTTGGTGGAGTGTTCGAGTGGGTGTTTATTGGAATTAGATGAAGGGTTTTGAAGTATGGAGGACGACGATGCTTATGGGAGTCGTGGCGAGGTGAGCGATGTGGTGTAGCATTGGGGAGGCATCGTCAGAGATTCGTAGAAGTGGAGGAAGATGGAGGGCGTGAGGGCGTGTAGGTGGTCGGACTGAAGGATAAAGGAGATGAAAAAGTAGAGGGAGAAAGGAACCTATCTAACCTAATTCTAACGGACGAAAGGGAAGGTAGGTGCCGGTTGTGGTATGGCTGGCATTGGAGACGAGAATACCTCCAGTGGGGGAGAATGGCTAGGAAGATGGAGTTAGAGGGCTTCTACTAGTATTGCTAGAAGCGGAAGAACACGGGGAAGATGCTCCCGCCGACTATTGTCTATGACGGCAGGCAAGGAAGGTAGATGGAGAGAGTCACCGGAGTTGGTGGAGATGGAGGTCGAGGAGAAGGGAAGAAGGAGAGTCCATCCTCTAAACCAAGCTAAGTTGAGAAGGTTGTGCACACTGACTCTTTATAGAGCTTCAGGGAGAGCTCTGGATCAAGAAAGAAGGATTTCCATGGCTTGGGATTGAAGAAATAGGATCCATGATTCTCGTGCATTCGCACGAGCAATCTATGAGGATTTGGAACTCCAAATTGATCCCAGATGATTCATCTATGTGTGAACATCAATCCCACCAATTTTGGTGGGATTTGATTGCCATTTGAGTAGGATTTAGGTCAGTCAATGCACTTCCTGGAGGTTGATTGACTTCAATGGCAGTAGGGACCTTTATACGAAGAAGATGACAAACCTAGGGGGCTCTTTGCAAAAGATTTTGAAAGCTAGGGGTTTAAGTGAGAGAGAAAGAGTCTGACTAGACTAAAATGTAAACTAGGTCAAGATGATCACTGATTGCGCCTAAATTTTGGTACAAACCTAATTTGGATCCAAGTAGGGTAACTTCATATCTAAGACTCTATTTTAGGTCAAAATGAGTTCCAATGGTCAAATCAAGGATACTAAACCTTATAGAATATTTTTATATGATTTTATAAGGTTTAACTGAATTTTATCCTAACCAGAACCTCTATTAATTAAGCGAGTCTGAAATTAGGGTTTTGGATGTCTATTAATTCTCGAAATACGTGAAAATCCATTTCTGTCTGCACGGACCCTCTTGTTAGTCATTAATGACCATTTAACTTTTGATTAACCCTTGGTGTTGACAAGCTTTTTGTCGAGTGTAGAAATTGCGTTGTAGTATAGTAGACAAATCGCTCTCAAATAGATAAAATTTATTACTCGAAATCTAAATTGAAGTTCGAGGTCAAACACAAGGAGCAAATATGGAATTCACATGCTGATCTTTAATTGCATATAAATGAGCACCATAATTGAAGCACAAAAGCGATATTCAATGAATAACAATATACTCAAATGATATTCAATACTAAGCAAGAGTATAAAAAGAGATCATGACAAAATAATGGTGATTTGAATCACCAATTATTAGTCTTAATTAAACATGCAGATCTCAATTATATCAAATAAATGGATAGTAGCTTGAATGCTACAGTGATCAGATGACAGTTTCCTAAATTAGATGACTTAAATGATCATCAGGCACAAGGCTTCTCAAAGCCTTTTTCTTCTCTCTTTTGCTTTAGCTTCTTTCTTCTTTCTTCTTCTCTTCAGACCTTCTGCACGAGCCTTCTCCTTCTCTTCTTCTTCTCAAAGCCTCCCCTTTCTTCCCTTCTGCAGAGCCTCTTCTTCATAAGCACAAAGGAATAATTCCCTCAGTGACTAAGTGTTGCACAAGGGTAGACCTTCAAAGAGCAACCCCCCCTCGCTCTCTCATGAATTCCCCTTTCCCTTCTTTCTCAAACCTAGCACATACTCGGATCCAAATACTCGGGTTATCGAGTCTCAAATAGTGTCAAGGGCCACCGACGTGTGTGGTGACTGAGGAGTGGGGCATAGGCGGGTTTTCGAGTGAGTGGGGTAAGAGGGACCCGACCCCTTGTGTTACTGAGCGAAGAGATCATAACACAAATTGAATTTATGTGCTATCACGTGCTCTTCCACGCCCGATCTGGGACTAAGCCCACTCTTCCTTTCTTCGCATTCAAGCAGCAGCAAGTGAAGGCTTCATTTAATTGGCATAGTTGCTGCAGCTGGGATCCTCAATTGAGGACCTGGAGGTCTTCCTGGGAGGCATCCGCACAGCTTGGGTGTGGATTGGATGAAGAACATAGTCAGAGGACTGTGCTCGTGGTTGGACGAGGTGGTGACAATAGAGGACGACAGCGTATACTTAAAATACCTAAGAACAGCCTCTCGTCCACGTTAAATAACTTCAAGAGCTTCTCCAAATGTTGGCAAATGTGATGGTGGTGTTTGTGAGACATGAGAGGGCGTGTGGTGGTCAAGTGAGGTCGGTGGAGATCGTGCGAAGGTGGGTTGGTCGGGGATGCATTTGGGTGAGTGGTAGATGAAATTAAGTGAGGGATTTTGTGTGGGGATGAGCAGTGAAGCTTGTGGAGTTTATAGTGAGGCAAACGGTGGATTATGGAGCTGCGGAGGCCTCATCAGAGATGTGGCTAGACGTGGGGATGATGGTGGTGTATGGTGGAGTCGAGGGGTTGAAGCAAGATTTAAAAGAGAAGGAAGGAGAGTAGAGAGGGAGAGAAACCTAACTAACCTAACTCTAATGGTCGAAAGGGATAGGATGGCACCGATTATGGTATGGCTGGTGACGAAGATGAGAATACCTCCGGTGGGGGAGAAACAGTAAGGAAGACGAGGAAGAAGACCCTCGCTGGCATTACAAGCGGCGGAGGAATGTTGGGAGGAAAATCTGATCGACTATAGTCTATGGCGGCCGATGAAGAAGGTAAGTGATGGTCGGCCTGGATAGGTTGTTAATATGATATTTTTATCGTTGAAATGTGTATAGTGGTTAACCTAATTCAGACCTAACCATCTCTTTACAAAATTTTTAACCTGGCCTAATTGATTTTATCTTGTCACTTTTAAGCCCAGGGTCGAACTCAGGGAAGTGGGGTTCAAGTCGAGTTTCTACGTTTTCCTTAAAACGCGTCTCTTCCGTTCGTTTATTCTGTTTTTGGTATTTTTCTTATTTAGGTTTTTTTTTTTTCTGGTAATCCTTGTTCTTGAGGCACACCCTCAAAATTGTGTCCTTGGCTTTTAGCCAAAACAGAGTTTCAAAACACGTCTTGCTACTTGCAAGACGGGGTCCCTGCAAATCAAAGATTATCTTTTCACTTTTATACCTTTTTTTTATCTTTTTACTAAGGAAGCTATCAGATAGAAAGTAAATATAGTAGCTATAGATATATATTTATATGTAGTATATATATAAAGGGGTGGGGGTGGAGGTGACGATGGAGTGTAGCACTATGTCGAGTCAGCCGACGTCTAGAGAGACGCAACCAACACGACTAGGTGCCGCGTGGAGTGTGGATGGAGGATGGATGATGTATGGGACCACGCTTTTTTTGTGCGCGTGTATCAGGGAATATCAGCAACTGGTGCAGATATCCCCGCGATACAGCGTATAATAAATAACGTGAAAATATATGTACATATGTATGTATATAAATGTATAAGTATATATGTATAGATATATATAGATATATATATATATATATATAGGTGTATATCTATATATATATATATGTATGTATATATGTATATAGCTATGTATATATGTATATAAGTATATATATATAATACTATATAGATATATATATATATATATGTATATAGGTATATATGTATCTAGATATATATGTATATATATATGTGTATATGTATAAGTATATAGATATGTATATATATATATATATGTATATGAGTATGTGTATATATATATATATATATATATATATATATATATATATATATATATATATATATATATATATTATATATGTATATGTATATATATATTATACTATATGTATGTATACATAACTATATAGATATACTATGTATATATAAGTATATATATATAGATATATGTATATGTATATATATATATATATATATATATATATATATATGTATGTATATAAGTTACTATTAGTGTGTGAGTGTGTGTGTCGGTGAATGGGTGTGTGTGTGTTGCTGTAAGTGAAAAAAAAAGAGAGAGAGAGAGAGAGAGAGATAGAGAATACGTGAGAGAGAGAGAGAGCGGCAGACAGAGAGGGAGCGGGCGGGAGAGATCGCGGACGCGCGAACGATGGCAGCGAGTTAAGGCGTCTGTGGATGGCGGCAGACGTCTTGGAGCCGCGTCGTCTGCAGGCGGCGCCCGACGTCTGGAGGTCGAGTCGTCTGCAGATGGCTGCCGACGTCTGATGGTCGCGGATGCACGGGGGCGTACTCGCGCAGAGGAGATGAGGAGTCTGCGTCGACCTGCTGCGAGCGCGGAGGCTCGCGACAGTGCGCGCGGGGCTCTGTGGGTGCTGGCAGGGAGGCGGGAAGGGGCCTGGCCGGCCGCTGCAGTGCGCGCAGCGGCCTGTCGCGGGTGGAATTGCAGAGGCGACAGAGCAGAGGCGGAGACGGGGAAGTGCCCTGCAGGCGCGCGCGGAGAGCTGAGCGCCTGCGGGGAAGGTCGCGGAGGTGCGAGGGGAGGTTCTGCAGTGGTCGCGGAGGGTCGCGGGGGTCGGCGCGAGGCCGTAGCCGGCCGCTGCAGTGCGCGCAGCGGCCTGCTGCGGCTGCAACTGTGGCGTGGATAGAACGGAGACGGAGGCGGGGAACGGGCCTGCAGGCGCGCGCGGAGGGTTGTGCGCCTGCGGGGAAGGTCGCGGAGGAGGCGGGGGTGCTGCTGCTGCTGCTGTCGCCGCTGGGCTGCTGCTGCTGCTGCTGCTTCAAGCTTCGGACCTTGAAGCGGCAGCAATGGCGTGGAGATGCAAACGAAGAGAAAAGAACACACCACGCCCACCGGCTCGTTGAAGAGCTGGGCGGTGGTGCTCCCACTGTGGTGGTGTGCACCACAGTGGGTTCTCCTGCTCGTCGGGTGCCTCCTCGACGGAGGACCGGCGTATGGGAGGGGAGAACGAGGGAGGAAGGTGGTGGACTGCAGCGTGGCGATTTTTCAGCAGCTGCCGCAGCTGCGTATTGCAGCAACGTTTTTTTCTTGCTGCAGCCAGCCCCTCTGGTTTGAAGAGAAGAAGACGTGGCTTTATAGAAGATGAAAGCATGGTCATGCAGCATGCGGGGAGTGGGATGGAATGGCAGCCGCAGGGAATGGCATGGCAGGGAGAGGGCTGGCAGGGAGAGGTTGCGGAGAAGTTGCAGCCGTAGGAAAAATAAAAATCAAGTGGAGATAAAAAATAGAAGAGATGGATTTTTGTAAAGAGGCACTTGAGGAAAATGTAAATTATGAAGCCCTTTTATTTCATTCTCCTCTCCTCTCAATTAAATGCATGAATGCATGTATTTTTACAAATGCAACAATGGAATCCTAATATGCATAGGTAGTGCTAGGAAATAGCATAAGAAGGCATTATTGCAGGCATATTTTGCGGTGCAAACATATACCCCCATGCCTATCTTTTGCTAGTCCCTAGCAAAACCGTATTTAGAAATGTTCTTAAGCTGAAGATTTTCTTCTGAGATGATATCGGTGTGTTTATTATCGGATATTGTGAGAACCAATTGTAAAGAAGACTACCAGTACTTTAAGTCTTACATGACAAAGATTATCTCTCAACTAACCAGGACTCTTGATATTTAAACCTTAAGTACGATTTCCAGGACCCAGGAGGTTTTTCCATACTCGAGAGCTCAAGAGGTTATGGTTTGTGCATAGTGAAGGATCAAGACTGACCAGATGAACCTTAAGACTCACTCCCAGGGTTTCACGAATTTTTAAGTACAGGTTGGTCCCAATTTCAGCTCGTGTTTTCGGATTGACCCTTAAGATGATTACGGAAAACTCAACTCCCATTTTCGAAAAACAAATTATACCGACATTTATGAGATATACTGATTCTTTTGCAACATCTCTTTCTTTTTTTTTTTTTTTTTTTTTTTTTTTTTTTTTTGAAACATATGTCAGTATATCTCTTACAACACATTTTGAAAGAGCACACTTTTTTTTTTTTTTTTTTTTGGTGGGAGAGTTTCTTTTTGGTGGAAAGAGCCACTCCTAAACACAAGACTAAAACTTGGGATAAAAAGTCTACCTGCACGCACAGGTAAGGACTCCACCTTTCCTAATGAACACTAGGGTTGGATCTTATGTTCACCTGATCTTTCCTGATATGTGTAGTGTGAACCAAGTTTACTTAAGCTCTCAAGAAAAAGCAAACCAACGAATCCTGTACTGTGTCTCAGGTACAAGAAACGTTCTTAGTTAGGAGAGATTTTGATCTATTTCGTCAATGCTTTAAGTGAATTAAGCCGAGCCTGAGCGAATCAAGCTTCTGTGGCCTGGAAATTCTTCAAAACAGAGGTTGAATATCCATAAACACTTATTGTATTTTTTTTTTGTTTCAGCTTTTAGATCATTACTAAACACCATTTATTACTATATATATATATATATATATATATATATTTTTTTTTTTTTGCATATTTATAAATAGGTGGTAATTGTCTGATACCATAAAATACCCGGATCCTATGGATGCCTATCCACCCACCCATGCCAAACAATGCTATGTCCTCATATGCATGCAGGGAAAGGCAGAGGAAGATCGGGTAACAAGAGCTGAGGTTCAGGGTATAGATCAGGGTGGAAGGGTGGGTGGATGGTGGGTGGTGAAGAGAAAAGTGAAGTGATTGCGATAGAGGTGTGAAAAGTGATGGTGGATGGTGAGTGCTGTTAGGGTGCCTCCCAACAAGCGCTGAATTTAATGTCCCCAGCTGGACTCAGAATGAGGCAAAGAATTAGTTACCCTCCAGCAGGGCAACGGTTTCTCCAACGGGGGCAGGTTCATGAGTCAGATAGGGTTTCAAACGCTGCCCGTTGACCGTAAATTTACGCCCAGATTTGGGATCTTCGATTTCAACGGCCCCATTGGGGAATGGTCTTGAGACCAGAAAAGGACCAGTCCATTTGGACTTTAATTTCCCAGGAAAGAATTTGAGTCGGGCATTATAGAGCCAAACTTGCTGAGATGGCTCAAATTCCTTCCGCCGAACATGGCTGTCATGAAAAGCCTTAGTGCGCTGTTTAAAGGTTAGAGCAGAATCATAGGCTTCACGACGGAGCTCTTCCAGCTCCTGGAGTTGGAGTTTCCTTTCTCGTTCACACAAGTCTGGGTCGAGGTTACATTGGCGAACCGCCCAATAAGCGCGGTGCTCCAACTCCACAGGCAAATGACAAGGCTTCCCGTAAACGATTCTATATGGAGACATACCAAGGGGAGCCTTGAAGGCGGTCCGATACGCCCAAAGTGCGTCAGTCAGCTTGTCGGACCAATCCTTACGGTCAGGCCGAACCATTTTCTGGAGAATCTGCTTGATTTGCCGGTTCGACACTTCCGCCTGGCCGTTCGTCTGAGGATGATACGGGGATGCGATACGATGGTGGACTCCGTATCTCCTCAGAAGTGCCCGAAAAGAAGCATGGGTAAAGTGGCTTCCTCCATCCGAGATAATGGCCCGAGGGATCCCAAAACGTGCAAAGATATGGTCTTTGACGAATCGGGTGGAGATAACATGGTCAGCACGGCTCGCGGGAATAGCCTCGATCCATTTTGAAACATAGTCGACGGCCACGAGGATGAATTCGAAGCCGTTGGATGGAGGGAAGGGACCCATGAAGTCAATTCCCCAGATGTCGAAGATTTCCGCAGCTAGGATGTGTTGCAAGGGCATCATGTCACGACGTGCCATTGACCCTAAAGACTGGCACCTAGTGCAATGTTTGGCATAAGCGTGCGCATCCTGGTGAAGGGAGGGCCAAAAGAAACCGCACTGCAACACCTTGGCTGCAGTTTTCCTCCCAGAGAAATGGCCTCCACAGGCCTGATCGTGGCAGAAGGATAGCACACTAGGGAACTCACTGTCAGGAATACAGCGACGGATGATTTGATCAGCACCTATCCGAAAAAGAAGTGGATTATCCCAGAAATAATACTTTGCTTCTGCCATGAGACGCTCACGCTGGTGTTTAGGCCAGCCACGTGGAAGAGATCCAGAAGCAAGGTAATTGGCAATGTCGGCATACCACGGTCCACTTGCCGCATTTATTGCCAATAGGTGCTCATCAGGAAAAACTTCATTAATTGGCAGAGTAAGTCCAATATGGTCAGGGTCCAGTCTGGAAAGGTGATCAGCCACAACATTCTGGGCTCCGACCTTATCACGAATCTCAATGTCAAATTCCTGGAGCAGAAGGATCCAACGAATCAGTCTAGGCTTGGCATCCTTCTTGTGCATGAGATGGCGAATGGCCGCGTGATCAGTGAAAACAATAACGTGAGAGCCCAGAAGGTAAGAACGGAATTTTTCCAGCCCAAAGACGACTGCCAGTAGTTCCTTTTCAGTGGTAGTATAATTACGCTGGGCCTCGTCCAACGTCTTACTGGCGTAGTATACCACGAAGGGGTGTCTATCGCGTCTTTGTCCCAGGATGGCTCCGACTGCAAGGTCTGAAGCGTCACACATAAGTTCAAAGTTGAGGGACCAATCAGGCGGCTGGAGAACAGGGGCCTTGGTGACAGCATTACGCAGTTGCGTGAATGCTTGTATACAGTCAGGGCCCATGTCGAAGGGCACGTCGGTTGATAGGAGATGAGTTAAGGGTCGAGAAATTTTGGAGAAGTCTTTGATGAATCTCCTATAGAAACCGACGTGTCCCAAGAAGGAGCGGATTTGTTTGACAGAACCAGGCACAGGTAAATCAGCAATGATATCGAGCTTAGCTCTGTCAACCTCGATACCCCTATCGGAGATGATATGTCCAAGAACAACTCCTTCGTGCACCATAAAATGACTTTTTTCCCAGGAAAGCACGAGGTTTACATCAATACATCTCCTAAGGATGCGAGTCAGGTTGGCAAGACATTCTTCGAAAGATGGTCCAAAGACTGAAAAGTCATCCATGAAGACCTCGAGAAAGTCACCCACCATGTCATGAAATATCGCCAGCATGCATCTCTGGAAAGTTGCTGGCGCGTTACAAAGTCCGAACGGCATCCTTCTAAAGGTGAAGGTGCCGAAAGGGCAGGTAAAAGTGGTTTTCTCTTGGTCTCGGGGGTCTATTGCCACCTGGTTATATCCTGAGAATCCATCCAGGAAGCAGAAAAATTTATTTCCCGCTAACCGCTCCAGGATTTGGTCAATAAATGGTAGCGGGAAGTGATCTTTCTTGGTTGCAGCATTGAGTTTCCTATAATCTACACACACTCTCCAAGATGTAGGAGTGCGTGTAGGGATGGATTCGCCCCTGTCATTGACACGGATGGTGAGTCCTGCCTTTTTGGGCACAACGTGAATCGGACTCACCCAGGGGCTATCGCTGATCGGGTAGATTATACCCGCATCCAGCCACTTAATGATTTCATTCTTAACGACCTCCCGCATGTTAGGGTTGAGACGTCGCTGCATCTCGCGAGAAGGTCGAGCCTCCTCCTCCGTATATATACGATGAGTGCAGTAGGAGGGACTAATACCAGATAAGTCTGATAAAGACCATCCAATAGCTGCCTTGTGTTCTAGGAGGACCTTAGTTAGTTTGCACTCCTGCTCCATGGTTAATTTTGAACTGATGATTACAGGGAGCGTTTCATTTGGTCCCAGGAAAACATACTTGAGTGTATTAGGCAGCACTTTTAGCTCGGGAGTGGATGGGGAAGGATCTGGCATTTCTTGGGACGAGAGTGTCCCAGACGGGTAGGAGAACAAGTTAGGAGGAAGAAACTGGCCTTCAGATTGGCCAAGAAGAGGGGCTTCTTGGATAGATGGATCCAAAAATGAATAGCCCCAGTGAGAAGTATATGGGCTCAAGGTCCCAGTGTGGATTTGTAAATCCGCCTGATTTGGCGGGGAAGAAAGGGCAATTCGGTCTTCATGAGTGTGGACTGACAGTGAGTAGCACGGATATGACTCAGACCACGAGGTATGGGAAGCGGAGAAAACCTCGTCAGAAGTCTGGCCAGGAGAAGGAACTGGACAAGGGAGGGATTGGGGAACGTCACAGTATGCGTTGGTCAGGCAGTTATCAGTGTTTATAGGTAATCCGCAACAGTCCGAATAGGTCCCAATTAGTCCGATACACGCGCTGACGGCCATGTCCTCGTCAGACGTGTCATCCTCAATGCAATCGCAATCAAAGTTCTTGGCTGCCTTGAATATGTTAAGCTTGAGCTTCTCAGATCCAACGGCAATCTCAATACAGCCCGACTCGCAGTCGATGTGGGCGCGGGCTGTGGCCAAGAAAGGTCGACCGAGGATGATCGGACAATCAGAAAGTGAACTAGGAACTTCCATATCTAAAACAAGAAAGTCAACAGGAAAACAGAGACTGTTGACCCTAACCACCACGTCTTCCACCACACCCTTCGGGATTTTGACAGAACGATCTGCCAACTGTAACGTGACAGGGGTGGGTGTCAGATTTCCCAAGGAAAATTTTTTGAGCATGATGGTCGGTATGAGATTGATGGAAGATCCTAGATCAAGCAAGGCACGGTTAAAACTGCAGCCTTGGATGCTACAGGAAATCAGTGGTGTGCCCGGATCTTTCTGCTTCGGTGGTAAGTTTGATAGTATAGCACAACTCGCATGAGGCGAGAGAACCACCGGATTCTTAGTCTTCTTTGACTGTCGCCTGGGTGTTGTGTAGTCTTTGAAAAATCGAGCGACAGTAGGTATGTGGTCGATTGCCTCGAGCAGGGGTACCTTGATTTCTACATCCCTGAACAAATTACGTAGGTTGTCAAAGGCCTGCGTATTTTTCTTTTTGCCTTTTGGCTCCCTTAGTAGAGCCTCAGGGAATGGGACTGATTCTGGCACAAGTTTTGGTGCATCATCCTCTCGCGAATGCGGTATGCATTCCGAATGAGAGGGCGAAGAAGAAGATGGGCCAGGATCAGGTCGAGGCGGATCGACGGTCTGCTTACCGCTCCTCGTAGTGATAGCATTGGACGATGCGGGTCCAGTGGGATCATACGGTGGAGGAGGGTTTGCAATGGGGATATAAGAGTGTGGTGCTGCAGCAGGATTAGCCTGAAATCCCGGTGGAATGTTCGGAGCTTGCAGAACTTGATTAACCTGTCCCTGAGAAGGTCGTACCTGTGGTTGAGAACCACGGGGCACGAAATTTCGCGGGTTTGGAACAGGTTGGGCGGGAAGAGTGCCCTGAGATCGAGTCGCCATGCATAGTTGACTGATCTCGGCATTCTGCTGCGCCAATTGGTGCTGAAGAGAGGTCATGTTCTCTTCATGGCGCTTTGACATTTCCGTCATCATTCGCATCAATTTGTCAAGAGGGCTTGATGCGTGTTCAGTTTGTGGTACGCAAGGGCCTGATGGCGGATTTGCCATAGGATTAAACTGGACCCTTGGGATGACGGGTGCGGACGGTCGCATTGGTCCACCCGCGGGGTTTTGGCGTTGCGGGTTGTTGGACCATGCAAAGTTCGGGTGATTACGCCACCCTGGGTTATAAGTGGCAGAGAACGGGTTGTTCCCCAGGGCGCAAGCATCTTCTATGCCAGAAGACGCGTCCGCATGTAGATATGCGTCAGAGCACACGGAGGCTTGGTCCTCCGTGTCGAAATACTGGCTCGCAGAAGCCAGTTCCACATGACTTACCGAGTCGCTTGGCGCGACACTCGGTAAGGAAGGTCTAACGGGGTTTCTCGGGATAAGCCTGGTATTAGAAGAACTTGGATTGTGACGAAGTGGTGAAGAGGTGGTGTTTGCCATAGATCGGGCGGGGTTGGCCAGAAGCTCGTCCAGCTTCTTGTGCACGACGGAGACTTCATCCAGTTTTTGTGCAATAAGGCTTAGATCAGTGGATGAATGGGAGGGTCCCGTGTCAACTTCGTGGACATTTCGGGGCTGGCTGGTACGATTAAAGGCGACAATGGAAGCATTGTTCATCGAGTTTTCACTCATATTTTCAAACAGCTCGAATGCTCCATTCTCGTCTTTATTCATAAAGTTCCCTCCGCAGGAAGCGTCTGCAATCTGCTTCAAAGTCTCATTTAGCCCATAGTAGAAAATCTGGGCTATATGCCACTTAGGCAGACCGTGATGCGGACACTTCCTGAGGAGGTCGTTATACCTCTCCCATGCCTCATGAAATTGTTCGCCGTTTTGTTGCGTAAATGAAGTGATAGCACGGCGAAGCGCATTGGTTCGCCCGATTGGGAAGAACTTCTTGAGAAATGCTGTTCGCATCTCTTCCCAAGAGTGGATGGTTCTCCCAAGGATGCGTAACCATTGCGACGCTTTATCCCGTAATGAAAACGGGAACATCTTCATGAGGACTATAGATAACCCGACATTTCTTGGTTTAACGGTTTCAGCAAGTCGGGTTAGGTCTTCCAAGTGGAGAAATGGGTCTTCACTTGCAAGACCATGAAAGTGAAAATTGATTAGGCCAATTATGTTTGGTTTTAATTCAAAGTCGTCCCCGCCCATGGGAACCCGAATTTGTCCTATGGTCTCTGTAGCAGCGGGATTCTGATAAGAGCTAAGAGACCTAGGCTCCTCCCGTTCGGGAGGGTTCTGCATTTCCTCCAATGTTTCCCGAATGGCTTCGATTTGCTCATTATACATTTCCATTTGGGCTTGGAGGCGGGTTATGGGTTCTAAGGCTCCACCACCTGGTGGATTCTGAGGGCGGTTTCCTCCCTCGGGATTTGGGGGTGGGCGTGCAGCCATGTTTGTGGAGGAGGAGGACGATTCGACTTGTTTTCTAGATTTATCAGTCAATTCAAATAGTTCAGGGTTTTGTGACCTCCTCCCAAACATGCACTACTGCAGGAAGAATTGGGGAGATGAGAAGGGAAAAGGGATGAGAGAAATGACGCCGCAAAGGTACACTTGATTACAAATCAATACAGTCAAGTTCCTAACCTCTACAGTGTGCCCTTAGACCTAAAGATCTAAGTTACCTACTATCACGAACTACGGAACCGAATGCGAGCACCACGGAACCACCGGGCCAGATTGAAAGGCCGTTTGCCCCAGTCTTAGACACCCGATAGCACGCGGGAACTCTCACCAGCACGTAGTCGCTACACGTAGGTAGTTAGACCTGCAATCCTTAAAAGGGTCAAGTTACTACCAGTTTTAATTAGAGGCTTAGGGTCAAGTGCTTTTGGAATGTAAAGGGCGTTGTTTACGGGTAATGCCCAAGTGATTGATTTTAAGAGTGTGTAAGAACAAGCATGCAACAGGGAAATCTCCCCGAATTGAAGTTTTTATTGGCGAATGATTTTTAGAGTTCAGCCTTAAGTAGTATGAATTTTAGGGTTTTGCTGAATTACCAATTCAACCAATCTCCGGGTTTTTGCAAAAATACAGGTTTTCCTTCTAAAACCCAAGAAACCCTTCTTCAATTATCAATTAGTTAATGCATGCTAAAATGCAATGGGCTACCCTAAATGGAGATTTCTATGTGTGGATGCGCGAATCAATTTTATACCAATGTGAAAGGGAGCCAAAGCACTTCAATTCAAGTGCTCCCAATCACTAGAAAGATATCCACACACAAGGCTTCAACCAACAGATAAAGAAAATAAAATTTTTGGGGTTGAAGTATTCAGGATCGAATCACAGGCAAATTTGAAAAGTCGTGGTGGGGTTGGAATCAACTCAATTCCAAGTCTCCCCACCAAAAAATGTGATCCTGAATTAAAGATAAGTGAGGCAAAAGAGGGATACAAGCAATCTTTTTCTTTGCCTCAAAGAATACTTCCCACGGCGAAAAATCTAAGAATGAAGATTCTCGGATTTTCGCTATGCGAAGTAAGGCAGGAAATCCCGGGGCAGTGGGAGTGAAGACAACCAATCAATCAAGTGAATTTTAATCCACTTGCCCTCAAGAAATCCCAAGAAGTTTTTCTAATTTTTAGTTTTAAAAAATTTTTTTTTTTTTTTGTGTGGTGGCAAGTTAACCCTAATTTGATGAGAAAAGAAAACCTACTTGTTCGGCAACGTGTGCGAAGTTCCAATGCGATGTCGGCGTCTTCACGCTCTCGTTCCCGCCTTGGATCTGCTCACGTCCTCGACTTTGTCAGCCTTCTTCTCCTTCCACCAGGTTCACCTGCACACCAAAAACAATAATACCCGTGAAGAGAGAAGAGACAAATTTAAAGGAATTGGATAGAAACTTACTCGAAAGCGCACCTCCCCGGCAGCGGCGCCAGAAAAGTTATGATGGTCGGCCTGGATAGGTTGTTAATATGATATTTTTATCGTTGAAATGTGTATAGTGGTTAACCTAATTCAGACCTAACCATCTCTTTACAAAATTTTTAACCTGGCCTAATTGATTTTATCTTGTCACTTTTAAGCCCAGGGTCGAACTCAGGGAAGTGGGGTTCAAGTCGAGTTTCTACGTTTTCCTTAAAACGCGTCTCTTCCGTTCGTTTATTCTGCTTTTGGTATTTTTCTTATTTAGGTTTTTTTTTTTTCTGGTAATCCTTGTTCTTGAGGCACACCCTCAAAATTGTGTCCTTGGCTTTTAGCCAAAACAGAGTTTCAAAACACGTCTTGCTACTTGCAAGACGGGGGTCCCTGCAAATCAAAGATTATCTTTTCACTTTTATACCTTTTTTTTATCTTTTTACTAAGGAAGCTATCAGATAGAAAGTAAATATAGTAGCTATAGATATATATTTATATGTAGTATATATATAAAGGGGTGGGGGTGGAGGTGACGATGGAGTGTAGCACTATGTCGAGTCAGCCGACGTCTAGAGAGACGCAACCAACACGACTAGGTGCCGCGTGGAGTGTGGATGGAGGATGGATGATGTATGGGACCACGCTTTTTTTGTACGCGTGTATCAGGGAATATCAGCAACTGGTGCAGATATCCCCGCGATACAGCGTATAATAAATAACGTGAAAATATATGTACATATGTATGTATATAAATGTATAAGTATATATGTATAGATATATATAGATATATATATATATATATATAGGTGTATATCTATATATATATATATGTATGTATATATGTATATAGCTATGTATATATGTATATAAGTATATATATATAATACTATATAGATATATATATATATATGTATATAGGTATATATGTATCTAGATATATATGTATATATATATGTGTATATGTATAAGTATATAGATATGTATATATATATATATGTATATGAGTATGTGTATATATATATATATATATATATATATATATATATGTATGTATATAAGTTACTATTAGTGTGTGAGTGTGTGTGTCGGTGAATGGGTGTGTGTGTGTTGCTGTAAGTGAAAAAAAGAGAGAGAGAGAGAGAGAGAGATAGAGAATACGTGAGAGAGAGAGAGAGCGGCAGACAGAGAGGGAGCGGGCGGGAGAGATCGCGGACGCGCGAACGATGGCAGCGAGTTAAGGCGTCTGTGGATGGCGGCAGACGTCTTGGAGCCGCGTCGTCTGCAGGCGGCGCCCGACGTCTGGAGGTCGAGTCGTCTGCAGATGGCTGCCGACGTCTGATGGTCGCGGATGCACGGGGGCGTACTCGCGCAGAGGAGATGAGGAGTCTGCGTCGACCTGCTGCGAGCGCGGAGGCTCGCGACAGTGCGCGCGGGGCTCTGTGGGTGCTGGCAGGGAGGCGGGAAGGGGCCTGGCCGGCCGCTGCAGTGCGCGCAGCGGCCTGTCGCGGGTGGAATTGCAGAGGCGACAGAGCAGAGGCGGAGACGGGGAAGTGCCCTGCAGGCGCGCGCGGAGAGCTGAGCGCCTGCGGGGAAGGTCGCGGAGGTGCGAGGGGAGGTTCTGCAGTGGTCGCGAAGGGTCGCGGGGGTCGGCGCGAGGCCGTAGCCGGCCGCTGCAGTGCGCGCAGCGGCCTGCTGCGGCTGCAACTGTGGCGTGGACAGAACGGAGACGGAGGCGGGGAACGGGCCTGCAGGCGCGCGCGGAGGGTTGTGCGCCTGCGGGGAAGGTCGCGGAGGAGGCGGGGGTGCTGCTGCTGCTGCTGTCGCCGCTGGGCTGCTGCTGCTGCTGCTGCTTCAAGCTTCGGACCTTGAAGCGGCAGCAATGGCGTGGAGATGCAAACGAAGAGAAAAGAACACACCACGCCCACCGGCTCGTTGAAGAGCTGGGCGGTGGTGCTCCCACTGTGGTGGTGTGCACCACAGTGGGTTCTCCTGCTCGTCGGGTGCCTCCTCGACGGAGGACCGGCGTATGGGAGGGGAGAACGAGGGAGGAAGGTGGTGGACTGCAGCGTGGCGATTTTTCAGCAGTTGCCGCAGCTGCGTATTGCAGCAACGTTTTTTTCTTGCTGCAGCCAGCCCCTCTGGTTTGAAGAGAAGAAGACGTGGCTTTATAGAAGATGAAAGCATGGTCATGCAGCATGCGGGGAGTGGGATGGAATGGCAGCCGCAGGGAATGGCATGGCAGGGAGAGGGCTGGCAGGGAGAGGTTGCGGAGAAGTTGCAGCCGTAGGAAAAATAAAAATCAAGTGGAGATAAAAAATAGAAGAGATGGATTTTTGTAAAGAGGCACTTGAGGAAAATGTAAATTATGAAGCCCTTTTATTTCATTCTCCTCTCCTCTCAATTAAATGCATGAATGCATGTATTTTTACAAATGCAACAATGGAATCCTAATATGCATAGGTAGTGCTAGGAAATAGCATAAGAAGGCATTATTGCAGGCATATTTTGCGGTGCAAACAGTAAGACAAGGAGCTCACCAAAGTTGGTGGAGACGGCAGTCGGGGAGAAGAGAGGAAGGGGATTCCGACCTCCAAACCAAGCTAAGTTGAGAAGGTTGTGCACGCCAACTCTTTATAGAGCTTTAGGGATTGCTCTAGATCAAGAAAGAAGGATTTTCATGGCTTGGGATTGAAGAAATAGGACACATGATTCTCGAGCATTCGCATGAGCAATCTATGAGGATTTGGAGCTCCAAATTGATCCCAGATGATTTGTCTATGCATGAACATCAATCCCACCAATTTTGGTGGGATTTGATTGCCATTTAAGTAGGATTTAGGTCAGTCAGCGGACTGCCTGGAGGTTGGTTGACTTCAATGGAGGTAGGGACATTTGTATGAAGAAGATGACAAACCTAGGGGGGTCTTTGCAATAGATTTCTAAAGCTAGGGGTTTAAGTGAGAGAGAAAGAGTTTGACTGGACTGAAATGCAAACTAGGTCAAGATGATCTCTGATTGAGCCTAATTTTGGTACAAACATAATTTGGACTCAAGGAATCGGATGGTGAAGTTAAATTTTAGTTTTGACTAAGTCTGATTGGGTAATTTACATAGAAACCTAAATTAGGGCAACTTCCTGTCTGAGACTCTATTTTAGGTCAAAATGGGTTCGGATAGTAAAATCAAGGATACCAAACCTTATAAAATATTTTTCTCTAATTTTTAGAAGGTTTATGTGGATTTTTTCCTAACCAAAACTTTAGTTAATTAAGAGGGTCTGAAATTAGGGTTTCGGATGTCCATTAATTCTTAAAATGCACGGAAGCTCGTTTCTGTCTGTACGGATCCTATTATTAGACATTAATGACCATTTGACCTTTGATTAACCCTTGAAATTCCCTATGATTGTTCTGCATTTATGATCTTCTATTAAAACTGCAGATTTAACCCTGATTTAATGCATGCCTCTCAGAAAGGATATGCAATGAATTATGACTCTGGCTGTTATGTAGGAGCAGTTGTCAATTGATTCTAACCAATTAAAGCTAGTTATGGTTGATGATGACGTTATCATCACTTGGAATAACCTCGTGATTGTTCTCCATTTATGATCTTCTTATAAAACTACAGGTTTAACCCTGATTTAATGTATTCTTCTCAAAAAGGATATGCAATGAATTACAACTCTCTAGTAATTATGTAGGAACAGTTGTCAATTGATTCTGATTAATTAAAGCTAGTTATGGCTAATGATGACGTTATCATCATCCACTCAACTCAAGTCAGCTGAAGATGATCTCAACTAGCTCAAGCCAACTCAAGTCCAGCTCCCGGAGACTCCACTTAGTGCAACCTAGTTGAGCTAAACTATTTAATCTAAGCTAGCTAGGTTATCTCTGAGAAGATTAGACCTAGCTCACCTCAACTCATTTTAGCAAAAGCAAACTTACTTTAGCTTGGCTTAGCAACTAGCAAAGAACTAGCAAGCTAAGCCAGCTAAGGTAGCTCCTTGCTGTCCTCTTCAGTAGTCACCAGCTCCAATACAGCTCCAAACAACTCTTCCTCATCTCCTCTCCCTCAAAACCCTAGCTCACTCTGCCTCCTACCTTCTCCAATACTACCCTACTAGCTAAGCTAGCTTAACTTAGGTCCACCTAAGCCCTCCACCCCATGGCCATCCATCCTCCTCCTTAACCCCAATTTAACCTAACCCTAACCCACCTATTTGGCACCAAAACACACCTCCTTGCACTCCTTCACCTTTGTGCCAAAAATGGTGCCCCTTCACTACACCACAACCTCTAAAACCCACCAATGTTGGCGCCAACTACTCCTTCTAGAACCTCCTATCTTTGGAGCCAAAAGACCCCCACATCGTAGCCTTGAACCTACCCCTACAACCCAATCTAGTCCTCCACCTACCCCCCTTCTAGAACCATCCTTAGGTGGTGCCAAAAACATGGCACCCTTCCATGGTTGGTGCCAACTTAGGTGTCCCTTAGCCACCCATAACTACCCCCATAACACCCCTTTAGGTGGTGCCAAACACCCTCCACCTTAGGATCACCTAACCACCTCCTAAAGCCCATCCTAGCCCTACACCTAATCCCCATGCCAATCGCCACTCTCCACTTCTATAAATACCCTCCTAACTACCACCTTTAAAAACACCTTTGGCTTCATTAATCTACCACATTTCCACCTTCATTCCACCAATCATCTCCACGGCCAAGAGAAGAAGAAGATTAAGGGGACAATCTATCCCCTTAGTGCCTTCCCCTCTTCCCTTCTCTCTTGAGCCCACGCTAGCCAGAGGACTAGCCAAGAAAGGTTGACGTCTAGGAGGAGGTCTTTAGGGTGGTGCACGTCCACCCTTGGAGGAGGTCTTTAGGGTGGAATTCTTCCACCCTTGGAGGAGCAAGGGCGCACCCATCTAGGGCTTGTTAAGGAAAAAGCAGCATCTCTGGAGGAGAACTTCAAGAAGGAATTGGAGAGATCCTTTTTAAGCCCAGGAGCAGTTAAGCTTGGAGCAAGGATCTTCTCCTCTTCACCATCATCACAGGAGGATTTGTGTTTACATTTTTTTGTATTCTTATTCATATAGTAGAAGCATTCTTCTACCATACTTGTAAAACAACATTTCTTCCTTTATAAAAGTTGCCATTCCATAATTTTGTTGCATCTTATTTAATTATCTTTTCTAGCACTTCTCACTCCCTCTCTAATTACCCTAGGTCTCCACGTACCTAGGGTGAGCTTAAAGGGAGGTTACTTTTGTCACCTAGGTGTTAGATTTAGCAATTTAGGTGTATTCTTTTCTCGCTCACAATTTCGTGGTTGCCTATTATTTCAAAATCCAAAAAAAACCTTATATTCAAAATCATAAAAAGAAAGTTGATTTCCTAATATCAAGCGTGATTATCAAATTTTGAAAAATTGCCTCTTTGGAAGACCCTAGATATCCTACTATCTAGGTTTTATAAATTTAAAAGTGATTGCAGATTTGTATGTTGCAACGATTTAAAACCCTAGTTTTAACAAATCTCGCATTTTTTTGCATTAGTGGGGGGTGGTTATGGTGTTTTTGGAGGGAACTAAACGGGTGGTTGGATATTTTTGGAGGGAAAAATGGGAGGGAAATGAAGAGATGTGAAGGGGATGTTTTTGGCGGGAAAACGAAGGGGTGCTTATGGGTGGTAGTTATGGGATTTTTGGAGGGAAAAATGTGGAACCATTTAGGTGGAGGAGGAGGTAGGGTAGAGAGTTAGCTTAGCTAGCTAAGCTATCTTAGCTAGTAGCTACTAGTAGAGGGTAGGAGCTAAGATTAGGTAGGACGAGATGACTTGAATTGGAATGATGATGTATAAATACGCGCTTTGTAATTAATGTGAAAAAGTGTCGTTGCAACGTGTAAATTCACAATCAACTTTTACAATTTATAACCTAGATAGTGGTGGTATCTAGGGTCATCCAAGGAGGAAACTTTTAGTTTTCAAAAGTATTTTCTCTCTTGCTTTTTCAAATCTCCTTTTTATATTTTTATTTTGATGTTTTTCTAGAGTTTTGGAAACAATCGAAAATGGAAATGCGAAATATACGGAAATACACTACACCTAAGTGACAAGTAGAAAAGTCTTCTCTTCTAAGTGATAAGTCCACACTCGTGGACCATTATTTGGCCTAAATACTCTTTAATTAGTCATTCTTAGTTGATATTCGATTAGGAATTAAGTGGGAATTCAACGTAGTTTGCATATCATCTTATGCACCAATTTCATGTTTTATAACATATGATATGTTATGATAATCATTTGGTGGATGCAGGCTAGGCACATGACACCTGAAGGCATCAAGCAGACAGCCAAAATTGTTGGTGCTAGAGCACCACGATCATTTGTTTTGATGATAACAAAACACGTGTCATTTAATATTTGCGTTTTGAGTCCTAGATTTCAGGTCAATCGCAAATGGATACGTGATTAGACGGAGTTCAAGCTCGCATCCAGGACGGATTGGAGGAGCTTGACGTAAAACAGAGGAGGTTCGCGTGGAGTGACAGATTGAAGATAGAAGACAAGAAGAATAGGATAGATTCTTTTTAATCCTTTCTTGTATCTCTTGTCTTTATTTTCTTGCTCTTTTTATTTTCCTTAGAATATTATGTTAAAGAGCCTCAAACTACCCTAACAGTAGTCCTAGGAACACCGGCACAACCCTAGGATACTTAGGTTTTCTGTAGAATACTTAGAAAACCAATATAGGGTTCAAACAGCACTTCCAGATGTCTAATTCCCAAATCAGACGTCTGATAAAGTATTTTAAGACGTCTGACTGTTGATTCAGACGCCTGATAACTATTAGGCTTGACATAGTTAGTTTTGTCTGATGAAATCAGACGTCCAGACCTTAGACCAGACGTCTTAGGAGACATCTGATGGATTTGCCAGACGTCCAATTAGTGGACCGTTGGCTGGCTCAGCATACACTCAAGAATATGACCGTTAGAGCCTTATCAGACGTCCATAGGACTGTCCAGACGTCTGATAAATGACCGTTTTGCCTTGGCTGACCCAAAATCTCTTCTCAGAGATTTTCTAGCCGTTGCAACATTTGGAAAGTCCATTCCCACAGTAAAAGTAGGTTTCCAGACGTCCAGACATAGTGCCAGATGTCCTGTATATCGTCTGATGGACTTGCATAAAAACCCTATTTAGATCTGATTCAAGTCAGGTAGAGACCCGCCCAAAATCAGACGTCTGACCTTTAAATTAGACGTCTTAAAGTGAACTTCCAGACGTCTGATGCCAGAATTAGACGTCTGATAAGCCTGTCAGAGCAATGATTGTTCCTGATTTCGGGCTGATTCACTTGGGCTTTGTACCCAACGGCTATGGAAGCTTTTCTAAGCCTTCCAAAGCCTTCCTAAGGCCTCTATAAATAGAGGGGAGCCTTTACACACCTAGATACACAAGATACACACTAAGAGAAACAAGAGACACACCTAAGAAACTTAGTTCGACTCTCTTTTGTCCAAGAGAAGCCCTTGCTCTCCAAGCTCTAGTTCCATTCTCTAGAGAGCATCAAGCTTTGCGCACCCGCTCTCCCGCCGTTGTTCATGAGAGCGAAGTTGCGCTGTTGCGTGACTCACGCACCGCGTCATCAACTCGACGCACTCCTTGCAAAGGGGAGCTTCCTAATTCCTATAGAAGCTAGGTTCATAATTACTTTGTTGGCTCTATAGGACTTGTTGTTTATTTTATCTTTGTTATTTAGTTGGGTATTCGCTTTGCGAATTCCCGTCTCCTTCGTGGGACAAAATCCTTCTCGTGGAGAGAAGGGGTTGAGGAACGCTACCCTCGTACTTGTAGCGTGGTTGTAATTGAGGTTGAATCACCCTCGTTTAAAGTGATTCGGTTAGTGGATTTGATCAACTAGGTTGATCGGAAAATCCTAACTCTAGAGGGTTAGGTGGTGGTTTTCACCCGGTTTGGGTTTCCACCTAAAAATTCTTGTGTACTCGTGTGATTTCTTATTTGTGAGATTGTTTATTATATTTCCGCAATTATTATGTCACCCCCTCCTAGGGCCGAAAATGTTCAATTGGTATCAGAGCAGGTCTCGCAAAATCGACGTTACAAACCGGCGAGGATCTAGATATGGAGGGAAAAGCATTCGTGTGCACCGAAGGACACGATACCTCGCGACCACCATACTTTGCAGGTATGGATTTCGTTTATTGGAAAAATCGTATGACTATGTGGTTGCAGGCCTACGACTTCCGAGTGTGGGAAAAATGCGAATCCGCATTTGTGATTCCCAAGAAACCCGCAAGAGGTTACTCAGAAGATCAGGTTCGGAATCTCAACCTCAACGCAAAGGCAATGAATTCCTTGTATTGTGCGTTGAGTCCGAAAGAGTTCGAGCAAATCCAAGAGTGTACCACCGCCCACGAGATATGGAGGAGGTTAGAAGGCACTCATGAGGAGACAAGCTCGGAAGAAGATCTCGGGGAGAAGGAAACCGCGTGCCTTGGTTTCATGGCAATCAGAGAAAGTGACAACGACAGCGACGACAGCGACAATGAGGTAAATCTCGATTTACAAGAAGCTTTTAATGAACTATTTGAAGTTAGTAAAGCACTTAAGATAGAAAATAAAAGTATTAAAAAGAATCTTAGTTTTCTTAGAAGTGAAAATGAAAGATTAGAAAATAAACTTAAGGATCTAGAAGCTAGTCCTAAAAATGATAACCTATTATTAGAAAACCATAACCTCATCAATGAAAATAATAAATTGATTGAGGAAAATGTTAGTCTAAAAATAGAAATTTCTGATTTAAAGACTAAGTTGAATACTATAGAAAAAGAAATTGCATGTCTTAGGGAAAATTCTAACAAATTAATCAACAAAGTTGATAATTTTTATAGCCCTAAGGTTGAGAAAGGATCTCCGCCAAGGAGACCCGCTAACAAATCCGGATCCAAGCCCACTTGGATACCGAAAAAAGAATTGGAATCTTATTTTGTAGGGTTCAGGGATAATTACAACACAAAGGACTGGACCTACAAGCTCAAAGCTGGTCAACTCAAGTTGGGAGAACCAAGGAGTAGACCAAGGAGGAGAACAAGAAGACCGACGAGACGGCGAACAAGCAATGGACCCACCGCACGTCGACCACCAGATTGGAGACCGGTGCCAATGCCGGGGCCTCCAAGGTACGGATGGGAGCCCCATCCGATGTGGCATCCACCACCACCATTCGGGCCATTTTATTGGCCATGGTAGGTGAGGTAAAAATCATTTACCCTATCTTTTTTATCATAAGCATTTAGATAGGGGGAGTTAAAAAATTTTATGAGCTAATTGTCAATTTTTAAGGGGGAGATATAAGGTAGCTAAATTTCCTTTAGAAAGGGTGAGAAAAATAATAGCTATCTTGTTGTTATAAAAAAAAAAGGGGGAGGCATTACCTTTGTCAAAAGAAATTTATAGAAGAGCATGTCTTAAGGGGGAGTTATAGGAAATGTAAAATCAATTAAACCTTTTTGATAATGTCAAAAAGGGAGAGGATTTTTTTTTGCATGATTATTTATGGTTTTGTCATCATCAAAAAGGGGGAGATTGTTGGTGCTAGAGCACCACGATCATTTGTTTTGATCATAACAAAACACGTGTCATTTAATATTTGCGCTTTGAGTCCTAGATTTCAGGTCAATCGCAAATGGATACGTGATTAGACGGAGTTCGAGCTCGCATCCAGGACGGATTGGAGGAGCTTGACGGAAAACAGAGGAGGTTCACGTCGAGCGACAGATTGAAGATAGAAGACAAGAAGAATAGGATAGATTCTTTTTAATCCTTTCTTGTATCTCTTGTCTTTATTTTCTTGCTCTTTTTATTTTCCTTAGAATATTATGTTAAAGAGCCTCAAACTACCCTAACAGTAGTCCTAGGAACACCGGCACAACCCTAGGATACTTAGGTTTTCTATAGAATACTTAGAAAACCAATATAGGGTTCAAACAGCACTTCCAGATGTCTAATTCCCAAATCAGACGTCTGATAAAGTATTTTAAGACGTCTGACTGTTGATTCAGACATCTAATAACTATTAGGCTGGACATAGTTAGTTCTGTCTGATGAAATCAGATGTCCAGACCTTAGACCAGACGTCTTAGGAGACGTCTGATGGATTTGCCAGACGTCCAATTAGTGGACCATTGGCTAGCTCAGCATACACTCAAGAATATGACCGTTAGAGCCTTATCAGACGTCCATAGGACTGTCCAGACGTCTGATAAATGATCGTTTTTCCTCGGCTGACCCAAAATCTCTTCTCAGAGATTTTCTAGCCGTTGCAACGTTTGGAAAATCCATTCCCACAGTAAAAGTAGGTTTCCAGACGTCCAGACATAGTGCCAGATGTCCTGTATGTCGTCTGATGGACTTGCACAAAAACCCTATTTAGTTCTGATTCAAGTCAGGTAGAGACCCGCCCAAAATCAGACGTCTGACCTTTAAATCAGACGTCTTAAAGTGAACTTCCAGACGTCTGATGCCAGAATTAGACGTCTGATAAGCTTGTCAGAGCAATGATTGTTCCTGATTTCGGGCTGATTCACTTGGGCTTTGTACCCAACGGCTATGGAAGCTTTTCTAAGCCTTCCAAAGCCTTCCTAAGGCCTCTATAAATAGAGGGGAGCCTTTACACACCTAGATACACAAGATACACACTAAGAGAAACAAGAGACACACTTGAGAAACTTAGTTCCACTCTCTTTTGTCCAAGAGAAGCCCTTGCTCTCCAAGCTCTAGTTCCATTCTCTAGAGAGCGTCAAGCTTTGCGCACCCGCTCTCCCGCCGTTGTTCACGAGAGCGAAGTTGCGCCGTCGCGTGGCTCACGCACCGCGTCATCAACTCGACGCACTCCTTGCAAAGGGGAGTTTCCTAATTCCTATAGAAGCTAGGTTTATAATTACTTTGTTGGCTCTATAGGATTACTTGTTTATTTTATCTTTGTTATTTGGTTGGGTATTCGCTTTGCGAATTCCCGTCTCCTTTGCGAGACAAAATCCTTCTTGTGAAGAGAAGGGGTTGAGGTACGCTACCCCCGTTTAAGTAGCGTGGTTGTATTGAGGTTGAATCACCCTCGTTTAAAGTGATTCGATTTAGTGGATTTTGATCAACTTGGTTGATCGGAAAATCCTAACTCGAGAGGATTAGGTGGTGGTTTTCACCCGATTTGGGTTTCCACCTATAAATTCTTATGTACTTTGTGTGATTGTTATTTTGTGAATATTGTTTATATTTATTTTCGCATTTTATTACATCACCCCTCCTGGTAGGGAAAATCTACAATTGGTATTCTAAGCCTTCCAAAGCCTTCCTAAGGCCTCTATAAATAGAGGGGAGCCTTTACACACCTAGATACACAAGATACACACTAAGAGAAACAAGAGACACACCTAAGCAACTTAGTTCCACTCTCTTTTGTCCAAGAGAAGCCCTTGCTCTCCAAGCTCTAGTTCCATTCTCTAGAGAGCATCAAGCTTTGCGCACCCGCTCTCCCGCCGTTGTTCACGAGAGCGAAGTTGCGCCGTCGCGTGGCTCACGCACCGCGTCATCAACTCGACGCACTCCTTGCAAAGGGGAGTTTCCTAATTCCTATAGAAGCTAGGTTTATAATTACTTTGTTGGCTCTATAGGATTACTTGTTTATTTTATCTTTGTTATTTGGTTGGGTATTCGCTTTGCGAATTCCCGTCTCCTTCGCGAGACAAAATCCTTCTCGTGAAGAGAAGGGGTTGAGGTACGCTACCCTCGTTTAAGTAGCGTGGTTGTATTGAGGTTGAATCACCCTCATTTAAAGTGATTCGATTTAGTGGATTTTGATCAACTTGGTTGATCGGAAAATCCTAACTCGAGAGGGTTAGGTGGTGGTTTTCACCCAGTTTGGGTTTCCACCTATAAATTCTTGTGTACTTTGTGTGATTGTTATTTTGTGAATATTGTTTATATTTATTTCCGCATTTTATTACGTCACCCCCTCCTAGGGCCGAAAATCTACAAAAATCACTCTACAAGACATTGAAGTTTAATTTGGACGTCTGAGAATCTCCATCGAGAACCACTGCTATCTACACATTTTAAGACGTCCGGAACAATTAGACGTCTGATAAAGAGCGACCGTCCCTTCTCTACCGTTCCAACCACTCGCATTCTTTGCGGGTGGTTGGAAAAGCTTTCAGTGGAAGCAACAGACTGCAGGTGTTTTGATAAGAAGAAGAGCAGCTAGAGGATGAGGCATAAAATCTTCTTCCCCCTACGAGGACCTTCTCCATCTCCACCACCATGCAATAAGCATACACCGTGGAACTCCCGCGTGCACTATGGCCCTAAGCAAACTCCCTCATCGCCGTTCATCAACTTTGGGCATGCATGGTGACAGCGTGCGGCCCTCATCACCACCACAGCAACCACATCCACAACCCACCACCATCCACAGTTCATCTTCATCTTCCTCTTCTCTTTCTTCTTCACCACCTGCAGCTCCATGCAAAGGAACCCAAATCATAGCCCCTCCACACCACTCACAGCCACCATAAACCACAGCCAACTCCACCTCCATCTCCATGCATGCTCATAGCCACCTTCACCCTTCCTCTTCATCTTCTTCCTCCTCATCCTCTGTCTTCTCCTTCTTCTTCCACCTCCATGCCTCTCTTGTCTCTACCAAAGAACCCAAAGCACACAACACAACCATCACCAGTAAGGGAGCTTCCCAGCTACCAAACTCACCGTCAACCTCGACGTCGTCCTCATCTCATGCCCACGACCTTCGTGTGCCCACCATCCGCCCACCATGATGCCCGCAAGCGCCACCTACCATCGCCAACATTCTCCTTTGCCGTCCGGCCATGTCCAGCCACCTCCAGTCATGCCACTGTCACTGTTGCGAGCCTCTCCTACACATCTACTCCACCCAGACTCACGGCCGGCGAAACCTCCTCCACGCGCACGTGAAGGAGAGAAGGGAAATCCCCTGTTTCCTCTCCAATTAAAAATTATAGATGTTGCCATTGCGAAAAACACTATTCATTTATTTATCTTATATTATATTTGGTTGAATTTGCATGAGAACCCTACTTAATCCTAACTAATTGCATAAAGTGAGGAGATGTGTTGGAGAGAATGTTGTAGAAGTTTAAACGTGTAACCATTGATGATCTCGAGCAGATCAGTCATCAATAATGATTTCAATAGGCTAATTCCTCCCTATGAAGTTCTCTCCTTAGGGTGAATGTTCACCCTAGGTTCTCCTCCTCTGCTTGGCCATCCTCCACTATGATGGTGCTCCTTGGCTTTGGACCAAGGAAGAAGAAGGACGAATATGGCACCAAGGGAGCAAGGAAGCTCCCTTAATCTTCTTCTCTCCTCTTCCTATGGCCGGTTATGTGGTAGATGTGTAGGAAATTAATGTACGCCAAGGGTAATATAAAAATGGTGGTTACATGAGGTATAAATAGGAAGAGGGGTAGGCTAAGTTGGTGCCACATTTTGGGTGGCTAAGATGGGATTAGATGGATGGCTAAGGGATCCTATGGTGGTGGTTGATTGACGCCACCTTAAAGGATGTGTAGGTGGTAGTTATGGCCATGAAGGCACCCCATGGTGGATGCCCATGGTGGAGGGGTGCCTTTATTTTGGCACCAAGTTGGGGGTTTTTGGAAGGGAGAAGGAATGGATGGTGGAGATGGCTTGGAAGGTGATTGGGTGGTGGTGATGTAGTGGTTTTTGGAGGGAAAACTAGCTCCACTTTTGTGGTGCCTTTTGGTGGTGGTAGTGGGGTGAAAGGATGTGTTTAAGGTGGTGCTAAAAGGAGGCAGCTAGGTGGTAGCTTAGGTGGACTTAAGTAGGGTTAAGGTGAAGGGTTATGTAGGTGGTGGTGGATGGCCATGGAGTAGGGGTGGAGCTTGGTGGAGCTACTAGCTAAGCTAGCTTAGCTAGTAGATGAGTAGAGGAAGGAGCTAGGATTTGCCATAGGGAGGAGGCTTGAGCTACTCTGATGCTTGCTGGAGCTGACTGCTGCTGAAGAGGTATTATTAGGAGCTTAACTACTCATCTTAGCTAGCTAGTTCTTTGCTAGCTACTAAGTTGGGTAAGTTGAGCTAAGTTGAGCTGATCTCAAGTATTCTAGAGCTGAGGGGAGCTAGTTGAGATTTCGATGAAGACTCCCTAGCTAGCTAAGCTAGCTAGCTTAGGTCAGTTGACAAGCTCAACTAAGTTAAGATAGGGTAAGTCTCCATGAGCTAGTGTTGAGCTCCCTTGAGCTGGTTGTGGACTCCTTTAGCTAACCAAGCTTAACTAGTTGATGGTAGTAGCTAAACCTGATCCAGAAGAGGTTCCATGAGTTGGATGGTGGTGGGATGAGTTGAAATGGTGCTAGGATCAGCTGACTTGAGCTGCCATCCAACTGAGGTGAGTTGAATGGAGTTGGGATGAGTTGGTCCTAACTAGGTTGAGCTTGAATGAGCTGGAACCTAGTTGACATGAGTTGGATTCAACTGACATCCAGCTGATTTGAGTTTCTTCTTCATCTTCTACCCTTCTTAGTGCCAAGGTTTATGGGATTTGACTATCTGTTTATCCCGGACACTTAAATAGAGGTGTAAAATAAATAAAATAATATGCAATGATGCCTAACCTAGAAATGCAATGAAACCCAAAAACCTGATTGAAAAGTTAAAACCCTAAGAGCTAGGTGTGTTTTAAGGCATAAAAATGATGCTAAACTGGTGTTTATCACATCCCCATACTTATCTTTTGCTAGTCTCTCAGCAAAAATAAATTTTGGGAAAACTAATTTTCTTTTTTACTTTTAAGGAAAACATTACTACGAGACTTTGGTTGATTGAAAACAAGGAAGGTATGGGATTTTTTAAAAATAAAACATCGGGATTCATCTTTGGATCCAACGGTTAGATTAATCAGGATCAATGTATCCTTCAAAAATTCACTAATTAACCCTTTTCTAATTCAAATGACCTGAAATCATTTTTGCGGTTATGATTTCCTTAGCTCAAGAACTCGATTCGCAACTTGCATCACTATGAAGAATCAGGTGTCAATGCTTGTGATTTGCCAACATTATTGGGATATCATATTTATACGGTCGTGTTTTTCGAACATTATTTTTTGGCTCCCCTATGCTTAGCCTCAGATCAATCCTAATACAGATGTGTCGGGATCATCATTCCCATTACCAATCCTCAAGGGGGCTCTGGCACCAGTACTTTGAGATAGCACTGTCCATGACACTCCCCAGGAGCTCACAACCCTAAAACACAAAGCAATGTAAAGAGGTGCTCCAAGAGAACTCAGGCTCTTGCTCTGATGCTATGGGTAGAGCATCGTCCAAGACACCTACGCTGTAAAAATGTGCTACAATGCTCCATCTAAAGATATGAAATATAGATATACAGCAGCGTCGAGGCGATAACATGTTGACATCACATCCTAAAAGGATGTATTCACACCAATCATCTGCCTCGAATTTTCACTGAGACAAAAATAGGGGTTTTTTAAATATTAGATGTTTTGGGGTTTGGGTTGTGTTGGCTTTGTGTGTGAAGTATTTGACACAAGATTTTCAAAAGAGATGCAAGTTTTTGGATATTAAACTAATCCAAGTACTATCTAGGTTGCTAAATAAAATTAGGTCATCTAAATCATCAAGTGTTCAGGAGGAATTTTTTAAAGGATACTTGATCTAGTCTAAGATAGACCCAATTTTTCTACCAAATGGATCTGCATATTTATGCCTAGTTTGTTAAAGATTAAATCCCAAAGTGTACCTTGAATCGAATTTTCAACGTTGGTACCAGAGTTTTCAAAATTTCTTCAAAGTGTTTTATGATTTTTATGAAAATGCATGCAAAAAGAAATTTTTTTATGTTTTTGGATTTTGAAAATCCTAAATCGTTCGTCAAAATTTAAAACACCCCCCATGCTTAAGATATGCAATGTCTTCATCCTTAAGGAAGGGAAAAGAAATCACCTGAGTGAAAGATCAGAATCAGGATGATCAAAACCTAGGAAAAGAAAAAGAAAAGGGAAGCAGAAAAAATGATGTGTTATCTCCCATCTAGTGCTATCTTTTACTGGACCAGTCCTTACGATCAAACCTAACCATTTTTTGTAAAATATTTTTGATCTCCCGATTAGAAACTTCAACCTAGCCATTAGTTTGCAGGTGGTAAGGAGTAGAGATTTTGTGAGTAACCCCGTATTTAGAGAGAAGGTGACGGAAGTGGGAGTGGGTGAAATGAGATCCTCCATCTCCAATGATGGCCTTAAGAACTTTGAATCTTGAAAAGATATTCTTTTCGATAAAATCGACGACAACCCAATGATCATTGGTGCAGATGGGTATTGCTTCAATCCATTTAGATACGTAGTCAATTGCAACTAAATGTACAAATGTGCACAAGAGTTGATGAATGGTCCAATGAAATCAATGCCCCACACATCAAAAATCTCAACTTCCAGAATGGGGTTGAGGGGCATCATATCCTTTTTTGTCATGTTGCTGATGCTCTGGCAACACACAGGACCGTACAAAAGAATGAACATCTTTAAGTATGCTGGACAAGTAAAATTTTGAATTCAATATTTTGGTTGCAGTATTTTTACCCGAAAATTGTCCGCCACAGGCCAATGCATGACAATGTGTCAGAATATCATGAAATTTTGAATCAGGCACACATCGTCGAATGACTTAGTCAGCACAGATATGGAATAGATCGGGCTCCTCCCAAAAGTAATACTTAACACCTGCAAGGAACTTATCCCTTTTAGATTTAGGCCAATCATTATAGATTCATTCAGTCACAAGATAGTTCATAATTGGAGCTTACCAAGGGGGTTGGGAGACTACTAAGAGGATTTCATCAGGGAAAATATCTGGCGGGGAGAGCACATCATCCGTTGTGAGACGAGAGAGATGATCAGCCACAACATTTTGCAAACCTACCTTATCCTTAATTTCTACATCAAATTCCCAGAGTAAGAGAATCCATCGAATAAGGTGGTGTTTTGCATCTTTCCTGGTCAGCAAATATTTCAGTACTGAGTGGTCTGTGTATACAATGACGTGAGACCCCAAAAAATAAGATCAAAAATTTTCAAGGGCAAATACAATGGCAAGAAGTTCTTTCTCAGTGACTGTGTAATGCTGTTGTGTATCATCCAATGTTTTTCTAGCATAATAGATAACAATGGGCTTCTTGTCAATGTGTTGCCCTAAAGCTGCTCCCACAGCATAGTTTGAGGCATCCATCATTAATTCAAAGCAATGATTCTAATCAGGTCCCTGTAAAATTGGTGCCTCAGTAACCTCTTTCTTCAACTTTTCAAAGCTCTCCAAGCATTAATGATATAAGTCAAAGGGAGTTGACTTAAGGGTTTGGAGATTTTGGAAAAGTTTTTGATGAATCTATGGTAGAACCCCACATCCCCAAAAATGAGCATATCTACTTAATAGAGTTGGGCAGTGGGAGTCTAGAAATAGCATCAATCTTGGCACGATCTACCATAATTCCATCTTTAGATATGACATGGCCCAGGATGATGCCTTCCTAGACCATGAAGTGGCTCTTTTCCCAACTGAGGACTAAATTGGCCTCTATGCACTTTTGGAGAGTCTTGTTAATGTTAGCAAGACATAAATAAAAAGAATTTTCAAAGACAGAGAAGTTGTCCATAAAAACCTAGAGACATTCACCCACCAAGTAAGAGAATATGGCAAGCATGCATCGCTAAAAAGTAGCAGGTGCATTGCACAATCTGAAAGGCATTCTTCAAAAATCAAAGGTTCAGAAGGGGCAAGTGAATGTAGTCTTTTCTTGGTCCTCAAGGTGGACTGGAACTTGATTATAGCCAGAGTATCCATCAAGAAAACAATAGTACTCCTAACCAGTTAAGCACTCCAATATATGATCAATAAAAGGGAGCAAAAAATGATCTTTCATGGTGGCGGTGTTTAATTTGCAATAATCAATGCACACACACCAAGAAGATGCAATCCAAGTGGCAATATTTTCCCCTTTCTCATTAGTGATGATGGTTAGTTTCACGTTTTTAGGAATAACTTGAGTAGGTCTAACCCAAGTGCTATCCGAGGAAGGTAAATAATGCCAGCATCAAGCCACTTAATA
This sequence comes from Thalassia testudinum, assembly GCA_037157565.1. Classification (NCBI taxonomy): domain Eukaryota; kingdom Viridiplantae; phylum Streptophyta; class Magnoliopsida; order Alismatales; family Hydrocharitaceae; genus Thalassia; species Thalassia testudinum. The sequence goes on along the minus strand of JAZHRO010000033.1, from coordinate 1,150,969 downwards.
ATCTCCTATTTAACCACCTCCTGCATATTAGGATTAAGTCACCTTTAAGGCTAGCAGGATAAGTGAGATTCATCCTTGAGATAGATTCGATAAGTGCAATAGGATGGATTAATACCCTTGAGATAGTGAAGAGTCCAACTAATGGATTTTCTATTTTGGCTCGGTACTTGGAGAAGTTTTTCCTCTTGGTGCCAGAGAGATGAGAATTAATAATCAAGGGAATAGAATTGTTAGGTCCAAGGAAAACATATTTCAGGGAGTCAGGCAAGGGCTTCAGATCCAATTGTGGGCCCCACTCATAGAGAGAGAATGGGGAGGGAGGTACAACGGAAAAGAAGGGGGAGAAGAGTTAGATGAGGAGTTAGATGTGGACAGTGAAGTTAAGGTGGGAGGGTGAGGTGAATGAGACTCAAGAACAGATTCTATTGCAAAGCAGGTGCCTATGTGAGAAATGTGCATGGTTTCTTCCACCAATTTATCCATTTCCAAGTCGAGTCATCAAAGAAATCAAGTTCTTGGAATCTCCTAGATGCCTGAAAATATCCAAGGTAATGGATTCGTCACCGCAAGTGATCTTCATCTTTCCAGAATCACAATCTATGTTCGCTTTAGCGGTGGAAAGAAAAGGTCGTCCAAGGATCATGGGGGCATTCTTCAAAGCTTCTGATACCTCAATATCTAGGACTAGAAAGTCTACTTTAATTAGACAATTCTGGACCCGAACAATGACATCCTCAATAATCCCCTTTGGTTGAATTGTAGATCGGTTAGCCAATTGTAGAGTAACCTCAATAGGCTTAAGCTCACCAAATCTAAATTCCTCAAAAATGATTGTGGGGTTAAGATTAATGGAGGCACCAAGATCAAGGAGGGCACGATCAAAAATGCTGTCATTTATGACAATCGAAATCAGGGATGTGCTCAGATCCTTCTTTTTGAGAGGCAGTTTGCTCTACAATTTAAGAATTTAGCATAGACAGGAATGTACTTGATTGCATCTAGGAGAGGTATATTTATATCAACTTACCCAAAATGTTTCAAAAGTTCCTTATCAAAGGGCTTAGATTTCTTCTTTTTCTTGGTAGAATGAGCTGCTTGTGGGAAAAGGATAGGGTTTTGCTGTGGTGCAACAGAATGTTCCTGAGTTGGGTTAGGAAGCGAAGAGTCAACTTGCTTGTGGTTGTTTTGGGTTCCAGATGAGGAAGGAAATGAATCTTGAGTAGTCTTCCCATTCCTTAAAGTTATTGCATTGGCAGTATGGTTGTTTCTTGGAGGAGGTCAAGTAGCTTGATTATGATGGAAACCCAAGGGGTGCTGAGGGGCTAGGTGATTGGGATGATTGGGATTTCCGCCTTGAAAGTGGTTCCTATGCTTATTGGGATTGGCCATGGGTTGAGAAGGTAAGTTACCTGCAGGCCTTTGATCAGGTGTAACCCTAATGTGACTCTACAAATTGGTGACTACACAGGTTACCTTGGTCATTTGATTTTGTATACCCTGTAAGGTTTTCCTCACCTGGGTATTGATATCTTCTTGAAATGGCCCAGGTGAAAAGTGATTTTGCCCATAGATCCCATGTTGAAATTTTCTCTGGAAAGGAACCTGATTAAGGGCTTTGCAAGAAGGCTTCGTGTTATTCCTCCAATTTTGGTTGTAGGAGTTGGAGGAATTTCTAAAACTCTCCTGGAGAGCCAAAATGTTTTCAGTGGTAGGGCTAAAAAGATTTTGACTCAATAAATCATAAGTCCCAGTCAAATCCGATGATCCTCGGGGAAATAGTTCTACTCAGCTAGGATAGCACCAATATTGTGCAAGTTTTCTCTTTTTTTTTTTGAGAAAGAAGTTTTCTTTTTTTATGATGTTAAGGGTTGCGAGATGTGGAGCCTACTTTTGATTTAGCTTTTCCTTAATTTTTTTCTGGTGAATCTGCATCTGATCCAGTATCTATGGAATCATTTGAAGATCATCCTGGGTGACTGGAATAGATGTGGATCTAGAGTCAATTTCATTAACTCTGAGTTTGGGTTCTCATTCCTACCAAAAGTGTCCATTGATGCCAGATTGAATGAGTTCTCACTCATTTCTTCAAATAATTGGAAGGCACCTTCGACATCTTTGTTAAGGAAATTACCCTCACACGAGGCATCCACAAATCATTTCAATTGATCCTCTAATCCATGACAGAAGATCTGCACTAGCTTCCATTGTGGAATTTCGTGATGGGGACAACTCCTTAATAATTCTTGAAACCTCTCCCAAGACTCGTGGAGAGATTCACCATGCTTTTGCTGAAAGGTCATGATAGATCTTCGTAGGGCATTCATACGACCAATCAGGAGGAATTTTTTTAAAAAAGCAAATTTTAATTGCTGCTAGGTAGTGAGAGGATGACCAACCTTCTTGAATCAATATGCGGCCTTATTTTTCAGAGAGAAGAAAGAGTCTCCTGAGCCACAAATCTTCCCACACATTTGGGAACGGGTTGTCTGAGTAAGGACTATCAAGTCCTCAAGGTGGCTAGAAGGGTCCTCTCTCGGAAGACAATGGAAATGTTTGATAAGGTTCAAGATGGTGGGTTGATCTCAAAATCCCCTTCAGGTATCACCACCCTAGGTCTCTCTTCATAATTGGAAGGATCATAAAAATCCTTAAGAGGGATGAGAGGTTCCTTAGGTGATTGACCTTGCCTTTGGTTGGTTAGGTTCATGATAGCCCTAGCCAACTGTTGTTGATTAATTTGAAGTTGAGCCAGTGGCTCAACCATCACAAAGGAAGGATTTAGTAGATTTTGATTTTGTCCTAGCTACTCTGGATTTTGAAGATTTCCTAACCTTAGGTCAGGGACAGGCATATCAGGCTCTGGAGGTGGAGGCAGGTTAAATCTTGAGGGGCTAGGTTGAGTGAAGGAAGAGGTAGTAGGGTTTCTGGACCTATTTTGATTGTTTTCCATTTTTGTAGTAGAGGAATGCAAATGAGTAGAAGGTCTCTTTGTGCGGGGGGCGAAATCAAATGGTCCCTCCAAATGTGGATTATGAGATCATTGGCCGTGCATACACTTTAGTAGAACAAGGAGGAGAGGAGAAGGGAAAAAGGAGAGAGAAGAATGTGTGCAATCCAAGCAAACAAAATTTAAGCTTAACCTAAGGTTGACTCCTTAAGAAAAACCTAAGACTTGGGAACCCGAAAAATCAAGAAACCAGGAAGTGAACCTACTTCCCAAAATTAACCTGGCTAGACTAGAGAGGTGGTTTGGACCCAAGCATGCCCTAGAAAAATCACCAAGGGCTTGTATAAACCTGCACCCGTCATTTGACTTCCGTCCTAGTCTGATACCATGTTTGATTAAGGATTTAGAATGATGAGAGATAACTTGGGATCCGGATATCAAGCCTAGAATTAGATGATGTCCTTAGTGGTCAAGTGACTACGAATTTTAGTTAGGCTTAGGAACTTAAAATGCACAGAAAGTGATGGGCATTAATTGGGGTAATACCCGATTATTTCAATTTTTTGTGTGCATGAATTGTGTGGGAAATGTGACACCCAAGCCAAAACAAATAGGGTTTGCAAACAAAGGTTAGAATTGAAGGATTTTAGGATTTTGATCAGGATTTGTAGATTTTAGAGTTCTCTCTTTTTAAGATTTCAACCAAGGTTTTGAAGTTCCACACAATAATAGCAAAGTTGTTGTTGGTGGAAGTTAATTCCTTTAAAATTGAAGTAGTACCGGAGAGAAATCAATACCCTAAAGTTTGAAAAATCCTATCTATGTAACTCCTAATATGAATCTCTTTTTTCAAAATCTTTGAAGTTTGTGATCCAAACAAGTAAACAACACCACTACTGATAGGAAATCAAATAAAAAATCCAAAAGTGGTTTTTTCTGATATTTTAGGAACTTGTTTGATATTTTCTGGAGTTTTTCTTCTCACTAGTGTGAAAAGGTAGAAATGATAGAATTGGAAAATCAATTCTGCAGAATCCTCAAACGATCTATGAAATTTTAAAATTTTATATGTTGTACAGATTTTTTCAAGGATTCTAGAAATATAAATTTCATTCAAATCTGATAAGTAGAAAAAGTCAAAAAATTCATAGATAGTAAGAAAATAGTAAAGAAATAAGGTGTGACCCCTATTTAATCCATGAATTTTTTTATTTTTTCTATTTAACTAAAACTTCTAAAATTTGGACTCAAGGTTCCTGACTCAAAGGGGCTTCCTTGGGTGAAGTTTGGTGATTTTAGGAAGCCTCTAAGTGCCCTAACTTGATTTTTGAAAATCAATATGGAAGTTTAGATTTTCAAAAATCAGACACCAATAAGATAAAGGTGGTCGATAATGGATGAAAACAATCAAACAAATGAATTTTAGGGTTCCGCCATCCCAAAATTTTCTTGTTTTTATGCTTTTCTGATATCTTAAAGATTTTTTTTAAAAAGACTTCCTTAAGGTTTCCAAGGGGTTTTTGGTGGGTACTTACCTGAGAATCGTGGGAAGAAAAGGTACTGGAAGCTCTTTCTCCAAGTCGTAATGATCTCGCTTTCGCCTTAATTTCACACCTGGCTAAAAAAAATCAAAACTAGTGAAGATAAAAGTATGCAAGAGAGAGAAACAAGTAAAAACTAAGCCATGTCTCCCTGGCAACGGCGCCAAAAAGTGATGTCGAAAATACGTGCTTTGTAATTAATGCAAAATAGTGTTGTTGCAACGCATAAATTTGCAATCAACTTTTATGATTTATAACTTAGATAGTGGCAGTATCTAGGGTCATCCAAGGAGGCAACTTTTAGTTTTCAAAAGTATTTTCTCTCTTGATTTTTCAAATCTCCTTTTTATATTTTAATTTTGATATTTTTCTAGGGTTTTGGAAACAATCGAAAATGGAAATGCAAAATATGCGGAAATACACTACACCTAAGGGACAAGAAGAAAAGTCTTCTCTTCTAAACTCACACTAGGCAAGTGCGCCTACTGTAATTAGGAGAAAAGAGTGTAGTGCACTAAAAGAAGTAAAACTACTTGACTTGAAACTCATAAGAAGATGACAAAAGGCAATTGTATTGAAACAGGAGAAAACTTGTCTTTACAAAACACGAGTAGAGGAATGCTTCTAGTACAAAATACTAAAAGTAAAAGAACAAAAAATCTCCCAAATGATGATGATGAAGAAGAAAGTCTTTTCTCCAAGCTTAGCTACTCCTGGGCATAGAAAAGCTTCTTCTTGCTCCTTCCTTGAAGCTCTCCTCCTTGAGATGATGATGAAGTTCTTCTCTCCTTAGGGTGGACATCCACCCTAGGTTCTCCTCCTCTACCTGGTCGTCCTCCACTTTGATGGTGCTCCTTGGATTTGGACCAAGGATGAAGGAGGAATAAGGCATCAAGGGAACAAGGAAGCTCCCTTAATCTTCTTCTTCTCTCCTCTACCTTTGGCCAGCTATATGATAGATATGTGGGAAATTAATGTATGCCAAGGGTAATCTAAAAATGATGGTTATATTTGGTATAAATATGAAGAGGGGTAGGCTAAGTTGGTGCCACTTTTTGGGTGGCTAAGATGGGATTAGATGGATAGTTAAGAGATCCTATGGTGGAGGTTGATTGGCGCCACCTTAAATGATGTGTAGGTGGTAGTTAAGGCCATGAAGGCACCCCATGGTGGATGCCCATGGTGGAGGGTGCCTTCATTTTGGCGCCAAGTTGGGGGTTTCTAGAAGGGAGAAGGAATGGATGGTGGAGATGGCTTGGAAGGTGATTGGATGGTGGTGATGTAGTGATATTTTGGAGGGAAAAGTGGCACCACTTTTGTGGTGCTTGTTGGTGGTGGTGATGGGGTGAAAGGATGTGTTTAAGGTGGCGCCAAAAGGAGGCATCTAGGTGGTAGCTTAGGTGGACTTAAGTGGGGTTAAGGTGGAGGCTTATGTATGTGGTGGTGGACGGCCATGGAGTAGGGTTGGAGGTTGGTGGAGCTACTAGCTAAGCTAGCTTAGCTAGTAGATGAGTAGAGTAGGGAGCTAGGGTTTTCCATGGGGAGGAGGCTTGAGCTACTCTAATGCTTGCTGGAGTTGACTACTGCTAAAGAGGTCTTCTTAGGTGCTCATCTACTCATCTTAGCTAGCTAGTTCTTTGCTAGCCACTAAGTTGAGCTAAGTTGAGCTAGTCTCAAGTATTTTGGAGCAGAGGGGAGCTAGTTGAGATTTCCATGAAGACTCCCTAGCAAGCTAAGCTATCTAGCTTAGGTCAGTTGATAAGCTCAACTAACTTGAGCTAGGGAAAGTCTTCATGAGCTAGTGTTGAGCTGTCCTAAGCTTGTTGAGGACTTCTTCAAATGATTAGGCATAGCTAGTTGATGGTAGTAGCAAAACTTGATCAAGAGGAGGTTCCATGAGCTGGATGGAGGTGGGATGAGCTGAAATGGAGTTGGGATCAGCTGACTTGAGCTGTCATCTGATGTCGAAAAACATGGTCAGATAATTTATGCATTGTAGTAGTGCACTTACGACATCAATTTTAAAGAAGAATGTGAAGATGAGTACGAGTGTTGATCTCTAGGAGGTAGAAAACCAAATCAATTAGTTGCTTATTTTTATTGCCACATGATGATTTGCTTGCTTGAAGAATAGCGAGAAAGAGAAAGACAGAGAGAGGTAGAGTAGAAATTCATGGTAGAGCAACGGTCACTAGCAACACTATAGAGAAAACGTGCATAATTGAAACGATCACAACAGCTAAGTAAAAACCTAACTTGGAATGGATAAAACCAACATAAAATATAGCAAATAACTTCTCTACATTATGAAGAAAATGTATTACAAATATGAGTATTGAAACTAGAGGAATGCTTCAAGAAACATAAACTACAGGCTGGAAAAGACTATAAGTTAAATGTCAGAAGAGGAAGGGCGTCGAGGTAGCCACGGCGGTGGAGGAAGCTCTGTCAGTGGCTTAGCGGCTTCATGGACCTTGCTTGAGCTCTAGAGAGGTGGATGATTGCTTGGTAGAAGATGTGTGACAATAAGGGTTTTAAGGGCCTTTTATAGGTGAAGAAACACCTAAATTTGGCCTTGAACCATCCTCAACTAGTGTTGAGGTAGCCTTGGACCGCTCCTCCCTCACCTCTCACATTGAACCGCCTGCTCCAACTCACGCATGAGCGCTGGCACGCGCTTGTGAACGAATGGCTGGAGTGGTTGCTTGACAATCGTTGATCGCTACATCTAATGGATGAGGAACACCTACTCCTGCCTCTTCATCATGCCATCCATCGTGCGATCATGATCATGCACATCCACGTTGGCTGCATGGTGCATTGAGAGCATGAGGATAGCATGCCAACGGTAGAGATCTGCTTGTGTATAGATGGCTGGATTGCACAGATCGCACATGTTGACATGGCTCCTTGAGGACCATCGATGGTAGATCTCACAGCGTAATTAACGTGCGCTCGAGAGTAGAGGATTTAGGGATCGCATCTCGATCTCACATCACTCGCCCTCTCGAAAAAGCATGTTAGCAATGTGCTGCACTTCACGAGTGGAGGGTCTTGGCCGTTGATTGTAGATCGCATGATCGAGAAGAGGCGCGACGTGAATTGATGAGGACCATTAGATGGCGAAAGCATGGTGGAGATCTACTCGTGTGGGCGTGCTAATGAGAGGAAGTGGGCATGGTTAGGCTCGAATTTACGATGGTACGGGTGCCACGTGTCAAGTTTTGGGCCACTGATCATCAAATCAATGACCAGGACTTCTCATGCTTATTATGGAGGCTACAGAGGTCGGATTGGGTCAATTGTCACGTCGTTGGGCTGCGATCGTTAATATGGATCCATCCATACGGTTGGATTACTCATCTGAGGCCTATTTCAAGGTGCTCTTTTATAACCTAACCATTAAACGTAAGTTCCAAGCAATATCAATATAAAAATAATGCAAAATGCATAAATTTTTTCCAAACCTGCTATATCATGATATTTATGCATATGAGATCTTGAAATTGATTCTAATTGATGTAATTATCATTGTTGTATGTAGATTCATCATACCCCCATGCCCACCCCTTGCTAATCCCTAGCAAGGTTAAACTAAATGTTATCTACAACTAGAATTAAGAATTGAATGTTTAGGCATAAGTTGCTTGACAATAGAAGGAAATTTCTATCAAGAACTTGAATCCCAGAGACTCAATAGTGTTTGGGTGTCTGGAAAAATGTAGACCGCCCAAGTCCTCACCTTATTCTGTATAAAATCAAATTTATTTTTTTTCTTTCTTTTTCCTCTTTTTTGATTTTTTTTATTTTGATGTTGAGAGTTTCTGAGTAACTTTTTACGGCTACTCAACCCACCCAAGACTCAAAAAAGACTCTGAGTGCTAAGCATTTTATTGTGGCAATTGTGAAAGACCCACTCAACAACAACTAAAATGGACTTCAAGTTTTTATGCCCCTAGGTGAACTGAAAAGAAATGCTGCCTAAAGGTGTATTTCTCTAACTGGTAGCTTTCTCTCTACTTTTATTCTTGTGGGGTCAATGTAAGGGAGAACCCAGTGTATATCTCCCTGGATTATTCTACTTCTCTGCTTCTTCCATAAGTGTTTGGGAATTTTTGTGCATTTTATGAGCTGGGATCTGGACAAATGGCTAATGGGGCATCTAACCCACGACAACTTGTCAGCCATACTCGTACAATAAAGTGTGACTTTTTTTCTTTCTTTTTCTCCTTTTTTCTATTTTTTTCTTTTCTTTTTATTTTTAAGTAAGCGGCTTCCCTGGTCTAAGATTTACCTGAAGGCATCTGTAAAAAGGGATGGGTCGTGTGGCTGGGCTCTAGACAACCTGCCAATGGGGCCTTTAACCCACGGCAACTTGCCAACCATACCACCTTAGAGGGTTCATTAGTTACCTAATTTCCATTAGAACCGTTGTGGAGTGAGTCTGTACGAAAAGTGTGTAGATACTTAGCCTATAAGGCCCCCAAATCAGAGGGCAGGTTGATAAGTTGCATACTTATCACCCCATTTTATTAACCAAATTAACATAACTAAGGGTGGCGAGGACTTGAGAAACAAGTCCACATTTTAGTGGATAGCTGAGCTGATTAAGCCCAAAGACTTGAAGAGTCTTAAGTGTTTAGGTCCTTAACGTATTATTTCCTAAAGTTAACAAGCTCCTAATGCCTAAATTTTTCTTTCCTAATTCTCTCCTTATATATATATATATATATATATATATATATATAAAAGAAACAAAAACTAGTTCAAGCTGACAGTTTTGTACTCAGAAAATAAGAATTACCCCCCTATGCCTATCTTGCACAATGTTCTCATTGAAAAATAAATGTATGCAGGGGGGTACGGAAAGAAATCACCTAAGTTTTAACAGTGTATCCGGTCATCTTGAATCCTTTGGGTTGCCTCCTAGGAAGCATTGAGTTTATTTCCTTTAGCTAGGCGAAGACCTTATAAAGAAGAAATAGTCAATTCCACAAGTTGGGTCATTAAAACAAAAATGATATGATCATGGTAGCTCAAAATCATTGGCTCACGAATGCAAACCAAGTTGTGATGTAGTCCTACCCTTATGGGACATGAACTTTGCAATTGGTGTGTCACGCATGCCTGCATCTGTTCCTCTCTTAATCTGTGGGCATGCAAAGAAGTCGATTTGGACGAGTGCAACTCGAGTCTATAATGCCAAACATTAACGATGTAGGCTTTTTAATTAGCTTGTGTCCCTTTAAAGTTGTAATTCATAAAATTCTTATCAATGACAATGAATTCAGGTTGCGAGATTTAAATTCCAAAGTCAATAACTCCACAATGAGCCCAAAAATCAAACATGAGGTCTCTCTCCATAGAAAAATCTATCCCTTCTTTCTTAATTAGGATTTCCTTGCATATTCCCTCTAATTCATTAATCCTCAGAATATTGTCTTCAACCTCTTTTAGATCACACTTGGTTTCCAAGGTTGAAGTAGAGGTAGGGCTAATTTTCATTTCATCATTTAACTTAGACTTAGATTCTATCCCTTTGCCCTCCTCTAAATTTGTGATGGGGTTTTCAAATGATTCACAATCAAGAATTTTAGAATTGGAATCCCACTCCCCATCTTTGATTCTAGATGTCTTTTCTACCAAACCCCTTTCCTCAAGAGGATTAGAATTGGATTCAATGACATCGACCCCAAGTTTCTTATCAAAATTCTCAAATTTCTCCTCTGTTGTTTGGAGATTCTGAGTTTTATCCTCAACCCTCCCCAAATCATGTTGTAAGGAATCCTCACTTTCTTCTTCTAATGAGTTGTCCAACAATGGGGGAGTATTGATGGTGGATTGAACCAATTTTGGGCAACTAGGTCTAGCCAATCAATTACCCTGAGGCCTTGCTTCATGAATTCCATAAAAGGGATTTCTTTCATCAATGTCCTTTGGCCTTCTTCATCCAGTTGTTGGAATATATCAATCATGGCTTGTTTCTACTCAATCAATTCTTGGTTCGAGTTATACAAATCCAAATGAATACCGCCAAGAGTTGATTGAGTGTTATTAAGTTTCCCCTAGGTTTCTTCCATTTTGTACCCAACACTCAGATCAGGGTTGTGTGGGAATGGGTAAGGAAGTGTATTAGGGTCTGTTCTGGGGTTTAAGTTCTTGGGTGGGTCCTTTATTCTATCATTTTTGGGGTCTAATTCCTCAAGAGACACCATTTTCTATTTAGTCCTACTCCAGAATAATTGAGGTTCTAAGTCCTCCTCCCAGTTGGATTCTTTATCAAGGGTCCGAAGCAAGGGTTGATCATACTTGGTTTGCCCAGGTTTATAATCCTCATTGTGGTACTCAGAATCATTTGATTTCCAGTTTTCTACCATCCCCATCATCAAGATCAAAATGCCTAAGGTTTGGATCATACTACTGAGTGGATGGGTTAGGTGTATCACAATAAGAGGTTGGTGCGGGTTGGGCAAAATTGGGATAGTTTGGATAATAGGGATATTCTGGGTACTCAGGTCTTGGGTTATATCCCCAACTAGGCGGCTGGTTATCCCATGTAAACTGTGGATACGGTCTACTTGCGTTGAAATACAAATCATGTTGGGGATAGTTTGGGTACAATGGATAGGCAATGAAATCCATGGTTTGGAAGAAGTGAAGGGATGAGGGAAGATGGATGAGAGAATTGTGTGTGCATAATCAAGCAAGCAAAACTAAGCCCTACAGTGTTGACCTGGGTGACCTAAAAGCCTTGGAGAGAATGATCAAATCTACAAGCACTTAAACCCCCCTTCCCGAAGTTAATCCGGCCAGGTTGATTATGAGGGTATTAAGAGGAACGTTCTACCTTTGGCTCGCGCCACTGATTCCTTGATAACCCCCAACCATAGTCGTTTGGCGCTTCCCCGCAGCCTAGACACCAAATTCCACAATGGGAATTAAGGCCAAGTACTTTAACAAACCCAATCACACTTCCAAGACTTAGATTAGACCTACCTAGGGCACGTCTACTCAATTTTAATTTGGGTTGGGTCAGTGCTTGTGCTCAGGATATATGATGAGGCATTGTTGGGGCTTGTGCCTCTTAATTAATCTGATTGAGAGTGTGTGTGCACTCAACAAAACATGGTTTTTAAGCAAGGTTTTTAGGATGCGTTTTTTAATGATTCCTCTTTGCTTAATGGCTTTTAGCATTGAGATTCCTTAATATATTCAGGCAATTGTTTGTAGTGGGCACACAGAGTTTTGCATACAATGGGTGAGAATAAATTTCCTTTAAGAGTAGTGTAGCCCTAGAAAAACAACCCTAGTGTATTCACCCCTAAATTTTATGCAATTCTATCAAGTGAATTGATTTTAATTTTGGTGAGTGGTGCGGCCTAGTATAGAACACATGTGGCTTCACAATTACCACTTGAAGAGAGAAACACTCATAAGGGTTTTCTAAAGATATTAGAGTGTAAAATTTTTTTCGAGTAGTAGGTTTGAGATGTGGATCAAGTAGCAATTCACCACGGTAAATTTTTTTGATATTTTTATTTTTTTCTAGATTTTTTTTTGAAAGCAAGCAAACAATCTAACCTAAGTTTCATGCATGAGTCTAAATGCATTTTTTATATATTTTTTTTGATAAAAGAATGGATGGGAGTACACTGAGAGGATGATATTCACCGAGGTCTTCGTCGCACTCTACTCCCAATCTACCATCTTCGAGTGTGCTCCTCTTGTCGCTTTCGCACAGGATTCCTGCAACCAATCCATCGAAAGAGAGAGAGAGGTAAGATCTCATGAATCTCGTCAATGCAAATATAGAAGTGACTAGAAGATCCGTTGCCTCCGCGACAACGACGCCAAAAACTGATGTCAAAAATGCGATAAGATAATTTATGTGCTGTAGTAGTGCACTTACGACATCAATTTTAAGAAGAATATGAAGATGAGTACGAGTATCGATCTCAAGGAGACAAAAAGTCAAATCAATTAGTTGCTTATTTTTATTGCCACATGATGATTTACTTGCATGAAGAATAGCGACAGAGAGAGAGATAGAGAGATAGAGAGTAGAAATTCGTGTTAAAGCAAAGGTCACTAGCTACACTATAGAGAAAATGTACATAATTGAAACGATCACAACAGCATAAGATAAGCTAAGTAAAAACCTAACTTGGAATGCATAAAATCAATAGAAAATATAACTATGATGCTAGATGAATGCTTAAAGAGACATGCACATTAGGCTAAGGTAAACTAGAGAATAAATGCAAAAAATGGAGAGGCGAGGCAGCCACGGTGGTGGAGATGCTTCCATCGGCGGCTCTAGGACTTTGCTTTGAGCTCTAGAGAGGTGGAGGAATGCTTGGTAGAAGATGTATGACAATGGGGGTCTTAAGGGCCTTTTATAGGTGAAGAAACACCTAAATTCAGCCTTGAACCACCCTCAATTTACGTTGAACTGGCCTTGGACCGTGCCTCCCCCACTGATCGTATTTTTGCACGATTTGGAAAATTAGGTTTTATCGTTGTAACTCACAAAAACCAAGTCGCATTTAAAATTTCTAACCTAGATAGTGGGGTATCTAGGGTCATCTAAGGAGGCAATTTGTTTGCAAAATACATCTCTTGCTTGGAAATGAAATTCACATTTCTTTTTGGTCTTTTAAATATATAATTCTTATGTTTTGAAATAATGAAGGCAAAATGCGAATTGTTGACGGAAAAGCAACTAACACCTACAATCACTAAGCTAAAACCTAAGTGACAAATATGACCCCTCCCTAAGCTCACTCTAGGCATGTGGAGGCCTAGAGTAATTAGGAAGTGAAAGTGAAAAAGTGCTAGAACAAAGATAAAACAATTGCAACAGAAAATGAAAATAAGGCAAATTGATTTAGTAGAATTTATGTTTTACAAAAACATGTAGAGGAATGCTTCTACTTAAAATGGAAAATATAAAAGCAATAAAAACAGAAATCCTCTTGCAAAATCTAGTGAAGATGAGAGGCTCCTTGCTCCAATCTCAATGACTCCTGGGCTTGAAAAGGGGCTTTCCAACTCCTTCCTTGTAAAGCTTCACCAAGATGATGTCCTCCAAGGCAAGCCCTAAAGGGGGGCGTGCCTATGCTTCTCCCAAGGATAGATGTGCACCACCCTTCCTCCTCCAATTTCCAGGCCGTCCTCCTAGTGGAATGCTCCTCCTCCTTGGCGTGACACAAGAAGAAGAGAGAAGGGGAAGAAGTCACCAAGAGGGCGGGTAGGATGCCCCCTTAATCTTCTTCTCTCCTTCTTCTTCTTGGTCGTGAGATGTAGGTGGATATAGGGTAGAAAATATACTAATAGAGGATGGGAATTATGTGGTGGTATGGTAGGGTATTTGTAGGATGGGAAGGAGGGTGGTTATGGTGTTTTCTTGGAAGGAAATGAAGGGGTGCTTGGATATTTTTGGAGGGAAAAATGGGAGGGAAATGAAGAGGTGCCTTGGTTTTCCCTCCAAAAATACCTCCAAGAAGGTATTGATTTTGGAGAGAAAAAATGGAGGGTGGAGATGGGTTTTGATGGTGCATGTAGGGTGGTGATGAAAGGGATAGTTGGCACCGAAATAAAGTAGGAGTAGGTGGTCTTTTTGCTGGAGCTTAGGTAGTAGGGTAGTAGGGTAGTAGGTTTTGGTGCCTTGGAGGTGGACTAGCTAAGCTAATCTAGCTTAGCTAGCTTAGATAGTAGGGAGTAGGGTTAGAGGCATTTGGAGCTAGGGTTTTGAGGGAGAAGAGCTGGAGGTAGTCATCTTGAGCTGCACTGGAGCTGGTGGCTATTGAAGAGAGCTGCAAGGAGCTACCTTAGCTGGCTTAGCTTGCTAGTTCTTTGCTAGCTACTAAGCCAAGCTAAAGCAAGCTGGCTTCTACTGAAAGAAGGTGAGGTGAGTTGGGTCTGATGCTCCTGGGGAGGACCTAGCTAGTTGAGGTAGCTAAGGTAGCTTAGCTCAACTAAGTTGAGCTAAGCTGAGTCCCCGGGAGCTAGACTTGAGCTTCCAGAGCTAAGATGAAGTCATCTTCAGCTGGCTGGAGTTGAGTGGAGCTGGATGTAGTTGGTCCTGAGCTGAGGTGAACTCCAGTCAACTCAGCTGAGTTAGCTAGAGCTCCTAGTGAACTGATGGGAGCTGAGATAAGCTAGACCTAGCTAAGTTGAGTTGGATTTGAGCTGACTTGAGCTAAGGTAATCTAAGATGAGCTCTCTTGAGCTGCCATTTAGCTGAGATGAACTGAACGGAGCTAAGATGAGCTAATCCTAGTTCAAGTGAGCTAGATTCCAGCTATGGTGAGCTGGATTAAGCTGAGTTCCAGCTGGTTTAAGCTTCTCCTTCGCCAGTTGCCTTCCTGAGTGCTAGGGTTCTAGGGATCTGACAATCTGTTTATCCCTAACAGTCACAAAAACACACCAAAAACACAATAAAAAATGCAATGCATGCCTAAATGCAACCCAAAAACCCATTTGCGAAGCAAAATCCTAAGAGCTAGGTTTGTTTTAATGCATAAGAATGATGATAAACTGGTGTTTATCACACACTGCTCCTACTGAACCACCTACTCCAACTCACGTAAGCATGCTGGCACGCGCTTACAAATGCATGGCTAGTGATGGTAATGCCAGCATTCATCATAACTAACTTAAATAAGTCAGAATCAAAAGATAAATGCTCCTAAATGATCGCCTGAGGACCATAATTCCATTTTGATATGATTTGAGAAGACATGAAAATAGAGTTAATTCTGCTGTTTTAACAGCACATCATAAATGCAGATTAATCATGGGGTTACTCAGGGGTTAATTAAATGTCAATTGAGCATAAAAGTCTAAAAAGTGGGCTCACACTAACAGAATCAAGGTGCCACACTTTTCAAGGATGAAAACATAATTGAAAACCCTAATTATCAGTGACTTAAATTGGAAAGTTTCTAGTTAGGATAAAATCAATCTAAACCTCCAAAAATTCATAGAAAAATATTCTAAGAGATTTGATACCTTCAGTTTGACCATCTGAACCCATTTTGACCTAAAATACAGATTCAAATAGGAATTTATCCTAATTTGGGCTTTTATGCAATGTACCTAGGCAAATGTGAACAAAACTAAAATCCAAGTTCACCATTATATTATTTGAGTCCAAATTAGGTTAACATCAAAATTTGGGCTCAATTAGAGTCCATCTTTACCTAGTTTACATTTTAGCCCCTAAAAGCATTATTTCTCACATTCAGACCCCTAGGTTTCAAGTTTTTTATCAAAATGCCCCTAAATTTTTCTTCTTCTTCACGATTAGGTCCCTTCCACCATTAAGCTTTGAACAGAATCAAACCCATGGAGCAAACTCCTTTAATCAGAGATTTCTCTCTCAATCTACAACCAAATACTCCCAAATTTGGAAGGAGTAATCACTAGAAGGTCCCGTACCGTTTGAATGCAATTTCAGATCCCAATCTAAAGCCAAGAGCTCAGGCGAGCTCGAGATTTCCAATTTTGAAAGATCCCCAAATCTATGAACAAATTCACGATTCCTTGCTAATTGAGCTCCTAACTAAGCTCTATAAAATCTCTACAACCTCAGATCCCTAGAACCTCAGCATACTTCTAAGACTGGTTCCAGGCCAAATCTCCCACTTCTCTTCTCCGACCACCTCCATCGTGGCTCCGACAACTCTCCTCCTTCATCCTCCCATGGCCTCTCAACCATCAAATTGAGAGTGTCATCTTCTTCCTTAACTTCGTCTACGCCTGGTGGATCAAAGCCAAGTCGTCCTCCCCTTCTCTTTGTCACCATTCCTCTCACCAAAGAATTTGTCTCTCCCATGTCCAGCAAGGCATGCCGGTGTGGAACTCCGCCCCCCTTTGTCCATAATTAGGTTCTTCTTCTTCCTCTCCTTCTTTAGGTTATATTCAACCCCTTCCCATCCAATTCGACCCTCGATTCACATATCTCCCCCCATCTTCTTAGCATCTGATGAAGCTCCAATGAGCTTCTCCCGGTCGCCACCAACCACCAAACACTCAACCACCACCACCACTACCTTCCTTATGCTCCAGTGATCAAAAGTCCTAACCTAATTGGGTGCTTTGACCACTCCAACCCCTGGCCGAACAACCCATGTCTCTGTCGTCATCCCTGACATCATCCAGCACCACAAGATTCCATTCACCAAGCTGCACCCACCATTGACTTCCTTACACCACGACAATCACCAAGAACTTTCTGATTAGGGCTTAAAGCTCGTATTTCATAATGTAGGTCCTCGCTAGAGCTTCAATTGCGCAGCCACCATTGCTATTGTTCTCCACCTCTCTCCGGCTGCCAAACACCTCACCACCAACAGCTAGAGGTGCGACTTCATCCCACGAACCAAGCGCCACCTTCAATTGGCCATAGCAGTAATAACACCTGCAGTAATTAATCGAGAGAAGGGTCTGCGGCTAAAGTGCAAAGAAGGAACGATTTTAGTCCCACATCTGTGGGATTTGGTTTTGAAATGCGTATATAACGCATTTGTATTGTAGGCTTATCACCTCAACACAAGGGGGTGAGGTCCCCTCCTCACTCACTATACACTCCTCGCCTACCACCGTACCCAGATCCGATTACCCGTTACTGTACACCCGTATATCCGGTTCTCAGAAAGAGAAAGGAGAGGAAGTCTGAGGGAGAGGGGAGGTTTTGCCTCAGGAAACGTGCATTTGTGCCTCGGGGTGTGTGCCAGTGTGCTCAACACTTATCGGATTTTTGAGGTGGTTTGTGCTGCTATGCTTAAAAACTTTAAGTCGTCTCTCTCATGTACCTAATGTCTGATATTTGTTGAGGATTACTGTGGACTTATTTGGTTCTTGGTTGACATGCATAAGTGGTTTGTGGGTACTGTTGGGAAATTTAATTAGCTTGAGATATTGAAAAATTGGTTGGGATCTGTGCTTGATTGTGGATCTAAATCACTATTTTTATCTTCGTTAATATTCTTTTTATCCCATTGACTTTTGAGATACAATTTGGTTCATTATTGAATATATTTTTTTATTATTATTCATTGCATATCTTCATTGTTAATTATTGTGCTCATTCTCTATTATTATGACTAGTGATTGAATTCCATATTTACTCCCTACAAACGACCTTGAAACTTACAATTTTTCGAGCATATAAATTTAAATATCGCTTTGATTTTCGTCATTATATGATGGGAACACCATTATGAGCTCTAACTAGCTCATTTTAACCTAGAAAAGAGAACAAAAGCTCCTGCATAACCAAATGAAGGTCCCAATTCCATGAATAACCATTTTGAAAGAAAAGCAAGAAACAAGGGGTAAACTGTAATTTTACCATTGCAATGCAACAACGGGATTTCTCATGGGCTAAACACAGGTCAAATGGTCTTAACAAGATAAAAAGTGGGTTGGTTCAAATATAAAAGAGTTCATGTAAATTCTAGGAATTAAATGACTTCTTGTAACCTTAAAATAAACCCACTTAATTTAACAAGGTTCTGGTCAGGATAAAATTCATCTAAACCCTCTAAAATTCATGGAAAAATATTCTCTAGGGTTTAGAACCTTCAATTTGACCCTTAGAACCTATTTTGACCTAAATTGGGGTCTCAGTCAATTGTTTGCCTTAAATTAGGTTTCTATGTAAATTTCCCTGTCAAACATGGTCAAATCTAAAATCCAACTTTACCATTGGATTCCTTAGGTCCAAATTAAATTTTTACCAAAATTTGGACATAAGGGAAATTCACCTTGTCCTACTTTGCAAATAGGTCCAGCCCAATTACATTTCTACCCCTAACTTTTGAAAACCTTTACAGAAGCCCCCTAAATTTTTCATCCTTCTTTGCAATTAGGTCCCTCCACCATTACATCGGAGGGAATCCTACTCCGACGAGGATTCGAGGGAAAGAACTCCCTGATACCTTAAAGAATCCCTTTCAAATTTGAAAGGGAGATTCTCTGAGAAATCTCCTCTCATGTGAACCTAATTTGAAGCCCTAATTTGTACCCAATCTCTCATGCGAACGCATGAGAGATTTGGGTCTTTTTGACATTCCATCTCCGGCGACATGCCCATGCTTAGAAGCTTGGCTTCCAAGCACAAGACCTCCTGCCAGGGCTTATAAAAGGGTGCCCAGATCATTCCGTACCTCCTTAGCTTGAATTGGCCTGAGATACCCCTCAAATTCCTCTCTACCCCTTCGGTCAACCACCCAGCAAAGCTCTGGCAACCCTTATCTCCTCTCGTCACTCTGCCACAATACCAGTGGTAGAGTTACCTTTATCCCCTTCATTTACGTCACGCTGCACCAGCCGACGCTCCAGCTACCCTCTCATCGTAGCCGTCCTCCTCCTATTAGGTTCTTCATCTCCGACGATGGCAGTACGAGCCAGCTGCCTCCTCCGCATCCCCCTTCGTCTAACCACCCTCATCTCAGATAAGTTCTCTCTCTCTTCTCATCTCTTTCCTTGCATTTATTTCTTAAAATCCACCTCAACTTTCGCAAACCACCACCATCTTCTCCACCTCTGACCAGACCACCGGCGAGGTGTTCCTACCACTCCACGCCTCCATCCACCTCGCCAACTACCTCACGAGCTCCACCACACTTCACTGACACAAACCCCTTATTCTATCCACCATGAGAAACCCCCAGAATGTCCCCCGAACACACCCACCTTCACAGCCACAGGGTGACCTAGGCACGCACGCTCAGGCCACCCCACACCATGTAGACCACCGTCCCACCTTCGCCGTGTTTAGGTGAAGCTCCCTGTGTGTTTTGACAAGGCCGTAAGGCTGTTTTCTTGTTGACAGGGTTTAGGCCTCCACTGCCATTGAAGCAGGCATGAAGCTTACTTGCAAGCTTATTCCAGGTCGGCTCGCCCCATGCTCTAGGCCCCAGGCTACGTGGAATCATCTCGCGCATAGCCTCAGCCAAGTAGTTGGCTCTAGAGGCCACAGCAGCAGCCGCAATTGAACTCCTTCGGCTGCGGGTGCGAGTAATAGGAAGGTGGGACACTTAGTCCCACCTCGGAAGATAGTGAATAGGTGTTGTGATATAAAGTGAAAAAGTGTCAGGGGCTTATCGCCTCCTGACCACGGGGTGAGGTCCCTCTCACCCGACCGACTGGCCTCGTCCGCAACCATGCCCTGTGGACCTGGTCTTGACCCGACCCGACTAGCACACCTCGCCTGTCACCTTACGCTGGTGGGCCTAGTCCCGGGCATGCATATCTGACTCAATAACCCGAGAAGGCTCTGGGAGAGCAGAACCTAAGAGAGAAAGGAGAGGAGAGTTCACGTGGGTAGGGGGTAGGTTTTGCTCTTGCAGGGAAAGGAGAAGAAGAAGAAGCCAAGAGTGAAGCCAGGGAAGAAGAAGGAGGAAGCTGAAGAGGAAGCTAAGGGCTAAAGCATAAATCAGAAGAGAGCTGAAGAGGAAAAGAGCCACAGAGTAGCTAAGGAAATAGGAAGAAGAAAGGAAGAAGAAAGAAGCTGAGGCTCGCAAGGCTAAGACCAAAGAAGAAGAAAGAGAAGAAAGAAGGAAGAAAAAGCCAAGGTAGGAAGGAACAGAAGAAGGAAGGAAGAAGAAGAAGACAAAGAAGGAAGAAAGTCAGAAGAAAAGGAAAAGGGAAGAATCAAAGACAGAGAAGAAGGAAGAAGCCAACGACGGAGAAAGAAAGGAAGGAGAAGCCAGAGAAGAAAGAAGAAGAAGCAGAAGGCAGAAGAAGGAAAAATTAGAGGAAAATACTGTAGCACATCACTTTTAAGACATCTGATTTTATAATCAGACGTCCAATTTTTCATCAGCTCTCCATTATTTTTAGCTAAAATTCTTTTTATACTCCATATACTCATGCTTTACATTCTTAATTAGATTTTGAGTAGTCTTATGTGTTCAATTTGCATTTATTATTGAGATTAGTGCGTGAATTCCATTTGCTCCCTGTATTCGACCTCGGACTTAAACTTCAAGTAATAAAATTTATTTGTTTTCAAAGCGATTTTAGTTATATTACAATGCTGTATTTTAAAATCCGATTTCACCTTGTCAACACTATACTACAATGCAATATTTTTATGAAGATTTTCGATGCAACAGCTGGCATAGCCACTTGATAGCTGTTGATCGCTGCATCTAACGGACGAGGAACGCTCGCTCCCATGCCTTCATTACGCCTTGCATCGTCCTATCGTGATCACGCGCATTCGTGCTGGCTGTGTGGAGCATTGAGAGCGCGATGATCATGTGCCAATGGTGGAGATCTGCTCATGTGCGGACGATTGGATTGCGTGAATCATACGCGCTGACATGGTTCCTTGAGGACCGTCCATGGTAGATCCCACAGTGCAATTAACGCATGCTCGCTAGTGGAGGATGCAAGGATCGCGTCTCGATCT
This sequence comes from Thalassia testudinum, assembly GCA_037157565.1. Classification (NCBI taxonomy): domain Eukaryota; kingdom Viridiplantae; phylum Streptophyta; class Magnoliopsida; order Alismatales; family Hydrocharitaceae; genus Thalassia; species Thalassia testudinum. The sequence goes on along the minus strand of JAZHRO010000033.1, from coordinate 1,130,055 downwards.
CACGTCGTTCACACTTGTGAGCAAGGTGTTACCGCTGTGCTGTGCTTCGCGAGTGGAGGATCTTGGTCGTTGATTGTAGATCATGTGGCTGAGAAGAGGCAGAACATGGATTGATGAGGACCGTCAGATGGTGAACGCACAGTAGAGATCTTCTCATGTGCACGCACTGATGAGAGGTAGCAAGTGTGGCTAGGCTCAAATTAACGGTGATGCAGGTGGCACATGTCAAGTTTTGGGCCGTTGATCATCAAATCAATGAACAGGACTTCCTGAGCTTATTATGGGGACTACGGAGGTCGGATTGGGTCGATTTGCACGCCGTTAGGCTACGATTGTTGATCCGGATCCATCCGTATGATTGAATTGCTTATCTGAGGCCTGTTTCAAGGTGCTCTTTTATAACCTAACCATTAAACATTAGTTCCAAGCAATATCAATATAAAAATAATGCAGAATGCATGCATTGCTTCCAAACTCGCTATATCATGATATTTATGCACATGTGCCCTTGAAATTGACTCTAATTGATGTAATTATTGTTATTGTATGTAGAGTCATCACCATCCAGCTGAGGTGAGCTGAATGGAGCTGGGATGAGCTGGAATGAGTTGGAACCCAGCTGAGATCTAGCTGATTTGAGTTTCTTCTTCATCTTCTACCTTTCTTAGTGCCAAGGTTTGTAGGATTTGACTATTTGTTTATCCCTAACACTTAAACAGAGATGTCAAATAAGCAAAATAATATGCAATGCATGCCTAACCTAGAAATGCCTAAATGCAGCCCAAAAACCTGATTGGAAAGTTAAAACCCTAAGCTAGGTGTGCTTTAAGGCATAAGAATGATGATAAACTGGAGTTTATCAAATGAGCCTTCATGGAGTTGGGAGAAGTTGATGAAGAGGTGCCTGTGAACTCAACAACTAGCTTAGCTAGCTAGTTATTTGCTAGTAACTAAGCTGAGTAGTGTTTAGCTGAATGGAGTCGACTTCAGCTTGTCTGGAGCTCAGGTAAGCTAGGGCTAAGCATCCTGAAGACTCCTTAGCTAGCTAGTTCTCAACTAGTAGCTAATCTCGAAGGAGTTGAGCTGAATTGAGCTTCTCAAGCTGGAGATGAGCTGGCCTAAGTTGGACTACTGCTAATTGATGAGTTTTCAACTAGCTTAGCTAGGTAGTCTAAGACTAGTAGCTATTCTCCATGGAATTAAGCTGCCATGAGTTGGAGGGAGCTGAAATAAGTTGGAATCCAGTTGAGATGAGCTGGGATCCAGTTGGTAGAGACTTCTATCTTCTTCTCTTTATGTTTTTTCCTTTCATATTGTCAGGGTTTATCTGATTTCTACTATGTCTTCATCCCTGACAATTATATGAGATGTATCAATAAAAAAAATGTCAAGAAAACCCGCTAATGCATGCTTAAACCCTAAATGCATGTAAATGCATAAATGCAGAATCCCTAGGAACTAAGTGTAATATTAGCCTAGGAATGATGTGATGCGGAAGCAATTTTTTTAGAAGGGAACACGTCATGAAGGAAGGTTTATGCAACCCTTGAAGTGGGAACACTTATGTTTACCTAAGGAATATGGTGGAATGGGAATAAAATCTCTAAAAGAATGCAATGAGGCACTGCTAATTAAGTGGGCCATCAAACTTTTTAATGGTGAAAATAAGGTATGGGCTGATCTCATTAGAGATAGTTATGGCAGATCTCACAGCTCATTGAATAGGCTTCATCCATCCAAACCATCTCCATTTTGGACATCTATGGTACATGCTCTGAAGAGTAATTGGTAGGTGCTACAGCCAGCTTTAGGTGATGGTTGTACGTTCAACTTCTGGAGGGAGGAATGGTCCTTGCTAGGATTGCTGAAGGAAGCCTATCCAAGAGTGTATGCGGCTGCTGCAAACAAATATGATTCAGTATGCAGGTACTGGTCTGAACTGGAGGAGAGCTGGCGGATCAGTGGGGCTGAGCTATGTAGAGAAGGTACGAGATCATGGGAGGAGACAATGCAGCTGCTATCGGATTTGCAGGCCTTTAGGCTGATGGCTGGACTAGAAGATCGTTATTAGTGGGATAGTATCTTCATGTCAGCCCATGCATATGAAAAGATAATGTTCATGTCCAGATTTGAGGAGACTGATCTAATAGGAAAGAAGTTGTGGCTGCTGAAAATTCCACTCAAAACCCAAATATTTCTATGGTTGCGTAGGAGGGATGGATTGATTATAGGGGATTTGAGGCAAAGGAGGATGCGCATCGCATTGCAGGTCTGCTATCTATGTGGGTTACACACTGACAGCCCAGGTCACATTTTTTCTTCATATGTGGTGACAGATGCAGTTTGGAGAAGAGTGTGTAGAGAACCACTTCCTATGTGGGATTCTCTTTGGCAAAATTTTTTATTACAAGATAAACCAAATGTGCATATGGTAGCGGTTATGTGGAGTATTTGGAGGGCAAGGAATGAATGTTTGTTTCAGGAGAGACCAGTGACTTTGAAATAAATTGTAAATGAGTGCTAGTCCCTCATTTGTATATGGGGATCTGTTTTGTGACGATTCTTTTTTATTTTTATGATAAATAAAAGTCTTCCCAGATTGCTATCATAGTATGATAGCTTTCCTTTCAGTTTCAAAAAAAAAATGATGATGAACAAGTGTTTATCGCACCCCCATGCTTATCTTTTTGCTAGTCTGTTATCAAAACTTATTTCGCAAAATGGTATTAGGAAAATTACTTGTTTTTGGTTTTGAGGAGAATCTTTTACGAGACCTTGGTTGTTTGAAAAATAAGACACAGGATTTGTTTAAGATAAAACAATAGGATTTATCCTTGGATCCAAAAGGTTAGCATAAAATAGGATTTGTGTATCGTCCCAAGAATTCGACTAATTTCCCCTTTGTAATTCCAATTATCCCATCAACCATTTTCACACTTAGAACCTCCTTGACTTAAGAGATCAATCAAGAATTTGCATAACCTTGAAAATCTAAGTGTCAATGCTTGTGATTAGCCAACATTTTTGAAAGGAAAACTTTTTGTACAATCATGTTTTTTTTTTTTTGAATAGGTTTTTCTCCCCCATGCCTATCCTCAGATCAATCCTAATGCAGATTGTGTTAGGATCATCATTCCCATAACCAAATCCTCAAAGGGGCTCTGACGTTGATGCTTCGAGGTAGCACTGTCCATGACACCCCCTAAGAGCTCACAACCCCAAAACATAAAGCGAAGTAAAGGGGTGCTCTAAGTAGGCTCAGGCTCTCTCTCTGACATTTCGAGATAGTATCGTCTAAGACACTTGAGCTGTAAAATGCACTTTAATGCTCCGTATACAGATATGGATATAGATATAGAGTAGCACCGAGGCAGTGACATTTTATCACATCCTCAAAGGAGACATTTTTCTCCTTCTCAGCGATGGGAACTCACACCAATCAACTATTTCAGACTTTCACCAAGACTAAGGCAGGGGAAATTATTTATAAGATATTTTTGGGCTTGGGTTTTGTTGGCTTTGTGTGTGTGAATAAGTTTGACACTTGAGTTTCAAAAGAAATTCAAATTTTTGGATCGATCTCTTAGTTAAGCACTATTCATACCGCTAAGCGGAATTTAAGACTATCAGTTTCTTCAGGGGTTCAGAAGGATTTCTTTAGGAGATAAACTGATCGAATCTAACCTGAGAAGTCTAACTAAAGGATCCTTGGATTCGTCCTTAAGTTTGTTTAAGATTAAATCCCTTGTGTACCTTTTTTTGAAATAAAGTCACAACCTTGCTCCCATGTTTTTGAAAGTCCTCAAAACTTTTTTTTAAAAGGAAATTTATAGTTTTTATTGGATAAAAATGAATGTATGCGAAATATATGTGAATGCAAGAATGCAAGGATGAATGCAAAGATTTCTTTTCTTTTTAGGCTCTGAAAATCCTGTAATGACCGACAAAATTTAAAGCATCCCCCCCATGCTAAAGCTATGCAATGTCCTCACGCATAAAGAAGGAGAAAGATATCACTTGAGTGAGAATAGTTCAAAATCAGGATGGTCAGAACCTGAGAAAATGAGTAGAAAAAGGAAAGCGGGAAAAACAATGGGTTACCTCCCATCCATGGCTGTCTTTTAGGCCTTTTTAGCTAGGCGTAGTGTGTAGCATGGCCAGAGGAATGTCATGGAGGTAATTAGAAATGTGGATGCCCTCAGCAATTAAATCTTCCTCTTGGTCCCCAAAAAGATGAGACTTGAGAAAGAGGGGACAAGTGTGATCAATGGAAACATGACTCGAGTTTGGCCAGGGTTTTAACTCTGGATGTAGGCCAGGCTCAGGGGGAACAGGTGGAAGGTCCAAGGTATAGGAGAAGTTAGAGTAGTCAAGGGTGAAGGTTGGAGATGAGGTTAGGGTGGGAGGGTAAGGTGAAATCAAAGTGGGGGGGTGTGATAAGTCAGAAAGAGGGTAGGGTTAACGTAAGTTCCCAATTATGAAGTAACCATTATTTCTTCGACCACTTAGTCCAAGTCAGACTCCAAATCATCAAAGAAATCATGTCTAGAGTGGTCAAAGGACAACAAGATTCAATAAACATTGTTTCCTCCAATTCATTTATTCAGAATCGAAGTCCTAAAAAACTTCCTGATCATGGAATCTCTTGGAAGCTTTAAAAATATCTAAAGTAATTGTTTGACCATCACAAGTAAAGTCCATTTTTCCTGAATGGAAATCAATATTGGCTTTTACAAAGGCCAGAAAAGGTCTTCCAAGGATGATAGGGGCATTAGAGTTTCAAGTACCTTAATGTCAAGGACCAGAAAATGAATGGGAAATAAATAGTTCTGAACCTTGACAATTACATCCTCGATAATCCCCCAAAATTTTGGCATAGGCAGGAATATATTTGATTGCATCTTGGAGAGGGATATTAATCTCTACCAGCCCAAATAATTCCATGAATTCTTGATTTGTAGGCTCAGTCTTCTTTTTACTATTGTTGGTGGAGTTTAAGGCTTGAGGGAAGGGAATGGGATTCTTTCCTTGGGAATCTTTTTCATGTTATTTTTCTTCTTGTGTCAGGGTGGGAGAAGAGTCAACTTGCATTTTGGATAGGTGGGTTTCATGTATAGTTTGAGAATGCCTAGGATCTTGAGTTGCTTTCCTGCTCCTCATGGTGACTGAATTAGCACTATGATTGTTTTTAGGAGGAGGTTGGGGGGGGCTGGTTTTGATTGAAACCCAGGGGGTGCTGAGGTGTTGGGTAAATAGGGGATGATTATGGTTTCCTCTTTGATATGGGTTCCTTTGATTGTTAGGGTTGGGAGGGTAAATTGCTTGCAAATCTTTGGTTTGGAGTGAGTCCAATTTGATTTTGAAGATTTGTAACAACACGGGTCACGTCAGACAACTGATTTTGCATTCCTTGCAAGGTTTTCATAACCTGAGTGTTGATATCCTTTTGAGAATGTCCAAGTTGGTATTGATTCTGTCCAAAAATCACAGGTTGAGTCTGTTTTTGATAAAGAACTTGAGTAGGAACTTTCCAGGAGAAATTCGGGTTATTCTCCAATTTGAGTTGGAAGGATTTCTAAAATACTCCTGGAGAGTAGAAATATTCTTTGTTGCTGGGCCAAAGGTGTTAGGGTTTCCATAATCAAGTGTCCCAGTCAAATTGGGTGTAGCCTCTGGAAAATAATTATACTCAGCTAGGATGGTGCTAACATGATGCAAGTTTTCTCTCTTAAGAAGGTTAGATGCAGGTAAGGGTGGAGTTAGGCGTGAAGCATGTTTTTGAGTGAATTTTTCTTCCAATTTCTTTTGGTGAATCTACATCTAATCCAATCTTTGTGCTATCATTTGGATATCATCTTGAGTTACTGGAATAGATGTAGATTTGGAGTCAATTTCGTTTACTCTGAGTTTTAGGTTTGAAGTCGTACGAAAAGTGTCCATTGAAGCAAGTTTAAATGAGTTTTCACTCATTTCCTCAAATAGTTGGTAGGCACTCTCAACATCCATATTTAAGAAGTTGCCACCATATGAGGCATCCACAAACCATCTCAATTGATCTTCTAATCCATGATAGAAGATGAACACTAGCTGCCAAAGTGGAATCTGATGATGTGGACAACTTTTAAGCAATTCTTGAAACCTTTAAGGGTGGAGATTGCTCATGGAGAGGGAGAGCAACTACGTGTGCCATATGCGGGGGTCGAGCAGCCTCATGGAGAAGATGATGGAGGGTATAGGGATCTCCGTCGTCGGTGGGGCTCGCGCCAGTTAGATGGTGGGGATTGATGCTCGTGTGGAGGAAGAGGTTGCCCTCCGCCTCTGGTCAAACATGGTAGGCAGCGACTGAGGTGTTTTCATTGTCTAGGGTTCGGCCATCTTGTGGCAACCTGCCGCGACCCAATTCGTTGTCATGTGTGTGGGAGGAATGACCATCGAAGTTTCTCATACGATAGGAAAGGTGCAAAATGAGTTGGACATGATGATGGAGAGGTGCGGTGTAGGAGGACGGATGGGCCACCCCCCCCCCCCGGGTGGCGGTTGCGCTGGCTTTCTCAATCCATGTGACTGAACCACACGGTGCCGATCGTCTTGAGTACACGATTGTGGGAAATGCTTCCTTGAGGATTCAGTTGATTAAGGCAATCCATGCTACCTTGAACGGTACCATGACTTCACCATCTTGGAAGATGGGGAGACTGTCAGGAAGATTGATAAATGCCAATTTATCATCATTTTTATTCCTTAAATCTAATCTAGCTCCTAGGGTTTTACCTCCGCAAATGGGTTGTCGGACTGCATTTAGGCATCACTTAGGATAGGCATGTATTGCATAAATTTTGTATTTTTGACATATTTGTTTGAGTGTTACGGATAGGTAGATAACCAAATCCCTAAAACCCTAGCACTCAGGAAGGCAGAAGGTGAAAAGGAAGCTCATTATAGTTATATCTTAGCTAAATCCAGCTCATCCCAGCTGGTTCCCATCTCAAATAGGTTGGGTTTAGCTCATTTGAGCTCCATTCAACTCATCTCAGTTAGATGGTAGCCCAAGATAGCTCAACTTAGCTTAACTTAGCTCAAATCCAACTCAACTTAGTTGAGTCTAGCTCATCCTAGCTCCAATCAGTTCACTGGGATATCAACCTAGCTCAACTTAGTTTACTTGAGTTCACTCCAACTCTCCCTAGCTCCACTCAGCTCATGGAAGCTAAACTCCCTATGGTTTAGCTACTACTTGTCAACTTAGTAGCTAAGCTGGCTCTAGAGTTCTCAAGAGAAGCAGGTCCAGCTCTCCCTAGCTCCAGATAAGTTGAGACCAGCTCAACTTAGCTCCACTACATAAGCTTAGCTGCTAGAAAAAGAATTAGCTAGCTAAGCTCCTGAGAAGACCTCTTCAGTCATCATCAGCTCTTGGCAGATTTACTTAGCTTGAATGGAGCTCCTTTCAACTTCTCAACTCCTCAAGCTAAAACCCTAGCTCTCCTACCTTCACCTCCTACTCCACTCATCTACTAGCTAAGCTAGCTTAGCCAGCTTAGCTTAGCTAGTCCACCTCCATATACCCCAACCCTAACCCCAAAACTATATCTAACTAGCTCCACCAAATAACATTAACCCTAAGTGTACCTAATCTAACCACTCCTAGTCCCTTTTGGCGCCAACAGCCCACACCCTTTCACACCGCCACCACCACCAAGAGTCACCTAAGATTGGTGCCAAAAACCACCCCATAACTACCTATATTTTGGTGCCAACCCTATCCCTTCATCTCCACCATACACCAACCTCCAGAAGCCATATCTACCCTCCACCTAAACCCCCTCCTAGAAACTCTCCTTGGCGCTAATTTAACCCACATTTTCACCACCATAGCCACCCACAACCACCATGATAGTTGGCGCCAAAACACCTCCCACATCCCTACAAGTTGGCGCCAACATTCACCACCATCAACACCCTACACCTAATCTTATAACCTAATCCTAGCTGATGAGAGCCTCATCATGAGCCATAACTAGCTCATTTTGACCCAATAAAGAAGATAAAGGTTCCTACATAACCTAGAAGAAGGCTTAACTGAAGGAACAAGTGCTCTGAGAAGAAGACATGAAATAAAGGTTAAAACTGTAATTTTACCATTGCAGTACTTAAATGGAATTTCTCAGAGGAAAAACATAGGTCAAATGGTCTAAATGAGATAAAAAGTGGGTTGAGTCAATCAGAAATGGGTTTACGTGCAATCTAAGAATTAAATGACACTTGGTAACCCTAAAACAAACCCGCTTAAATTAACAAGGTTCCGATCAGAAAAAAAATCAAGTAAACCCTCTAAAAATCATGGAAAAACATCCTCTAGGGTTTATAACACTTAATTTGGCCTTTGGAACCCAGTTTGACGTAGATTAGGGTCCTAGCTCTTCAATTAACCTAATTTGGGTTTTTACGCAAAATGTCCAGTCAAACGTGGTCAAACCTAAAATCCAACTTCCATTGGATTCCCTAGGTCCAAATTAGGTTTATACCAAAATTTGGACCTAAGGGGAGGTCATCTTGACCTACCTTGCAAGTTAGTACACCCAAATCACAATTTGGTCCCTATCTTTTGAATATCTTTGTAGAGAGCCCCCTAAGTTCTTCGCCCCCTTTGCAAACCGGTCCTGCCACCATTGTTAGGGCAGAACCAAGCTCCAACGAGGTTTAAAGAGGGATTACTCTCTAATCCCTCAGAGATTCCCTCCCAGAAATGGAAAGGGGATTCTCTGAGGAATTCCCTTCCATCTAAAGCAGATCACGATCTCTGGTGTGAACCCAATCTCTCGTGCGAACGCACGAGAGATTTGGGTATCCACCCTCTTTCCATCTCCGGTGAGCCGGCAGAGTTGATTGCACGGTTTCCATGCGCTAGAAGGTTCGGCCAACACCTATAAAAGGCTCCACAAACCCTGCCGCAGATCCTAAGCTTGATTTTGACGGAGATCTCCTAAAATTTCCCTCTCTCCCATCTCCGGCCAAAAGACTCGCAAGCTCCGGCGACCTCCTCCCCTCCTTCTCGTCGCTCTGCTGCCATACCAGCAGCAGAGTCAACTCCGCCGCTTCCTCCCTCGTCACGTCGTACCAAGCGCGCGTGTCCCTGACCTCATCCTCGTCGCCGCTCCCTCCCTCAGGGTCCTTCCCCGACGACGGTAGTTACGCGCCGTCCACTCCGCTGCGTCCCTTCCTTCTAGATCACTCCAAATAACCTCTCCATCCTCTCCTCTCCATTTTCCCCCTGCTATTTTATCTAATTTCCCCCCGACAGTGCCTGAACACCTCCATCTTCCTCGCCTCCGACCGACCTCCGGCGAGCCGCTCCCACCATTCCGCCCCTCCACACGGCTCGCCAACCCTCTCGTGAGCTCCGCCTCACCACCAGGAATTCATTCCAACCCTCCACTGCCACTCCAGACCTCCACAGTAGCCCCCCGAACAACCCCACACCTCCGGCCACAAGTTGACCTAGGCACGCACGCCTAGGCCATCCTGCGGCCTGCAGCACCGCGCATCATCTTCGCCGTGCCACAGCGAAGGTGCTCAGCTAGTCTGATTGGGCCAATAGGCCATTCTTGTGTATGAACAGGTTGCAGCTCCTGTCGCCATTGACGGTCGAAGCAGCAAGAACTCCGTAGCAGCTTCAGGCGCCAGGGCTCCCAGGCTGCAAGCGTAGCAGGTTCACGCGAGTGTTGCAAAGCGATTGAGGCCAGCAAGTCACGCTGCGAAGCCAGCAGCTGGGGCAACTGCAAGACGAAAGCTCTGCGGGTGCACGCGAAATCAGGACCGACCAGATAGTTCCACATCGTGGAATCGTAAAACACAGGTATAGTATAAATTGTTTTTTTGTTTTAAGCTTACTACCTCCGAAAGCACAGGGGTGAGGTCCCTCACCTGCCCTCACGCCCGCCTCGTCCGCGGCTTGACCTTGCGGATCTGGCGGGATCCGACCCGACCCTAACCTTGAGCACTCCTCGCACATCACCACCTGCCGGTGCGCCTGGACCCAGGTGCGGAGCCGACCCGATTACCCATGTGGCTCTGAGAGAGCGTCCTCTAGCGAATTGCAGAGAAAGAGAGAGACGTTTGGGTAGAGGGACGGGGGTAGGTTTTGCATTGGTTGTGGTTTGCACAGGAGCAGAGGAAGAAGCGGACACTTAGCCGCTGCAGCAAGGGAAGAGAAGAAAGAAGAAGAGGCTATGTGCAACAGAGAAAGAAGGAGAAGCTTTCGTAGAGAAACAAAGACAAGGAAGAAAACCAAAGAAGAAGAGATCTGAAGAAAGGAAGCTGAGCAAGAGATCTGCAGTAAAGACAAAAAGAAAAGGAAGACAAGAGAGAAGCAAAGGCAGACAGAGAAAGAAGTGCAAAGAAGAAGAAGCGCCAACGAAGAAGAAGAAGAGAAAAAAGGAGATTACATTTAAGATGTCTGATATAGAAATCAGATGTCCAATTCGATTTTCTTTTACAAATCCTTTTAAAATTCTCTCTTTGGATCAATCATTTTCACTTAACAGTTGTATTCTTTGGTTTTAACAAGTGCTAAGATTGCTCCCCGTGTTCGACCTCGGATACTCTAGTTTTTCGAGTAATAAAATTCTTTATATTTGTTTGAACGTTTTGTCGGTTATACTACAACGTGATATGCTTTAAACCTGCACAAAAGTGTGAGAACATTTTGGCGCCGTTGCTGGGTAGCAACGGGCACTTTTAAAGCTTTTGATTACAACTTGTTTATCCAATATCTGACTTAACTTCTCTCTTTTGTTGTGTTCAAACAGGGAAAGCAAAACAAAAAGGAAAGAACAATAACTGCACAATAGACTCTCCAAGGAACAGGTAATTTCCATAAGCCCTCTCTCTTAACCCTCTCAAAATCTAAAAAGGGAAAAAAAAGAAAAATCAACTTAGGGCTACCTGTTTCATATTTAGTAACTCATCAAGTTGCTTGATTTTCATTTCAACATATTTTTGTCTGTTCATCCAACTAAGGCAACTAGGGCTAAAACTTTCTTGATTGAGCCCTAGGTGCTAATTGCTGAGGCAACTAAATTGGACCCACTAGAGCCAAGTTAAGGATTGCAATGCTAGGGTTTTTAGAGACACATCTGAAAGTTCCCCTACTTGGAGGGGGTGACGTAATAATTGCGGAATTGAAAATATATAAAGCAATCTCACAAAATAAGCAATCACAAAATGTGCACAAGTATTTTTAGGTGGAAACCCAAACCGGGTGAAAACCACCACCTAACCCTCTCGAGTTAGGATTTTCCGATCAACCTAGTTGATCAAATCCACTAAACCGAATCACTTAAAACGAGGGTGATTCAACCTCAATACAACCACGCTACAAGTACGAGGGTAGCGTTCCTCAACCCCTTCTCTCCACGAGAAGGATTTTGTCCCACGAAGGAGACGGGAATTCGCAAAGCGAATACCCAACCAAAAGACAAAGGTAAAATAAACAACAAACCTATAGAGCCAACAAAGTAATAAACCTAAGCTTCTATAGGATTTAGGAAACTCCCCTTTGCAAGGAGTGCGTCGACGATGACGCGGTGCGTGAGCCACGCAACGGCGCAACTTCGCTCTCGTGAACTACGGCGGGAGAGCGGGTGCGCAACAGCTTGATGCTCTCAAGAGAATGGTGCTTGAGCTTGGAGAGCAAGAGCTAGCTAGGACACAAGAGAGTGGAAAGTGTAATACAAATTGTTTCTTGTGTATCTTGGTCTCTCTAGGTGTGTCTTGTGTTTTTCTAAGTGTATATCTTGTGTATCTAGGTGTGTAAAGGCTCCCCTCTATTTATAGAGGCCTTAGGAAGGCTTTGGAAGGCTTAAGAAAGGTTCTATAGCCGTTGGGTGCAAAGCCCAAGAGAATCAGGCCGAAATCAGGACAATGATTACATTTGACAGGGTTATCAGACGTCTAACTCTGGCATCAGACGTCTGGAAGGCCACTTTAAGACGTCTGATTCCAAGGTCAGATGTCTGATTCTATGCGGGTTTCTCCCTGCTTGAATCAGATCTAAACAGGGTTTTTGCGTAAGTCCATCAGACGACATACAGGACGTCTGGCACTAAGTCTGGACGTCTGGAAACCTACTTTTACTGTGGGAATTGATTTCCAAACGTTGCAACGGCTAGAAAATCTCTGAGAAGAGATTTTGGGACAGCCGAGGCAAAACGGTCATTTATCAGACATCTGGAAAGGCCTAAGGACGTCTGATAAGGCTCTAACGGTCATATTCTTGACTGTTTGCTAAGCCAGCCAACGGTCCACTAAATGGACGTCTGGCAAATCCATCAGACATCTTCTAAGACGTCTGGTCTAAGGTCTGGACGTCTGATTTCATCAGACAGAACTAACTATGTCCAGCCTAACAGTTATCAGACGTCTGAAACAACAGTCAGACGTCTTAAAATAATTTATCAGACGTCTGATTTGTGAATTAGACGTCTGGAAAGTCTGTTTTAACTCTATATTGGTTTTCTAAGTGGTCTACAGAAAACCTAAGTATCCTAGGGTTGTGCCGGTGTTCCTAGGACTACTGTTAGGGTACTTTGAGGCTCTTTAACATAATTTTCTAAGGAAAATAAAGAGCAAGAAAGATAAAGATAAAAGTACATGAAAGGATTAAAAAGAATCTATCCTATTCTTCTTGTCTTCTATCTTCAATCTATCGCTCCACGCGAACCTCCTCTGTTTTCCGTCAAGCTCCTCCAATCCGTCCTGGATGCGAGCTTGAACTCCGTCTAAACACGTCCACATTTGCAATTGACCTGAAATCTAGGACTCAAATTGCAAATGTTAAATAACACGTGTTTTGTTATCATCAAAACAAATGATCGTGGTGCTCTAGCACCAACAATCTCCCCCTTTTTGATGATGACAAAACCGTAAATAATAATGCATAAAAATCCTCCCCCTTTTTGACATTATCAAAAAGGTTTAATTGATTTTATATTTCCTATAACTCCCCCTTAAAACATGCTCTTCTATGAATTTATTTTAACAAAGGTAATGTCCTCCCCCTTTTTGTAACAACAAGATAGCTATTATTTTTCTCCCCCTTACTAAAGGAAATTTAGCTACCTTATTTCTCCCCCTTAAAAATTGACAATTTGCTCATAAAATTTTTAACTCCCCCTATCTAAATGCTACTGATAAAAAGATAGGGTAAAGGGTTTTACCTCACCTACCATGGCCAATAAAATGGCCCGAATGGTGGTGGTGGATGCCACATCGGATGGGGCTCCCATCCGTAGCTTGGAGGCCCGGGCATTGGCGCCGGTCTCCAATCTGGTGGTCGACGTGCGGCGGGTCCGTCGTTTATTCGCCGTCTCGTCGATCTTCTTGTTCTCCTCCTTGGTCTACTCCTTGGTTCCCCTAACTTGAGTTGACCAGCCTTGAGCTTGTAGGTCCAGTCCCTTATGTTGTAATTATCCCTGAACCCTACAAAACAAGATTCTAATTTTTTTTTCGGTATCCAAGTGGGCTTGGATCCGGATTTGTTAGAAGGTCTCCTTGATGGAGATCCTTTCTCAATCTTAGGGCTATATAAATCATCTACTTTGTTGATTAGTTTGTTAGAGCTTTCCCTAAGACATGCAATTTCTTTTTCTATAGTATTCATCTTAGTCTTTAAATCAGAAATTTCTAACTTAAGACTATCATTTTCCTCAATCAACTTATTATTTTCATTGATGAGGTTATGATTTTCTAATAACAGGTTATTATCCTTAGCACTAGTTTCTATGTCCTTAAGTTATTTTTCTAACCTATCATTTTCAGATTTAAGAAAACTAAGGTTCTTTTTAATACTTTTGTTTTCTATTTTAAGTGATTTACTAATCTCAAAAAGTTCATTAAAAGCTTCTTGAAGATCGAGATTTACCTCGTTGTCTGAGTCGCTTTCGCTGTCGCTTCCTCTGGCCATGAAGCCGAAGCAAGCGGTTTCTTCTTCTATGGTCTTTTCTTCTTCTTCTTCCTCCGAGCTAGAATCGTCCCAAGTGGCTTGGAATGCCTTCTTCTTAGATTTCTTCTCCTTTTCCTTCTTCTTCTCCTTTTTGAGAAGAGGGCATTCTGGTCGCAGATGCCCTTTCCCGTTGCAGTGGTAGCAACGTCTCGGGATTTCCTTCTTCTCCTTTTTCTCTTTCTTTAATTTCCTACAAAACTTGGAAAAATTTTTAAGTAAAATTCTAAAGTCTTCGTCGTCGGAACTTACCTCGCTATCCGACGTGGCTCTAAAGGCGAGAGTCTTCTTTAGTTTAGGCTCCGGTGTATCCTTCTTCTTCTGCTTCAACTTAGTCTCGTAGGCCATCAGATTGCCTAGGAGATCTTCCATGTTGAGCTCCTCCATTTCGTTCGCCTCTTCGATGGCGGTGACTTTCTGTTCCCATTCCGGTCCAAGGGAACGAAGAAGCTTCCCTTGAAGCTCCCCGTTGATGAAAGTCTTCCCTAAAGCTTTCAAGTTATTTACTATGAGAGTGAACCTAGTGTTCATCTCACTTAAAGTTTCGTTAGATTTCATAGAAAAAGCCTCAAATTCTTGTGAAAGTAAATTGAGTTTAGAAGTTTTTACCTTAGAGGTACCTTCATGAGTTACCTCGAGTGTGTGCCAGATCTCGTATGCGGTGGCGCATTGCGAGATTCTGTTGAACTCCTCCGGGCTGAGCGCGCAATACAACGCGTTCATTGTTTTCGCGTTGAGAGAGAGCTCCCGGATCTGCTGCTGCGAGTATCCTCCGGCGGGTTTCTCTGGGATGTCGAAGGGGGTCTCGCACCTGGCCCAGACTGTGAAGTCGGTGGCTTGAAGCCACGTCTTCATCCGCAACTTCCAGTAGGTGTAGTTGTTCCCATCAAAGTAGGGCGGACGGGTTGTGGACTGCCCCTCGGAAATCCTGCTTGTGGAACAGCTTCCCTCCATGTGATCTTTCCGCAGATGTTACTCCTGTCGGCGGAAAACCTGCTCTGATACCAAATGAAAGTTCCCCTACTTGGAGGGGGTGACGTAATAATTGCGGAATTGAAAATATATAAAGCAATCTCACAAAATAAGCAATCACAAAATGTGCACAAGTATTTTTAGGTGGAAACCCAAACCGGGTGAAAACCACCACCTAACCCTCTCGAGTTAGGATTTTCCGATCAACCTAGTTGATCAAATCCACTAAACCGAATCACTTAAAACGAGGGTGATTCAACCTCAATACAACCACGCTACAAGTACGAGGGTAGCGTTCCTCAACCCCTTCTCTCCACGAGAAGGATTTTGTCCCACGAAGGAGACGGGAATTCGCAAAGCGAATACCCAACCAAAAGACAAAGGTAAAATAAACAACAAACCTATAGAGCCAACAAAGTAATAAACCTAAGCTTCTATAGGATTTAGGAAACTCCCCTTTGCAAGGAGTGCGTCGACGATGACGCGGTGCGTGAGCCACGCGACGGCGCAACTTCGCTCTCGTGAACTACGGCGGGAGAGCGGGTGCGCAACAGCTTGATGCTCTCAAGAGAATGGTGCTTGAGCTTGGAGAGCAAGAGCTAGCTAGGACACAAGAGAGTGGAAAGTGTAATACAAATTGTTTCTTGTGTATCTTGGTCTCTCTAGGTGTGTCTTGTGTTTTTCTAAGTGTATATCTTGTGTATCTAGGTGTGTAAAGGCTCCCCTCTATTTATAGAGGCCTTAGGAAGGCTTTGGAAGGCTTAAGAAAGGTTCTATAGCCGTTGGGTGCAAAGCCCAAGAGAATCAGGCCGAAATCAGGACAATGATTACATTTGACAGGGTTATCAGACGTCTAACTCTGGCATCAGACGTCTGGAAGGCCACTTTAAGACGTCTGATTCCAAGGTCAGACGTTTGATTCTATGCGGGTTTCTCCCTGCTTGAATCAGATCTAAACAGGGTTTTTGCGCAAGTCCATCAGACGACATACAGGACGTCTGGCACTAAGTCTGGACGTCTGGAAACCTACTTTTACTGTGGGAATTGATTTCCAAACGTTGCAACGGCTAGAAAATCTCTGAGAAGAGATTTTGGGACAGCCGAGGCAAAACGGTCATTTATCAGACGTCTGGAAAGGCCTAAGGACGTCTGATAAGGCTCTAACGGTCATATTCTTGACTGTTTGCTAAGCCAGCCAACGGTCCACTAAATGGACGTCTGGCAAATCCATCAGACGTCTTCTAAGATGTCTGGTCTAAGGTCTGGACGTCTGATTTCATCAGACAGAACTAACTATGTCCAGCCTAACAGTTATCAGACGTCTGAAACAACAGTCAGACGTCTTAAAATACTTTATCAGACGTCTGATTTGTGAATTAGACGTCTGGAAAGTCTGTTTTAACTCTATATTGGTTTTCTAAGTGGTCTACAGAAAACCTAAGTATCCTAGGGTTGTGCCGGTGTTCCTAGGACTACTGTTAGGGTACTTTGAGGCTCTTTAACATAATTTTCTAAGGAAAATAAAGAGCAAGAAAGATAAAGATAAAAGTACATGAAAGGATTAAAAAGAATCTATCCTATTCTTCTTGTCTTCTATCTTCAATCTATCGCTCCACGCGAACCTCCTCTGTTTTCCGTCAAGCTCCTCCAATCTGTCCTGGATGCGAGCTTGAACTCCGTCTAAACACGTCCACATTTGCAATTGACCTGAAATCTAGGACTCAAATTGCAAATGTTAAATAACACGTGTTTTGTTATCATCAAAACAAATGATCGTGGTGCTCTAGCACCAACAACATCTTCTGTTAAACAAAGAAACAAATTTTCCAAAAAGAGGTGTGCCTAAACCGTGTTTGAAAAGATCTATACAAGAAGAACCCTAAGCAAATCAGGCTGTTAATCCATTTGAACCATAAAAGAAAAGAACCTAAAAACTCTGAAAGGAACAAGAGGTGAAGTTGACCCCTTGGGTCAACCAACCTTAAAATTAGGTCACTTTTGCACTCAAAATACTTAAAAGTTCAAGTGGAACAGTAAGCACCTTGATCTTAAAAAACAAAAAAAAGGTAGACTTAAGAGGTCAAGGTCCCCATTCTGGTCTACCTGGAACCGCAGTGATAAGAGAGGTCAAGTAGGGGAAACCCTGTAACTCGTGGGGATGCTCTACCGTGTAGGGGTCTTTGCGGGACTCTCCCTCTCTGGCTGCCCAGGTATTTCTCAGGTAGACGATCTTCTGATCCAGGGGTCCATCTGCCCCAAACCTCTATAGTCACCCAACAATTTTTGGGTGTCTTGATTGGGTCTAGCACCTTCTAATCTCATCACATCCTTCGGTGCATGTTCGGTAGGAGGTCCTTAAGACCACCCTTGAGACCTCCTTTAGAAATTCACTCTCGTCGAGGCCAAGCCTCGACACCCTTGTTTGTGCAGCAACCCCACCTCATAAATCTTTCATCTGATTCAGATCCTGATTCTCCTTCTTCTCCCATCATGGCACAACCCATTGAGGAGGAGAATAACCTTGAACACCAACTTCAACGCCTTAATGATCTCTTTCAGAACTTTGTAAACCCACCGCAACGACCTATGATGCGAGATCACTATAATCCCACTGCGGTGGCAATCGAACCCCGAGTATGAATCCCAATTGGAGGACCTGATTCTGAAATGAAGCCCAATATGATTCATGCCATACCAAAGTTCCATGGGCTTAACTCTGAGGATCCATTCCAACACATTAAACAACTCAAGCATCTGGCCCAGACCTTCGGGTCAGTGTACAAAATCGGGATATCCTACTCACGAAAATGTTTTCGTTCTCCCTCATGGACAAGGCTGCACACTGGTATCAGACTTAGACCCGTCCGATCAACACATGGGAGGAACTGTAGTCCAAATTTTTGAAAAAATTCTTCCCCGTTGGCCGGACGAATGCCTTGCGCCACCAGATCACTCATTTCACTCAACAACCGGGAGAACCTCTTCACGAAGCTTGGGATTGATTCCTAGATCTCATGCGAAAGTGCCCCCATCACGGAGTTCCTAAGTGGGAACAAGTCTAGTCTTTTTACCAGGGACTCCGTGAGGATATTTGTTTATTCGTCAATGCAACGTGCGAAGGAAACATCACGGGTCAACACGAGGACACGGTGTGGGAGATTCTCGAAAACATGTGAGAGAACTCCATAAATAATGACTCCATGGGCTTATTCGACAGGATGAATGCCCGCGCATCGACGAATCTAAGAGGGACACATGAGATGCAGGACCTGTCCACTTCCGTAGACTTGGAACTGATGGCCAGTCGGTTGGACAAGGTTTCTATCATAGAAAAGAAGGTGGACGAGCTAACTCGACATTTGCAGCAAGCCACCTCTGCGCAAAACTCTTTTGCACGACCTCCTCTGGCAAGGGAAACTGTGCAAAACATATATCACCAATCTGCCAAGGGGATGGACCCATATCCACCCCCGTCTGCCTCTCGGACCGGAGTGACCTCCGATCCACTCTACTCGAGTTGGGGGAACTCTGAACCCTCGTATGCTGACTTTCTTGAGGTTCCTCAGAACTGCGAGGACCTTAACGCCATCCAGAATGACCCATTCTCCAATACCTACAACCCTGGATGGCGAAATCATCCTAACTTTCAGTGGGAGGGAAATTCTCAAAAACCACCTATCAACCCCGTCCACAAGCCCCTCGTCCATATCAGCCGCCTCAGCCTCGGCCCAATCCCACCTACCAATCCAGGAAAAACCAGGATCAACTGACTCTTATCCTTCAAACACTGGCTGACATTCAAAAGACGAATGCGGCAATGCAAAAACAGCACAAGGACGAGATCACAGAGGTTCGCAACCAACTGGCCCAGATGGCAAATTCCCGCCAACTAGACATGGATGCACCTAAGAACCCAAGGGACACACCAATCATATTAGGGAGACCCTTTTTGGCCACTGCTAGGGCAAATATAAACTGCGAAGAGGGCCAAATAGAATTGAAATTTGGGAATCAAAATCTGAAGATTGACATTTTCAAGGCCCAACAAGGGATTAATTGCGGGGTTATAGAGGAAATATGTGATGTCAAAGCTGTGGTTGATGAACTGCATATAGAGGACAACCTGATTATTCCTGATTAACCACTAGAGAATCAGAAACCGCTAACAGAGGAGTGTGAACATGATCTAGACACACCTATGACTCCTACCATTGCTCCTGATACAAACCCTGAACCACCCACTGCTGCTGACAACCCTGTCATGGAACTCAAACCCCTTCCCGAACATCTGAAGTACGTCTTTTTGGATTTAAATCAGACGTTTCCTGTGATTATCAATTCTCGACTCACACCTGACCAGGAACTCCGTTTGATTTTTGTTCTCCAGCAACATCGTAGAGCCATTGGATGGACTCTCGATGATTTGACTGGTATAAGCCCTTCATACTACACACATCGAATCTACACAGAAGAAGGCGCACGACCTTCAAGAGAAATGCAAAGACGCCTAAACCCTAATCTACAAGAGGTCGTGAAAAAGGAGATCATAAAGTGGTTAGATGCAGGGATCATCTACCTGATCTCCGACAGTTGTTGGGTGAGTCCAATACAAGTGGTGCCTAAGAAGGCAGGACTTACCATCATCACGACTAAAACCAGAGAAGTCATTCCTACCCGAATAGCTAACTCGTGGAGAGTCTGCATTGATTACAGAAGACTCAATTCCTCCACGAAGAAGGATCATTTCCCACTACCATTTATTGATCAGATCCTCGAGAAACTAGTGAGAAATAGGTTCTTCTGCTTTCTTGACGGGTATTCCGGTTACAACCAGGTGGCAATCCATCCAGAGGACCAAGAAAAAACCACGTTCACCTGCCCCTTCGCGACGTACGCGTTTCGAAGGATGCTGTTCGGTCTCTGCAATGCACCCACAACTTTTTAGTGGTGCATGCTTGCCATATTCTCAGATATGGTAGGTGATTATCTGGAAGTCTTCATGGATGACTTTTCAGTTTTTGGAGAATCATTTGAAGATTGCCTCCAACACTTGGTCCAAATACTCAGGCGGTGCATCGAGGTGAATTTGGTCCTTTCCTGGGAAAAGAGCCATTTCATGGTGCCTGAGGGAATTGTCCTGGGACATCTAATCTCGAAGAAAGGCATCCAAGTGGATCGAGCTAAGGTTAACCTGATTTCCAAGCTCCCTATGCCTAGCTCGATCAAGGACATCCGATCTTTTTTGGGGCACGTCGATTTTTACCGTCGATTTATCCCTGATTTCTCCAAAATCGTGCGCCCCCTGACCAATCTTCTCTCCAAGGATGTGCCTTTCAAAATTTCCAAGGAATGCACTCAAGCATTTGAGATCCTACGTGACCGAGTCACCTAAGCCCCGATTCTACAGTCCCCTGATTGGTCTCAACCCTTTGAGATCATGTGCGATGCATCTGACTTCGCTGTAGGAGCGATTTTGGGGCAGAAAATTGATGGGAAACCTGTGGTCATTTACTATGCCAGCAAAACACTGGATGAGGCTCAGCGTAACTATACAGTTACTGAGAAAGAGCTACTGGCCATAGTATTTGCCCTGGAAAAATTCAGATCATACCTTCTGGGTTCCCGTGTTATCATATACTCGGATCACACAGCTGTGAGGCATCTCCTTGCTAAGAAGGACGCGAAACCTTGATTAATCCGATGGATCTTACTGTTGCAAGAATTTGACCTCGAGATTCGCGACAAGGCGGGAAAGCAAAATGTGGTAGCCGATCACTTTCCCGCCTTCCTTCTGAAATTATTGATCCTTCCGGACCTATTACAGAACATTTTCCTGATGAGCACCTCCTGACTATCAGTACAAGTCTTCCATGGTTCGCTGATATAGTTAATTACCTGGCATCAAATCAGATTCCGCCTGATTGGCCGAAGGTCAAAAAGGACAAATTGGGTTCCGATGCCAAGTATTACCTATGGGAAGACCCGTATCTATTCCGCATTGGTGTTGATTAGATAATTCGACGGTGCATTGTAGAAGTGGAAATCAACGACATACTCTCATTCTGCCATGACCAAGCATGCGGTGGACATTTTTCAGGACATAAAACTGCATCAAAAGTCCTCCAGTGTGGCTTTTACTGGCCCACAATTTTCAAGGATGCATACGATCACTGTAAGGCATGTTCCCGTTGCCAGACTCTGGGCAACATGAGCCATCGAGACATGATGCCTCTACAGCCGATCTTGGTATGCGAAATTTTTGATATTTGGGGGATTGATTTCATGGGACCCTTCCCGATCTTGGATGGCTTCGAATACATCTTACTCGCAGTTGACTATGTTTCCAAGTGGATAGAAGCCATTCTGACCCGAACCAACAATCATAAAGTTGTTATAAGATTCCTTCATCAAAACATTTTCTCCAGGTTCAGGATTCCGCGTGCTATAATTTCCGACGGAGGGACCCATTTTACAAACGCTCAGTTCAGGTCACTGATGACCAAGTACGGGGTGTCACACCGAATCTCTACTCCTTACCACCCCCAAACTAATGGTCTAGCTGAGCTATCTAACCGAGAGATCAAGAAGATCCTTCAGGTTACTGTTCGACCTGATAGAAAAGATTGGTCTTCTCGGCTTCCAAAAGCATTGTGGGCCTATAGGACCATACACAAGACCCAATTAGGAATGTCTCCCTTCAGACTAGTGTACGGGAAGGCATGTCACCTCCCCGTCGAGTTGGAGCATAAAGCCTATTGGGCAGTACGGACCTGTAATCATGACCTTTCTAAGGCAGGAACCCACAGAAGACTTCAAATGAGCAAGATCGATGAATTACACCACGACGCGTATGAGAACTCGCGAATTTACAAAGAACGGGTTAAAGCTTTTCACGACAAACACATTTCTAGAAAGGTCTTTCATCCTGGTCAAAAAGTTTTACTCTTTGATGCCCGACTCAAATTATTCCCAGGAAATCTAAGATCCAAGTGGGTCGGACCCTACCTAGTCCGACAAATCTTCGGAAATGGAGCCATTGAAATCAGCCCACTCAGCCACGATTCTGAACCTTTTGTCGTGAACAGTCAGAGACTCAAGCCGTTCATTGACATAACCGATATAGATTTGGCTGAATCATCCTTTACCCTCCATTCGTCTTGAGCTCATTGCACCCAGCCGATGGCGTAAAACTCAGTGCTTAACGGGAGGCAACCCGTCATTCTTTGAAAAAACCCGAAACCTTTTCTGACATCTCTATGCGGAATTCATATTGCACTTTAAGGTTCACCCATTAGAATAGCAACTTCACCTCAGGTATCCCTACCTGAGATTAGAAATCGTTCGCAACAAGTCATTTCGACCCATTCACTCACCACACACCTATCCTAATGAATGAACTAAGCTGAATTCGAACCCACCTAATTTACAATGGGGACATTGCAAATCTTAGGCATGGGGGGGTATGAAAGTGCAAAATGTCAGGAAATTCATATCAAGAAAGGGTTCCAAAAAAAAAAAAAGACTTAATAGAGGGGCGGAACAATTCAGGGTCATACAAATGAGAGAAGGAAAAGAGTAAAATGACAAAAAGGAGCACAAAAGGAAAATAAAAAGAAATTGTCATTAGTGAAAGATTAAGGGGTTAACTGAAGTTCTAGACCGAATCAAGAAAAAGAAAAGTGCTACGGAGATATAACAAGAGATTAGCAGGAACGCTGGTCTTAGGCCTCTTGGGCTAGTATCTTTAGCTTAAAAATTCACGTATCCATTAAAATCTGGATAATCCTCAAGAGGTTGAGGAAAATGCGAAGCTTGAGTATTAGGTCTAAGGCTTAGGAAGTATTCGGCCTCATTAACTGACCTCCGATTTGCGGGATTCGGTAACCTAAGTACCCCAAATTCACACACAGTCTGGTTCAGTGCGCATAAACATCCAAATCACGCGAAAAGCGTTTAATGTTCTAAAAAAGTCACCTAGATTAGGAGCGGCCAATCAACACAAATTGATTTGGACGAGTTCCCAGCGCGGAGAGGTGGGAAATTCCCCTCAAAGATGCGTAACAACATATCGTCTCCTCGGTGCTTGTCTCTTAGGATATTTAAATATCCTACTGGGGGCATGTAAGCACTCTGCTGGTTCAGATACCATGGGCGGCATTATCACGAAATGTCGATCGCCAGGGTCTAAATTCGGCCACGGAATGCCATGGGCGGGATTATCTCGAAATCTCGAAAGCCAGGGACCCTTGAGGAATGATGATGGGGACGAGGAATCCGATATAGACCATGTTGAGAAGCTAATCTGAAGCTAGAAATAAAAATAAAAGAGAGAGAAAAGCTCTCCAAACAAATAAATCTTCTATCTCTCTCTTACAAAAAACGCACTGCAAACTGAACGTAGGCTAAAAATGTCTCAAGCACGGGTGCTTTAACCGCAGAGTCCAACAAACCCTAGTCTAGTTTCTGTGGGCCATAGAAACCTTTGCGGAAGACCGAGGCTAAAGCGAAACAAGTCCGTATTTTGGTTGGTACTTGAGTACCTCTAGGCCTATTGTCGGCATTCCGACCTAATCACAAAAGAAAAGGAAAAGCACTTATCATGATTGTTGACAGACATTTAGGGTCTAGAACGGAAGGTAAAACTTTGAAATTTTGCTAAGGAACTAGCAAAAGCTAGGCATGGGGGTATGATGAGAGCCTCATCATGAGCCATAACTAGCTCATTTTGACCCAATAAAGAAGATAAAAGCTCCTACATAACCTAGAAGAAGGCTTAACTGAAGGAACAAGTGCTCTAAGAAGAAAACATGAAATAAAGGTTAAAACTATAATTTTACCATTGCAGTACTTAAACGGGATTTCTCAGAGGCAAAACATAAGGCAAATGATCTAAATGAGATAAAAAGTGTGTTGAGTCAATCAGAAATGGGTTTACGTGCAATCTAAGAATTAAATGACACTTGGTAACCCTAAAACAGACCCGCTTAAATTAATAAGGTTCCGATCAGAATAAAAATCAAGTAAACCCTCTAAAAATCATGGAAAAACATCCTCTAGGGTTTAGAACACTTAATTTGGCAATTGGAACCCAGTTTCACCTAGATTAGGGTCCTAGCTCTTCAATTAAACTAATTTATGTTTTTACGCAAAATATCCAGTCAAACGTGGTCAAACCTAAAATCCAACTTCACCATTGGATTCCCTAGGTCCAAATTAGGTTTATACCAAAATTTGGACCTAAGGGGAGGTCATCTTGACCTACCTTGCAAGTTAGTACACCCAAATCACAATTTGGTCCCTATCTTTTGAATATCTTTGCAGAGAGCCCCCTAAGTTCTTCGCCCCCTTTGCAAACCGATCCTGCCGCCATTGTTAGTGCAGAACCAAGCTCCGGCGAGGTTTAGAGAGGGATTACTCTCTAATCCCTCAGAGATTCCCTCCCAGAAATGGAAAGGGGATTCTCTGAGGAATTCCCTTCCATTAAAGCAGATCACGATCTCTGGTGTGAACCCAATCTCTCGTGCGAACGCACGAGAGATTTGGGTATCCACCCTCTTTCCATCTCCGGCGAGACAGCAGAGTTGATTGTGCGGTTTCCACGCGCTAGAAGGTTCGGCCAACACCTATAAAAGGCTCCGCAAACCCTGCCGCAGATCCTAAGCTTGATTTTGACGGAGATCTCCTAAAATTTCCCTCTCTCCCATCTCCGGCCAAAAGACCCGCAAGCTCCGACGACCTCCTCCCCTCCTTCTCGTCGCTCTGCTGCCATACCAGCAGCAGAGTCAACTCCGCCGCTTCCTCCCGCGTCGCGCCGTACCAAGCGCGCGTGTCCCTGACCTCATCCTCGTCGCCGCTCCCTCCCTCAGGGTCCTTCTTCCTCGACAACGGCAGTTACGTGCCGTCCACTCCGCTGCCTCCCTTCCTTCTAGATCACTCCAGATAACCTCTCCATCCTCTCCTCTCCATTTTCCCCCTGCTATTTTATCTAATTACCCCTCGATAGTGCCTGAACACCTCCATCTTCCTCGCCTCCGACCGACCTCCGGCGAGCCGCTCCCACCATTCCGCCCCTCCACACGGCTCGCCAACCCTCTCGTGAGCTTCGCCTCACCACCAGGAACTCATTCCAACCCTCCACTGCCACTCCAGACCTCCACAGTAGCCCCCCGAACAACCCCATACCTCCGGCCACAAGTTGACCTAGGCACGCACGCCTAGGCCGTCCTGCTGCCTGCAGCACCGTGCATCATCTTCGCCGTGCCACGGCGAAGGTGCTCAGCTAGTCTGATTGGGCCAATAGGCCGTTCTTGTGTATGACAGGTTGCAGCTTCTGCCGCCATTGACAGTCGAAGCAGCAAGAAGCTCCATAGCAGCTTCAGGCACCAGGGCTCCCAGGATGCACGCGAGTGTTGCGAAGCGATTGAGGCCAGCAAGTCACGCTGCGAAGCCAGCAGCTGGGGCAACTACAAGATAGTCGCTCTGCGGGTGCGTGCGAAATCAGGACTGACCAGATAGTCACACATCGTGGAATCGCAAAACACAAGTATAGTATAAATTGTTTTTGTGTTTTAAGCTTACTGCCTCCGAAAGCACAGGGGTGAGGTCCATCACCTGCCCTCACGCCCGCCTCGTCCGCGGCTTGACCTCGCGGATCTGGCGGGATCCGACCCGACCCTAACCTTGAGCACTCCTTGCGCATCACCACCTACCGGTGCGCCTGGTCCCAGGTGCGAAGCCGACCCGATTACCCATGTGGCTCTGAGAGAGCGTCCTCGAGCGAATTGCAGAGAAAGAGAGAGACGTTTGGGTAGAGGGACGGGGGTAGGTTTTGCATTGGTTGTGGTTTGCACAGGAGCAGAGGAAGAAGCAGACACTTAGTCGCTGCAGCAAGGGAAGAGAAGAAAGAAGAAGAGGCTGTGTGCAGCAGAGAAAGAAGGAGAAGCTTTCGTAGAGAAACAAAGACAAGGAAGAAAACCAAAGAAGAAGAGATCTAAAGAAAGGAAGCTGAGCAAGAGATCTGCAGTAAAGACAAAAAGAAAAGGAAGACAAGAGAGAAGCAAAGGCAGACAGAGAAAGAAGTGCAAAGAAGAAGAAGCGCCAACGAAGAAGAAGAAGAAGAGAAAAAGGGAGATTACATTTAAGACATCTGATATAGAAATCAGACGTCCAATTCTATTTTCTTTTACAAATCCTTTTAAAATTCTCTCTTTGGATCAATCATTTTCACTTAACAGTTGTATTCTTTGGTTTTAACAAGTGCTAAGATTTCTCCCCGTGTTCGACCTCGGATACTCTAGTTTTTTGAGTAATAAAATTCTTTATATTTGTTTGAATGTTTTGTCAGTTATACTACAACGTGATATGCTTTAAACCCGCACAAAAGCGTGAGAACACTAGCCATCCCTTTTGGTGCCAACTTCTAGAACCTAAAGTTGGTGCCAACCTTAACCTAACCACACCTAAACCACCACCTATTACACCCCCTCATGTGGCGCCAACTAAAACTAGCCATAGATCCACATAACCACAACCTTACAACTTCGTCCTAACCCTACATCATCTCCACGCCAACCCTCCTAAACCCACCTAAAGTTGGCGCCAACCCTAGTCAACTCCACCATAACCACCACTCGACACAACCCTACACTCCACACCAACCCTAATCAACCCTCCATCTATTAACCACCTTGATCCTAACCATCCATAACGCCACTCCACCCTTAACCCTATTTGACACCAACCATCACCCATCCACCTTATAAAAATACCACTAACTACCCATCATATCATCACCCTTGGCTACATCATTCAAGCATACTTGCACCTTCATTCCACCATTCCCAACAACCAAGGAGAAGGGGAGAAGAAGAAGAAGATTACAGGGGTGCTCTTGCCCTCTTGGTGCCTTTAACTTCCTCTCTTCTACCTTGTGTCCACACCAAGCCAAGGAGTCAAGCCAAGCAGGAGGACCTTGGCGTTGGAGTTAGCGATCCTTGGCTTGCCTCTTCACCTCCGTACACGGAGAGTTGTCAAGGATCTTCTTATAGGGTGTGCCCTTGTTGAGAGTGTCATGGGCACGAACGTCCTCAAAGGACACTTGATGAAGGTCACAACCTCCCTTGTGGTTCTTGAAGGGAGAACTATACCGGAAGCCATCACCCTCCAATCTGGTGGCAGTGCATGGCTAGTGTGGCTGAGGACAATTGGTGGGAGGAGGAAGTCATATGTGGAGGCGCTGTGTTTCGAACATGGTGTGGAGAATCCAGCAAACCCTTTACCAGAGGTGGAGATGGAGACCACCCCTACCCTCTACCTTGAAGGGTTGGAAGCATTGTAACCACATGGCCAGGAGGCCGCCTAGCTTGTGGTGGGCCAGTTGCACATGCAGGTGCATGGTGGGGGCCTTTCAACCGAGGAGGAAACTATGTGAACTCCTCTATATCAGAGTCGATGGATAAGCATGGTGAGAGTGAGGGTTGAGATGCCTCATCTCGACCATGCTTGGGCCTTGGTTCATTAGAGCCGTCAGCCATGGGGGACTCTTCAACAAGGAGACGTAAAGGCACTAGGACTAATGAAAAACTACTGCTTGTTTCACCCTGTAGGTACAACCTACGGAGCCATTGGGGGAGTAGGAGTAGGCGGGTGATGGCGATGGACGAGGAGACATTTGCTCACCTCCTCAAGGTACAGAGATGTGCCAGACCATACAAAGGGAAGAAAGTAGTCTCTCCATGACATGTTGTTGAAGTGGAAACTCGTTGCAAAAAGAGTTGAGTTTTAAAAACCCATCGTCGTAGCGTGATTTGTGAGAAAAATCCGTCAACAGATAATTTTAACCGAAACTCAAAAGGAGTCCCGGATCAAACACAGGGAGGCAGATGTTTGATCAAAAATCACATTTGATTTGTTGTCACGAAGTAGATTAGCTGGTTGAATTGAATCTACACTAGCTATCTAGTTAAAGAATAATGAATAGAAGAGAGAAAAGAATGACACAAAAAGAGAAAAATAGAGATAGAATAAACATGAATTTCATAACCATCAAGTGGCGTTCATTACAACTAATCACTACACTAGAAAGCTAGAAATCTACGCTAGAAATCAATAAAAGAGAAGGTGGAGAGAAGTAATTCTCCTCAATGGCTGCTTGGAGGGCGAGCCGCGTTGATGGAGAGCCCAAAAGAACGTGGTGAGATGCAGGACAAGGGAGAATGAAGACAGACGACGTACGACGGGGTAGGGCGAGATCGCAGTGGGATCCGCTTCCCGAACAACGGTGAGAAGACAACCGCGGGCGCTCTACGAACGGGGATGAAGTGGAAAAATTCTAATTGAAACTCTAATGGAGCATCCCGGGTTTGGGACAAGCTCTTAGAGCTTTGGAGGGGGTGAGAGAAGAGAGAAAGGGATGAAAAATTCAAGTGGTAGGGGTCTCCTTTTATAGTTGTAGGGTTGGGGGTAAATAGGTCATTGTGTGCTTTAAAATATTAACTTAGGGTCTTTAGTGACGGATTTATTCATCACTAAAGACCCCACATTGGTGTAGGTTGTGCGTGCACCTGCCTCCTCAGCTTCAGCTGCCTCAACACACGCCCACAATTGAGCGTTCTCAACCATCCGATCACAAGATTGGATGGCTTAAAACGCATCACGCCTAATCAGCTTCATCGTGCCCACCATGTGCGATTGAGCATGCAAAGGCGGGTAGGATTGCGCATGCACGAATTGTGTGATCTCTACGCGCCACATCACACCTCCATCACCATTTGATAACGATCCAACAGTCGGATTTAGCACTCCAAAGCTCACGCCTTTGATTTAAGGTGTGTAGGGCTCGAACCCGCGACCTCAGCATCGCGTTAAGTCACTCAACCGCTATGCCAAGCCTCGACATGTGCTCCGTTTTGATTCAAAGCCCAAGCGCCCTCAACCATTGGATCAAGATCCAACGGCTGAGATTGATCAAGCAGTTGAGGAGAGAGAAAGGGCAGTGGGTGTTCATGGTCGGTGTGGGTGGCTAAGATGGTGCCACGTGGTGCCATCTTGGCCGTCCATCTTTTGTGTCTTATAGATGGTGCCACGGATGTCAGCCTGGACTGATTTTCACATCATTGGGCTGCAATCATCAATTCGAACCCATCCGTGCGATCAGATTTGTCATCTGATGTACAAATTTAAACCACCTTGGCCCTTTGACCTCGATCTTTCTTGGACTGTATATAATGCTACAAAAGTTTGATCGAGACAATCTTGGAGTCGTTGAATTCCAATCGTTGCTCTAATCAGATCCATATAGTTGGATCTTCAATCTAAGGCCCCGATAAAATATTGCCCTATTCCCTGACCATAAAAAGAGAAAATTAACCTAAACTTTATACAATCTAACCTAAATACAAGATAATGCATGTTATGTAATATTTATAATGTATGATGCAACTATACATCTAAGAACATGCAAAAATAGATGGTTTATGTGATATTAATGTGTTTACATCACACGTATCTTACCTTGGAATGTCCGTGGTCTTCGGGATGGAGAGTGGAGAGCCACTTTGAAAAGATATCTCCATGATTGGACGGTTGATTGTTTCTTCCTTTTCCTTTGGTTGTCCAATTTCTTGAACCCCCTCAAAATCTAATAATTTTTGAAATCATTTCAAGCACAACCGCTCTCAACTGTTGGATGAAGATCCAATGGCTGAGATGGACTCCTCCTTTGATGAAGTGCGGAGAGGGGTGAAGTGGCTTCATCGTGGCCGTGGGACGATGATCCGATTGCTCACGTTTTATCCTTCAGTGGTTGGGGTACGGTGGTGGGTTGTTGGGATGGTGCCACGTGGCACCATCCTAACCTTTCATCTTCCCGCTTTTGTAGTAGGTGCTACAGGGCTTCATTTGAGTTGATTTTTGCACCGTTGGAGTGCGATCGTTGATCCAAATCCATTCGTACGGTCGGATTTGACATCTGAGATTTGGATTTTTGCTATTGCTCCTTGGCCTCTGATCTTCTGCAGACTGAATGTGATGCTATGGAACTCTGATCAAGATGATTTTAGAAGTGTTGGACTCCCGTCGTCATCCTGATCATATCCATTTGGTCTGATTTATCATCCTCAGCTCTGAATCATCTACAATTAACATTGCCTCTCACTTAGAGCATAAAATAACATTATTATCTATAAATCTAAAAAATCAACTATGATGCAAATTATGATGCTCATGCATGCATTGTTCTTAAGTTAAGCTAAAATCTAACTTAATTCAGGTAGATTAGGTCCTATGATTGCTGCGCAATCAACAACCATGTTAGCATACCTGAGGAAATTAAGCAGATGGTGAACTCCTACTTCCAGGAGATTACTAGAGCCACTCCTGCTAGGGACTGGCACCTTTCTAGTAGTGATATGCCTTCTGTGGCTATGGAGGATGGTTTACAGCTGACCAAATAGATTAGTGAAGAGGAGGTTCTGGTGACTATTAGGGGATTGAAAGCTGAAGGGTCACCTGGACTAGACGACTTTCAGATCCTCTTCTATAGAGAATTTTGGTCAGTTGTCAGGGAGGATGTCCTTAGTGTGGTGAAGGAGTTCCAGGGGGGAACTCGGGTTTCAAGAGACTAAATTGCTCCCTTCTTTTTCTCCTGTCGAAGAGACCAAGTGCCGAGTGTTTGGGTGACTATAGACCCATAAATCTCTCCAACTCCATTTATTTGAACATTGGCAAGGTGATGGCTAACAAATTCATGGAGGTGCTTCCTAGTTTGATTAGCCCGGTGTAGTTGACCTTTCTGAAGGGTCATTCCCTACAAGAGTTGTTTGTGATGGCGCAGGAGATGGTTTCGGCTTGGACACGATGATGTATGAAGGCCTTCCTTTAAAGGGTAGACTTTTCCAAGGCCTATGACAAGGTAGCTTGGGCCTACCTCTGGGAGATCCTGAGGCAGAGGGGATTTCCAAAAACTTGGTTGAGATGGGTTAGAAGATGTGTGATGACAACTTCCTTTTCTCCTCTCCTCAATGAGAGACCTATAGACACTTGGATACAACCGTAGAAATGGGTGCAATAGGGGTTCCCTCTTGTACCATTTCTTTTCATCCTAGCAGTCAATACTTTAGCTAGGATGACTTTCAAGGTTGTGGATGCTTCCCTCATTAGGGGGTTCACAGTGGAAGCAGAGTGGCAGACTATCACCCCCCTGTTATAGTATGCTGAGCTGCCTCAAGCACAGATTGTTGGGAAGATTATTCATATTTTTGGAGAGATTATTGGTCTTCACATTAATGGATCAAAGTCCTCTTTGATGTGTTTCCACCATGATGACAGGTGCAAAATGGAGATTAGTTCAGCCCTTCAAACCTTGCTTGTGATGTTGCCAATGCGATATCTCCGTCTTCCCCTCTAGGCCAAGAAGATGAGAGCTTCATACTGGGCTTTTCTTTTTGAAAAGCTTGCTTTTAGGAGAGAGGATGGGGGGAAGAGGTGATTGAAGGGGTGCTTTTTAGCAATGGGGAGGAAGTTGGTCGTGGGGAGGGTGCGATGGTGGTGAGAGGAGTGGAGGCCGATGATAGGAGGATGGCCCTTATCAAGGAAGGAGTCAGAAGGACGTTGTTTGCTTTCACTACTGGGAGTGTGGACATTGATAATGAGATTTCACTTTTACTAAGATAACAATAAGTATAATATATCGTTGTTGTATTTTACATTGTGGAAATCTCGTATCTAAAATTAATTATTTCTAACCACGAGGGTTTGGTCATCTCCATGCCCACTCCTATTCGAAAATGCCGTGAAAAATTATTGCATGCAATAATGTTGAGAAGTGAGAGATTAAAAACATGTCTAAGCAATGTAAGCAATATATCCAACTCTCATGAAGTTTCAATCATACCAAGAGTGTTCCTAAGTTAAATGAGATGTTTAATATCATCTAAAAAGAATGTTCATCACATAATATTTACAAAGAGAGAGACTTGTAGAGAGAAAGGAATAGATAGCATGAGAAATAGAGAGAAAGAAAAGAGGTAAGTCTACAAATGCTACAAATAATATATCAATTATTATTTTGTAGAGAGAAAGAGAAGTGACAATGGCGGTAATGTAAATTTTAATCCAATCCAAAACATGGGAAAGGAAGCGGGTGGTCGCACAACGAGGAGGAGCGACGACCACAGCAAGCTTTGACGGAGGAGCTCTGCGGGAGTAGAGGAGTGCGCTAGTGGTGGCACTGGGGTGTGGGACGGCCAGAGGTGGCCGCTGCACATGGCCGCAGGTGACACGGTCAAGGCCAATCGACGTCGAGGATGGCAGCGTGGGCGTCGATGGCTCGAGGAGGTCGATCGACGCGTCGAGAAGGACGGCGGTCAGCGTTGACAAGTGAGGCGCGGTATATGGTTGAGCTACTACTGCGTGGAGGTGTGGCCGCAGCCCTGTGCAGCCAGCACGAGAGGATGAAGATGAAGGCCTCGCGGTGGCGTGGCTACTACTGTCGTGCATGGGTTGAGCGGAGAAGATCTGAACGAGGAAGGCAAGAAGATGGTGGTGCGGTGGTGGGTTGTGTTCTCCGTGATGGTGAAACGGAGGAGGAAGTTCGGAGATGAAGAAAATGGCGAAGATGAATGGGATGGATGGAGGTGGTCGAAGTCACAGGGTTATGGAAGGTTGTGGAGGAAGAAAGATAGGTGCATCGCGGTGAGGCCGGAGGTCGGTGCTGTCACCACCGACTTTCTGAGATGTTGGTGGTGCAGCTGTGGTCGTGGTGGTGAGATGGAGAGCACGGTGCATGCATGATTGTGATGGGGGAAGGTTAGAGGAAGGAAGAAGATGGACCTTTTTTTATCCTCTCCCCTACGATCTTGATCCGTCGTTAATCCCGTAACTTTTGAATATCTGCCACTGGAAGGTCGGCTGGCGAAGATCGCACCCGCAACACACTGAATGTGTTGATGAGATTAATGGAAAATTT
The DNA here is from genome assembly GCA_037157565.1 of Thalassia testudinum. Taxonomy (NCBI): domain Eukaryota; kingdom Viridiplantae; phylum Streptophyta; class Magnoliopsida; order Alismatales; family Hydrocharitaceae; genus Thalassia; species Thalassia testudinum. Next base: position 1,097,122 of record JAZHRO010000033.1, on the reverse strand, counting down.
TCAAGCATGGTCAGTTGCTGCCTATTATTTTCTTCTAGATCCAATTATATTTATTTGGCATATGTAAGAGACCAACATACGTGCAAATGTAAAGTCAAACTAAATGTAATGTTAAACACACAAAATAGATTATTTCCCATTTAAGAACTTAAACTAATTTTCTATTAATTCCTAAGCTCCTGCTAACCTAATTAATTATCCAACCAGTATTTCGGCAAATAATTAATCTACTAATGTAAACTTATCAAATACTCTCATGCTTAAATTTTACTAATCTCGAGTAAAATCTGTATAGAATTCCAAAGACTCTTGACCAGAATTAACCGTCAGGGTGCCTTGTTATACCTCGCCTCTGAAGACTAGCCTGAGATACCACCCCTAGATCTTAAGGTACCCAAGTACCAATCAAGATGCAAACCTAGTCAGCATGGGTTTTGGGTCACCGATAGAGATTTCTTGGACTCCCTAACCTATCCTAAATTTTGTTGGTCCCAAGGGTTTAAACATCCGTGCACAAGTGCAAGTGGTCTTGATTCACTTTGCAAATGACTCAAATTTTGCTGGTATGATTACCAATAAGAGAGAAAGCGAATGTTTTTGTGATTTTTCTTTTGTATTTTTTTTTTGGATCCACCTAAGTCCAACCTTGGATCAACTATTAACACAGTCTGTATCGGATTCATTATCCCCATCACTAATCCTCAAAGGATCCCTGGCTTTCAATGCTTCAAGATAACACCACCCATGGCCACCCCAAGAAACCAAGGCAATCAATACTTCAGGATAGTGCCACTGACGATATTCTTAAGCGAATTCAGGTCTTTGGCATGCTGTACTTCGAGATAGACTGCCTATAGTACTTGAATCACAAATTGCGCTTACGTGCCCTTAATAGGATGGACATCCTAAGAGACAAGTGTCAAAGAGGTGACATGTTATCATTGCATCATCAAGGGGAGTATATACTCCACCTCTCAAGTGGTAGGAACTCGTCCAATTAATTTGTGTTTTCAAGCTTCTCTTAAGTTAGAGCCTAGAGAACCAAGTTTTCTTCAAGAAAAGAATAATTAAGACGATCGCTTTATTAGGCATTCTAAACAAGACCATAGTATGTGTGAGATTGGAGGCTTAGGTTACCAAGGCCTGCAAACACAAGTGTAGACAAGGGTATCAAATACTTCCCAAGTCCTTGACTTAATACCATTGCTTCGCAAGATCCTCAACCACTCAAGGAACAATCCGCATCTTAACGAATACTCAAGGCTTTTAAGTTCTCAGAGCCCTAGGGATCTAAAGATAGTATCTCTCACTTATCTCTAGAGGTAAGACACTTAAGGTCTTATCTCATCATTCGATCCAGTCCAGAACTTGGATGAATTCATCCACAAAAACTACTAGGACTAACCAATTTAGCTCAAAAAAGTAAAAAGATTTAGTTTTCTTTTTTTTTATTCTTTTGTTTGGTCACAACTAATGCACCTAAATGCATGCAACTACATGCAACTATTTATAAATGCTATAAAACAACCTCAAGTTATACCCCCTCATGCCTAAGATTGACAATGTACTCATTGGAACATTAAAGACATAGAAGAATATCACCTAAGTAGGAGAGTGGAAGGAGCTAAGGCTCCTTGAGCCGTAGTGCATCCACAACCTAGCCATCAATAAGATTTATGTATAGTTTAATACGTTGGCCATTTACCTTGAAGGGCTCCCCAGAAGTGGGGTTCAGAATTTCTACCACACCATGAGGGAAGTCTTCTACCACAAAGTACGACCCATCCCAACTGGACTTGAGCTTTCCAGGGAATAATTTAAGTCTGAAATTGAAAAGTCAGACCCATTGATTGGGCTCAAAGGTTTTTCTAATGATGTGCCTATCATGGAAGACCTTTGTACGTTGCTTATAAACTTAGGAGGTTTTATATGCTTCATTGCGTAGCTCCTCAAGCTCACTCAACTCGAGCATGCGAGCTTTACCTGCTCCACTCAGATTCAAATTAACATTCTTAATGGCCCAGTAGGCCTTGTGTTAGATTTCTACAGGTAAGTGGCATGCTTTCCCATAAACTAGCCTAAAAGGTGACATTCCCAAGGGAGTCTTATAAGCTGTCCTATAGGCCCAAAGAGCATCATTCAATTTCTTCAAACAATCCTTGCAGTCAGGCCTAACAATTTTTTCCAGAATTCGCTTAATCTCTCTATTAGATACTTCAACTTGACCACTCGTTTGGGGATGGTAAGGTATGACTATCAAGTGATTGACTCCCAAACTCTGGAGTAATCTCATGAAGTGTGCATTCTTGAAGTGAGGTCCTCCGTCACTTATGATAGTCCTTAGGCATTCATACTAGGAAATGATATTAGCCCTGACAAAATCTAAGACCACGGAATGGTCATTGGTCCATGTTGGTATGGCTTCTATCCATTTCGATACATGGTTCACAGCCACAAGGATGTACTCATATCCGAAAGATATAGGAAAGGGACCCATGAAGTCGATGCCCCAGATATCAAAGATCTCAACGGAGAGAATAGGTTGTTGGGGCATCTCATCCTTTTTTCCAACGGTTCCCATATGCTGGCAACATAGACATGCACCCACATACGTATGTGCATCTCTGAATAATGTGGGTCACCAAAAGCCAGATTGAAAAACATTGTGGGCAGTTTATGTGATTTCCCTACTCGGAGGGGGTGAGATCAGCGTGACGTAAAAAGTTGCAGAAAAGATAATAAACAATCTCACAAAAAATTCAATCACACAATGCACACAAATATTTTTAGGTGGAAACCCAAACCGGGTGAAAACCACCACCTAACCCTCTCGAGTTAGGATTTTCCGATCAACCAAGTTGATCAAATCTACTAACCGAATCACTTAAACGAGGGTGATTCAACCTCAATTACAACCACGCTACTTTATACGAGGGTAGCGTACCTCAAACCCCTTCTCTTCACGAGAAGGATTTTGTCTCACGAAGGAGACGGAAATTCGCAAAGCGAATACCCAACCAAATAACAAAGATAAAGAAACAACAATGCTATAGAGCCAACAAAGTAATTTAAACCTAGCTTCTATAGGAATTAGGAAACCTATAGAGCCAACAAAGTAATTTAAACCTAGCTTCTATAGGAATTAGGAAACTCCCCTTTGCAAGGAGTACGTCGGATCAATGACGCGGGTGCGTGAGCCACGCGATGGCGCAATGTCGCTCTTCATGAACTACGGCGGGAGAGCGGGTGCGCAAAGGGAATTTAGCTCTCTGGATGATGGAACTTAAGCTTGGAGAGCAAGAGCTTTTCTTGGACACAAAAGAGTAGAAAGTATGTTGCTTAGGTGTATCTTAGTGTGCAAAGGCTCCCCTCTATTTATAGAGGCCTTAGGAAGGCTTTGGAAGGCTTAGGAAAGCTTCCATAGCCGTTGGGTGCAAAGCCCAAGAGAATCAAGCCAAAATCAGGGACAATGATTACATTGACAGGGTAATCAGACGTCTAATTCTGGCATCAGACGTCTGGAAGATCACTTTAAGACGTCTGAAAATAAGGTCAGACATCTGATTTTGGGCGGGTCTCCTCTTGACTTGAATCAGATCTAAATAGGGTTCTAGTGCAAGTCCATCAGACGACATATAGGACGTTTGGCACTATGTCTGGACGTCTAGAAACCTACTTTTTCGTGGGAATGGATTTGCAACGGCTAGAAAATCTCTAAGAAGAGATTTTCGGGTCAGTCGAGGCAAAATGGTCAATTATCAGACGTCTGGAAAGGCTTAAGGACGTCTGATAAGGCTCTAACAGTCATATCCTTGAGTGTATGCTAAGACAACCAACGGTCCACTAATTGGACGTCTGGCAAAGTCATCAGACGTCTCCTAAGATGTCTGGTCTAAGGTCTGGACGTCTGATTTCATCAAACAAAACTAACTATGTCCAGCCTAAATGTTATCAGACGTCTGAATCAATAGTCAGACGTCTTAAAACACATTATTAGACGTCTGATTTGGGAATTAGACATCTGGAAATTCTGTTTGAACCCTATATTGATTTTCTAAGTTCTCTACAGAAAACCTAAGTATCCTAGGGTTATGCGGGTGTTCCTAGGACTACTGTTAGGGTACTTTGAGGCTCTTTAACATAATGTTCTAAGGAAATAAAGAGCAAGAAAATAACGACAAAAGTACATGAAAGGAATAAAATGGAATTCTATCCTATTCTTCTTGTCCTTCCATCTTCAATCTATCGCTCCTCGCGAATCCCCTCTGTTCTCCATCAAGCTCCTCCAATCTATCCTGGATGCGAGCTCAAATTTCGTCTAATCACGTCTCCATTTGCAATTGACCTGAAATCTAAGACTCCAAGTGCAAATGTTAAATAACACGTGTTTTGTTATCATCAAAACAAATGATCGTGGTGCTCTAGCACCAATAGTCTATTTACCACTAAAATGCCCTCCACAGTGGAGGTCATGGCAGAAACTCAAAACACTCCCTTGTTCTTCCTCAGGGATGAAACGGTGGAATAACTAGTTAGGGCCTATTCTAAATAGCTCGGGTTCCTCCCAGTGATAAAATTTAGCTTCAACGAGAAACTTATCTCTCTTTTGCTTGTCCCAAGTACTGAGGGTAATGCCCATGACTAGATAGTTCACAGTATCAACAAATCAAGGAGTTTTGGCCTCCACGGTCATCAGAAAATCTTCAGGAAAGGTCTCCCGAATACCACCAGCTAGAGTTGATGCCTCAATAGGGATCCTAGACAGATGATCCGCTACCACATTTTCCACTCCTTTTTTATCCTTGAATTCTAGGTTGAACTCCTGGAGTAGCAGAATCCAGTGGATAAGTCTAGGTTTGGTGTCCTTTTTAGCAAGCAAATGCTTTAAGGCTGAGTGATCTATATACGCCAAAACCTTAAATCCCAATAAATAAGATCGAAACTTTTCCAAAGCAAACACTATTGCAAGTAGTTCCTTTTCAGTAACAGTGTAGTTTTACTAAGGATCTGTGAGGGTCTTGCTAGTATAGTGTAAAACATGAGTTTTATCATCAACCCTTTGACCTAAGATCGCTCCCACAGCAAAGTCAGATACATCGCACATAATCTCAAAAGGAAGGGTCCAATTTGGTGCTTGGAGAATTGCTGAAGAAATGAGAGCTTTATTCAAGATGTAGAAAGCCTCACCACATCTATCATTAAACTTGAAGGCAACTTCCTTCGCTAAAAAGTCAAAGAGTGGTTTGGAGATTTTACTAAAATCTCTAATGAAGCATGATGAGACCACATTTGTAGGCTACTCGAATGCATAAATACCTAGATCTTAGAATGATGTCAACATGCACATAGCATACTTAGATTTATAAATAGATTAGTTTATAAAAATGCTTGCATGCATATTTTATACATTGCATTCACACGTAATAGAAGATAATATGCATTATTGTGACATGCATGCATTACATTCATTATTTTTTATTATCTTTGTAAATAACCTAATTTCTTTATGTTTTCTTTCCTGCAGAGTTCATAGCTTCAACACACCGCACCCACGCCACCAAACTTCTCACAACAGCACGGCTTCAATGCAATGCCTCCCCAACGATTTAGATTTACTTGTCGAGATTCACGGTGGGAGAAACAAATGGGAGAGGCGTTTAAAAGAAGAGGCACAGCGACCATTGAAGGGGCTTCTTCCTCGCTCTCCACGGTGGCCCTCTCGCCTGCACCGTGAACACTAAGCTCACATCGTGGCCTGAGCTCTCTCCACCGTCGATGTCGTAATCTCCCTCGACTTGTGGTGCTCTATGATAGAGGGCATCACCACCACCATCACCGCCGCCAAACCCACACCAACCCCACAGACATCACCGCAGCAGCCCCTCATAAAACCCACGGCCAGTCGCCCTCACCCGACCACGAAACCCATAGCCAAACCCACAACACCACCACACAAAACCCCCCCTCAGCCATCCATCTTCTTCTTCTTCTTCTTCTTCTTCTCCACGTGTCTTCCCTGCCACGAAAAAGAACCCAAAGTTGCAGCCGCCTCCTAGCTTCATACGGCCACTACAAGTGACCAAACTCACCGTCAACCTCATCGTTCTCCTCATCTCATGCCCATGACCTCCATACATCCACCAGCTGCCCTCCACGACAAGCGCGAGCACCTCCTACCGTCACTGTCAACCATCGTCCTTTGTCGCCAACCGGCCGTCGATGGCTACCTTTGGTCACGCCTCCACTGCCAAAGCGAAGCCCTCACCCCAAAGATCCTCCACAGCCATCCACGCTGCCAATTTGTCCCTCTCCATCATGTAGCCAAGCATAAGAGCAAATGCTCTGTTTCATATGATATTAAATTTTACATTTGAATGCCATTGCAGGAGTTTGCATTTTTAGATATTAATATGTTATGTTGTGGATTTTATGAGTATAACCCTCTTGTTTTGCATAACTACGATTCCAGCATATCATGCCATTGATTAGTTAGTCTAAAGGAAATCTTAACTTGATTTTTGAGGGAAATAAATAGTGAACATTGGATTTTAATAGTAATGAGTTTTAATAAGTCATTGCCTCCCTATGGACACGACCCGCTCTTCTCGAGTGGTTATATTTAATTATTTTGAAAGCGATTTTCCACCACTTTGATATTACTTCGATGAATCATTTTATGTGTAAAACGACAATGAAAGCGAAAACCATCTTATCAAATGGCGCCATTGCCAGGGAAGCAATGGGCCTAGTAAACTCGCAGGTAATTTTTCCTATCTGCTTTGAGTTCTAATTGCTATTATATATCCATTGATTTAGCATTTTTTATGTGCGAGGTACATTCTTGGAAGGAAGTGCACGAAACAGATGTACAATTTGGTGGACCTTGCTGCCACCTTAGACATAATCGTAAGAGTCTGTGGACCTTGATCCCACACGCATGGAGACGCACGGAGGACCATCTAGGAGGATTCTTCTTCTTAGCCTTTTGATTTTAGAGTAGACTCTTTAGGTTTAATTGAGTTATTTGTTTTCTCACCCTTATAATTTGGGGCCATTTTTCGGGGAGTGTCGATTCTTTAGATTCTAGGATTATTTTATGTGTGGTAGTTAGATATTTTGATTGTGCATTTATTTAAAAAAAAAAAATCTGAACTGCCTGCTAAAAGCTACATATCTATAGAGTGACCATTTAGGATTGAATGAGCAACATCTAGATTTTTTTTATTCCATTGCGTGCATTTTGCGTTGAAGAGTGCTAGAGCAAGGTACGTATCCCCTATCTCTCTACATTAGTTATCTACACAAACATTGCATCTGAACATAATTTAAGAAGACCACTAAACTAATTTGAAAAGATTAATCAAGTGGTCACATTGCTTCTCGAAAAGAAAGTAAAATATGCAAGAAGTGTTTGAATAACTTGATTGCGGTTTTCAAAAGAAAAATCACTTTTCGCGGTGTGATGCACACTTCCTACACTAAGCACACACTAGGACTTAGACCCTTAAGGCTATAGGCATCGATCTCTTTATCAGTGCAAACCCTCCTATCTCGCTTTGAAACGGTGGTATTAACTTTTGCTCGAGTGATTTGATACTCTAAAGAGGGGGACACCTTATAAAGGAATTCAAGGGTAGTTAAGAGACATTACTAACACATCGCCTCAAAGGAAGGGTTCACCCTACTTGCATCCCTTGGTTCCATCCTTGGAGTTCCTTTTTACTTGAGCATCTGAGAATATCATTGCAGCAAAGTGTACATCTCTAGAGCACTCGAAGGTCTATTTAGGGTGCGTAATTAATTGACAATTTGATTGGTCACCCAAAAGAACTAAAAGTAACCTCAACCTCTTTAATAGCCTTTGACCAGGAATCTCAAGTGCCTCACTTCTCTTATACCACTTGCGTGGGAACGGAGAAATACTGCCTTGACTCCATTTGGCCAAACTAGAAAGGTTGGAAGATGGCTTAAAGTGCTTTAACTCAACAAAAGACCTCTTGCCTCGTGTTTGCTTGGTGTATGTTTGGTAGGCGTTCTCTTAGAAATGTCTTCTTTTCAACCTTGAACCTGAGAGAATTATTAGGAAAGCCAACCAAGAAAGAAGAAAAATGGCTGAAGAAAGACCTGAAGAAGATATTAGGGTTGGTGAAAATCAGAGAACTTTGAGAGACTATTTCCTCCCTACAACCCACCAAGCCCTACCTATCCGAAGACCTGAATTGGATAATCCATATGAAATCAACAGTAGCACCATATCTTTGCTCCCCTCTTTCTATGGTACTGCTTAGGAGGATCCCTACAGGCATCTTGAGGAATTCACCGAGGTTTGTTCCATGGTGAAGCTCTAAGGCTTTACTGATGAAGCCCTGATGAGAACTCTAGTCCCTTTCTCCCTTAAGGATAAGGCTAAGCACTGGTATCATACCCTCGATGCAAGGGTAAATGATTGGGCCACCCTTAAGGGAGAATTCTTGAAAAAGTATTTTCATATGAATAAGACCAACCATTACAGAAGAGAGATTATGGGTTTTACTCAACAAGAAGGGAAGCAATTTTACGAGACTTGGGAGCACTTTAATGACCTTCTTAGGTTATACCCCCACCATCAGGTGCCAAGATGGCAGTTGGTCGAAAGGTTCTATAACGGATTATCTGAAAGGCACAAGCAAACCATCGATGCAGCCTGTGCAGGAACCTTCATGACCAAAACTGAAGATGAAGCTTGGGCATTATTTGAAACATTAAGTGAAAATTCCATACATATGTCATCTTCCTATCAAGAAAGAAAACCATCAATCTTGTAGAGGAAGATAGAGGCCCATGAAGTCAGGGCTACTCAGGATTTGGCTTATCAGATTCAATTGTTGAACAAAAACTTTGATAGGCTTTTAGCAAACCTCGACATGAACCCGCAAGCAACCTCTATCTTTCAGGCCTCAAGTGAATTCTCCATTTGCCAAAGCACAACACACGCCACAGCGGAGTGCCACCAAGCAAATCAATTCCCTGAGTTGATTCAAGCCGACCTGAACGTGGCCTATGGTTTCTACCCATCTCCTCGCAATAACCCTTATTCCAATACCTACAATCTGGGGTGGTGGAACCATCCAAACTTCTCATGGAAGCAAGGTGATGCTTCTAACTCAGGGAATACAAGACCCCTACCTCCTCAACCCATATATTGACCATCCTATGCAAACCCTCCTCAGTATAATCCTTCTGAGATGGATGAACTTAAAGCCATGATGAAAGCAATGCAAGAGCATCAAAATATGGTCATCCAATATCAGAATAAGATGATTACTGATATGCAATCCCAAATTGGGCATCCTATTGAGGCAATTAGGCAGCAGGACCCAGGGAAGTTGCCTAGCTCTTCTGAGGAGAACCCAAAGGGAAAGGGGGTCATATTCAGGGAGCATGCCCAAGCTGTGACCGTGCTGAGGTGTGGAAAGAAAATCGACAAGCCTGATAACACTCCTACGGTCACCTCTCAGGATTCCCCTCCTACATCAGACCTGACTTCCATCTCCACCAAGGAAGAGCCACACTACTCTCCCTCGCTTGAAATCACCCACCCTGAGGATGTCGTCATTCCACCACCCCTTTCTCTCCATGATGACTCCTCTACCTAGAAGCTGAGGTGCCCTATCCAGAGTACTTATCTACTCCTGGGGAATCTTTTGTTGGCTCATATGGAGCCAAGGATAGGACGGAGGAGATTATGGACACTTTCAGGAAAGTCCAAATCAACTTGCCTTTGTTGGAAGCTATCAAACAGATCTCGTCCTATGCCAAGTTTCTAAAGGACCTGTGCACTCAGAAGCACCGATTTAGGAGACAGGTCCAAGCCAAGGTCATCCTGCCTGACCATGTTAGCTCGGTTCTCCAACATGGAACACCCCCCAAAATGAAAGACCCAGGGGCCTCGTATATCTTAGTGGTTATAGGTAACCAACACATTGACGAGGCTCTCCTCGATCTGGGCACGGAGGTGAACATTTTACCGAACTCTGTCTATGACCTTTTGGGAGGAGGTGATTTAAAGCCTAATCCAATCATCCTCCAGGTCGCGGACAGATCATTTAAGACACCATGGGGATTACTGGAAGATGTCCTGGTGAGAGTGGAGGACTTCTTCCCTGTTGACTTTCTTGTACTGGATACTAACCCATCTAATAAGCCCACTAAGCCGTCCATTATTTTGGGACGCCCCTACCTGGTCACAACGAACGCCTCTATCAATTGTAGATAAGGGGCACTTAAAATGCACTTTGGGAACAAGAAGATCTGGTTGAATGTTTTTGATACCTACAAGCAATTCGGATTGGAAGATTGTTCCTAGATTGAGGTAGTTGATAAAATCATTGAAGAGACTACTCCAGCACTCTTATGTAGAGATCCCCTTCAAAATGTCATATCTAAGGACCATCCTCCAACTATTGATGAAACTAAAGGGGATATACCAGAATTAGAAGAGTTGCTGGGGGTACACACAGAGTCCCTGTCCCCACCTTGAACTGTGAAGGTAGATCCACTACCTAAGGCAGGGACATCTCAACTTAAACCCTCAATCCAAAAGACTCCTATGTTGGAGTTGAAACCCCTCCCGAGCACATTGAAGTATGCTTTCCTTGGGCCTAACGACATGCTCCCCATTATTATCTCGTCTGCATTATCTGAATCGTAGAAAGGAGCTCTGCTTGAGTGTTTATAAAGGCACAAGGAAGCAATTGTTTGGTTGATAGCTGATATTAAGGGTGTTGATCCCTCCCTTTGCATGCATCATATATACATGAATGAGTCCGTGAAACCCTTCCAAGACATGCAGAGAAGGCTCAACCCTAATATGCGGGAGGTTGTTAAAAAGGAGATTCTGAAATGGTTGGATGCAGGAATTATCTATCCAATTTCAGACAGTAAATTGGTCAGTCCTATACATGTGGTGTCCAAAAAGGCGGGAATTACTGTGGAAGAAAACGACCAAGCAGAGTTGGTGACCACTAGACCCTCAACTGGCTGGAGGGTTTGCATTGATTATCGTTGTTTGAACACAGCTACCCAGAAAGATCATTTCCCCTTACCATTTATTGATAGATTTTGGAACGATTGGCGGGGAAAAAGTACTTCTACTTCCTTAACGAGTACTCTAGGTATAATCAGATAGCCGTCTTTCCTGACGATCACGAGGGTACCACCTTCACGAGTCCGTATGGCACATTTGCATTTCGCCGAATGCCATTCGGGTTATGTAATGCTCCTGCCACTTTCCAACCTTGTATGATGGTTATCTTTCCTGACATGATCAACGAGTTTGTAGAGATTTTCATGGATGATTTCTCCATTTACGGGTCGTTGTTTGACCTATGCCTCTCGCACCTTGATAAAGTCTTAACCCATTGTGAAGAGGCAAAGCTGGTGCTTAGCTAGGAGAAAACCACTTTATGGTCCAGTAGGGCATTATTTTGGGGCATGTAATTTTTGAGAGAGGATTAGAGGTAGATACTGCAAAAACTGATTCCATCTCTAAACTTCCATCGCCCACCAATGTTCGTCAGGTTAGATCTTTTCTTGGCCATGTGGGGTTCTATAGGCGCTTCATTAGAGATTTCAATAAAATCTCTAAGCCACTTTGTGACCTGTTAGCGAAGGATGTTTCCTTCGATTTTGATGATAGATGTGGCGAGGCTTTCCAAGTCTTGAAGAAAGCCCTTATTACCATGTCGATTCTCCAAGCACCAGATTGGATCCTCCCATTTGAGCTAGCGTGCGATGCTTCTGATTTCACCATGGGAGCAGTCTTAGGTCAAAGGGTTGATGGCAAACCTCATGTGTTGCATTATGCCAGCAAGACCCTTACGGATCTTCAGCAAAACTACACGGTCACTGAAAAGGAATATCTTGCTGTAATATTTGCTTTGGAAAAGTTTCGGTCTTATCTTTTGGGATCCAAGGTTGTGGTGTTCACTGATCATTCTTCCTTAAAGTATCTTCTTGCTAAAAGTACACCAAACCTCGCTTGATTCGTTGGATTCTGCTACTCCATGAGTTTGACTTGGAAATTAAAGATAATAAAGGAGTTGAGAATGTGGTAGCAGATTATCTATCTAGGATCCCTATTAAGGCATCAACCCCTACTGGAGATATCCAAGAGACTTTTCCTGATGAGTCTCTGATGGCCGTAGAGTCCAAAACTCCTTTATTCACTGACATAGTGAACTATCTGGTCACCAACATTACCCCCAGTACTTGGGAGAAGCAAAAGCGAGACAGGTTTCTTGCTAACGCTAAATTTTATCACTGGGAGGAACTTGAGCTTTCTAGAATAGGATCTGACCAGCTTTTTTGTCGTTACGTCCCTAACAAAGAACAAAGGAGTGTTCTGAGTTTCTGCCATGACCTCCATTGTGGAGGGCATTTTAGTGGAAAAAAGACTGTCCATAAGGTTCTTCAGTCTGGGTTTTGGTGGCCCATATTATTCCAAGATGCACATACATATGTGGGTGCATGTCTATGTTGCCAGCAGATGAGAACCATCGGAAAAAGAGATGAGATGCCCCAACAACCTATTCTCCCCATTGAGATCTTTGACATTTGGGACATTGACTTCATGGGTCCCTTTCCTGTGTCCTTTGGATATGAATACATCCTTGTGGCTGTGGACTATGTATCGAAATGGATAGAAGCCATACTTCCGCAGACCAATGACCATTCCGTGGTCTTGGATTTTGTTAAGGCTAATATCATTTTCGAGTACGGGTGCCTAAGGACGATTATAAGTGATGGAGGACCTCACTTCAAGAATGTGCACTTCACAACACTACTCCAAAATTTGGGAGTCAACCACATGATAGCTACACCTTACCATCCACAAATGAGTGGACAAGTTGAAGTGTCTAATAGGGAGATTAAACGAATTTTAGAAAAAACTATCAGGCCCGATCGTAAGGATTGGTCGAAAAAATTAAATGATGCTCTTTGGGCCTACAGAACAGCATATAAGACTCCCTTGACATGTCTCCTTTTCATCTTGTCTATGGAAAGGCGTGCCACCTTCCCATTAAAATCCAACACAAAGCCTATTAGGATATTAAAAATGTTAACCTAAATCTAGATAAAGCGGGAAAGGCATGCATGCTAGAGTTAAGTGAGCTTGAGGAGCTTCGTAATAAAGCCTATGAAACTTCTCAAGCTTGCAAGCAACGTAAAAAGGTCTTCCATGATAAGCACATCATTAGAAAGACCTTTGAGCCCAACTAGTGGGTTTGGCTTTTCAATTCCAGACTTAAATTATTTCCAGGAAAGCTCAAGTCCCACTAGGATGGGTCGTACGTTGTTATCAATACCTTCCCTCATGGAGCTGTAGAAATTTGGAACCTTACTTTTGGTGCGAGCTTTAAGGTAAATGGCCAAGAAATTAAACCTTATGTTACACTTTCAGATGGGTGGGTTTCGGATGCACTTTGGCTTGAGGAGCCTTAGCTCTTCCCATTCTCTTCCTCAGGTGATATTCTTTTATGTCTTTATTTTTTTCCAATGAGGATATTGTCAGTCTTAGGCATGGGGGGTATAACCTAAGGATGTTTATAGCATTTATAAATATTTGCATGCATTTAGGATACGAGCATTAGCCAAAAAAAAAATCTCTTTTATTTTCTTCAGCTGAATTGGTTAGTCCCTAGCAGAAAATTTTTATCAAGGAGGTGTCATTGAAGATTTTCTTCTTAAATTATTTCTTAAGTTTAAAATTCAGTACATTTACTTCACTTGCACGTAGACTGGGTAATGAATCTTTGAAGAAAATCATTAAGCATTTCTAGTCTGCTGAGCCCTTGGACAATTAATGAGGCAAGCATACTATCATCTATTAGATCCACCTGATATTTGTGAGAAGAAAGTAGAGAGACAACTAGTGCGCTAAGTTTAGTATAAGAACTCTTAAGTTCTAGATAATAAGATGATGATACCTCAGAGTTAGTCATAGTTTTCGCTCTCTGTTCTTGAGTGCAAATAGTGTGTGAATTCCTAAGAGTCACCAAATAAGGCAAATACGCAGAAATTGAGTCCTAATAAAACTATGACTATAGTGGATGGTTATGACCATCCTTCATAGAATCCTCAGCTAAAGAAGGGTAATTGTGTTAAAGGACAAAAATACGATTATCCTATCTATTCTTTCCCGGTGCCAAGAGTAGGCAATTCCATCAAATAAGCTATACAATATCTTCTTGACCATCATCATCACTAACAATGCCTCATAAATAAAAGTATGCGTTGTTTTGTATTAGTAGTAGAAAAAAAAAGAAAAGGGAAAAAAAAAGACAGCAACAAAATAAAAGAAACATTTATATTTAGAAAAATATGAGAAAAAAAGACAGAAAAGGAAGAAGAAAAAGAAAAAAAGAGTCCAAGTTTGAAGTTTTATCTTCATGTCATTTCTTTATGTGTCAATATTTTTGAGGCAACAACAAAAACACCCATTGCGATCCACCAAATATGACCCATACCTATTTTTCAATATTTTTGATTACCTGAATACTGGCTAAGGACCTCTAACTTAGTTGTAGGGTTATTAGGACTTTACTTGTAGTATGAATGCTACGTAAGGCCACCAAACAGTGAGTACATTTACAAAATCAGGTAAGATATGTGATCTTAGAAAAGGAAGAAGAAAAAGAAAAAGAAAAGAAAGAGTGAGTTAGCGTAAAGGAATGCAAAGAGAGCATAGTTTTTAGCCTCTCTCTGGGTTGACTTGTTTAATAGTCTAGAGATCTAAAGTCTGTAGTACTAGACTACATGTAGCACCAGATGAATGTGAACCACCAAATATAAATCTATTCAATTCAGTATCTCCTACCTAAGCCAAAAAGATGAGGTCAAATTATAGATCATTTGCTACTTTATCCCCGAGGGAAGTAGATGCCTATCCCGATAGAATTTTATCAAAGGTTAAGTACAAACTTCAAATGAAAATTGACTTTCCACTTGGATCCGTTACCTAGGCTACTATCACTTTTCATTTGTCTGGATCTCTAAATTTTTGGAATAAGGAAAGAAGAAATCTTTGGTAACTTCCATCACTTTCCACTTTTGCTAGGGACTAGCAAAAACTAGGCATGAGGGCATTTGATGAGACCACATTTGTGGGCTAATCGAATGCATAAATACCTAGATATTAAAATGGTGTCTATATGTACATATCATATTCAAATTTTTAAATAGATTAGTTTATAAAAATGCTTGCATGCATATTTTATACATTGCATTCACATGTAATAGAAGATAATATGCATTACATGAATTATTGTGGATTATCATTGTAAATAACTCAATTTCTTTATGTTTTCTTCCCTGCAGAATCCATGACTTCAACTCACCGCACCCTCGTCGCTAGAATTCTCACAATTACATGGCTTCAACGCAACGCCTCCCCAATGGTTTAGATTTACTCGTCGAGTTGCTGGTTGAGATTCCTGGCGGGAGAAACAAACAAACCCAATCCTCTGCCACCGACCAGCCATTGACGGCTACCTTCGGTCACGCCTCCATTGCCAAAGCGAAGCCATCACCCCAGAGATCCTCCACGGCCATCCACGTCGTCAATTTGTCCCTCTCCATCACTTAGCCGGGCATAAGAGCAAATGCTCTATTTCATGTGATATTAAATTTTACATTTGAATGCCATTACGAGAGTTTGCATTTTTAGATATTAATATTTTATTTTGTGGATTTTATGAGCATATCCCTCTTATTCTGCATAACTACGATTCTAGCATATCATGTCATTGATTAATTAGTCTAAAGGGAATCTTAACTTGATTTTTAAGGGAAATAAATAGTGAACATTGGATTTTAATAGTAATGAGTTTTAATAAGCCATTGCCTCCTTATGGACACAACCCGCTCTTCTCGAGTGGTTATATATAATTATTTTGAAAGCAATTTTCCACTACTTTGATATTACTTCAACGCGTCATTTTATGTGCAAAACGACAACGAAAGTGAAAATCGTCTCATCAAAGTGCCTATAGAATCCAATGGGGCCAAGAAAAGATCCAACTTGACGAATATTGGTGGGCAGTGGAAGTTTAGATATGGAGTCAATTTGGCCTTGTCCACCTTTAATCCTCTCTCGTAAACTACATGCCCCAAAACACTGCCTTGTTGCACCATAAAATGGCTTTTCTCCCAGCTAAGCACCAGCGTAGCCTCTTTTTCAACGGGTTAAGACTTTATCAAGGTGCGAGAGGCATAGGTCAAATAACGAGCCATAGATGGAAAAGTAATCCATGAAAATCTCAACAAACTTGTCGATCATATCAAAGAAGATAGCCATCATTCATCTTGGAACATGGCAGGAGCATAACATAACCTGCATGCATTCGACGAAATGCAAATGTGCCATACGGACTCGTGAAGGTGGTACACTTCTAATCATCAGGGAAGACAACTATCTTATTACACCCAGAGTACTCGTCTAAGAAACAGAAGTACTTGTTCCCCACTAGTTTTTCCAAAATATGGTCAATAAAAGGTAAGGGAAATGGTCTTTCTGGGCAGTCGTATTCAAATAGCGATAACCAATACAGACCCTTCAGCTAGTTGAGGACCTGGTGGTAACCAGCTCTCCTTGGTCATTCTTTTCTACAGTGATTCCTGCCTTCTTAGGCACCACATGTATAAGACTGGCCCATTTACTATCTGAAATGGGATAGATAATGCCTGCGTCTAACCATTTTAGAATCTCCTTCTTAACAATCTCCCGCATATTGGGATTGAGCCTTCTCTACATGTCATTAAAGGGCTTCATAGACTCATCTACATATATATGATTCATGTAGAGAGAAGGGTCAACACCCTTAATATCAGCAATAGTCCACGCAATAGCTTTTTTGTGCCTCTATAAACACTCAAGCAAAGCTCCCTCTTGTGATTCAGATAATGCAGATGAGATAATGACGAGGAGCATGTCCTCAAGGCCAAGGAAAGTATATTTCAGCGTACTCGGGATGGGTTTGAGCTCCAACTCGAGAGCTTTTTGGATTGAAGGTACCAGCTGAGATGTCCCCACCTCAGGTAGTGGATCTACCTTCAGGGTCCAGGGAGGGGATAGAGACTCTGTGTGTACTCCCAACAACTCTTCCAATTCAGGCATATCCCCTTCATTTTTGTCAATAATCTGAGGGTAGTCCTTAGATATGACCATCTAAAGGGGAACACTATATAAAAATGCTGGAGTAGTCTTTTTAATGATTTCACTAACTACCTCAATTTGGGAACAATCTTCCAATCCAAGTTGCTTGTTGTAGGCATTAAAAACATTTAACCGGATTTTCTTGTTCCCAAAGCCCATTTTAAGTGCCCTGATTTACAATTTATAGAGGTGTTGGCTGTGGCCAAGAAGGGGCATCCAGAATAATGGATAGCTTTGTGGGCTTATTTGATGGGTCAGTATCAAGCACAAGAAAGTCAACAGGGAAGACGAAGTCCTCCACTCTCACAAGAACATCTTCTAGTAATCCCTGTGGTGTATTAAGCGATCTATCTGCAACCTGGAGGATGATAGGATTAGACTTTAAATCGCCTCCTCCCAACAAGTCATAGACAGAGCTCGACAAAATGTTCACCCCCATGCCCAGATCGAGCAGAGCCTTATCAAAGCATTGGTTACCTATAACCACTGAAATATATAGGCTCTTAGGTTTTTCAACTTGGGGGATGTTCCATGTTGGAGCACCAAGCTAATATGGTCAAGCAGGATGACCTTCACTTGGGCCTATCTCCTAGATTGACGTTTCTAGGTACATAGATCCTTCAAAAATTTGGCATGGGATGAGATTTGCTTGATAGCATCCAACAGTGGCAAGTTGATGTGGACTTGCCTAAAAGTGTCCATAATTTCATCCGTCCTATCCTTGGCTCCAGATGAGCCAACAAAAGATTCCCCAGGAGTGGATAGGGCATCCTCGGCTTGTGGGTGGAGGGGTCGTCGTGTCGAGAAAGGGGTGGTAGAATGACGACATCCTCCGAGTGGGTGATCTCAAGCAAGGGAGGGTAGTGTAGCTCTTCCTCGATGAGGGTGGAAGTCGAGGTCAGAGTAGGAGGGGAATTCTAAGGGGTGACTGTAAGAGTGCTATCAGGTTTGACAATTTCTTTGCCACTCCTCAACACTGTCACAGCTTGAGCGTGCTCCCTGAATATAATTCCCTTACCCTTTGGGTTCTCCTTAGAAGAGCTAGGCAACTTCCTCAAATCCCACTGCCTAACTGCCTTAGTAAGATGACCAATTTGGAATTGCATATCAGTGATCATCTTATTCTAAGATTGGATGACCATATTCTGATGCACTTACATCACTTTCATCATGGCTTTTAGTTCATCCATCTCAGATAGCTTATTCTGAGGAGGATTCATATAGGATGGCTGGTACAAGGGTTGGGAAGGTTGGGATCTTGCATTCCCTAAGTTAGAAGCATCACCTTGCTTCCATGCGATGTTTGGATGGTTCTGCCACCACGAATTGTAGGTATTGGAATACAGGTTATTACGAGGGGGTGGTCGGAAACCTTAGGCTGCATTCAGGTCGACTTGTATCAACTTAGGGATTGATTTGCCAAGTAGCACTCCACAGTGGTGTGTGTAGTGCTTTGGCAAATGGAGCATTCACTCGAAGCATGAATACTAGAGGCTGCTTGTAGGTGCAAGCCGAGGTTTGCTAAAAGCCTATCAAAATTTTATTTAACAATTGAATCTGATAAGCCAAATCCTGAGTAGCCCCGGCTTCATGGACCTCTATCTTCCTCTACAAGATCAATGGTTTTCTTTCTTAATAGGTAGAGGACATATGAATAGAATTACCACTCAAGGTTTCAAATAATGTCCTAGCTTCATCTTCAGTTTTGATCATAACGGTTCCAGCATAGGCTACATCGATGGTTTGCCTATGCCGTTCAGTTAAGTTGTTATAGAATCTCTCAACCAATTACCATCTTGGCACTTGATGGTGGGGGCACAACCTAAGCAGGTCATTAAAGCACTCCCATGTCTCGTGAAATTGCTCCCCCTCCTACTGAGTAAAACCCATAATCTCTCTCCTATAATGATTGGCTTTACTCATAGGAAAGTACTTCAAAAATTCTCCTTTAAGGGTGGCCCAATCATTTACCCTTGCATCAAGGGTATAATACCAGTGCTTGGCCTTATCCTTTAAGGAGAATGGAAATAAGGGCCTCATCAGGGCTTCATCAATAAAGTCCTAGAGTTTCACCGTGGAACAGATCTCAGTGAATTCCTCAAGATGCTTATAGGGGTCCTCCCTAGAAGTACCATAAAAAGAGGAAAGCAAAGATATGGTACTATTCTTAATTTCATAAGGATTATCCACTCCAGGCCTTCAGATAGGTAGAGCTTGGTGAGTTGTGGGTAAGAAATAGTCTTTCAAATTTCTCTGATTTTCACCAACTCTATTTTTTCCTTTTGGTCTCTCTTTCGCCATCTTTCTTCTTTCATGGTTGGCTTTCTTAAAGAGTCTCTTAGCTTTAGGATTAAAAACAAGATTTCTCCTAACTGAACGCCTACCAAGCATACAACAAGCAAACACAAGACAAAAGGTCTTTTGTCTTTTTTAAACAAATTAGGTTCTCAAACCAACTTCCCAGCTTGGCCAAATAGAGTCAAGACAGTGTTTCCCCGTTCCCCTTAAGTAGTATAAGAGAAATGAGACACTTGAGATTCCTGCCCAATGTCTGTTAAGGAGGTTGAGGTCACTTAGTTCTTATGGGTGACCGGACAAGTTTTTCAATCAAATTACACAACCTAAGTTGACCTTTGAGTGCCCTAAAGACTTACACCTTGTTGCAATGATATTCTCAAATGCTCAAGTGAACAGGTACTCCAAGGATGAAATTAAGGGATGCAGTAGGGCGAACCCTTCCTTTGAGGCGATGTGTTAGCAGTGCCTCTTAACTACCCTTTGATTCCTTTAAGAGGTGTCCCCCCTCCTTAGATTATTAAAGCACTTGGTCAAAAGTTAATACCACCACCATCACAAGATGATATAGGAGGGTTCGCACCGATAAAGAGATCGATGCCTTTAGCCTTAAGGGTTCATGACCTAGTGTGGTACCTACAATACATGCTCGGTGCAGGAAGTGTGCATCACATTGTGAAAAATAATTTTCCCTTTTGAAAATCGCAACCAAGTTGTTCAAACACTTCTTGTATATTTTAATCTCTCTTTTTCTTTTAACCTCTTTTCAAAGTTAAGGTAACCACTTGATTAATCTTTTCAATTCAAATTAAGTGGTCTTTTCAATTAAAGCTCAAATGCAATGCGTGTATAGATAGCTGATGCAAAAATATAGAAACTACGTAACTTGCTTTAGCATTCTACAATGCAAAGATGCACGCAATGTAGAAAAAAAATCTAGATGTTGCTCAAACATCCCTATATGATTGTCCAATGGATATATAGCTTCTAGCAAATAGCTCAAAATTTTTCTTTTTTTAATATAAGTGCATTCAAAGGAAACTAATTACTACAAACAAAAATTAAATAAGCCTAATATCTAAATAAATGGAGACACTCCTCCAAAAATTAGCTCCAAATTACAAGGACGAGAAAGTAATGAAATAGAGTCCAGAGAGTTTAAAACCTACTCTAAAATCCAATATACGAAAATAGAGAAATAAGAGGCAAAGACCTCCTCAAAGCCCTTCGTGCTCATTCACGTGCGTGCAATCAAGACCCACATACACTTGCGATTATACTAAAGATAGCGACAAGGTCCACCAAGATGAGTGTCTGTTGCATATTCCTTCTCCTCAAGAAGGTACCTCACACAGAAAAAAAAAATGATAGATCAATGAATATATAGTCCCAATTAGAAATCACGTAAATCGAAAAATACTTGTAAATATACTAGATCCATTGCCTCCCTGACAATGGCATCATTTGATAACGAGATTTCACTTTTACCAAGATAACAATAAGAATAATTTGTCATATTTTACCTGATGGAAATCTTATATCAAAAATTAATTATTTCTAACCAAGGTAGTTACATCATCTCCACGGGAAGAAATAAGCCCACAAAAAACTTGCAAATATTTTTACTAAGAAAGGTCACACAAATTGTCCACTCTTGTTGAAAAATTATTGCATGCACTAATGTTGAGAAGGGAGAGATTAAAAACTTCTATAAGCAATATATTTAACTCTCTCGAACTTCCAATCATACCAAGAGTGTTACTAAGTTAAATGAGATGTTTAATATCATCTAAAAGAAATGTTCATCTCATAATATTTAAAAAGAGAGACTTATAGAGAGAAAGGAATAGATAGCATGAGAAATAGAGAGAAAGAGAAGGGGTAAGTCCACAAATGCAACAAATAATATATCAATTAAAATAACAAAACGGTAATCTCAGGCAATGTAAATTTTAATTCAACTCAAAACAGGGGAAAGGAAGCGGGTGGTCGCAAGATGAGGAGGAGCAACGGCCAGGGGCAAGCTTTGACGAAGGAGGTCTGCGGGAGGAGAGGAGCGCACTAGTGGTGGTGTTGGGGTGTGGGACGACCGGAGGTGGCCGCTGCGCGTGGCCGCAGGTGGTGGTGCGTGGCCGTAGGTGACTCGGTCAAGGCCGGCCGACATCGAGGGTGGCAGCGTGGGCATCAGTGGCTTGAGGAGGTCGATCGGCGCGTGGAGAAGGACAGCGGTCGGCGTTGACAGGTGAGGCGCGGTCGATGGTTGAGCTACTGTTGCATGGAGTTGTGGCCGCGGCCATGTGCGGCCAGCACGAGAGGATGAAGATGAAGGCCTCGCGGTGGCGTGGCTGCTGCTGCTGTGCGTGGGTTGAGCGGAGAAGATCTAAACGAAGAAGGAGAGAAGATGGTGGCGCGGTGCTGGGTTGTTAGATTCTCGGTGATGGTGAAACAGAGAAGGAAGTTTGAAGGTGAAGAAGATGACGAAGATGAATGGGATGGATGGAGGTGGTGGAAGTCACGTGGTTATGGAAGGTTGTGGAGAAAGATATGTGTATCGCGGTGTCGCCGAAGATCGGTGCCGTCACCACCGACCTTCTGAGATGTTGCTGGTGTAGCCGTGATCGCGGTGGAAGAAGCTGGGGCTTTTTTATCCTCTGCCCTACGATCCTGATCCACAGTTGATCCCGCAACTTTTGAATATTTGCCAAACATAGTATGACCGCAATTGCAGGGTCGGCTGGCGAAGATCGCACCCGCAACTCAGTGCATGTGTTGAGATTAGTGGAAAAATTTCAAGTGTGGCCAGCTGCTATCTATTATTTTCTTTTCGATCCAATTATATTTCTTTAGCATGTG
Organism: Thalassia testudinum; assembly: GCA_037157565.1. Taxonomy (NCBI): domain Eukaryota; kingdom Viridiplantae; phylum Streptophyta; class Magnoliopsida; order Alismatales; family Hydrocharitaceae; genus Thalassia; species Thalassia testudinum. The sequence continues at coordinate 1,074,780 of JAZHRO010000033.1, read as the reverse complement.
TAAGGAACAACATATGTGCAAATGTAATGTCAAATCAAATATAATATTACATATGCAAAATAGATTATTTTTCATTTAAAAATTTAATCTAATTTTCTATTAATCCACAAACTCCTCGATAACCTAATTAATTATCTAACCTGTATTTAAGTAAATAATTAATCCACTAACATATAACAATCAGACATGGCGGTCGTCTGCAGAAACATGTTGGTGTGCCTTTCATAGGGAGGCTTAGGGCATCGGCACAATACGTGCAAGGCGAAGGCAACGATTGAGCATCAAGGGGGTCGTGTTCCAAGGGAAGGTCGTGCATGGGGGAAAAACCCTAGCGTGGCCACCCCTGTGAAAAACCATAAGGAGTAAGTGAGGAAGGAGGCCATGCAGGATTAGTCGCCAAGGGGGCATCCTCAGGCACGTGGTGTGCATGGAGGACGGTAGCCACCTTCGCCTCATTCCCCTCCGGCGATTGATGTGGACATCCCCATGTCACCGAACGTACTGGCAACGGAGAATATCCTCTAAGGTGCAATGACTGGGGAGGTCATGTGTGGGTCCTTGTCTTTGGAAAGATACGTGAGTTAGTAACCTCTCTTGCCCTATCCTCCTTTCTTTGGAAAGTTTCCAGCCTTAGTGTAACGTGGGTATTGGTGTTTGGCTTGTTGGATGGTGATATGGAGAGATTGAAGTTCAGAACCTCCGCCTTCGAAGACCTATCATTTTTATGGAGGCTGGTCTCCCCCTCCAACGACACACTACTGGAACAGCCACCGCAGAGGGTGGTGACCATCTGGGGACTACTCCTTGCACCTCCGTTCCGTAGCTGTTGTTGGTCAGGTTGTGGCGAGGTTTGGAGCAGTTGAGGAGGGCATGGCTATCAAGCTGGTGGAAGGAGATAGGAGTATGGTGCAGATGGAGGTGCTCTTGAGACATGGAGGTGGATTTCCATATCGTGCCATCTGGTGGTGTGGTGGAACTTCATCGTTGCTCCGGTTGGAGGTGCGGGTTCATCCGGTAGCCATTGGGAAACCGGATATGGGGGAGAGGGAGGCTGGCCGTGATGAGGGGGAGGAGATGCAATGGAGGCAGGTAGTGCATGAGACCATGGGAGGTGATTTTGGAGGAAAAAAAGAGAAAGATTGGAAGGGGTGACAGTGGTTCGGTGGCTGAATCGGCTGCATTGATGGAAGAGGGGGAGCATTCCAACGCTGTGGTGGTGCATGACAAGGGCAAACAGTGCAACATGCAACCTGACAATGTGGTAAATCCATAGAGCGTAAGTGGATCATGGACAATTTGCTGGGTTTACCTTTAAAGCTACTGAAGGCATGTCCTATGAGGTGGGATCCTCAACAAGGTGGCGGACAGTTCCAATGGTCGTAGTAGATATAATCCACAAAGCCGATGGTCGATACGTGCTTGATGTGGATGTGGTCGCCAATGTTTTGAGCGTCACTCGTACTTCAATTGGAAGAAAGGGGACGCATGCAGGAACATGTTAAGAATTCTATCATGGAACATGCGTGGGTTGCACAATAGAGTTAGGCATGGGGCGCTGGCTCTTTATTTAAGGGATTGGAGGGTTGATTATGGTTTGTTCCAGGAGACACATATTGACAGTGAGGAGCTATCAGGGTAGCAGCCACTTATGATGAACGGATTAGTGGGTCTTCGGTGTGTGAAGGCTAGTGGGAGGACGGGTGGTTTTTGCATTTGGTGGAAGAAGGAGGTTTTGCAGGTTACATATTGCTGGGCCGATTCCTTCGTCCTCACTTGCAAGTTTATCAGGAGCAGTGACAACTATGTTTTTTATATTTCATGCATCTATGGGCCATGTGTTTAGAGCTAGAGGCAGCGACTTTGAGAGGAGTTGATAACGGTTGCAGATCAGGTACAAGGAGGAGCTTGGTTGATTGAGGGTGATTTCAATGCCACGCTATCTTCCGTTGATAGACCTGATGGCCACACAGATTCGTCCACCTTTGGCTGGTGTCAGAACTAGATCTTCTTGATCTTCCTATGTCTGGATCTATGTACACACGGAGGAATGGCAGTGGTCAAATGTCCAAGATAGACAAATTCATGTACAACGTAAATTTGATGGGATCCTTCTAGTTGGCTTTGGTGGTGGCCTTCGAGTGACCATTTTCTGATCATACGCCTAGCTTATGGGAGAGTAGGGAAGGACTCAGAACAAATACATATTTTAAATTCCAGAGATCGTGGTTGAATGAATTAGGTTTTAGGGAGATGGTCGCCTCTTGGTGGGAGACTCAGCAGATGCAGTGGGATGGCCACACAACACCTTACTGCAAAGCTAAAGGGTTTGCATCATCTTCTGTTTGAATACTAGAAGTCCAATGTGGTCTGTAGAAATAGAAAGAGGAAGGAGGTGCTGAATGGACTAAAACAACTTGATGCCAAGGAAGAAAGTGGGTTGCTATCAGAAGAGGAGATACAACAAAGAAAAGAGCTTCGATCTGTCGTCTCAAAAGAAGATCTGTAGCATGAAATAGAATGGTGCCAGCACTCTCATCAGTTATGGTTGAAAGAAGGTGATGCACACACTAAACTTTTCCATGGTTTTGCTAGTGCATGTAGAAGATTCAATCTCTTGTCAGCATTGTCACATGATAGGCACAGGGCAGAATCTACACAAGATATGTGTGACTTGGCAAGTGGCTATTTTTTTGATACCACCCATACAGGACTGAGGGGAGAGTGGCATCTCAACACCTTAGATATGCCATGTCTGGGGGAGGAATATGGAGACAGGCTGTGTAGGCCTATTAGGGAAGATGAGGTGGTTGGTGCTTTGAAGGGCCTTAAGGTCTAGGGATCCTCAAGATCGAATGGGTTGTTATGACCCGATCCCAGATCCCTACAGAACCCGATACCGGCTCACCTCGACTAATCCCAAGACCTAGTCGTCCAAGGAGAAATAATCAAAAAGTAGGAAATAATTCACATCCACTCATGCAATGTAACTAAGCAGAAAGAAAATAAGAGACAGTAAAAGAAATAGAGCGAATAGTCTACCAATACTACAGGTCATCACAACTACGACAGAGAAAAGTACAGTGAAAAAGTACTGAAACAGTATTACATAGAACGAAAATACTCACTACTACAACAGAAGCTAGGATAACAGTAAGAAAATGCAGCTAAGGCTGGGCTCGACTGGGCCCAGCTCCCTCTGTAGCAGGTGATGCTAGCTACTCAACTCCCTGACCTAAATAAGGTTGTAAAATTTTCGAAGTCAGCGAACGCTAAGTAGAGTGGTAATTTAGCCATTCACATGTAATTAAGACAAGCTATTAATTTGTGCAATTAACTATCCATTTTCATTTAGTTCAACTAAGTACTTTTAATTTGTTGTTCCTTTATTCACTTAAAATCATTTCTTGATTTGGTTTGTTGCTCATGAGAACGATCTTGATTGTAGTCTTTTCCATGATGTAGGAGGTACACATGGTGCTCTCCTGGTCGGGAGAGTCCCCCGTGGTAATACTACACCCAGTCAACTACCCTGAGGTCACGGTGGCGACGTAGCGGTGATTATGGCACGCGTGATAAATGCATGGGTAGCTATCCCGCACTAGCACGTAGTCAGTCGTTTCCGCTAGCAGGTACGCCTAAAGGTACAGCACAGAATAGTACAGGGCTTTACCCTCTCAGAACATAACAGAACAGGGGTCTCGCCCCTCCACAGTCCGCTTACCCTCGTCCAACTATCCCGATTTTCCCAGTGGACCTAACAAAAGTCGATGTAGGGCGGCTAGCTCTAACCTCGGGCCCCCTGGGGCGGCTAGCTCCCTCCCTACACTAAGTAGCTCACCTCGGTACCACGTACACAAGGGCCAAAAAGAGTTGGTGTAGAGTGTTTAGGCCTAGCCCCGAGGCTCAACCCAACGGGCGGCTAGTACCCCTCTACACTAAAGGGATAGTGGCTCTCCTTGGTACCACATACACAAGGGCCAACTCACTTCCCTTCTACAGGAGTTTTCCTCCTAATTCCCTGTAGGGTTTATGCTGGTATTCCTTTCATTTCATATTCCAAACTTTCAGATCTTTCTATTTACATTTTCGATTCCATTTTTAAAACAGGCAGCTCGTGGTTTTCTAATTGACAATGCATCATATTAAATAACCAGTACATTTGCTACCATTTAAAGTTTTACAGGCATCTCAAGTAAATAGTGTAGTTCAACCATACTCATTTTTTCCTTCCCTAGGGTTCATTCTCATCCTAGGGTTCTACATGTACCTCAAGTATACAGTATAGCTCAAACCATACTCATCTGCTCCTGCCCTAGGGTTCATACTCATCCTAGGGTTCATTCAAGTTATTCTAAGCATGCAATTCATTTATTTAAATCATAATATTAATGTAAACCACTCTACCGACAAACACAGGAGGAATGGGGGCTCGTATCGCAAATCCCGTCGCCTCCGCAGCTCCCGTGTACTCGACTGGCTGGAGACCTATACAATTAATTGACCGCATCCAATGAATCCAAAATCGTATACAAGTGACACTAACTCATAGAGAAACTCAAGCAAAAAACAACGGTACTTCGTTTGCGGAAATCCGATTCCATATGGGCCCTAAATGGGCCAAAAACACTCATATTGTCCAAAATCAGACGTCTGTACTCACCCTGGTTTTCCTACGGCTACCTCGGACGTCCGGACCTTCCTTCTGGTCGTCTGAGGTGAGTTCCAGATGTCGGACCTTCCTTCCGGTCGTCTGGAGATACGATCAGACGTCTGGTGATATGTCTAGATGTCCAAAAGTACCTCGAAGGGCACACCCCGCACCTTTCCAACACCTTGCCCCCTGCGTACGTACGTGCAGCTAAAAAAAAATGGACAAAATCCCTACGGTAAGGCCTGCATGGCCATAAACTGCACAAAAGCACGTACCTTAGCACTGAGCGTGCTTTTAGACGTCCGGCTTCAGCTCTGGACGTCCTTCTGTTACTCCAGACGTCTATATGATGCTCCAGATGTCTGATACTGGAAAATATCCAGTACGCAAAACTCTCCCGCGAGCTGTTTACTTCGCGAGCTTGCCTGCAGGAGCTGCAGTAGTGCCTCCAGCAGCTGTAGGTGGCCAAGGCTCCTGCTCGCAAGCTCCTCGTCCTCACTCGTACCCTCGACTCCTCCCGCACGATCCCCTCTGAGCTCTCGCGACTCCCTCGCGAGCTCCTTCTCTCTAGCTCCACCCATGCTCTCGCTCCCCTCTCCTCCTCCTCCGCGTCCCATCTCTCTCTTCTTCCTCTCCTCTCACCGCGCTAGAAGGAAAGGAGGAAGGTGAAGGATGGAGGTGGTGGCTGGTGGAGATGGGGAGAGTGGCGTGGGTGAGGGGGGGTCTAAATAGGAAAGGGTTAGGGTTTGGGTGAGGAAGGAGGAGGTGTGCGTATGCTGCATGCACGCAAGAAAAGGAAAACAAAGTACTGTTCTTCTACTTTTAGACGTCTGACACTCCATCCAGACGTCTAGGCAGGTCATACGTCTAACGGCTCATCCAGACGTTTTAAACAACCCAAAAAGGCAACGGGTCATTTCAACATAACAAACTTAAAGGATGTTTCATCCTCGAAACTTAAGCCAAGTACGGTGCGGAAAAGTAGCGCATAACAAACTTAAAGAGGATCAAAGTAGGTCTAAGAAGGCGTACCCTCAAATAGCTCTGGGTACTGTTCTCGCATTGCCGCCTTAGGCTCCCAAGTGGCCCCTTCATATCGCTGGCTTCTCCATAGGACTTTCACCAGTGATACCAGCTTCCGCCTCAGACTCCAGATGTCTCTATCTAATATCTGTACTGGCCTCTCGGGATAGGTCAGGTCGTCTCCCACCTTGACGCTCTCGTGGCTCAAAACGTGGCTAGGATTGGTGACGTACTTCCTGAGGTTGGACACGTGGAACACGTCGTGCACTCCAGAGAGCTGGGAAGGAAGGGCAAGTCGGTAAGCAACGATTCCATCCCACTCCAAAACCTCAAAGGGTCCCACAAACCTCGATGCAAGCTTCCATTTCACCCCAAAACGCCGCAAGCCCTTCATGGGCGAAACACAGAGAAAGACATGATCCCCAACCTCGAACTATACCTCCCTGCTCTTCCTATCGGCATAGCTCTTCTGCCTGCTCTTGATAGTGCAGAGTCGCCTGTGAATCTGCTCTATCACCTCCTGACTCTGTTGAATCAGCCTGGGGCCAACCTCCCACTTGGTCCCCACCTCGACCCAACTCAAGGGTACGGTACACCTCCGTCCGTACAGAGCCTCGTAAGATGCCATGCCGATGCTCAAATGATAGTTGTTATTGTACACAAACTTTGCCAGGGAAAATGCTCCTCCCAGGAGCCTCTCCAGTCTAGTACACAAGTGCGTAGGAGGTCCTCGAGTGTCTGTATGGTGCGCTCTGACTGCCCGTCGGTCTGGGGTTGGTAGGCGATACTGAACCTCAAATGGGTCCCTAATGCCTACTTAAACTCTGCCCTAAAGTAGGAAGTAAAAGGAGTATCCCTGTCAGATATGATCTTGCGAGGGACTTCGTGCAGACACACCACATCTCTGATGTATCTCTCTGCTAGTTGTGCTGGCCCAAAAGTGACTCGGATCGACAGGAACTGTGCCATCTTCGTCAACCGGTCTACTATCACCCAAACTGTGTCATGTCCTCGCTAGGTAACTGGTAGACCTACCACTATGTCCATGGTGATACTCTCCCACTTTCACTCTACCACAGGAAGTGGCTGTAATGGCCCTGCAGGCCTTTGGTGCTCGGCCTTCACCTGCTGGCATACCAAGCACTATTGGACAAATTCACCAACATCCCACTTCATCCCTCTCCACCAGAAGTTGCGTCGCAAATCATGGTACATCTTTGTTTTTCCGGGATGTATGGTGAACCGGGATCCGTGCGCCTCGGTCAAGAGCTCTCTCAACAACTCCTTGTCTCCAGGAACGCATAGGCATCCCCTTATGGGCAGTATCTCGTCTAAGAAGGAAAAGTCTCCTGGGTCCCCTGTCAACACCCTATCTCGCAGTGTCTCTAAGTATGAATCGGCCATCTGCCCTGCAATGATGCGGTCTATCAGTTCTAGTCGTGCCTGTCGCGTCACTGTCACTGCCTCGCAGTACCCCGGTGACTCCCGAGGTCGCCAACTACCCACCTCTTCCATGAGTTTCCAACTCTGTGCCTGCAAACTAGCTGAAACGTCGGTTTTGTTTTTGTTATAACGTTGTAGTAAAGCCGGTTATTGCCAACATTTCAAATATAAATTTTTTTACTCGGAAAATGAAAGAGTTCCCGAGGTCGAACTCAGGGAGCAAGTCGTATTCTAGAGATATACATGTTTCTTTTACAAAATAAAGAGAGAGGGAAAGAATTTGTTGTGATGTTCTTCTTTCTTTCTCTTTCTTCAGATCTCCTTGTTCTTCTTCTTCTTTGGTTTTCTGCCTTGACCTCTCTTCTTCTTCTTTGGTTTTCTGCCTTGACCTCTCTTCTTCTTCTTCTGCAATCGTAGTGATGCTCTTCTTCTTCTTCCTGCTGTTCCTGCGATCGTGGTGACCTCTCTTTTTTATGGCTGCAGAGCTTCTGCCTTCAGCTACTAAGTCTTCCTTCCTTCTTCTTCTGCTTTGGCCGTTGCTCTTCCTTCTTCTTCAGCCTGCCTTCTGTGTTGCTCTGGCTGCTGACTTTCCGTCGTCTGACCCGGTGCTTCGACGACTTAACTGAGCAGTTGCTACAGTGCAGCTCCTTCTTCTTCGCCTGCACTTCTTCTTTTGCCTGCACACTTCAGAGTTTTTTTTTTTGTCAAGAGGCAAAACCTACTCTACCCCCCTCCCCCGCGTCTCTCTTTCTCTCTGAAATCACTCTTCGGAAGCTCTCCCAGAGCGCTACCGGGTAATCGGGTTCGGGTCAGGCCCGGGTCCAGGCCCACCGGCGTGCGGTGGTGGGCGAGGAGTGCAGGTCGGTTTAATCGGGTCGGGCCAGGTCCGCGGAGCGTGGTCACGGACGAGGCCGGGTCGGGTGAGAGGGACCTCACCCCGTGGTCAGGAGGCAGACAGCATAAGGCACTTTTTGCCTTTATGCGTCCGCGCGCCTCCGAGAGGTTCCGAGGTGGGACTAAATGTCCCACCCCAATTGAGCGCCCGTCGCGGAGGGAGCAGTGGGCGATCGTGTCTTCACGCGCGGCCTTCGCCCCGTCTGCGAGCCTGGGACGTTTCGCGGAGACTCCCTGCGCAACCTGGGAGTCGAACCTGGGCGAAGGCGTGCCTGCACCTGCAGGTGAAGGAGCTCTGCCTGCTCAGTAATGGCGACGGCGGGCGAGTCACCTGGTCACAGAAGAACGGCCTCTCGGCCAAATCAGACAGGCGGGGGACCTTCGCCGTGGCACGGCGAAGGTGGTCAGGGGGTCTGCAGGGGGCGTGATGGAGCCAACAGGTCGTCCCAGGTCAAACTGTGAGCGAAGAAGTGGGTGTGTTCGGTGGATCTGCAGAGGGTGTTTGGTGGGAAGTGGAGGGGCGGAAGAGGATCAGGGTGAGGAGGCGGAGGTTCTGCGGTGGTCGGCGAGCCGTGTGGGTCGCTGAGGTGATGGGCGCGGCTCGCCGGAGGGTGGTCGGAGGCGGAGAGGGTGAGGGTGAACAGGAGCGGTCGAGGGTTTAATTGACTAAATTGAAAGCGGGGAAAGAAAGAGGAGAAGAAGGGGAGTAGGTCTAACTTACTTGCAGGGACGAAGGGGGAGGAACAGGGCGACAGTCGTATCGACTGTCGCCGGAGAAGATGATGCTCAGGGAGAGGGGCGACGGCGAGCAGAGAGCCGGAGAGGCGCCAGCTGGGTGCGGCGTGGCGCGGGAAGAGCAGGGGAGGAAGTCTCTGCTGCTGGTATTGCGGCAGAGCGAAGAGGTGGAGGGGGAGGAAGCCGCCGGAGCTGGTGAGCGTCTGCCGGAGGAAGAAGAGAAGAAAGCTGGGGGTTTTCTCCGTCAGATCCAGGCTGCCCTGGTCGGTGGAGCAGCGGGGGGTATTTATAGGGATGAAACAGGGAGGAAGGCGGAGGGAGACGACGTGTCTCCCTCGCCGGAGAATGGTCGGAACACGAACCCATACCGTCCGTGCGTTCGCACGGCCGGTATGGGGGGCTACAATGACCATGGGGGTGCCCCTGCGACGGCTGACGACGCAGGGCACCCCCGGTATACTTGCCAGGTCCCCTACCTCACCCTGCGCGGCGCCATGCTCCGCGCAAGGTCGCCGGAGCATGGTGCTGGCAGGGTTTTGCAGGAGGGACCTGATTGCAAAGAACGAAGGAGAGTTAGGGGCCAAAATGCGAGGGTTCAAAAGTTGAGGGCCAAAGAGTAAATATATGAGGACCAAAGTGTAAAGTCGGTCAAGGAGGTTTCTTCTTAGGCTCAAGTTTTTATACATGACTAATTAGGACCTAAGGAATCTGATGGTGAATTTCATTTTCATATTAAACCTTGTTTGACCGGTCAATTTGCGTAAAGACCCAAATTAAGTTATTAATTGGGCATGGTTCTCAATGTAGGTCAAAATGGGTTCTAAAGGCCAAATTGAAGGTTCTAAACCCTAGAGATTATTTTTCTATGAATTTTAGAGGGTTTATTCTATTTTTACTTTGCCCCGAACCTTGTGAATTGAAGCGGGTTGTTTTAGGGTTACAGATTATCATTTGGTTCCTTGGAAGTGCCGTAGCCCTTGCTAGATCATCTCATCCCACTTTTATTCTTATTAAGCTGTTTTGACCTGTGTTTGGGCCCAGAATTACCCTGTATGCAGATTATACTGGTAAAATTGCACTTTTACCCCTCATGACTGGTTTTCTTCTCGAACTCAGAATTCTCTGAGTTAAGCCTTTCCTTGAGATATGTAGGAGCTTTTATCCTTTGTATTGGGTCAAAATGAGCTAGTTATGGCTCATGATGAGGTTCTCATCATACCCCCATGCCTAGCTTTTGCTAGTCCCTTAGCAAAAACTTAAGGTTTCAACCCTTGTTCTAGACCATGAAGTTTTTAATGGTTTGAGATAAGTGCCTTTTTTATTTGAGCATAGATTAGGTTAGAATGCTGACCATAGGCCTAAAAGGTACTCTAGTACCAATCAAGATCCAAATCTGTCTAGCCTTAGCCTCAGTCTTTTAGCAAAGGTTTTTAAGGCCCGCAAGAACTAACCTAAGGTTTATTGGACTTCGTGGTTAAAGCACCCGTGCTTGAAATGATTTTAGCCCTGGCCCAGTTCGCAGTGCGTTTTGTAAGAGAGAGATAGAAAGTTTTTTTCTGTTTGGAGAGTTTTCTCTCTCTTTTTCTTTTTAGTTCTAGCCTAGGATTGGCTTTTCAACACGGTCTGTATCAGATTCCTTGCTCCCATCATCAATCCTCAAGGGTTCCTGGCGATCGATGCTTCGAGATAGCACCGCCCATGGCAACCCCCGGAACCCTGGCTATTGAGATTTCGAGATAATCCCATCCATGGTATTCCGTGGCCGAATCCAGACCCTGGCAATTGACACTTCGAGATAATGCCATCCATGGAATCTGAACCAGCAGAGTGCTTACATGCCCCCCGTAGGATATGTAAATATCCTAAGAGACAAGCACCGAGGAGATGATATTTTGTTACGCATCTTCGAGGGGATTTCCCGCCTCTCCGCGCTGGGAACTCGTCCAAATCAACTTGTGTTGATCGGCCATTCCTATTCTAGGTGTTCTTTTCAGATTTTTGCGACGCTTCTGCGTGATTCTGATTTTTACGCTTACTGAACCAGGCTGTGTGTGAGATTAGGGTGCTTAGGTTACTGAGTCCCGTAAACCAAAAATTAGTTAACGAGGCCGAATACTCCCTAAGCCTTAGACCTAATACTTCAGCTTTTCATTTTCCTCAACCTCTTGAGGAGTGTCCAGATCTTAATGGGTACTAAGAGTCTATTCAAGAATGCCTAAGGTTTGCATTCTTACTAATCTTATTGTGCACTTTTCAGTTATTTTCTTGAATGAGGTCTAGAACTTAGGTTAATTCCTTAGTTCCTTACTAATGACTATCACTTTTTCTCATAATTTTGTGCTCCTTTTTCATTTTGTTTCTTTTCTCCTTCACAAAATTTTCCTTCTCCTCTTCTCCTCTTATTCTTTTTCGAAGAATTTTTTTAATTTTTATGGTATTTTTATTTTTTTATTTTTTTTATTATTATTATTATTATTATTTATTTTTTTTTTGGCATATGTGAATTTTTTGTTTGAAACCTTTTCTTACACGTTTTTGCACTTTCCTACCCCCCCATGCCTAAGATTTGCAATGTCCTCATTGTAACCTAGGGGGTCTTAGTTCATTCCTTAAGACAGAAATTTGGATGAGTGAATGGGTCGGGTTGAATTTTTGCGGACGATTTCAAATCCCAGATGCAAACATCTGAGTTGGGGTCGGCTGTCTACAAGGGTGAACTTCGAGTGCTGAAAGGTGTCAGAACAAGTTTCAGGTTTTCAAAGAGAATGACGGGCTGCCTCCCGTTAAGCGCTGAGTTTTACGCCATCGGCTGGGCGCAATAAGCTCAAGGGGAAAGGAGGATATAAGATGCCTCAGCCAAATCAGTAGAAGTTACATCAATGAACGGCTTGAGTCTTTGACCATTCACGATGAAAGGTTCAGAATCGTGGCTGAGTGGACTGATTTCGATTGCTCCATTTCCAAAAACCTGTCGGACCAAATATGGTCCGACCCACTTAGATCTCAGTTTTCCTGGGAAGAGTTTGAGTCGGGCATCAAAGAGTAGGACCTTTTGACCAGGATGAAAGATCTTTCTCGAGATGTGTTTGTCGTGGAAGGCTTTAACCCGCTCCTTGTAGATTTGCGAGTTCTCGTACGCGTCTATGCGCAATTCATCGATCTCGCTGATTTGGAGTTTTCTGTGGGTCCCAGCCTTAGAAAGATCCAGATTACAGTTCCGTACTGCCCAATAGGCTTTATGCTCCAGTTCGACGGGAAGGTGGCATGCCTTTCCGTACACCAATCTAAAGGGAGACATGCCCAATTGGGTCTTGTGGGCGGTCCTATAGGCCCACAATGCTTCCGGAAGTCGGGACGACCAGTCCTTCCTGTCAGGTCGAACAGTGACCTGCAGGATTTTCTTGATCTCCCGATTCGACAGCTCAGCTAGACCATTAGTTTGGGGGTGGTAAGGAGTAGAGATTCGGTGAGACACCCCGTATTTGGTCATCAGTGACCTAAACTGAGCATTTGTGAAATGGGTCCCCCCATCAGAGATTATTGCACGAGGAATCCCGAACCTTGAGAAAATGTGTTGATGAATGAATTTGAGAACGATTTTGTGATCACAGGTTCGGGTCGGTATGGCTTCGATCCATTTGGACACGTAGTCCACAGCCAACAGAATGTATTCGAAACCATCCGAAACAGGAAAGGGGCCCATAAAATCAATCCCCCAAACATCAAAGATTTCGCATACTAGAATCGGTTGCATAGGCATCATGTCGCGATGGCTCATGTTGCCCAAAGTCTGGCAACGACTGCATGCCTTGCAATGACTGTATGCGTCTTTGAACAGTGTGGGCCAGTAAAAGCCGCACTGGAGGACTTTTGATGCGGTTTTATGCCCGGCAAAATGGCCACCGCATGCCTGGTCATGGCAGAAAGAGAGGATATTGTTGACTTCCCCTTCCGGGACACATCTCCGGATGATCTGATCGGCACCTATGCGGAAGAGGTACGGGTCTTCCCAAATGTAATACTTGGCATCGGAGCGTAATTTGTCTTTCTTGGCCTTCGGCCAATCGGACGGGATCTGATGAGATGCCAAGTAATTTACAATATTAGCAAACCATGGAAGGCTAGTACCAATAGTCAGCAGGTGCTCATCGGGAAAATGCTCAGTGATGGGTCCGGAAGGGTCTATCATTTCAGAAGGAAGACGGGACAAGTGATCAGCTACCACGTTTTGTTTTCCCGCTTTATCGCGAATCTCGAGGTTAAATTCTTGCAACAGCAAGATCCATCGGATCAATCGAGGTTTCGCGTCCTTCTTTGCAAGGAGATGCCTCACAGCCGTGTGATCCGAGTATATGATGACATGGGAACCCAGAAGGTATGATCTGAACTTCTCTAGGGCAAATACTACAGCTAGCAGCTCTTTCTCAGTAACTGTATAGTTACGCTGAGCCTCATCGAGTGTTTTGCTGGCGTAGTAAATGACCACAGGTTTCTTGTCATTTTTCTGCCCCAAAACCGCTCCTACAGCGAAGTCGGATGCATCACACATGATCTCAAAGGGTTGAGACCAATCAGGGGACTGTAGGATCGGGGCCTGGGTGACTCGGTCACGCAGGATTTCAAATGCTTGAGTGCATTCCTTGGAGATTTTGAAGGGAACATCCTTGGAGAGAAGAGTGGTCAGGGGGCGTGCGATTTTTGAAAAATCAGGGATAAATCGTCGATAAAAACCGACATGCCCTAAAAAGGATCGGATGTCCCTGATCGAGCTAGGCATAGGAAGGTGAGAAATCAGATTAACCTTAGCTCGATCCACTTGGATACCTTTCTCCGAAATTGAGTGTCCCAGGACAATTCCCTCAGGCACCATGAAATGGCTCTTCTCCCAAGAAAGAACCAAATTCACGTCGATGCACCGCCTGAGTATCTGGACCAAGTGTTGGAGGCAATCGTCGAATGATGCTCCGAAAACTGAAAAGTCATCCATGAAGACTTCCAGATAATCACCTACCATATCTGAGAATATGGCAAGCATGCATCGCTGAAAAGTAGCGGGTGCATTGCAAAGACCGAAAGGCATCCTTCGGAAAGCGTATGTTCCGAAGGGGCAGGTGAATGTGGTCTTTTCTTGGTCCTCAGGATGGATTGCCACCTGGTTATAACCGGAGTACCCGTCAAGAAAGCAGAAGAACCTATTTCCCGCTAGTTTTTCGAGAATTTGATCAATGAAGGGTAGTGGGAAATGATCCTTCTTCGTGGAGGAATTGAGTCGACGGTAATCTATACAGACTCTTCACGAGTTGGCTAATCGGGTAGGAATGATTTCTCCGGTCTCAGTCGTTATAGTGGTGAGTCCTGCCTTCTTAGGCACGACCTGAATTGGGCTCACCCAACGACTATCGGAGATCGGGTAGATGATCCCGGCATCTAACCACTTGATGATCTCCTTTTTCACGACCTCCTGCAGATTGGGGTTTAAGCGTCTCTGCATTTCACGAGAAGGTCGTGTGTCCTCTTCTGAATAGATATGATGAGTACAATAAGAGGGACTTATTCCAGTCAAATCATCGAGGGTCCATCCGATGGCTCTGCGATGTTGCTGGAGGACAACAATCAGACGGGATTCCTGTTCAGGACTGAGGTTGGAATTGATGATCACAGGAAGGGTCTGATTAGAACCCAAAAAGATGTATTTCAAATGAGCAGGAAGGGGTTTCAGTTCGAGGATGGGGTTTTCAGCAGCAGCGGGTGGTTCAGTATAGATGTGAGGTTCAAGGGTGGGAGTTACTAGGTTGTTCACATCTGGATTTGACTCCTCTGTTTGCGGGTCAAGATCCTTCTGTGGTTGATGAGGAATACTCAAGTCATTCTGGAGGTGTGATTCATCAACCAAAGTCTTGATGTCACAAATTTGCTCGATGACGCCGCAATTAATTCCTTGTTGGGCCTTAAATATATCAATTTTTAGTGTTTGATCTCCAAACTTAAGCTCTATTTGGCCCTCCTCACAGCTGATGTTGGCTCTAGCAGTAGCCAAGAAAGGTCTCCCTAGAATGATTGGTGTATCCCTAGGGTTCTCAGGTGCATCCATGTCTAAGACTATAAAGTCCACTGGAAAATAGAAATCCCGCACTCTCACGATAACATCCTCGAGAATCCCTTTTGGTGACTTTATAGATCGATCTGCTAATTGTAATGTCACCTCGGTTGGTTTCAGCTCAGATTCTTCCAGATGGTCAAGTAAGGATGTGGGTATCAGATTTATAGATGCACCTAAGTCTAACAATGCTCTATCAAATTGGGTACCACCTATCTTACAGGAGATCAGGGGAGTTCCAGGATCTTTTGCCTTGGGTGGGAGTCTACTAAGGATTACAGAGCTGGCTTGCTCTGACAGAACAATTGGGCTCCCTCCCTTGGTTCGCGGCTTACGCTGGGGTGTACATATATTCTTTAGAAATCGTGCGTAAGCTGGTACGTGGTGGATTGCATCCATCAAGGGGATGTTTATGTGGACCTGCTCAAAGAGCTTGACCAGGTCCTCCTCAGGGGCCACGGGTTTGGTGGTCTTCTTTCCCTTGGTCAGGGCCTCGGGAAACGGGATCTTGGTTGGTTCCTCTAGGATAGGTCCAGGTTGTGGGTCTGGAATAGCAGTACCTTGGCTAACTATCCTAGGGTCATGGTTATCAGGCTGGGAGTGGTTTGGATAGTGCGGGTCCTGAGTTGTCTTACCACTACGTGTTGTTACAGAATTTAATCCGGCCTGATTTTGGTTTGGGTTTGGTAGGAGGGGTGGCTGCTGCTGAAATCCCGCACGCGAAGTTGAGGCATCCATCTCGTCTGGAGATGGAGCAGTGGGGGCCTGATAAATCCATTGAGCGTGGCCTAAATTTGGATTCATAACGTGCTTCTGGGTTGGCACGTTATTTGGGTTAGGAAGGGGTTGGGAAGGGAGTGTGCCTGGCTGGCGAGAATTTGCCAACTGGGCCAGTTGAGTTTTAACTTCAGTAAGCTCGTCCTTGTGCTGTTTTTGAATGGCCGCATTCGATTTTTGAATGTCAGCCAGAGTCTGAAGGATTAAGGACATTTGATCTTGATTTGGCCCTGATGGATAAGTAGGGTTGGGCCGAGGCTGAGGCGGCTGGTAGTGATGAGAGGGCTGTGGGCGGGACTGAAAAGGTGGTCTTTGGGTTTGGGAATTTCCCGCCCACTGAAAATTGGGATGGTTTCGCCATCCAGGGTTGTAAGTGTTGGAGAATGGGTCGTTCTGGATGGCGTTGAGGTCCTCGCAGGTCTGAGGAACCTCCTGAGAATTAGGGAAAGGAGGAATGGAGTTCCCCCGGCTGGTGAAGAAAGGATCGGATGATCTTCCAGTCCAAGAATCAGATGGGGATGGATATGGATCCATCCCAGGGGAGGATCGGTGGAGGATGTTTTGCACAGTCTCCTGCGTGGAAGGAGGTTGTGCAAAGGAGTTACGCGCAGAGGTGGCTCGCTGCAAGTGCTGAGTCAGCTCATCCACCTTCTTTTCAATGATTGAGACCTTGTCCAATCGACTGGCCATTAATTCCAGGTCGACTGATGCGGACAGGTCCTGCGTCTCATGTGCTCCCTTAAGATTCGTCGCTGCGCGGGTATTCGTCCTGTCGAATAATCCCATGGAGTCATTGTTGATGGAGTTCTCGCACATGTTTTCGAGAATCTCCCATACGGTGTCTTCATGTTGACCCATGATGTTTCCTCCGCAGGTTGCATTGACGAAAAGGCGGATGTCCTCACGGAGTCCCTGGTAAAAAGATTGGACTTGTTCCCATTTAGGAACTCCGTGATGGGGGCACTTCCTCATGAGATCCTGAAAACGATCCCATGCCTCATGGAGAGGTTCTCCTGATTGTTGAGTGAAGTGTGTAATCTGATGGCGCAAGGCGTTGGTCCGACCAACGGGAAAGAACTTTTTCAAGAACTCGGATTGAAGTTCTTCCCAAGTGTTGATCGGCCGGGTCTGAGTTTGATACCAATGGGCGGCCTTGTCCATAAGAGAAAAGGAGAACATCTTCATGAGAAGAATATCCCGATTTTGCGCATCTGATCCAAAAGTGTGGGCCAGATGCTTTAGCTGTTTGATGTGCTGGAAGGGATCTTCAGAATTAAGCCCATGGAATTTAGGTATAGCATGAATCATGTTGGGCTTTAGTTCGGAATCAGGTCCTCCAATCGGGATTCTGACTCGAGGCTCAATGGCCACCGCAGCAGGATTGTAGTGGTCCCGCATCATAGGACGCTGTGGTGGGTGCACGAAGTTTTGGAAGAGGTCATTGAGTCGCTGGAGCTGGTGTTCCAGATTATTTTCTTCCTCAACTGGCTGAGCCATGATGGGGGAAGAAGAAGAACTTGGTTCTGAATCAGAAGAGAGAATAATGTGAGGGTGTTGCTGCACAAATACGGGCGTCGAGGCTTGGCCTTGACGAGAGCGAATTTCTAATGGAGGTCTTAAGGGTGGTCTTAGAGACCTCCTTCCGTACATGCACAGTTGGGAGAGGTAAGTTTAGAAGGTGCTGGACCCAATCAAGACACCCAAAAATGTGTTGGGTGCCTATAGAGGTGCGGGGCAGATGGACCCCTTGATCAGAAAGATCGTCCACCTGAGAATTACCTGGGCAGCCAGAGAGGGAGAGTCCCGCGAAGACCCCTACACGGTAGAGCGTCCCCACGGGTTACAGGGTTTCCCCCACCCGACCTCTCTTGTCACTGCGGTTCCAGGTAGACCAGGATGGGGATCTTGACCTCTTAAGTCTACCAATTTTAAGATCAGGGTGCTTAAGGTTTCACTTGAACTTTAGTCTTTTTAAGTGCAAAGAGTGACCTAATTTAAGGTTGGTTAACCCAAAGGGGTCAACTTTACCTCTTGTTTTCTTTGAGAGCTTTTTGGGTCCTGTCTTTTAGGGTTCAAGTGTTTAGAGAGAGCCAATTGTTTAGGATTTTTCTTGTTAATTATTTTCAATCAATGGCTTGGGCACACCTCTTTTGGATTTCCTCAATTCTTGATTAAGGGGTGTGTCTCTACTGAAATCCTAATGTTTGACCTTATGTTGGCTCTACTTGGTCCATTTAACTCTTTGTTGGGCAATTAGGGCTCAAGCAAGAATGTGTTAGCCCTTAAATACCCTTAATAGTGTGCAGGAGTGATGAGTTGAAAACATGCAACTTTTTATGGTTACTAAGTATGGAAGACAGGTTAGCCCTATATTGCTTGTTCTTTTCTTTTCTTCCTCTTTAGAGTGTAGGGGTTAATAGTGAGAGAAAAGATTTACCTGTCTTCGGAGTGGTTGTGTGGTTGCTTGTCTTCTTGAGTTCCTGTAGCTGCACAAAAGAGAGGAGATTATCAGAACTTAAAAGAAACAGGAATGTTTACCTCTAGAATAGCCGTTGCTCCCCGGCAGCGGCGCCAAAATGAAACGTCGGTTTTGTTTTTGTTATAACGTTGTAGTAAAGCCGGTTATTGCCAACATTTCAAATATAAATTTTTTTACTCGGAAAATGAAAGAGTTCCCGAGGTCGAACTCAGGGAGCAAGTCGTATTCTAGAGATATACATGTTTCTTTTACAAAATAAAGAGAGAGGGAAAGAATTTGTTGTGATGTTCTTCTTTCTTTCTCTTTCTTCAGATCTCCTTGTTCTTCTTCTTCTTTGGTTTTCTGCCTTGACCTCTCTTCTTCTTCTTTGGTTTTCTGCCTTGACCTCTCTTCTTCTTCTTCTGCAATCGTAGTGATGCTCTTCTTCTTCTTCCTGCTGTTCCTGCGATCGTGGTGACCTCTCTTTTTTATGGCTGCAGAGCTTCTGCCTTCAGCTACTAAGTCTTCCTTCCTTCTTCTTCTGCTTTGGCCGTTGCTCTTCCTTCTTCTTCAGCCTGCCTTCTGTGTTGCTCTGGCTGCTGACTTTCCGTCGTCTGACCCGGTGCTTCGACGACTTAACTGAGCAGTTGCTACAGTGCAGCTCCTTCTTCTTCGCCTGCACTTCTTCTTTTGCCTGCACACTTCAGAGTTTTTTTTTTTGTCAAGAGGCAAAACCTACTCTACCCCCCTCCCCCGCGTCTCTCTTTCTCTCTGAAATCACTCTTCGGAAGCTCTCCCAGAGCGCTACCGGGTAATCGGGTTCGGGTCAGGCCCGGGTCCAGGCCCACCGGCGTGCGGTGGTGGGCGAGGAGTGCAGGTCGGTTTAATCGGGTCGGGCCAGGTCCGCGGAGCGTGGTCACGGACGAGGCCGGGTCGGGTGAGAGGGACCTCACCCCGTGGTCAGGAGGCAGACAGCATAAGGCACTTTTTGCCTTTATGCGTCCGCGCGCCTCCGAGAGGTTCCGAGGTGGGACTAAATGTCCCACCCCAATTGAGCGCCCGTCGCGGAGGGAGCAGTGGGCGATCGTGTCTTCACGCGCGGCCTTCGCCCCGTCTGCGAGCCTGGGACGTTTCGCGGAGACTCCCTGCGCAACCTGGGAGTCGAACCTGGGCGAAGGCGTGCCTGCACCTGCAGGTGAAGGAGCTCTGCCTGCTCAGTAATGGCGACGGCGGGCGAGTCACCTGGTCACAGAAGAACGGCCTCTCGGCCAAATCAGACAGGCGGGGGACCTTCGCCGTGGCACGGCGAAGGTGGTCAGGGGGTCTGCAGGGGGCGTGATGGAGCCAACAGGTCGTCCCAGGTCAAACTGTGAGCGAAGAAGTGGGTGTGTTCGGTGGATCTGCAGAGGGTGTTTGGTGGGAAGTGGAGGGGCGGAAGAGGATCAGGGTGAGGAGGCGGAGGTTCTGCGGTGGTCGGCGAGCCGTGTGGGTCGCTGAGGTGATGGGCGCGGCTCGCCGGAGGGTGGTCGGAGGCGGAGAGGGTGAGGGTGAACAGGAGCGGTCGAGGGTTTAATTGACTAAATTGAAAGCGGGGAAAGAAAGAGGAGAAGAAGGGGAGTAGGTCTAACTTACTTGCAGGGACGAAGGGGGAGGAACAGGGCGACAGTCGTATCGACTGTCGCCGGAGAAGATGATGCTCAGGGAGAGGGGCGACGGCGAGCAGAGAGCCGGAGAGGCGCCAGCTGGGTGCGGCGTGGCGCGGGAAGAGCAGGGGAGGAAGTCTCTGCTGCTGGTATTGCGGCAGAGCGAAGAGGTGGAGGGGGAGGAAGCCGCCGGAGCTGGTGAGCGTCTGCCGGAGGAAGAAGAGAAGAAAGCTGGGGGTTTTCTCCGTCAGATCCAGGCTGCCCTGGTCGGTGGAGCAGCGGGGGGTATTTATAGGGATGAAACAGGGAGGAAGGCGGAGGGAGACGACGTGTCTCCCTCGCCGGAGAATGGTCGGAACACGAACCCATACCGTCCGTGCGTTCGCACGGCCGGTATGGGGGGCTACAATGACCATGGGGGTGCCCCTGCGACGGCTGACGACGCAGGGCACCCCCGGTATACTTGCCAGGTCCCCTACCTCACCCTGCGCGGCGCCATGCTCCGCGCAAGGTCGCCGGAGCATGGTGCTGGCAGGGTTTTGCAGGAGGGACCTGATTGCAAAGAACGAAGGAGAGTTAGGGGCCAAAATGCGAGGGTTCAAAAGTTGAGGGCCAAAGAGTAAATATATGAGGACCAAAGTGTAAAGTCGGTCAAGGAGGTTTCTTCTTAGGCTCAAGTTTTTATACATGACTAATTAGGATCTAAGGAATCTGATGGTGAATTTCATTTTCATATTAAACCTTGTTTGACCGGTCAATTTGCGTAAAGACCCAAATTAAGTTATTAATTGGGCATGGTTCTCAATGTAGGTCAAAATGGGTTCTAAAGGCCAAATTGAAGGTTCTAAACCCTAGAGATTATTTTTCTATGAATTTTAGAGGGTTTATTCTATTTTTACTTTGCCCCGAACCTTGTGAATTGAAGCGGGTTGTTTTAGGGTTACAGATTATCATTTGGTTCCTTGGAAGTGCCGTAGCCCTTGCTAGATCATCTCATCCCACTTTTATTCTTATTAAGCTGTTTTGACCTGTGTTTGGGCCCGGAATTACCCTGTATGCAGATTATACTGGTAAAATTGCACTTTTACCCCTCATGACTGGTTTTCTTCTCAAACTCAGAATTCTCTGAGTTAAGCCTTTCCTTGAGATATGTAGGAGCTTTTATCCTTTGTATTGGGTCAAAATGAGCTAGTTATGGCTCATGATGAGGTTCTCATCACTAGCCAAGTGGGTGGGTGCCTTCCAGCTCAAGGCATCGGCCATCACATTAGCCTTCCCTGGGTGGTAGGAGATGTTGCAGTCGTAGTCCTTCGGGAGCTCTAACCAACGCCTCTGTCTCAGGTTGAGCTCCTTCTGGTAAAATAAGTACCTGAGGCTCTTATGATCAGTGAAGATCTCGAATGTCTCACCATACAGGTAGTGCCTCCATGTCTTCAGCGCGAAGACAACTGCTGTCAGCTCTAAGTTATGGTTAGGGTAATTATGCTCATGGGGCTTCAGTTGCCGCGAAGCGTAAGCGACCACGTGACCCCTTTGCATGAGCACACCACCCAACCCCTGCAATGATGCATCGGTGTAAGCCACGAACCTGCCACTATTGTCTGGAATAGTAAGTACAGGAGCTAAAGTCAGTCTCTCCTTCAAATCCTGAAAACACGCCTCGCACTCGCCGATCTAGGTAAAAGGCACGTCCTTCCGGGTCAGCTGAGTCATAGGATGCGCAATCTGAGAGAACCCTCTAATAAGCTGCTGATAGTAGCATGCCAATCCCAAAAAACTGTGTACCTTTGTCACTGTGTGTGGTCTCTCCCACCTGAGTATGGCCTCCACCTTGGCTGGATCTACAGCCAATCCGTCTCCCGAAATCACATGGCCCAAGAAAGTCACTTGTCTCAGCCAAAACTCGCATTTGCTGTACTTGGCATATAGCCTGCATCGTCTCAAGGTATCCAGGACCATACATAAATGCTGTCCGTGCTATGCCTGATCTCGTGGGTAGACTAAGACATCGATGAACACCACCACAAACTAGTCTAAGTACAATCTGAAAACATGGTTTATCATGTCCATGAAAGTAGCATGGGCGTTGGTCAGCCCAAACGGCATGACTAAGAACTCGTAGTGCCCATACCATGTACGAAAAGCTGTCTTGGAGACATCGGTCTCCTTGATCCTCAACTGGTGGTAACCTGACCTCAGATCTATCTTAGAGAACACTATGGTGTCTCTCAACTGGTCAAAGAGGTTGTCGATACGAGGCAGTGGGTACTTGTTCTTGACGGTGACCTAATTCAGCTGTTGATAGTCAACATAAAGTCGCAGGGTACCATCCTTCTTCTTCACAAACAACACGGGGGCTCCCCAAGGGGATGCACTGGGCCTCACAAAGCCCTTCTCCAACAGGTCCTGCAACTGTGACTTGAGCTCTCACAACTCAAGCGACGCCATCCTGTAAGGTGCAGTAGAAATGGGGCTGGTCCCTGGTACTAGCGAGATCTCAAACTCAATCTCACACTCAGGCAGTAGTCCCGGCAACTCCTCTGGGAAAATGTCAGGGTACTCGCTGACCACTGGAATACTCTGAAAGTCAGCCACGGGACTAGGCTTTACTATAACACAAGTCAAGAAGCCCTCACACCCCTAGCCCAAAAGCTTTGCTGCCCAAAGCATGGAGATGCACCTAAAACCTCCATCCACCAGCTGGCCGTGAAACTCAAAGGGAGGAAACTTTAGTATGGAGAAGATGATCTTCCTCCCAAAATAGTCTACCAAAGCGTGATAGGCAGATAGCCAGTCCATCCCGAGACTCATGCCAAAGTCCTCCATTGGGATTACAATCAGGTCGACTGGAAGACTGTGTCCCTTATAGCGACTTCGCAGTCTGTAAAGACCTCCTCTGCTACGAACAACTATCCACATGGCCCTTTAATCAGGAACAGAACCTCTAATAGTACACTGTCCGGTCCCAAACTGACGGCAAAACTCGAGGAGACAATGGAATGTGTGGCACCAGAATCAAAAAGAACATAGACTAATCTGCCAGAAACAGTAACCATACCTGCCACCACAAAACCTGAAGCTCGAGCATCTCTGTGTGTTAGGGCATTGATGCGCCCCTCAATCCTAGGTAAAGACAAAGCGACCACGCTCTGGGTAAAGTAGGCAGCAGCTGGCCGGTACCCTCCTCGTGACTGTTGTCCTTCTCCACGTGCCTGGTGACCGCGGCCACGAGCTCAGCCTCCAGCACTCGGTGTGGGGAGCATCTGCTGTGCTCTAGCCCTAGATGGGCAGTCCCTCCTGATGTGGCCCAGCTGGCCACACTGGTAGTAGAGAGGAACACGACCTCCTCCCTTAGTCGATCTCTGCTGGTGGCTGGGCGGGGGTTCGGTGCTGGTAGCTAGTCCATGTCTGGGGCTCCCAAAGGCCACTGGTGTCCCCACAGAATGAGACTACTCTCCTGCGACCACCGTGTGCCTCCTCTCCTAACGACCCTGTGAGTACTCTGGCTGGTAGGGCATCTTTCATCCGCCGTCAGTGTCTCGCGCGGCCGGGTTGGTCTCCTCATAAGTCATGGCCGCCTCAACCACACAAGAGAAAGTGGGTAACTTCAAGGGTTTCACATACCCCCCAATCGCAGGTCGAAGCCCCTCAGTAAACCTCTATAGGTGCTCCTCCTTAGTAGATGCAGCTATTAGGGCGAAGCGTGACAGCTCCAAGAAACGTGTGCGATACACGCTAACTGTCATCGCCCCCTGACGGAGAGTTTAGAACTCCCGTCTCCTCTAGTCCTACCAGGTCTGCAAGAAGTACTTCTCACAGAAGAGAGCCATGAACTGGTCCCACGTTAGCTCTCTCCCCTCCTGGCCTCTGACTTCCCTCCACCACTTATGGGCTACGCTCTCCAGCTGGTACATGGCAAGGGCCACGCGGCACTCTGCAGGAGGGCAGAGGGTGTCGAACACCTTCTCTATCTGCTCCAGCCAGTCCTCGACCTTAGGCGGGCTCTCATCCTCCTTGAAAGAGGGGGGCTTCAGCTTCCGGAACTGGCCGAAAAGCTCGTGGTGGAGCTACAACGGAGGAACAGGTACACCTCCAGGTAAGGAGGGCTCATGCTCAGAAGTGTCTGAGGGTGATGGGGGTGGTGGAGGATCATCCCCCCCTCCATCTCGTACGGCGCTGTGGCAGTTCCCCTGTCCCACGGAGGACTCTCCTTCCATGTCCTCAGGAAGGGGTGGCTGAGGAGGCTGCTGGAGCTCCTCCCATACGATATCTTGGATCATCTGGGCGAGATCTTAAGCCTAAATGCCCGGAAGGAGAGGTGGGTCAGTTGGTGCCTCAAGTCTGACACGTTCGCCCCTTCAACCCCGCCCACAGCCACATCCGCGACCTGCCTCAGGAACTCCCCGACGAGGCATCTCCTACAAGGAGACACAGGAAAAAGAGCAGGAACAGTCAATGATAACATATTACATCAAGAGACAAGACTCGAAGAGAAGATCAAAGTGATACATTGTGATGGCTATCCTAGTTACATGCATGTGGGTGACTAGTTCTCAAACCATTTGGTTCATTTCTTAGGACGACCTTGCTCTGATACCATCTTGTTACGACCCGATCCCAGATCCCTACAGGACCCAAGACTAGCCTGCCTCGACTAATCCCAAGACCTAGTCGTCCAACGAGAAATAATCAAAAGCAGGAAATAATTCACATCCACTCATGCAATGTAACTAAGTAGAAAGAAAATAAGAGACAGTAAAAGAAACACAGTGAATAGTCTATCAATATTATAGGCCATCACAACTATGATAGAAAAAAGTATAGTGGAAAAGTACTGAAACAGTATTACATAGAACAAAAATACTCACTACTACAACAGAAGCTAGGGTAACAGTAAGTAAATGCAGCTAAGGCTGGGCTTGACTGGGCCCAACTCCCTCTGCAGCCGGTGGTGGCTGCTCAACTCCCTAAACTGAACAAGGTTGTAAAATTTTCGGAGTCAGCGAATACTGAATAGAGTGGTAATTTAGTCATTTACACGTAATTATGACAAGCTATTAATTTGTGCAATGAAGTAACTATCCATTTTCATTTAGTTCAACCAAGTACTTCTAATTTGTTGTTCCTTTATTCACTTAAAATCATTTCTTGATCTGGTCAGTTCCTCACCGGAACGATCTTGATTGCAGTCTTTTCCATGATGTAGGAGGTACATGTTGTGCCCTCCTGGCCAGGAGAGTCCCCCGTGGTAATCCTACACCTAGTCAACCACCCCGAGGTCACGGTGGCGCGTAGCGGTGACTACGGCACGCGCGATAAACGCACCAGCAGCTATCCCACACTGGCACGCGGTCAGTCGTTTTCGCTAGTGAATGCACCTAAAGGTACGGCATGGAACAGTACAGGGCCTTGCCCTCTCAGAACATAACAGTACAGGGGTCTCACCCCTCCACAGTCCGCGTACCCTCGTCCGACTATCCCAGTTTGTCCAATGGGCCAAACAAGAGTCGGTGTAGGGCGGCTAGTCCTAACCCCAGGCCCCTTGGGGCAACTAGCTCCCCCCCTACACTAAGTAGCTCACCTCAGTACCACATACATGAGGGCCAAACAAAGTCAGTGTAGAGTGTTTAGGCTTGACCCCGAGGCTCAACCCAATGGGCAGCTAGTACCCCTCTACACTAAAGGGGCAGTGGCTCTCCTTGGTACCGCGTACACAAGGGCCAACTCACTTCCCACTACAGGAGTTTTCCTCCTAATTCCCCGTAGGGTTCATGTTGGTATTCCTTTCATTTCATATTCCAAACTTTCAGATCTCTCTATTTACATTTCCGGTTCCATTCTTAAAATAGGAAGCTCGTGATTTTCTAATCGACAAGGCATCATATTAAATAACCAGTACATTTGCTAGCATTTAATGTTTCACAGGCATCTCAAGTAAACAGTGTAGTTCAACCATACTCATTTGTTCCTACCCTAGGGTTCATTCTCATCCTAGGGTTCTACATGTACCTCAAGTATACAATATAACTCAAACTATACTCATCTGTTCTTGCCCTAGGGTTCATACTCATCCTAGGGTTTGTTCAAGTTATTCTAAGCATGCATTTTATTTATTTAAATCATAATATTAATGTAAACCACTCTACTGGCAAACACGAAAGGAATGGGGGCTCGGATCGCAAATCCCATCACCTCCGCGACTCCCACGTACTCGACTGGTTGGAGACCTATACAATTAACCAACTGCATCAAACAAGTCCAAAACTATATACAAGTGACATTAACTCATAGAGAAACTCAAGCGAAAAGCAACGGTACTTCGTTTGCAGAAATCCGATTCTATTTGGGCCCTAAACAGGCCAAAAACACTCACACTGTCCAAAACCAAATGTCTGGGTCTAGTCCCAGACATCTTAAAAGATGTCAGCACTCATCCTGGGTTTCCTGAGGCTACCTCGGACGTCCAGACCCTTCCTCGATTGTTTGAGGTGAGTTCCAGACGTCAAACCTTCCTTCTGGTCATCTGGAGGTATGGTCAGACGTCTGGCGACGTGACCAGACATCCAAAAGTACCTCGAAGGGCGCACCCCGCGCCTTTCCAACACCCTGCCCCCTGCGTATGTACATGCAGCTAAAAAAAACTGGACAAAATCCCTACGGTAAGGCCTACATGACCGTAACCCGCACAGAAGCACGTACCTTAGCACTGAGCGTGCTTTCAGACGTCCGACTTCAGCTCCGGATGTCTTTCTGCTACTCCAGACGTCTGGGAGATGCTCCAAACATTTGATACTGAAAGATATCCAGTATGTAGAAATCTCCCACGAGCAGTCTACTTCGCAAGCTCGCCCGCAAGAGCTGCAGCAATGCCTCCAGCGGCTGCAAGAGGCCAAGGCTCCTGCTCGCAAGCTCCTCCTCTCGAGCTCCTCCCACACTCCCGCTCCCCTTTCTTCCTCCTCCGCATCCCATCTCTCTCTCTTCTTCCTCTCCTCTCACCGCACTGGAAGGAAGGGAGGAAGGTGAAGGACGGAGGTGGTGGCTGGTGGAGATGGGAAGAGTGGCGTGGGTGAGGGGCCAGTGGGGGTTTAAATAGGAAAGGGGTTAGGGTTTGGGTGAGAAAGGAGGTGTGCACGTGTGATAGTCGATGGTGGTTCGCGACGAGATCATGTTTTAAAAATATATTCGTTGTAGTATATTTGAAATCACCGTGAAAAAATGATTATCAATTTTATTTACTCGAAATTTAAAAGATTTTGAGGTCAAACTCAAGGAGCAAATCGATATTTGAGAAGCAAAATATCACAATTCTCAAAATATGATTTTTAACAAGGATATAAATGAAAGTTCATGTATAAGAAAACTAAAAAGAAAATAGCAATGGAAGAGGAAGTTGAATGGCTTTTCTCTTTCTTGCTTTTCTTTCTCTTCTTAGCCACACCCGTTTCCTTCTCTCTTTCTTTTCTCAGACGTCTAATTTTGTGAATCAGACATCTTAACTAATGGCTGCTACAGTGCTCTTTCTTTTCTTCTTCACTTGGCTTTCCTCCTTGGCTTCTTCTTCTCTTCTTGAGCAGCTGTCCCTCCTCCTTCTTCTTCAAGTCCTTCCTCTTCTTCTTTTTCTGCGGCTCCTTCTTCTTTCAAGTCTTTCTTCTTCTTCAGCAGCTCCTTTTTTCTTCCTTCTCTTTTTCTGATTTCTGTGGCTAAGTCCTCAGCTCCTTTTTCCTTGGCCTCTGCAGTCTCCTTCCTCTTTCTCTTCTTCTTCTCCGCAGCTGCTTCTTCTTCCTCCTTTCTTTTTCTCTTTCTCTGTGGCTTCTCCTTCCTTCAGCTGCTCCTCTTCTTCTTCCCTACACAGCACAGAGAAGCAAAACCTACCCCCTACCCTCCTTGCGTCTCTCTCTCTATTTCACTCTCAGGACAGCTCTCCCAGATCCTTGTTGAGTTATCGAGTCGGGTATGTGTGCCCGGGACCAGGCGCACCGGCGTGGGTGGTGCGTGAGGAGTGCACGGGTAGTCGGGTGATAACACTGCACAAGGGGGTGATAATTATGTTAAATAAGACCCATCGTAAGAATAAAAGGCACAACATAAGTAGAATGGGAGCATTGCATGCATCATGTACCAAGATTGCTTATAAAATTGTATTAATGGCAATTTGTGTAAGCACTTGTCAAAGCAAGCCTCAGAAGAGCAATCGGACCACACGGATGGATTCAGAACGATGAACAGAGTCCAACGGACTCAAGATCGGCCAAATCCAACATCCGAAGCTCCTACAATGGGCCTTAGAAGTTCTGACCGTTGATCTGGTGATCAACTGCCCTCGTTGCGCCACGTCACCCCTGCTCCACCGCACGCCACCTCTTCATTCAGCCGAGAATCGCGCGTCCGCCTGCAGTCACTGCGACAAAGCATGGGCGTGGAGCAACAATTAGCGCGCACGCCCGCACGCACGCGACGTCGGTTCGAGTCGCGCGGTGCGTGAAATTGAAGGCGAAGGGAGTGCACGGCAAAATTGGGTCGCCCGATCAGCAGCGGGCAACTGAGATCACGCCACGCAATGCGCCCACAGATCGCGAGCGCGCACGCGCGCACGTCGGGAGATGACGCCCGCACACACGTGCGCCCGAGGCGTGATCCGAGCACATCCAAGGGAAGATCTCAGCCATCCAATCTTCGATCGGACAACTCTCACGCAGCAGTCGCGGATCGAGCACGAAGAAGAACGGTGCGAGCGGTTGATCGGCAGGCTGGATGGCTTCACCGACGCTTTTGGAGTGGTTTTAGCGATGTCCCGGACGTCGCTAAAGCCCCTTCTTCTTTTAGAAAGCCCTTAACCCTATTTAAACACCCTCCAACCACTCATTCAAGGCATTCACTTCCCTTGCAACTACACCCCTCTCTTAGCTAGCTTTAGGCTCTCTTGTAATCGTCGAAGACGACGAGCCGCCGACAGAGCCTCCTCCACCGCCGTGGCTGCCTCATCGCTCTCCCTCCTCTTTCTCTCTCCCTCTCTTTTAAGCTTTCCATTACTTTTGTTTGAGCATGTATTTAATGTTGTAAGCTATGAACTAAAAGTGCATGATTAACGAAGTTATTTTCTGTTCAGTAGTTTACTTTAATTTCTGTTTAAGTTACATGATCAAGCAGGAAACACTCTAACCCTAATCTCTCTCTCTATCTCTCTCTCGCTTTTCAAATCGCACCTCTGCAAGAAAAACTCCGCGCTTTCCGTGACAACAAGTGATAAGAAAAATTCAATTTTCACGCCTCCCTGAGACCGACACTCGGACTCACCTCTGTTTATTTACTTTAAAATCGGCGTTGTAAGTGCGACTATAACGACACTTCTTCACACACACGCACAAGGGCACGTTAGTTCTTGGCGCCGTTGCCGGGGAGGCAACGAATTTATTTTGTCACCTCCATTCCACATTCATTTTCACATCGCCTAATGCCCTATTTTCCTTTTTACTTGATGGTTGCAGGAATTCGGAGCGTGGACGGCGAAGCGACGCATCCCACAACGGTAACAAGGTAGTAGGCACAACAAGGATTGATAGTGAGTAATTCTTCTCTCATGATTATTTGCTTGCGTGAAAAACTAAAAAAATTGTAAAAATTGAAAACAATTGGCATGGTGTATGATTGCTTGACCCACATCCTTAACACATCACCCCACAAAAAAATGTACACTCTAACATCCGGAATAAATTCTTGGAGCATTCTTTTCTTTTTCTTTTGAGTGGTGTTTGAGAAGCCACCTTGAGTTGACCTGGGCCACACCACTCAACCCTAAAATCGACTCATCTAATAGAAGTTGTATGATCATTAGGATGAGTACATTAGGGTTTTAGAGCCTCTACAGAATAAAAGGAAATCTACTTTCACCGAATTGTGTGCAAAATCTGACGTGCCCACTGAAACTTGTTTGAAAACATTAAGACACATCAACCCTAAAAAGTACTAAAGTAAGGATAAAACACTAAAAGACACCACATCTTAAAAATCCTTGCTTGAAAACCATGTTTTGACAGAAGTACACACCTTGAAGGTGGAAAATTAAGAGGCACCACCCCAATCAACGCCTCATCACATAACCCTAGCACAAGCACTATCCTAGCCCTTTAAAACTAAGTACACGTGCCCTAGGCAGGATTGAGTTAAGTCTCGAAAAGCGAGGTTTTGTTTGCTAGGCACTTGGCTTTCATTCCCTTGGTAGAATCTGGTGACTAGGCTGCGGGGCAGTGTCAAACGATCGCGGTTGTGGGGTCTACGGAACCGGAGGCCCAAGCCAAAGGAAGAACCTTCCCTGCAATCCCCTCGTAATCAACCTGGCCAGATTAGCCTTGGGAAGGGGAGTCCAGTGCTTACGGACTTAATCACCCTTTGTGAGATTTCTAGGTCTCCTAAGGAATACACCATAAGGACTAGGCTTGTGTGCTTGATTGAAACACAATTCTCGCATCTGTCGCCCTCCGCATCCCCTCCTATTCTTCTCTAGTGTATGCACGGGAGACGCTCAATGCATCCTGAGTTGTGTGTTTTGGGGCAGGAATCTAGGCGACGTAATTCTGTTGGAAACATGGCTGAACCTAGGGTAGATGAGGCTGAGGATCAACCCCCACAGACGCTATGGCCATCATCCAAGCCCAAATTAATGCTAACCACCAGCTTCAGCAACAACAAATCCACACCATCATGCAAGCCATACAACGGTTACAGAACCCACAAGAACAACCACCACCACCTTTCCAAGACATACCAGGGCAACCACCACTTGATATATCACCATTTGAGGATCAGCCGAGGCCCCTCCGCGATTTCTATAATCCCTCTGCTATTAGAGTCGATCTGCACCTTAGGATCCCCGAAGGGGGAGATGATTTTGAGCTGAAACCGAATGTCTTAAGTCTGATCCAGAACCACTTTTATGGAAGCTCAAATGAGGACCCCTTCCAGCATCTAGAGGATCTCGACCGCATAGCATGAACTGTGAAACCTAGGAACATTAGCCTTGACATTGTTCTAATCAAGATGTTTCCCTTCTCATTAAGAGACAAGGCTTCTCATTGGCTTAGAACCCTAGGTAGACCCATCACCACCTGGGAAGAACTGAGGCATGCATTTTTAAAGAAATTCTTCCCCATAGGAAAGACCAATGCCCTCAGAAGAGCTATCACTACCTTTACACTCCAGGGTGGGGAACAATTTCATGAGGCATGGGAAAGATTTAATGAACTCTTGAGGAAATGCCCACATCACGAAGTGCCAAGGTGGCAATTGGCCTAGATTTTCTACCATGGTCTGGACAGCAACCTACGGAACTTCGTCGATGCCTCATGCAGGGGGAACTTCCTGAACAACGACGAGGAGAGCGCATTTGAGCTCTTTGAGTCTATGTGCGAGAATTCGCTCAATAATGCCTCTATGACCCAGTTCAACAGGTCCAGTCAACCCCGTGGTGGGATTTATGAGGTATAAGCAAATTCTGGAATGGTTGACATGGACATCATTGCCAAGAAATTGGATCGAGTGAAATTGGTGGACAAAAAGATTGATAAGCTACTGAACCAGACCAGGAACCCCTTACAGACTTTCTCCCTAGCAAAGGGAGCGCATAATGTTGACCTGGTCCAGCCCTTTACCCAACTGAACTTGGAACAACCCCTAACCACGTTCCAGGGAGGGACCTTTGCTCCCTCAACACTTGATTACTCCCTTCCCTCTTCATCAACGTCAGCTATCCTAGAAGATGTCCTAGCTGTCCAAGGTTATGCGAAACCTGACCCTTTCTCCAACACTTACAACACTGGCTGGCGTAACCACCCCAACTTTGGTTGGGCAAACCAGAAACCACCGCAATTCCATACCAACCCTGGCCAAACCAGCAGCCACACTTGCCCCCCTATCAGCAAGGACCACCAGTTAGACCCCAATATAATCATAATAGGGTGGCCCCTCCCCCACAAAACCAAATGGATACCCTAATAAAAATGATGGCTGACATGAACCAGAAACATAAGGAGGAAATGGCCTTGGTAAAGGGACAGTTAAGCCAACTCTTGGACTGTAAACAACAAGGATCCCTACCTTCCCAACCACAACCGAACTCGCGAAACATAATTAACAGAGGCCCCAATTCGCAAGGGTTCCAAAGCAACCCCGGGCAGGCTCACATGGTCTAGCCAGCCCCGCAAACACCTCCTGGGTTTGGTGCTTCTTCGTCCTCGTCTTCTCAAGGATCAACCCATAGCCCCAATGCCTCTGCGAATGAGGTGACCTTGAGAAGCGACACCAAAACCCAGGATCCCAAATGGCCGACTCTCCCTGAGACTTCACCCACTGAAATACCCGACTCAAAAGAGGCACCAACCAAGGACCCAGAAACAGAACCAAACCACATTCAGACACCCTACCCTGAGGCCTTGGAAACAATCAAGAAAAAGAAGAATGTTGTGGAAACTAAGGACCTGTTGGAAATCTTTAAGCAAGTACAGATTAATATTCTGCTCCTTGAAGCCGTCAAACACATCCCTGCTTACGCCAAGTTTTTAAAGGATGCCTGTACACCCAAGCGTAAGCCGAGACCTCAAGCACCTAGGAAGGTTGTGCTCTCTGAACAAGCAAGTTCCGTAATATCAAGTAACCTTCCACTCAAGCGAACTACCCAGGAGCGCCCCTGATTTCCAGCAATATCGGGGACATGACGTTTGATAGAGCGCTCCTGGACCTAGGTGCTTCTATCAATCTGATTCCAACAACCCTGTACCACCAATTTGGTTTTGGAGAGCTGACACCAACCCCTGTCACCATCCATCTGGCTGATAGATCAGTGAAAACCTCGAAGGGGTTGTCGAGGACGTGATTGTACGGGTCAAGGACTTCTATTTCCCAGTCGACTTTTTGGTGCTAGACATGGAAGCCCCTGAAAAATTACCGAACACACCCATAATCTTAGGCAGACCTTTCTTAGCTACGGCTAAGGCAAACATTGTATGGAAATCACCTTCGGGGACAGGAAAATGCAATTGGATATCTTCCGGGTGACAAAGTCTTTTGATTGCGATTGCATTGAGGAACATGATCCCATGGAAACTCTAATCGAGGAATGCCTCACCCTCAGTTCTGTATCAGACCACCAAAACCGTAGTGACTGTTCTGACCCATCACCATTATTACCCGTGGACCTCTATAAGGCTGAGTACCATCACACGACACCATTTGAGGAGATCGATGTTGATCAACTCCCGCCCTTTCCCTTCCCATCGACTGTGGTTCCACCCACACCTGAACTTAAACCATTGCCCGAGAATCTCAAGTATGTCTTCCTGGGACCTGACCAGACCTTCCCTGTGATTATTAATTCTCATCTAACCATGGATTAGGAACTCGAGTTAACTGCGACGCTTTCAGAACATCGGGCCGCCATTGGTTGGACCATTTCAGACTTAAGAGGAATTAGCCCCACCTATTGCACCCATAACATTTACCTGGAAGACGGGGCACGACCTTCCCACTAGATGCAGAGGCATTTAAACCCAAACATGCGGGAGGTCGTTAAGAAAGAAATTATCAAGTGGCTTGATGCCGACATCATCTACCCTATCTCTGATAGCCCTTGGGTGAGCCCCACTCAAGTGGTTCCCAAGAAAGCTGGGCTCACCGTTGTCACCAATGATCATGGTGAATCCATCCCCACCCGCACCACCACCGCATGGCGGGTGTGTATTGATTATAGGAAGCTCAATGAAGCCACTAAGAAGGATCACTTCCCCTTGCCATTCATTGACCAAATCCTTGAAAGATTGGCGGGGCAGAAATATTTTTGCTTCCTGGATGGATATTCACGATATAACCAAGTCGCAATTGCTCTGAAAGATCAAGAAAAGACCACATTCACTTGCCCGTATGGCACGTTTGCATTCCGTCGAATGCCGTTCGGGTTATGCAACGCACCTGCGACCTTCCAGCGTTGCATGCTAGCCATTTTTTCAGAAATGGTGGGTGAATACTTAGAGGTCTTTATGGATGATTTCTCTATATTCAGGAATTCATTCGACCATTGTTTGAGCAACTTGGAGAAAATCCTGAAACGATGTATCGAGGTTAACCTAGTGTTAAGTTGGGAAAATAGCCATTTTATGGTTCAAGAAGGAATTTTCTTCGATCACATCGTATCACATAGGGGCATCGAGGTAGATCGGGCTAAGGTTGATTTGATTTCCAAACTTCCTCCACCTTTCTCGGTCTGACAGATTCGCTCATTCCTAGGACATGTTGGCTTCTACTGAAGGTTCATTAAAGACTTTTCCAAGCTTTCCAAACCCTTGACCGACCTTCTAGCCAATGACGCCATATTCCACATGTCTTTTGATTGTATCCAATCTTATCACACCCTCCAAAACTTAGTCTCCACCGCACCTGTACTTCAACCCCCAGACTGGTCCCAGGACTTTGAGATTATGTGTGATGCATCAAACTTTGCCATAGGCGCTGTCTTAGGACATAAGCAAGATAAGAAGCCCATGGTGATCTACTACGCGAGCAAAACGTTGGACAAGGCCCAACGAAATTATACGGTCACAGAGAAAGAGCTGCTCGCTGTAGTCTTTGGACTTGAAAAGTTTCGATCATACTTGCTGGGATCCCACGTGATGATTTACACTGACCATTCAGCCATCTGGCACCTATTGGCCAAGAAGGACGCAAAGCCCAAGCTCATCAGATGGATCCTGCTTTTGCAGGAATTTGACCTGGAAATCCGACACAAGACCGGATCAAAAAATGTGGTGGCTGACCACTTGTCTAGACTTCATCCAGACCACATTGGACCCTCCCTACCTCTATCTAACGCCTTCCCTGATGAACACATCCTGGCTATGCACGACAAGAAAATGCCATGGTATGCTGACTACGTCAACTACCTAGTTGTAGGACAAACCCCGCACAGTTGGTCCAGACAGCAACGGGATAGGTTCTTGGCTGAGGCCAAGCACTATTTCTGGGATGATCCCATGCTGTTTCGCCTCTGTGCTGACCAGATCATCAGGAGGTGTATCCCCGAAGATGAAGTTTAGAGTGTGCTTTCCTTCTGTCATGACCTGGCTTGTGGTGGCCAGTTCTCTGGAAAGAAAATGGCTGCAAAGGTTCTGCAGTCCAGATTTTACTGGCCGTCCCTATTTAAGGATGCACACAACTTTGCCAAGACTTGCTCATGCTGCCAAACGCTGGGGATCATGACCAAGAAAGATGTGATGCCCCTCCAGCCCATTTTGATTGTCGAAATCTTCGACGTTTGGGGTATCAATTTTATGGGCCCCTTTCCACCATCCAATAGCTTTGAATACATCCTGGTCTCGGTAGGTTATGTTTCCAAATGGATTGAAGCTGTCGCCACCCATCGATGCGATCACAGGACTATCATGGACTTTGTTAAGAACATCTTTTCCCGATTTGGAATACCCAAGGCCATGATCAGTGATGGTGGAAGCCATTTTATCCATTCCCAATTCCGTGCCCTACTTAGAAAATACGGGGTGAACCACCGCATTGCTACCTCATATCATCCACAAACAAATGGGCAGACCAAGGTCTCAAATAGACAAATCAAGAACATTTACAGAAGACTGTGAGGCCTGATAGGAAAGATTAGTCCACACGACTTGATGATGCCTTGTGGGCATACAGGACCACTTTCAAGACCCCGATAGGCATGTCCCCTTATTGCCTGGTCTTTGGCAAAGCCTGCCATCTTCCTGTCGAATTGGAACACCGAGCTTACTGGGCTGTCAAGCAATGTAACATGGATTCCCAGTTAGCCGGTGCGCAGAGGACGCTCCAATTATCTTAGCTCGAAGAAATTCGTCGGGACGCTTTCGAAAATAGTCGACTGTATAAGGAGAAAATGAAAGCCGTCCATGATCGACTCATTCATAGAAAAACCTTTGAGCCTAACCAGCAAGTCTGGCTGTTTGACGCCCGCCTAAAACTCTTCGCGGGGAAACTCAAGTCCAAATGGACAGGACCATTTTGGGTGGTTAAGTTCTACTCTAATGGGGCGGTTATAATCGCTAATCCTAACACTAGACACACTTTTACAGTTAATGGTCAAAGATTGAAGCATTTCCTAGCCCAGGTTCCCCCAAAGGAGAGTGTCACCCTTGTTGAGGAATGACACGGAGCACCGCCCAGCTGGAGGCGTTAAACTCAGCGCTTCCTGGGAGGCAACCCAGAGGATTCAGACTGATCCGGTATTTTACGTCACTCAGGTACTATCTTTTTGAACCCTTATGCATCCATGTACTTGCCAATGAGGACATTGTCCAACTTAAGTATGGGGGGGGTGGTAAATTGCGTAATCCTGAGCTCATTTAATCAGTCTGAATAATAATAATAATAATAAAAGAATTTAGGAAGAAAATTTAGGCATTAGAAACTTGTCAATAGTGGAAAATAATACAAAAAGAACTTAAACACTTAGACTTTTCAGGCCTTCAGGCTTAATCAGCCCTGGTGTCCGTTAAAATATGGATTTAGCTTCAAATCCTTGCAACCTTAAGCTATTCTAATCCACCTATTAAATAAGGTGATAAGTATACGACTTATCAACTCACCCTCTAACTCAGAAAAACTTTGAGTCTAAGCATCTGCACACATTTTTGCACAGACTCACTCCTCAGAGATTTTGACAGAAATTGGGTAGCTAATGAACTCTCTAGAGTGGTATGGCTGGCAAGTTGTTGTGGGTAACAGCCCATTAGTAGGTTGTCCAGAACCTAGCCACAGACCATTTCTTCTTCATTGCCTCTAGGTACATTTGAGATCAGGGAAGCCACCTACGAAAAAAAAAAAGGGAGAAGAAAAGAAAATAAACCACACTTCACCGCACAAGTATGGCTGACAAGTGATCGTGGGTAACACCCCATTGGTCGGTTGTCCAGAGCCCAACTCAATAACTACACAAAAAGAACCAAAACACTTAAGGAAGAAGCGGGGAAGTAGTACAAGCCGGGGAGATATACACTGGAAAAATCCTTGTGTCGACCCCACTTAAAACAAACGTAGGGAGGAAGGTACCAATCGAACAAATACACCTTCAGGCAAATATATTTTCTTCTGTCACCTAGTGGCGTAGAAACCCGAAGTCTGTCTGAATTACCGTTAAGTGAGTCTATCACAATCTTCACACCAAGATGCTTAGCACTTAGGGTTTTGACCGAGTTTTTGGTGGGTTGGGTAGCCGTAAAAAGTTACCAACCCACACTGAATTCCGAAAAAAATTCTAAAATATATATATATACATATACATATGTATAGTTATATACATTAAAGCAAGGATTCGGGTGATTCGTATTTTGGCAGACACCCGGGTGTTGCTTAGTCTTTGTAGATTAAGATCTTCATATATTTCCTCCTATTGACAAGTGACGAAGTGTCTAAGCAATTACTTCTTAAATTCTGAAAGAAAATAAAGGCTAGAATAATCCTTGCTAGGGACTAGCAAGGAGTAAGCATGGGGGTATGATAACACTACACAAGGGGGTGATAATTATGTTAAATAGGACCCATCGTAAGAATAAAGGCACAACATAAGTAGAATGGGAGCATTGCATGCATCATGTACCAAGATTGCTTATAAAACTGTATTAATGGCCATTTGTGTAAGCACTTGTCAAAGCAGCCTCAGATAAGCAATCGGACCGCACAGATGGATTCAGAACGATGAACGGAGTCCAACGGACTCAAGATCGGCCAAATTTGACATCCAAAGCTCCTACAATGGGCCCAAGAAGTTCTGACCGTTGATCTGGTGATCAACGGCCCTCGTTGCACCACGTCACCCCCGCTCCACCGCACGCCACCTCTTCATTCAGCCGAGAACCGCGTGCCCGCCCGCAGTCGCCGCAATAAAGCGCGGGCGTGGCGCAACGGTTAGCACTCACCCCCGCACGCACGCGACGCGGGTTCGAGCCACGCGGTGCGTGAAATTGAAGGCGAAGGGAATGCGCGGCGAAATTGGGCCGCCCGATCAGTAGCGGGCGGCCGAGATCGCACCACGCGGCACACCCATAAATCGCTAGCGCCCACGCGCGTGCGCACGCCGGACGACGACGCCCGTGCACACGCGCACCCGAGGCGTGATCCGAGCACATCCAAGGGGAGATCTCAGCCGTCCGATCTTCGATCGGACGACTCTCACGCAGCAGCCGCAGATTGAGTGCAAAGAAGAATGGCACGGGCAGTTGACCGATGGGCTGAAGGGCTTCACCAACGCTTTTGGAGTGGTTTTAGCGACGTCTCGGACGTCGCTAAAGCCCCTTCTTCTTTTAGAAAGCCCTTAACCCTATTTAAACCCCCTCCAACCACTTATTCAAGGCATTCACTTCCCTTGCAACTACTCCACCCCTCTCTTAGCTAGCTTTAGGCTCTCTTGTAATCGTTGGAGACGACGAGCCATCGACGAAGCCTCCTCCACCGCCGTGGCTGCCTCGTCGCTCTCCCTCCTCTCTCTCTCTCTCCCTCTCTTTTAAGCTTTCCATTACTTTTGTTTGAGCATGTATTTAATGTTGTAAGCTATGAACTAAAAGTGCATGATTAATGAAGTTATTTTCTGTTTAGTTGTTTACTTTAATTTCTGTTTAAGTTCCATGATCAAGCAAGAAACACTCTAACCCTAATCTCTCTCTATCTCTCTCTTGCTTTTCAAACCGCACCTCCGCAAGCAAAACTCCACGCTTTCCGTGACAACAAGTGATAAGAAAAATCTGATTTTCACACCTCCCTGAGACCGACACTCGGACTCACCTCCATTTATTTACTTTAAAACCGGCGTTGCAAGTGCGACTATAACGACACTTCTTAACACACACGCACAAGCGCACGTTATCGGGTCAAGTAGCCAAGTCCGCGGAGGTGTGGGTCGCGGACGAGGCGAGTGAGAGGGAGAGGGGACCTCACCTTGTGTTAGGAGGCGATAAGCCCCTGACACTTTTTCAATTTATGCCGCGGTGCCTGCTCTATCGTATTCGAGGTGGGACTATCTGTCCACCTTTCTTCGCGTGTGCCTACGGCAGGGACAAGGCCTCCAATTACAATAGTTGCAATGGCCTTTGACTCCAATTGATGGCTTGGAGTCGTGCGCGAGTGTCTTCTGTGCAACCTAGGACAGGAACCTGGAGCTCGCTTCAAGCTTGCTTCAAGCTCTGCGCTAATGGCGGAGGATGCTTGAACCTGAAAGCACCAAAACGGCCTCGCGGCCACATCAGAACGTTCAGGAAGCTTCACCGAGGCACGACGAGTGTGTTGCGGTGGTTGGCGTGGCATGGGGATGCCTGTGCAAGCGTGCCTAGGGCACACTGTGTGCATATGTGTGGGTGTGTTCGGGGGTGTGTTTGGGTGAGTGGAGTGGTGGTATGAGTGAAGGGAAATGTTGAGTGGAGTGAGGGGATGCTTATGGACTTGTCGGCGAGGGGTGGGATGGCCTGTGAAGGAGATGATGGTGGTGGAGTGTGACAGTAATCGATTTAGGAAATAAATAAGGGGAAAATGAAGAGGGGAGAAAGAGGACTTAACTGAGGGACTTGGAGCAAAGGGGGGCGGTGAAGGGCGGGCGGCGCGTGTCTGTCATCGCCGAAGACGAAGGCCCTGAGATGGAGAGACGGTGACGACGAGGGGGTCAAAGGAGCTCGCACAGGTACTACGCAATGCGGAGGAGTGAGGCAGAGATGGCTCTGCCACTGGTATGGTGGAAGAGAGATGAGAAGAGGAACAAAGAGTCGCCGGAGCCTACGGACGAATGGTCAGAGGAGGAGGACTCGAATTTGGGGGGATTTCTTTGGCCAAATCAGGCTTGCCAAAAGTGGAGGGCTCTGGGCAATCTTAAATAGGCGCAGGCAGAGGGAGAATCGCAAGGAGGAGGCGGGAACACCACGCCAGAGGCATGGCCAGAGTGAGACCTATACCTCTTAAGCGTTCGCATGAGAGGCATGGGGTAATTCAGGGTATTGGGAGCTGCTCATGCGGTAGGGGGCTTCGCAGGGAGCTCCCCTTTCAAATCTGGGAGCAACTCCCCATGGAGATGAGGAGAAAATCGGCTCGCAAAGTCACTGGCAGTATGGGTCCCTGCTGCGATGGTAGAGGGACCAAAATGAATAAATAAATCTGAGGGGGTAATTGCAAGGGTTTTCAAAAGTTAAGGGCCAGAATGTAATTGGGTGGACCAATTTGCAAAGTAGGTCAAGATGACCTTCTCTTAGGTCCAAATTTTGGTACAAACCTAATTTGGACCTAAGGAATCTATTGGTGAAGTTGGATTTTAGGTTTGACCTCGTTTGACTGGACATTTTGCATAAGAACCCAAATTAAGTCAAATATTGGGGTTAGTCCCCAATCTAGGTCAAAACAGGTTCCAAAGGTCAAATTGAAGGTTCTAAACCCTAGGGGATATTTTTACATGAATTTTAGAGGGTTTAGTTGATTTTTATATTTCTTAGAACCTTTTGAATTTAAGTGGGTTTGTTTTAGGGTTATAGAATGTCATTTAATTCTTAAATTTCACAATAACCCTTATATGACTGAACCATCACACTTTTTCTCATATTAAGTCCAATTGACCTATGTCTAGACCCTTAGAAATCCTGTTGATGCACTGCAATGGTAAAATTACAGTTTTACCCCTTGTTTCATGTTCTCTTCTCATATCAGTGTTTCCTTGAATTAAGCCTTTCTCTTGGTTATGTAGAAGCTTTTGTTCACTTTATTAGGTCAAAATATGCTAGTTAGGGCTTGTGATGAGGTTCTCATCAGCGTGCTACGTGCGTGCGGGAAAAGGAAAACAAAATACAGTTCTTCTACTTTCAGATGTCTAACCCTCCATCCAGACATCTAGACAGACGTCTTAAACAACCCAAAAAGGCAATAGGTCATTTCATGGGTTCCTTGTGCACTTTTATAGGGAGTTTTGGTCGGTGGTAGGCCCGGATGTCATGCAGGTGATAAATGAGTTCCAGCAAGGCAATTCTAGTTTGGAAAAACTCAACAGATTGCTCTTTCTACTTCCAAAAAAATAGGGTATGGTGGAATGTGAGGATTGCACTTTCCAATTCAATTTATTTGTTAATTGGAAAGGTGCTTGCAAATAGACTGTGAGATGTATTGCCAGGTTTGATCAGCCCGATCCAAGTAGCTTTCTTGAAAGGGTGCTCACTTCAGGAGTCATTTATCTTAGCGTAGGAGATGGTCTCTAGTTGGGTGAGAAGGAAGAAGGGTGCTTTTATGTGGATGGTAGACTTTTCTAGAGCTTATTACTCAGTCTTGTGATCATACTTGTGGGAAATTTTTAGGAGGGGCTTTCCCAAGAGATGGGTCTAGTGGCTGAAGCATTATATCACCACCTCTTCTGTCTCTCCATTGATAAATGGTAGACCGTCTGGCCATTGAATTCATCCTCAGAAAGGGGAGAAGTAGGGATGCCCATTGGCACCGTTGGTCTTTATTTTGGCTGTGGATACTTTGGCATGTTTCACCTTCAGAGCGTGTGCTGGTGGTCTCCTTCATGGTTACTCTTCGACAACTAATCATGCTTTGACACCAATTCTCCAGTATGCTAATGGTACAATATTTTTCATTGAATTGGGACATAGGGAGGCCAGATATTTGAGATTTATAGTGGAGATTTTTGGGGAGATCTCTGGGCTTAAAATAAATGGAGCAAAATCCTTGTTAATTTATTTCGAGGCAGTGACCTCCAGCCAGGATACCATTTCTA
Organism: Thalassia testudinum; assembly: GCA_037157565.1. Classification (NCBI taxonomy): domain Eukaryota; kingdom Viridiplantae; phylum Streptophyta; class Magnoliopsida; order Alismatales; family Hydrocharitaceae; genus Thalassia; species Thalassia testudinum. The sequence goes on along the minus strand of JAZHRO010000033.1, from coordinate 1,033,293 downwards.
CTACTCTAGGGATGCCAGTGGTGCATCTACCTATTCGATATCTAGGCCTACCTTTGGGAGTGAAGAGGATGTTGGTGGTTGATTGGTGGCACAGGTCATGAGGGAAGATTTATGCAACCTGTGAAGTGGAGCACTATCTGCAAACCAAAGAAGTGGGGTGGTCTGGGGGTACGGTCTCATGAAGGAATTCAGAGATTCCCTTTTGTTGAAGTGGGTGTTGGTGATCCTCAACAGTGTGGGTGGGATGTGGCAAGAGCTGGTAGTTGATTTGTATGGTGATGGGGCTCAAGGAGATGTTCTACACCGAGCCAAACGGAGATGTTCTACACCTGGCCAAACCATCTCCATTTTGGTCCTCACTTTCGGCGATGGTTAGTAATCAGTGGCATTTATTTACACCTAAGTTGGGGGACGGCACTCTATTTCGCTTCTGGGAAGACAATTGGAGTGGTAAGGGGTGCATGAAGAAACTGTTTCCTCGCTCATTTGATAGAGCGGTGATGAAGGATGCAAAGGTTGCAGAATTGTTGGACCCAGACATTCATTGTTGGAAGACATTCGTGCAGGGTGATCAGTATGCATCTAGACCTAGTGAAGAAGTAGGCAAGTTAAATGAGATGCTAGAGATGTGTAGGCCATGTGAGGGGGTTGATGGCTTTGTATGGAGGAGTGGCATCTACTCCCCAGCCAAGGCCTATGATAGCATGATTAGGGGTAATGACCTAGATGTGTATAGGCGCCAATGTTTTATGATTTGGAAGATAAAGGTCCCCTTAAAGGTGCAAGTGTTTGATTACACATCAATCATGCAACCTAAATCACCTGAATTAAGCTAGATTCTAGCATAACTTAGGAATAATGCATTCATAGGCATCGTAATTTGCACAATGGTTAGTTTGATTAGCTACATAGATAATATCGTCATTTAATGTACTAATAAAAGATGATTTTAATCAAAAATGATTTGAAGCCGCAGATGTTAGATCAAACTAAACAGGTCAGATCAGAACGACAACGAGAGTCCAATGCTTTCGAAATTGTCTCAATCGGACAACTAGAGCATCATGTGCAGAAGAATGGAGATCATGGAGCCAAAGGAAAAAGATCTGAGCCTCAGATGAAAGATCCAATTGCACTGATGGATCCGGATCAACGATTGCAATCCAACAGTGCAAAAATCAACTCAATCAGAGGTCTACATCACTAGATACAAGGAAAAGAAGATGGACGGCCATGATGGAGCGACATGGCACCATCAAAGCCACCCCTACATCGCCACCCCATCTGTGAAGGTTCTTCACTGCGTGCTAAGGACCGTTGGATCTCCATCCAATGGTCACGAATGCACCATGTCGACCGTCCACCCGCACTTCATCAAAGAGGAGTGACTCTCAACCATTGGATCTTCATCCAATGATCGAGAATAAGTTGCCTTAAAATGTAAACTCAACAAAGCAAAGGCCTCAACGCATTGGTTATTATGCTCAACCGCAAGCGAAGATCACGGGTTCGAGCAATGCAATGCTCAAATCTGGAAAGAGGTGAGGCGCAGGCACTATTGTTCGTATGATGGAGATTGGCGCACGCAGATGCGACCACGTGGCACAATCAGATGCCTCTGCGGCTGCGAGTGTAAACAAACGAATGCTTAGGTGAGGGGCACGTGCATTTAAGCCATCCAATCGTAAGATCAGACGACTGAGGAGCGATGGCACGCAAATCAAATTCAAAAGTGCACGCGAGCGTGAATCTGAGCTGTTCGATCATGAGATCGAATGGTTGAGGATGCGACACTAAAATGAGGCATGCAACTATGAGTGAAGAAAACAGAAGCGGGCGAGCGTGTGCGAGGAAGCAGTGGAGCCGTGCGATCATCATCCAACACACCAGCAATTGCCATGTGTCGATCAGAGGTTGAATCCAAGCGTAAACAAATGCATGTTAAGCACACTCTCAAAGGCAAGGGGTGCATGCGTTTAAGCCATCCGATTGTAAGATCGGACGACTGAGGAGAGATGGCATGCAAATCAAATTCAAAAGTGAACTCGAGCGTGAATCTGAGCCATTCGATTATAAGATCGAACGGTCGAGGATGCGACGCTAAAATGAGGCATGCGGCCGCGCGTGAAGAAAGCATTAGTAGGCGAGCGCGCGTGAGGACGCAGCGGAGCCGTGCAATCATCATCCAACACACCAGCGGCTTCCACGTGTCGATCAGAGGTTGAATCCGCGTGATGGAAGCGAGTTTGAAGTTGTTTTGAGGCCTAATTAGGTTCGTTGATCTCCCGATCGAAGAATCTAATTAATCCAAAGGTTGTTGGCCCTCCATAAAAACTATAACAGAAAGCCAAAGCCCCCCTTGGATGAATCATCTCTTCCATACAACTCTTCCACCTTCCTCTAGGCTAAAGTTGTCCCTCTGCAATTCCGCTCCGACCTTCGTCCCGGTGCTCTGGATCTAAGGTGCTGCCGCATCTCGCACAAGCATCCTACAAGCGACGTCGTCTCTCTACCTCCTTCTCTCTCTCTCTCTCTCTTTCTCTCTCTCCTTTTAGCATAGTAATCTCTATTTTGAAAAAGACTGTTACTGAATGCAATACAATTCTGATTATATATCTGATTCCTATACATATATACATATATATAAATATCTGTTTAGAGCAAGTGATGAGAGGCTCATCATGGCTTCTAATTACCCCTAATTAACTAGTTTCCCTAATTAATTAGCTATAAATATGCATATATAAGGATTAATTATAGAATAAGGGGCAAAGTAATAAAGGGCCTTAAAATAAGTTAAAAATGTTAAATTATAAGTCAATTAATATTATTAATATTTTAATTAATAAATGGACTCAAATTATCACTTATTATTTAACTAAATAATACTTTATTTAACTTAAGTGTAACTTAAGACCTAAGTATTTAATAACTTAAGTTAAATAAATTAAAATAAAGGTAAATAAAAGGGTTGAAAATGTGAATACATGGCTTTAATATAATATTTTGCTAAATTATAAATATATATAAAAAGTTAGAAAAGAAAATAATTTAAATTAACCTTAAAAGCCCCTATTTGCATTTTGATCCTTGGAATTCATTACACTTGAGTCCTTTTATTTCGCTTAAGTCCCTAACTTTTCATGCAAACTGGTCCCTGTGTACACCGTCTTCTTCTTCTTCATTTCTTCTTCAGCTGCTTGAACGGCTGACGTTCGGTGGTGATGTTACTCTCCAATGACCGTCCATCTGATGTCATTTCTTCCTCGCCAAGTTCCTGGAGCTTGCGCTCACCACCTCAACTCCATCCATCGGTCCGGATTTATCCTAAATCCTAATTAGGTCATGGTGTTAACTTCACCGGCGTCAGAGATGACGCCGGAGGTTAAGTTGTACCTAGACATCCATTCGTCCAGATTCTTCCCCCTTCACAGCCGCCCAACCCTATAAATAGGCCTGAACCCCTCCGATTTGAGCTTGATCAGCTCCCTTCCCCTCTCCACCTTACCGTAGCTGGTCAGTAGGTTCTTCCGCAACTCCGGTGTCTTCATTCTCCTTATCGAGCTTGGCCGCTGAGGATGCATTACCTCTCTAACCTCCTCTTCCTCTCTATCGCCCTACCAACAGCGACTAAGCACCCCACTCTCCCTCTGATCTCTGCTTCGTTCTACCAGAGATTCTCTTCTCACCCAATCTAGATTTCAATCCTGTTCTCGCCCTGCCAACGGCGAGATCTCTCACCTCCTTTGTCAGATGAGTAGTCTTAACTCTTAGGAGTAGGTTTAGCTAGGTAATTAGATAGAATTAGCTTAGTTTAGTTAGATTCAGCAGCTTCTTCTTTGACTCTGGCAAGGTCAAATCCGATCTCGCTAGACATCGATTCACCCTTGCTTCCATCCTGTCACTTATCTCTACTTTCCACGATCATCCTCCACTTCTTTCCTCCATGTTTTATCAGCTGAACTGCATAGACCAGTTCACCTTCACCCGTGACCTCCGCTGTCTATGGCGGAGTTCATCGAGCCTTCACCTCCAATAGGGTCTCCCAACACCTATACATCACCTTAGGACCCTTCCCAACCCCTGATCTACCTTAATTGTCCACCTAATCACTTACATCAACTCACACACATCTGGACACTTCACTGTCCATGGTGAAGTGTCCAGAAGCTATCCCACACTCACTTAAGGTCCGTCATCACCCCCCAACACCTAAAGACCTCAGCAATTCCGTCAATTGCTCCTATATAGAGCAATATAGTAGAAATGCCTAATATTCCCCACATCTTTGAGCTCGCTGTCAATGGCGGCTCAGAGATGAGTAATTCACCTAATTAATTAGTCCATCAATGTCACCTCACTATATAGAACATTTTCCCTCATTCAATTGAATGAGAGGAAGCATTCTAAGTTCGACAATCTGCGAATTCCACGAACAATCTTATGTTCTAATCATTCTTTGAGCCAATTGAGGAGTTCTTAAGATCTGTCTAGGTCTTAGGAATCTCCACGAGTCAGTAATGGCCTAATTTGATGTGGATTTCATCTCTGTGTATCAGACTTAACTCACTGGAGCTTCAGCGAGCTCCAGCGAGTCAATTTTCCACTTCAGCCCGTGGAACTTCATGAGAAGCTCCATACCACATCCTCTACACCTCAGGATTAGAAATCAACTATTCATTTTATGTTTTAATGATTATAAGTATTCCTAGACCGTCATCTTCAACTCTAGCGGAGTTGGAGAGCCTGACACTGAAAGGGATTCAGTGGTTCAAGAGGTCAAGAAGCATCTTCAGAGTTTCAAGAGTTTGTTACAACTGTTGTTTAGGTTTAGGAATCCTTAGTTTGTTCTACCGAACAAAGGAGATTTCTTCTTCTCAGGCGGGGATGCCTAAGAAGCCTTCTAAAGACATCAAAACCATATTTTGATGCATTGAACGAATTCCTGAGGATGAACTGAGTTTGATTAAGGCTTTAATTTGATCTATGAAGCCCTAAATCAGAAAGTCAAACTTTGTAGCTCACAGGTCAAACCTAGAGTTAATTCGAGAATTTAATGTTTAAAACTCTGATTTGATGGATTGACTCAATTCCTAGAATGATTTAAAGTTCATCTAAATTGATTTTATTAAGTTTCATTGAGAATTAACCAAGATCAGATTCACTGCACAGTTTAGGTTCAAACTGGAACTCAACTTGTTCTTGAGTCTTTCTGTCAAAATTTGATGATCAATTCTGCCCAGATTGAGTTATAACAACCTGCAGAGTTTTTTTAACTCCCTTCCAGAGTCTGTTATCCATCTATTAAGCATCTCAGAACTCAAATCCAAGTTCTAAAGCTCCTATGCGAAGCTCAGAAGCTTCTCTCTCTCTCTGCAGCTTCCCAAAGCTTCTTCTATCCTTCATTAAGTGCAGAATCATCTACTGTATCTTGGCAGGACCTCATCTGGAGGTCAGAAACTCTTCCGCGGTTCAAAAGACCTGGATTCACCTTCTGCAGGCCATGAATGGCCATGAAACAGCTCCATATTCGCCCTTCAAATCGAAGGGCCAATTCAGATCTGAACACCAAATTGGTGCTCGATTCTAGTAGAGCATCTGAATAGATCTCCATCGAGCCCTTGCTCGATCAAATCTGCCCAGCCAATCGTTGCGAATCGTCGGCCAAAGTCTAGCCAATATTGGACAGAACCGAGGAAACATAGTCCCACCTCAGGTATTCTGGAGCGCTGGCCTTAGTATAATACGAAAAAGTGAAGAAAGTGTTTCGATCATCAACGCATGGTGCAAAAAAATTGAGCATAGCGTGTGGGTGAGTGCATTGCACATGCTTGCGCATGGGTGTGTGTGTGTGCGCCCGTGGGAGTGGGCGTGGGCCTGGGAGGCTAGGTACTATACACGAGCTTAAAACGAAATGAATCCACTAACTAAATATTAGGCTTGGACCCAGTATGGTTTAGTCCCACCCTCTAGGGGGTGCTGCGTATCCCCGACCGATTTGAACCACCAATATAAAACCAATTTTTTATAATTGAGGAGCAAAAATGGGTTTAAGTATTCACGTAAATGACTAAGTGTGGATTTGTAAAAGCACAGAGAGGAATTAAGAGAGAAGAAGGCTTAAGAAAGAAAATGACTAAGTATCGTAGCCTTAGGATAAGAGAAGGGAATAAAGTTAAAGGAAGAGAGTAAGATAAATATAAAAGAAAGAGTGAGAGAGAAAGCAATGACAGAGTAGTAAGGGAAATAACAGAGAAGAAACAAAGAGGGCTGAAGATTAAGAAGAAAGAAAAATGGAGAAATCAAACATCTTGCCTTATTTTCAGCCATCTGATTACTACTTTTAACATGTTCGAACTTATTATCAGAATCTGATTTGCCCTTATATTGCACTTTCATGTTCTTTTCTTGTTATTTTGAGTTCTCAACGTTGTAAAAGGCAAATGTATTCATTGTATATCATTCTCTTACTTTATACTCTTGTAAAATGATATCAATGATGTAATAAACATGATTACTTGAATTTTAATGATAAATTTCTTATGTAAACATGTTTTACCCTAATGGAATGTTGCATGCTTATGTTTAATGTATCTTTTGTGCAATTATTCATGTACTTAAAGTATTTTAATTATAATCTGATTGATTAATTGATTAATAATTTATGCTTAGGAATTTAATGGTGAATTAAGCTTACTATTATGCCTCCCAGTGAACGACCTGGACTCAACCAGTTAAAAAGAACTTAAAATATAAAACGTTAGGTTAACTTGACCCTATAATACACTCACAACATTAATTCGAGTTAACCTAAGTTACTTTCTCATGCAATTAATTAAGCCTAAATAACTTAATTAACTGTGTTGAGGAATTTAACCACCAGCAAGTTCTAGTAAAAAGCTTCTACGTAAAAATCAAGATTGCCTCCCTGCGAACGACCTAGTACTCACCGGTCTTTATAAATTTATTTGTCGACGCGTTTCGCGCTATACTACAACTAAATAATCTTTTAAAATGCAATTTATGCGTCGAACAGTGTTCCTCTGGATGTCTAGAAGGGATGGATTGATAACCGGCTCACCAAGGTCTCGCTTGATGGGTGTGCCACATACCACGTGCCCCTTATGTGGCTTTTGCAATGATGATATCAAACATCTAGTTGATTCATGCTTGGTTACCAATGAAGTGGCTACAGGCTCTCTCCTCTACGATGCCATCGTGGGAAGATCTATGGATATAACTGTCAGATCCTACCAGATAGAGTGTGAAGATAGCAGCTATGTTGTGGGTAGTTTGGAAAGTGAGGAACGATGTTATTTTAATGATGGGAGGGATTGGGTTGAGAATATCTGTGTGGATGTTAATTCTTCTACCAATGTGTGGCTCTCCCAATTGTAATTGTTACTTTTTTATTTGATTAATAAAATCCTAGACAACTACTAACATCTAGTAGTCGTCTTTTCTCTTCTTTTAAAAAAAAGCTTCCTTTTAGATTGAGTGGTTGGAGTGGCAGGTTGCTCTCCAAAGCTTATGATATACTCACCTATGAAGGCCCTCCTGTCCATATGGACAGGATTTGTCATCGTCTCTGGAGCATCAAGGCCCCCCTCAAGGTGCGGCTTTTTCTCTAGCTTACACGGTGAGAGGATCTTGTGATTGGTGTTTTAAGGAGGACGATTATGGGGTCTACTACTCTGACCTGTGCCTTTGGTTGTGAGGATGAGGATAGCACGGAGCATCATCTCTTTAGATGCCCCTTCAACCAATGGGTGTGGCGTGAGATAGTGGGCAGTTCTCTACCCACTTGGGACACTCTATGGGACTTGTTGGCAGACCAGACGAGAGGCTGGACAAGTATGGCGACGACCTTGTGGGCCATGTGGCATGCCCAAAATGGGAGAATCTTTAGTGATGAGTCATTTGTCTCTTCAAATATTGCCAAAAGGGCCCAGATGTGGGCTGCTTCTTGGTCCATGTAATTAATATCCCTATGAATAAAAATGGATGAGCGCCACCTTGGTGACTCATCCTTTCTTCAAAAAAAAATTTTCTTGAAACCTTTCCCAAGACTCATGAAGAGATTCACCATGCTGAAAGATCGTAATGGATCTAATGCATTAGTACAACCAATTGGGAAAATTTTCTTTAAAAAGGCACTCTTATGTTACTTCCAGGTTGTGATAGGTCTGCCAACTATCCTGAATTTGTAGGCGGCCTTGTCTTTGAGGCTGAAAGGAAAAGGTTTCATTAGTCATAAGCCTTCCCACACATTGCGAGAACGAGTGGTTTGGGCAAAGATGGTTAGTTCCTCTAAATGGCTAAAAGGATCCTCTCAAGGAAGTCCATGGAAGTGCTTAATCAAGTTTAGGATAGTTGGTTTAATCTCAAAATCCCCCTCCAGAAATACCACTCCACTTCTCTCCTCATAATTGGAGGGATCGTAAAAATCTTTGAGAGGAATGATAACCCCTCGGGTAGTAAATCCCCCCTCTAGTAGGCTAGGATCATGACAATCTTAGCCAATTATTGCTGATTATTTTGGATTCGAGCTAATTGCTCGATTACCATGATTAGAGAATTAGGTGGGGGATTCTGATTTTTTTTTTTTTGAAACAAAGAAAGGACCACTACTAGTATTAGTAGTCATCCAAATTTATTGATATGAAATCAATTACATAGATGAAAGCCATAAATTGGCGGAAAAGATTACATCACTATAAATGTTCTCCACCCAACCCCTCCCACCATTAAAGATAGCATCATTTTCGACTCTCCAAATCGTCGATAAAACTGTTGCCATTTGTACCCGAGGTCGAGTTGAATCCAGAAGCTGCACCCAAAAACCATCCCACGCTGGCATGGAGGAGGAGAACGTTTGGCTCCATACCTCATTTGAAACAAAACAAGAGCTAAACAAATGTCTGACACCATCTTCACCAAACCCACATAATGGACAGACCACAGATGTAGTGCCCATGGTACAATGTCTAAATGCACCTATGACCAAACCATCCCTTCTAGTCAACCACAAGAATATTTGCACCTTCAGGGTAATCCTCAGTTTCCACACCATCAAACACATGTGCTAATGCTCATTGCTCCTACTACCTGCAATCAAGCCAGCCTAAGCCTTGGAAGGTATATAGACACCTTCCCTTCAAGTGAATCCATCCACCCCACCACATGGATGAAAAGCCTCTAGCATCTCCATCATTCTTCCAAGGTCCTCCGTAAACCTCCCTTCAAAACGATCCACCTGCATTAGAACATGCCACATGTTAGTCTCCTCCCAATACCTTGCTACCTTTTCATCCTTGTCAACCACCTGGCCAAAGGACCATGGATACAAGTCATCAAAACCCCCTCTTCTAGACCAATCATCCTTCTAGAAGCGGAATAGGTTCCCATCGCCAAGGTGTGGGGAGAAACAACCCCAATGGTCCTATACCACCATAGAGATAGAGGACCAAAAGGGGGATGGCTTGGTCGGGTGCATAAAGCCCACTAGCAACTCTATATCACCTTACGAATCTCTAATCACATCCTACCACATGCTATCTTCACCTTTGAGGATGATAACCCCCCACTTGAGTAGAAGAAAGTCACCAACTCCTTGAGAGAATGCACGTTGACAGTGAAAATGCATGATTTGTTAAAATCAAGCTTTTAAGTCATTCCAACATGTAAATCCAATCGCTTTTAAATTTGTAATTACCGAGTACTCAGAAAATATTTAGGTCATCCCAAGGAAGACAGAAATGCAGAGTAGAAGTCTCTCGCTTAAAAAATAGAAATCAACTTTCTTTTTAAGTTTTTAACTATATATTTTTTTAGGGTTTTAAAAATGGGCAAAAGTGAATGCGGAGAAGACAGGAATTAAGAACTAAAAACAAAGCAATAAGCACTTTATTTCTCCAACTCACTCCAAGCACGGGAGGCTTGGAGTAATGGATGAACACACAACAAGAGATCAACACAAGCTAACTAAAAGGAAAGTAGCGGAATGTTTCTTAAATAGCATTACAAAAAAAATTGCCTTTAGTAACATTTAATATTTGACACTATAGGCATTATATTTGCCCGTATATGTAATTAACGACACTTAAAATAATTGCCACCTAATTACCACCTTCATTGACGTCACTAAAAGGTTAGCAGCAATTGTATAATCATCGCTAAATCAATGATATTAGCAATACTTTAATTACCGCAAATATTGTCGCTAATGACCTTATTTAATGGCAATTTATTTGTCACTATTTCGACACTATTGATTTATATTATTGGTAATTTAATTGACGCTATCAGTGCCGCAATATACTTCATTTAATGACCTTTTTTTGTCACTAAATTACCACTATTGATTTACTTTAGTGATACTTTATTTTGCCATTTAATTCTCTATTAGTATTATTTAGTAACAATTATTTGTGTCTTTAAATCGACGCTATTGATTTGCTTTAATGGTGCCTTCTTATGTCACTAAATCATCACTAATTATTTACTTTGATGACACTTTCTTTCACAATTTAATTACCACTATTGATTCACTTTAATGATGCATATACAATTTAACTTTATTTTTTACTGAGAAATAAATTTTTTTAAGCACAAAACATAGGGGCCTAAGCACAAAGTTCCTTTTATTGACTTCCCGGATCATTAAAGTACATATTCCCTTCTTAAGAGTAATACAAGAGAAGAAAAATATAGAAAAAAATAAAAATAAATTGAGTTCGCACATGATATATTGAATCTTCTGTAGATCTAATTCCAACTTTCCAATTGCTGAATATCTTTCATAAGTAGCTCATCCCTCTTGTTAGCCTCCTTCCTATTTCCCTTTTATAGCCTGCAATCTTCATTTGGTAGAATATGGCCATGTGATTTGACATTTGCAAGCCTACCAGTGCTAGTTCCAACTCTAGAAGATCAGCTTAATCTAGCTAGAAGCCAATTGCCACAAAGGATGCTACATTTATGAAAAGAGATGGCCATGATGAGATATAAAACAACCAAATATATGGATGACTTCATTGAAGGGAAGAGATATACCATATTTAAACCAACATGCCCTTGCATCTCTCGCTTCTAGTGTCCTTGAGAATCAAGCCCTTCATCCTGTGATTCTAATTAAATTTCAACGAGATAAAGCAATATCTCGGTACCTTGAAGAGCCATTGCTTGTGCTGCCTCATAAAACCACCAGTCCCAACAAATGGCTACAACAAAGTTTTAGACACGTCAATACAAAATGAAAATTTCCTTCCATAATCTCAAAATCATTCATTTAGGGTTGAAAAATTTTAGCTGGATATACTTCCATGATTTTTTTTATATACACAAAATGATACTATTTGATTCTAAAAAATTAATGTTGCATCCAACTAATGCAAAAATAGTTTAAAGTAATAGACACATGTACTATTGCGAATGCCATATTTAGCATATTTAGTGGAAACTTTTTTTGAAGGGGTTATCCAATAGGATCATAAGATGTTTTTCCAAAAAGTAAAAAATAATAATGATGCAATCATGTGAATAAAATATAACATAATAAAATCAAAATGACCCAGTCACCCATGAAAGTAGCCAATCATGGAAGGAAAATACATAAATCATTTATTGTAAACAACACACATCATTAAGTACATGATAGACATTACCATTCTATGGCTATAAATTACATTGCCCATGATTGGGAAACACGCATCCAAAAAAATGCATAGCAACTTTTAAGCAATAGGTGACAAATGGTAAATCAGTCAAAAGAATTAAATTCAGTAGGATCTGAAACATAGCTGAATGTACCTGATGAGCTAACTCTTTAGTATCAAGATCTATGTCACGGTTACTCCCTACACATAGGAGTAAATCTACAACCAACACATCTTGAATCTCAAGCTAGTAAGATATAGAAGCATCCAAATTACATGAAAGTTAAGATTATTTTAGCCCTATTACATGATTTGGAAACAAAAAGTAAAAACAAAAACATAGTACTGGTAGTTTTACATGAAACCCTCAATAGTCAATACTTATTCTCTAAATATAAATGATGCCCAACTTACATTGATGTTCTAATAAAATAAGAAAATACATGAAAGGCCATATAAAAGAAATAGATAGAAATAATAGTCTACATGAAATGCAAAAAAAACTATAATGAATTTAGCCATAAGAATCCGGGAGTGTAGATAAATGAGGTATAGTCTACGGAGGACTTGCGCACATTAGATGTCTTTTCAAAAAGAAAGATACACATTAGATGTCTAAATTTTTCAATGGGTAAGGAGGATTGATTTTTCTTTTTTTTTTCTAAGAGGTAAAAAATCTATTTTTCATTTTATTTCATATAGAGTGCATGATGCCACTCATTAATCGGTCTCACAAATAATCATACTTGGCTCAAGACTAATTTCCACTCTTGTGATTCATGGGCTTGTAGTGTGAAAGAGATGACAAAGTTGCTAACACCATCTTTTGAAAGTATGCTTATAAGTTGGTGGTTTTATTTTCTTTTTCTTTTTTTTTGTGGGGGTGGGGGTGGGGGGCAGGGGCATAGTAACAAAAAATAGGTACATCCAATTCCAAGTGGGCATCATCTCTGTTAAACAGCACATAATATGACATAAGCAATACATAGTAAATGCTAAATAGCTCTCAATGGATCAAACTTCAATGCAGAATCTACTTGAAAAATCAAAGGGTAACATGGAATAAGCTAATAATAGCTTCTCAACTAAGTTATCTCTTTCTCTTCATTAAACTAGAGAACAGTGAACAAAACAACATGAAAGGTTTATATTCGAGAAATATTACCAATGTTAAAGGCACCAAAAAAGGTTCATTCCGAGACAAGATGGACTACATCTTTTCCTTTGCAAGCGTTTCTAATAAGCATTATATTGGTTTAACTAGAAATGCATTTATGTTTCTATTTTCTATTTATTTTAATTTGTTTATAGAATAAGAATTATTTTTGTAATAAGAATTATTTTTGTCTAATGCACATTCTTTTGGCGATCATATGTAATCATTGCATACAAATATCAAGAGCAAGCATTTAACATGCCATGTTGCTTTGACAATAGTGATTCTTCATGGTCATAGTAACTTTTAAGTCGCATGCTTGACTCTTGCAATCGATTTCTTTTGAACATTTTTTAAAATACTACACCAATAGTCGTCTTAATCTTATTTAAAATATTAGATCTGCAAGAACTACGAAATAGCAATAGGTGATCCCAAACCTATAAATATCCATGTGCATCACAAAAAGAATCAGGCATTCTTACAATTTTTTTTTCTTTTTCTTGGTTTCCAGTTGATACTATACATAACCCGCATCTAGTGTAGAGCTTGCCCCTATAACATCAAAGAATTCATAAGCTCTTACTTACCCTAACTACGTGAACTCCTGCATGACAACTGCAGTTTCCTGACTAGTTGTGTAACTGGTATTAGCTCCGATAACCAAAAAGCAATATTTATTGGTGTAGTTAACCAAAAAGAATAAAAAAACTGAATGCATATCAAGAAGCATAAATGAAAGATCATCACACGTGAGAACACAAAGTATTCCATCTCAAAAAACCGTAATGGCCCAAGCCCAATACTTTAACAAAGGGAATCAGAAAAAAATCTTTAAACTTTCATTTACAACTACAAAAGCAGCCACTTTGCAGCTGCATGCACTTCCCGATACCCCGACGGCTGTGCTTATCCACCTGCTGCTGCAAGCCAGGCTGCACTCCTGATATGCTGCGCAGCCTGCTTGCAACTTGCCATGTACGAGCCACGCAGTGTTTACATTGCAAATTCCAGCCATATGTCTAAATGTTGTTACTTGTAAATTGCATGCTAGCCTGGTCATTAGTGGATGCTAAGCATGCCATTACGCAATCCAGCACTACCTGAGTACCTAGTGATGTGGGTCTTCCGCAAGTCTTGTTTACGTATTGTCATATAGGTGTCATATTTGTTGGTATTGTTAATGCCTCTTTTAGTATTTTGCCTGTTTTTTGTATGATGATTGCTCTTGTTAGCATTTGATTGGGTTAGTTGTATGCGTTTGGCTGTATAAGATAAAAAAGTAACATCTTGGTTTGCTACCTTTCTATTTAAATGAAATCTTTGATTTAATTTTTCAGTAATCCTTCCCCACCCATGTGTTGTCCTATGTAATAGGGGCCTAATGGATGTATAATCTAGGCATTTGTCTAGTTCTGGTTGTTGCTGATCCCTGCAGCTCAGTTTGTAGGGGTTTTGTTGGGGCCTTTTGGTTGTGTAATTTGGCCATTCTTGTTGTTCTGGTTGCTGCTCATTCCTATAGCCCTGTTTGAGGGGGTTTTGGGTAGTTTTTAGACAGGAAGAGCCCCCCTCCCATTTTGTAAGCTTTTTTGATCAAAAGACTAAACTTATTTATCTCAAAAAAAAAATCTATAATTCAATTAAATACCATACAAATCCTTCTTTTTTTTTACTTTCTTCCTCCACTACCATCAACTCTAGGTGCCGAAAGTGTGCTGTTGGTGCTTTGCTTTCTTCTTATTTCTTAATCGGACAATAAGCTTTTGGTGTTTTGAGGATGTGTTTACCCCTCAACACCACCCCCTCAACCAAGAAGAGGCAGAAGAAAGCTATGGCATTTTGGCACTAGCGTGGCTGCAATTGTGGTTACTGGTGCTGCAATGCAGTGAATCCCAATAAAAATGGGTGGTGGTGCAGCTCAATTAGAATGTATGCTGACATGTACAAGGTTATAATTACCTACCTATAATCAAATATATAAGAAAGGCAGAACCAAGTTTACAGCCAAAGCTTAGACCCACCCAAGTTTAGAGGTAAGTCTAGATCCATCCAAGTCTATGCCTAAATTCAAACCATACGAAGTTACAATTCAGACCCAAGTTTCGAGTCAAGTTTAGATCCACCCAAGTTTAGAAGCAATTTAGATCAACCAAAGTTCAGATGGAGCTCAAACCATATAAAAGTAAATATCAGACGTAAGCATGGAGCCAAGTTTAATTAGATCGACCCAAGTTTAGGGGCACGCTTAAATCCACTCTAGATCAAACCCATGTTTGGACCATATAAAAGTGAAAATTAGACCCAAGTTTATAGAACAAAGAAAAGTTTAGAGCAACACAAGTTCAAACCATATAAAAGTAAAAATCAAACCAATTTTACAACCACCAAAATAGAAGTCGAACCCAGCTCTAAAAAACAAAGAATGTTTAAAACTTAGTACCAAGTTTAAAACCTAACCCATATGTTAAGATTACACCGATGTTTAAAATCAGGCCCATGTTTTGTGGATTAAGAAAAGTTTAGAGCCACACAAGTTCACACCTAAGTTTAAACCATAAGTGGGAACTAGATGCAAATGCAGTGCAAGAAGATCAAGAAAACAACCTAGAGAACCACATCTACTTGCACTTGCACTAGCACCCTATCTCTTGTGAACAACATTGAGTTCACAATATTGCTTCAGCAAGCAATTATCTTGTTTCAATAAGTATTCAGGTTATTTAGTTTATATAACTACTTTTAATGTGGTAATGTTATCTCCTATGCAGTTAATTCTCAGTGGGAGATTTTATAGAGCTTTGGCATTTGTTGTTAAAAATTGTTAAACTTATATATATATATATATATATATATATATATATATATATATGGGATGAATGGGAACTTTCATGGTAAAAATGTTCGAAACATTCCATTCTGACTTCTCCAATCAACAAGATTTACACTTGTAGCTTCCACTCTCAAAATCAGATAGAAGCTTTTTGCTATTGTTTGTAGGCATATATGAAATTTACATTTTAGTTTTGATTTAGACTGGTTTTGGGATTTTGAACAACCTACGTCTTGTTGTCTACACCTAATGGGACATTCTAATTTAGATCCATGAGAAACTCCAAAATTCTTGCTTTGAAGATTATATTAATAGATAGGTTCATGGAAACTTGACAGAAAACTAACTTACCAATAGTGAAAGCAAGCAGATAATCTTAAAAAAAGAAAAAGTTCCAAAGGTAAATGCACATAAAAACAACTTACACTTGCAAAGAGGCAGATAAATGGAAGTAAACAATTGTATAAGTCTTGTGCATCGGTGGTTCAAATTCTTGGCATTAGAATGATACAAGTTAATTAACTATAAATGATGACAGTAGCACTAACTAATAAATGAACAAATAGCTATAACAATAAAATCCTGAGTAATGTCTCCATCGACAGACCTCATCTAAGGGATATCATTTGAACTCCTTGCACTTCCTCCCCTTTAACAATGATTCTGAAGCCTTGTCCACTGGTTGCTTCATTACCCGAGATTTATTTCAGCTCCTTTCACTTGGCATTAAGATTAAAAAACCTTATTGGGAAGTGAATTACGTGTATATGCATATGGATGTCCTTATCTAGTTATCTTTTATTTATGTAATCAAAGAAAGATAACATTGATAATGCCTGGCAATTAGTCTTGATTCTACGTTGCCACCATGGAGGCAGTCATCCTTGCCATGTAGAAAAGGTTTTCACTACAATTACTGTTCACCCATAAGGGAAAAGTCTTGCATTGGCTATCCACACCTTAAATGATAATGAGGCAATCCATAAGTCACCTCCTCTAACGAATTTATCTTTTTCCTTTTTCATAGAAGTAATAGTGAATGCATATTATTACTCAATTTAATAAACAAATCCCAATAGAAGAAGAACCATATGAATAACCCATATATCCTAATTATGAGGATGGTGATGAAAAAGCTAAATAAAATCTATGTTCTTCAAGCATCCCTTCTATGTTCCTCAATCAGAGTTACCTAACCTACCCTTTACAAAGAATTAGATTGATGTGTGATAAATCCAAAACGAGCTTCAAAATACTTCCCATAGTTGTTATCTTGATGAAATGTTTCCACGTTTTACTGAATAAATTATGCCACTTCATAATGCTTCCCAAAGTTTTATCTTGCTGAAATCTTTCCACGTTTTACTAAATAAATTATTCAACTTCAAATACTTTCCAGAGTTGAAGTTGTTTGCCAACTTGACATAGAAATGTGTATGGGCTTTAAGATTTCTTGCTACAGGGAGATGTATATTTTGGAAATTAAGGGATCTTCCTATTGATAATAACTGAAACCAGGATGTACTTTTTATAAGACTATTATAAGACTTTTTCCTAACACTTTCACTAGCTTGCATTCCCAAGCACTTCATTGCATTTCCATCTACAACTTACCAAATGATTGCATTTCAATGTTCTTTACTCTCTGGGATAATGGAAACGCACGACCAACTCAATTTAATTAAGACAAAAGGTTAAACCTACAAGAAGTCCCATACCCTCTTCAATGATTTGCTATTACCAAATCATCTAAACTTTTGTAGTCAAGTGTTAGAGTTTACAATCTTTCTAATGGAAACCTCTAAAAGCACTGATTAGTAATAATATCACAAGATTTGTCATGGCAACTCATAGATACCAATAACAAATGTAATTTGGATTATTACATGTTAACAACCTTTCTAATTCATGTACTATTTAAAATCATCAACCATCCTCCACGATCAAGTATCTTGAAGTCACTATTCTAGTTGGATTTAGGTTTGCTTGCAGATAGACACAAAACCTAAAATACCTAGTATGTAAATGGCAACAAACTCTGGTATCCCCCGAGATGCTTGGTATGCAGAGGTTCCTAGCTTCTGGAAATGATGCTCTACAAAATAACCAAATTGAATTCAAACCCAATAAATCCAGAAAGCACAACCTATCTAAAAAGAAAGCTACTCAAGCTACAACCAAGGTTTCGAAGGCATATCAACACAAAAAATAGCCATCTGGGTCAAGCAATGAACATAGCAATTCTACATCAATAGGGAAACGAGAGAAGAACCCTAATATAGTATATGGAGTAACATTTGATTTTTCAGGTGTTCCTTAAAAAGTACAATCTCCTTGGATGAACTCCCAAACAACCCCCACCATCCACTTAAATTGGGAAAGTGCCAAGCTCCAAAACCCTCTCCTTGTCAAGACATGTAATGTACTACTCAACTCCTTAAACAAATTTATGAACTAGTCCAATTGTTTTCAATTCAATCTAAGCAAAGAACTTCCATGCCACCTATATTCCTATATCCTCCTAATAAAGCCTCCAAAATACAGATGTTTGGAAGTTCCTATGTTTTTTAGCAATAACTAATGATCGCTTAGCTACAACAAGATTGTGTTTTTAAAATGATATTCATTGTAGTATATTTGAAAATGTCGTATAAACGATTATCAAATTTTTTTTTTTATTACTCGAAATTCAAAAACTTCCGAGGTCGAACTCAGGGAGCAAATTGGTGTCTTAGAAGCAGAAAATCACAATCTCAAATTTCTACTTAAAAGATGTTCAATAATAATGCAGTGAAGATAAATGCTAGAGAGAAAAAAATGTAAAAAGAAATAGATTTTCTCTTTTCTTTCTTCTTCTCCTCTCTTTCTTTTTCTTTGCTTTCTTTTCTTAGACGTCTGATTCTTTGAATCAGACGCCTTAACTGATAACTGCTACAGTGCTAAGCCTTCTTCTTCTTCCTTCCTTCTCCTTGGCTTCTACCTCTCTGTCTTTGGCCTTCTTCTCTCTTTCTTCTATTTTCTTTGCTTGTCTTTCCTCTTTTCTTCTCTGCTGCAGCTCCTTCTTCCTCTTTGATTCTTCACCTGGCTTTCCTCCTTGGCTTCTTCTTCTTCTCTTCTTTCTTCTGCTTCTACTTCTCTCTGTTGCGCCTTCTTCTTTCTTCATCTCTTTCTCTGCAGCTACCTCCTTGGCTTCTTCTTCTTCTTCGGCTCCCTCCTTGCCTTTGCTTTCTCTCTTCCTTCTCTTCTGTAGCTAAGTCTTCAACTTCATCTTCCTTGGCCTCTGCAGAGTCTCCTTCCTTCAGCTGCTCCTCTTCTTCTCTTCCTCTTCCCCACAGCTGCTTCTTCCTTCTCCTTCTTCCCTGCACAGCATAAAGAAGCAAAACCTACCCCCTACCCTCCCCGCATCTCCCTCTCTTTATTTCGCTCTCAGGACAGTTTTCTCAGAGCCTTCTCGGGTTATCGGGTCGGGTATGCATGCTCGGGACCAGGCCCACCGGCATGTGTGGTGAGCGAGGAGTGCACGGGTAGTCTGGTCAGACCAGGTCTGCGAGGCGTGATCGCGAACGAGACTGGGTCGGGTGAGTGGGACCTCACCCCGTGGATCAGAGGCGACAAGGCTATGGCACTTTTTCAATTTATTTCACCTCACCTGCTTCAAAGCTTCCGAGGTGGGACTAAATGTCCCACCTGCTTTCTTACGTGCGCCTACAGGGGCCGCATTCAATTGCCGAAGCTGTAAGGGTCCTTGAAGCCAATCACTAGTTGAATGTGTGTGGGAGACAAATCTGCATCACCTGGAACCTGGGGCTTGGAGCGAGGTTGCCTGATTCGAGCTTGCGAGCAAGCTTTGCTCCTACTTCAATGGTATCAGAGGTCAGAACTTGCGCTCAAGTAAAACGGCCTTGCGGCCTCGTCAGAACACATGGGAAGCCTCACTGAGGTACGGTGAGTGTGCTGCGGTGGTCGGGGTGGCGTGGGAACACATGTGTGAGCGTGCCTAGGGCTTACTGTGGCTGTGGAGGTGGGTATGTTCGGGAACAGTGTGTGGAAAGTGTGGTGGTTGATGGAGAGGGGGGAAATGATCAGTGGACGGTGGCAAAGCTTCTGAGGGGTTTGGCGAGGTGGATGGAGGCGTGGAGCGACGGGCACACCTCGCCGGTGATCTGCCGGAGGTGGAGACGATGGTGGTGGTCTGTGGCAGTTGAGGGGTCAAAAATAGAAATTGATAAGGGGGAAATGAAGAGGGGAGGAAGAGGAACTTAATTGAGGGGCTTGGAGGTGAAGGGGGAAGGCAAAGGGCAAGCAGCAGGTGTTTACCGTCGCCAGAGACGAAGGCCCTGTGGTGAAGAACGGCGATCAGGAAGAGGGTCGGAAGGGCGCGCACTAGTACGGCACGGTGGAGATGGCTCTGCCACTGGTATGGTGGCAGAGCGACGAAATAAGGAAGGGAGAGTCGCCGGAGCCTGCGGGCAGTTGGCCGGAGGAGGAGACAAATTTGGGGGGATTTCTTCGGCCAAAACAGGCTTGCAGGAAGTGGAAGGATCTAAACTTCCTTAAATAGGCACGGACAGCGGGAAGAGTTGCACGGAAGCGGTGGGAACACCACGCCAGAGGTATGGCTGGAGGAGACCCATACCTCTCAAGTGTTCGCATGAGAGGTCATGCGGTAGGGGACTTCGTAGGGAGCTCCCCTTTCAAATCTAGGAGCAACTCCCCATGGAGATGAGGAGAAAACTAGCTTGTAAAGTCGTCAGCAGTATGGATCCCTGCTGCGATGGTAGAGGGACCAAAATGAAGAAAGTGATGAGAAAATTGAGAGGGTAATTGCAAGGATTTTCAAAAGTTAAGGTCCAGAATGTAATTGGGTGGACCAATTTGCAAAGTAGGTCAAGATAACCTTCCCTTAGGTCTAAATTTTGGTACAAACCTAATTTGGACCTAAGGAATCCAATGGTAAAGTTTTATTTTAGGTTTGACCTCGTTTGGCTAGATATTTTACATAAAAACCCAAATTAGGTCAAATATTGGGCTTGGTCCCCAATCAAGGTCAAAACAGGTTCCTAAGTTCAAATTGAAGGTTCTAAACCCCAAGGGATATTTTTCCATGAATTTTAGAGGATTTATTTGATTTTTATCTTACTTGAAACCTTGTGAATTTAAGTGAGTTTGTTTTATGGTTACAGAATGTCATGTAATTCCTAAATTTCACAATAACCCTTTTCTGACTGAACCATCCCACTTTTTCTTTTATTAAGTCTAATTGACCTACGTCTAGATCCTTAGAAATCCCGTTGATGCACTGTAATGGTAAAATTATAGTTTTACCCCTTGTTTCATGTTCTCTTTTTAAATCAGCAATCCTCTGAATTAGGCCTTCCTTTAGGTTATGTAGGAGCTTTTATTCATTTTATTAGATCAAAGTAAACTAGTTAGGGTTCATGATGAGGTTATCATCAATAATCTCTTGAAATTTTAAAAGTAACAGGTATTTAACTATCCTTGAAGTGCCTGCCAAATATTCTCATGTTATTTCTCATTGCATGCAGATTTAAGCAGAAATGAATATTATCAATCAAATTAAAATAGGCTAAATTATTGTGGATATATTATATGTAACTACCCTCATCTGAGCATTTTAGATTTTCTATAATTGAACTCATCTTCATAAACTGTGATACTTTAGGATTTATGATTTTAGTCAAGATTGCACATAGCATTAGCAATTCAATACTGATTAGAAAATACGGCCGAGAGGATATTTTGTTTAGCATTCTTTCATAGCTTTAATATATAGTGTTTAAAAATGTGGTATACAATTCAAGAATTTTTTGCAAGATCCATTATAAGTTCTATCCAACAATGTGAGGTGCTCAAAGGTGACAGAGGCTCACAATGTCGAGGCATCAGTTTCTTGTCTAGGTGCTTTCTCAAGAATAGCGAGAGGTTAAAATATAGGCACATAAAATATTAATTGTATATGATGCTATAAATTAGCTATAAAATAAAAATCAGAAACTGTAGGTAGGCAAATAGGAACTAAAGAAGAAGGATTATGGAATTACATAATTTCATCGATCTCAAGAAGAAAAAAAACTTAACTAATTAGAAATTACAAATTCAAGAACTAAAGAGCAAAATCATATCCTGCAAGCAAAGAGTAATTTACAAGATGAACCAAATAGATATTCTACGTTATGACGCAATAGGGTAAATGCAAACTATAATTAATATGCAAAAGAGATGCAAAAATTGATTTTTTCTTGAAAAGGAAAAATTGATAACTTTTAGCAATTAGAACTGTTTTTGTGAAATCATCGTTGTTTAAGATATATGTCGTAGTATAATTGACAAAATTGCACAAAACACTTAAATTTATAAAACTTAGAATAAGAAGTGAGTTCGAGATCATTCGCAGGGAGCAATTATGCAATTCAATTCACCAATTACAATTTAGCAAGAAATATATAAGCGATTGAAATCAATAAAATGCTTAGAATGATATTTTAATGAAGAATAAAGTATCAGGGCAAAAAGATCAAGTTAAAATGGTGATTTGAATCACCAATTTAACCTTCAATGTTAAGCTCACAATCTACTTAAATATTTCAACAGTAATCTTCAACTAATAATCCATGTCAGCTCAAGTAAATGTTTCAACCGTAACCAGCAGAATGCCTTGGACGACAAGACAAGGCTTTCAGACGCCTTATCAGAAGAGGTATAGCACCACAGAAGGCACAAGGGCCTTTCTCAAGAGCACAAGGCTCTCTTAAGAGCTTCAGAAGCTAAGGCACGGCACAGCAGAGACCCAATAGAGGCTCAAGGGCCTCCTCAAAAGCTAAGTATAGAGAGATGAGGGGGGGGGGGATCACGAATCTTGTGGTAGATAAAAACCTGCCCCCTCTCTCTGATTTTCTTTCTTCTCTTCCCTGCTCAGAACAGACTAGACCTGGATAACCGAGTAATCGAATCAGCCCAAACCTGCCTGTGTGCATGACAAGCGAGGGCGTGCATATGCGTGTGCATGAGCGGGACCTCACCCTAGTGCTCCCGTAGGCAACCGGGTGAGATCACAAAAACCTCTTATATGCTGCGATGAGGTCTGCTCTCTATGATGTGGGACTATCCCATAGGGTCTTCATCTCACGCAGCTGCAGGTGACTTCTTCGCCAAATCAACGTAGCTGTTTTGGCTTCGCATCCCAATTGAAGCCCTGGGATGACTCCTGGAACTGGGCCGCAACTATTGAGAGCAACAACTGGGTGGTTGGTGGCTGGAGTGGTGCTGCCGAGGTCAGAGAAAACAGTGGCGACGACGGTCGTCTGATGAAGGCATGAAACCAAGAACACAGCCCTAAGGCCTCGTCAAAATAGTTCAGAAGCTTCGCCGTGAAACGGCAAGTGCAGTGGTAGTAGTCGTGTGGCGTGTGGTGGTCTGTGGAGTTCTGACGGTGATGGAGAAGGTGACTGTGAGTTGATTTGTTCGGTGGGGTGTTGGAGTGCGTAGAACCCTAAATTTCTTTAGGGCTTTTGGAGGGTGAGTCATGGAGGAGCTAATGGAGGTGGTGCGAGGGTGTTTAGAGGTGTGTGGAGTGCAAAGGGCCTCGACGAAGGCTTGGCCAGAGTGGAGGACGATGAAGTGTTGTGAGCAGTGAGGTGCGTGAACCTAGGATCTAAGGAGTGGTAGAAGATCAGGAAGGAGAGAGGAAGAGAAAGAGAGAATTAGAGAGGGAGGATGTGGATGGAGGTGTCCGACTATGATAGGCCAGAGCCGAAGAAGGATTCGACGATGATACGGCGGCGAAGAAGGGGAGGGAGATAGCGGTCGTGCTTTGGCTGGCAACGGTCGCGAGGACAAGGGGAAAATGTTGAGTCGGTCAATTTGACCGTTGGCTGGCTCGACGAAGAGGACGGAGAGGCTCGCCGAAGATGAAGGAGTGGATGGTCGGAGAAGAGGAAGAGAGGGTTTTCTGACTCCAAACTTCGCTAAGGAGCTCGATTTCTCAAGAAGGACCTATTTAAAGGCCTCAGAAGGTGTTCCAAGAAAGGTAGGAGGCTTGGTGAATTCACAAACTTAGGGAAAAGGATCCCTGAGATTGCAAGCATTCGCATGAGGATTCTAGAGTGAATCAAGGTCCAAGACATGGTCTAATTGATAGAGGATCTCTTAAGGATTCTCCCTTTCAATTTTGGGAGGATTTGGTTGAGAATCAAGTGAGAAACCCTCGCTCAAATCTCAGCAGAGGAGCTCCATTCACACTAATGGTGATAGGTACCTTTTTGCAAAAATGATGATAAATTTAGGGACCTATCACAAATATTTTGAGAGTTGAGGGGCTAAATGCAAGAAATAGAGTTTCAATGGACTAAAATGCAAAATAGGTCAAGATGAACTCTGAATGGACCCAAATTTTGGTACCAACCTAATTGGGACCCAAGAAATCTAATGGTAAGTTAGATTTCAGTTTTGACCAGGTTTGATTGGACAATTTGCATAGAAACTCAAATTATGATAGAATTCCATTTACGACTCTATTCGAGGTCAAAATGGATTCAGATGGTCAAACAAAAATACCAAGCCCTTCAGAATATTTTTCTATGAATTTTAAGAGGTTTAGATGATTTTTATTCTGACGGGAACCTCTTTAATTCAAGTGAGTCTGAAATTAGGGTTTTGGGTATTATTTTGGTTCTTGAAATGCGTGAAACCTCGTTTGTGTCTGCATGGACCCCTTTATTATACTTTAATGCTCACTTGACACTTAACTTAACCCCTGATAAATCTTGTGGTTATTCTGTGTTCATGATATACTGTTAAAATTACATAATTAACCTTAGTTTCCTGTTATCTTCTCAAAACAGAATGATGTGGAGTTATAACCCTCAGATGGTAATGTAGGAGCATTTATCTTCCAATCTTGACTAAAAGTGGCTAGTTAAGACTTATGATGGTGTTCCCATCACACCCTCATGCCTAGCTTTTTCTAGTTCCTTAGCAAAAATCCTATGATCAAACTAGGTCTCTAAGTCGGATGTAACCGTCAAGATGCCCTACTAAGCTGCATCTCTAGAAATCAGATCAAAATACCAACAATAGGACTAGAGGTACTCAAGTTCCAGCCAAGATCCAAACCTGACCAGCTTCAGCCTGAGTCTGCCGCGAAGGTTTCTAAGGCCTGCAAAAACTTCCTAGAGGTTCATTAACCCCAGCGGTTAAAGCACCCATGCATAGATGTAACATGTTTAGATTCAATTTGCCAGTGTATTTTTGTAAGAGAGAGATAGAGAATGATTTTCCATTTTAAGAATTTTCTCTTTTTTTCCTTTTATATGTCCCTAGATCTAGCCTCGAATTAGCCCTAAACACGATCTGTATCCTTGTCCCTACCATCAATCCTCGAAGGGTCCCTGGCTTTCGATGCTTCGGGATAGCATCGCCCATGGCAACCCCCAGAACCCTGGCTTTCGATACTTCGGGATTAATGCTACCCATGGCATTATGTAGCTAAATTTAGGTTCTAGCAATCGACATTTCGAGATAATCCCGCCCATGGCACCTGAATCAGCACAAGGTGCTTATATGGCCTCGGTAGGATATTTAGATTTCCTAGGAGATAAGCACCGAGGAACTTGTCTACTCTTCAAGGGAAATTTCCTACCTCTTCGCTTCAGGAACTCGTCTAATCAATTTGTGTTGTCAAGCCACTCATAAGCTAGATCTTCGAGATGGCTTTTCAGAACATAATACTTTTGGGTGATTTAAGGTCTAGGGAACATGCATGATTGGACGAGCGGCTATTATGTTCCTCGTAATCTAAGCTGCTCGTAACCTAGGAAAATCATGTTAGTTCCTCAACCTAAGCTGCTCGTAAGGGAGATGGCATGATTTTCTTTATTAAGCACACTAAACCAAACCTAGTGCGTGATTTTGGGTGCTTCGGTTACCAAGTCCTACAAACCAAAGGGTAGGCAACGGGGTCGAATAATGCCTAAGCCTTAGACTTACTACATCAGCTTCGCACTTTCCTCAACCTCTCGAGGACTAATCTAGATCTTAATAAATACGTGAGTGTTTAAACACTGAAACAAGTCCAAGAGGCCTAAGATTGGTACTCATCACTAATCTCTTACGTTTTAGCCTTCCAGGTCTTAATTCATCATCCGATCCAACTTAGAAGTTAGATAAGTTCCATGCTCAATCTTAAGGGACTATCTCATTTTCTTTTCTTTGTGATTGCTCCTTTGTCTCTTTCTTTTTCTTTTCTTCTTTCTCCTTTTTTCATTTAGCTTAAATGGACCTCTCATTTCTCCTTTTTTTTTTTTATGAAACCCTTCCATGAATTGATTTTCACAGCATTTTGCACTTTAATACCCCCCATGCCTAAGATTTCCAATGTCCTCATTATAAATTAGTTGGGTACGAGTTCAGTTCAGATCGTACACTAGAATAGGTGGGTGGTGAATGGGTCGGAATGACTGTTGTAGACGATTTCTAGCTCTGATACAAGTCTCAAAGGTGGAGTTGACTGTTCTAACGGACGAACCTTAAAGTGCAATATGATTTCAGTAAAGAGATATGTCAGAAGGGTTTCGGGTTTTTCAAAGATGATGGGTTGCCACCTGTTAAGCGCTAAGTTTAACACCATTAACTAGGCGCAATGAAGCTCAGGGAGAATGGGGATCAAAAGATACTGCAACCAAATTCGAGTCGGTGAGTTCAAAGAATGATTTGAGTCTCTGACTGTTCATGACAAAAGGTTCAGATTCGTGGTTGAGTTCTTTGATTTTGACTGTTCCATTTCTAAATACTCGTCTCACAGGGAATGGTCCAATCCATTTTGATCTGAGCTTTCCTAGGAAGAACTTGAGTTTGGCATCGAAGAGTAATACTTTTTGACCAGGATGGAAAGATTTTCGCGAAATGTGCCTGTCATGGAAGGCTTTCACCTGCTCTTTGTAGATTCGCGAGTTCTCGTATGCGTCATTGTGTAGTTTTTTGATCTCGCTCATTTGCAATCGGCTGTGGATTCCAGCCTTCATAAGATCTAGATTGCGCTTCCATACTGCCCCGTAGGCTTTATGCTCCATTTCTATAGAAAGGTGACATGCCTTCTCATACACGAGTCTGAAGGGAGACATACTTAACTGGGTCTTATAGGTGGTCCTATAGGCCCACAAGGCTTCAGGAAGGCAGGTAGATTAATCCTTCCTGTCAGGTCGAACAATGACTTGAAGGATCTTCTTAATCTCCCGATTTGATAGTTCAACCAATCCATTAGTCTGGGGGTGATAAGGAGTTGACATACGATGTGACACCCCGTACTTCTTCATCAGGGACTACAAGTGCACAGTTGCAAAATGAGACCTGCCATCGCTGATGATGGCTTTTGGAACCCCAAATTTTGAGAATATGTTCTCCTGAATGAACTGAAGAACAACTTTATGATCACTTGTTCTGGTGGGGACGACTTCGATCCATTTTGAGATGTAATCAACAATGAGTAAGATGTACTCAAATTCATTAGATCCTGGAAAGGGTCCCATGAAATCAATTCCCCAGATGTCAAAGATTTCACACATGATGATCGGATTCAAGGGCATCATGTCACGCGGGCCCATGTTGCAGAGGGTTTAACAATGGGCACATGCCCTACAATAGGACTGTGCGTCTTTGAACATTGTAAGCCAAAAGAACCCACACTGGAGGATCTTCGCTGCGATTTTACACCCAAAGTAATGGCCACTGTAGGCTTGGTCATGACAGAATGAGATGACGTCGTTGACCTCATCATCAAGAATGCATCTCCAGATCACTTGGTCATTACTGATATGGAAAAGATACAGATCTTCCCAAACATAGTACTTGACATCAGAAATCAGCTTGTCCCGCCTGGAAGTCACCTAATCTGGTGGGACTTTCCCCATAACCAAGTAGTTCATGATGTCGACAAACCAAGGAAGTACGTTAATGGCCAAGAGATGTTCATCCGAAAGGTGCTCGATAATAGGCTCGGACGAGTCAATGACTGAAAAGGAAGGGGAGACAAATGGTCAGCTACCAAGTTCTGATTTCCCGCCTTGTTGCGAATTTCAAGATCGAATTCTTGCAACAGCAAGATCCAGCAGATTAATCTCAGCTTTGCATCCTTCTTCGCAAGTAAGTGCCTCACTGTAATATGATCCGAGTATATGATGACATGGGAACCTAGGAGGTACGATCTGAATTTCTCCAGACCAAATACTACAACCAACAGCTCTTTCTCTATAATCGTATAATTACATTAAGCCTTGTCCAATGTCTTGCTGGCGTAATATATGACCACCGGTTTCCCGTTGATTTTCTGACCCAGCACTGCTCCTACTACGTAGTCAAACACATCACACATGATCTCGAAGGGTTGAGACCAAGCAGGAGATTACAGGATCGGTGCTTAGGTGACTCGATCACGTAGGATCTCAAATGCGTGAATGCACTCACTCGTCATCTCAAAAGGTGTGTCCTTTGAGAGGAGATTCGTCAAGGGCGCATGATTTTGGAAAAATTAGATATGAATCGATGATAAAAATTGACGTGCCCCAAGAACGATATGATATCTTTGACCGAGTTAGGCACAGGTAATATGGAAATCAAATTCACCTTATCCCGGTCAACCTAGATACCTCTCTCAGAGACAAGATGTCCAAGGATGATGCCGTCAGGAACCATGAAGTGGCTCTTTTCCCAAGATAGAACTAGGTTCACTTCAATGCATCTCTTGAGGATCTGGACCAAATGTAGGAGGCATTCATCAAAAGATTCACCAAATACCAAGAAGTCATTCATGAAGACCTCAAGGTAATTACCTATCATATTTGAGAATATGGCTAGCATGCACCACTGAAAGGTGGTAGGTGCATTGCATAGCCCGAATGACATTCTTCAGAATGCGTACATACCATAGGGGTAGGTAGAGGTGGTCTTTTCCTGATCTTCGAGATGAATTGCCACCTGATTATATCTGGAGTAACCATCCAAGAAATAGAAAAATCGATTTCCCGCCAGTTTTTCGAGAATCTGGTCAATGAACGAAAGTAGGAAATGATCTTTCTTAGTGGAGGCATTCAGTTTTCGATAGTCTATGCAGACTCTCCATGAATTTGCAATGCGGATTGGGATAGTCTCTCCAGATTCAGTTGTGATAACAGTGAGTCCTACCTTCTTAGGTACAACCTGGATCGGGCTCACCTAGCGGCTATTAGAGATTAGGTAGATGATACCAGTATTTAAGCACTTGATCTCTTTTTTCACAACCTCTTACATATTTGGATTGAGTCTTCTTTGCATCTCTCGGGATGGTCATGAGCCCTCTTTAGTGTAGATACAATGCGTGTAATACGAGGGACTGATACCAATCAGATCATCGAGAGTCCATCTGATGTCTCTCTGATGCTGCTAGAGAACAGAAATTAGCTTTGTCTCCTGATCAGATGCAAGTCAGGAATTGATGATCGCAGGAAACGTTTGATTGGAACCCAAAAACACATATTTCAAATGATTTGGGAGAGGTTTCAACTCCATAACGGGGTTATCAACAGCAGGTGGGCATTCGGGATAGGCCTCAGAAGATAAAGTGGGAGCTAAGGGTAAATCTAGATCAGCTCTGGGCTCCTCTATCTGTGGGTCAGAATTTTCTCAGGGTTGAGGATCAGAGATAATCAGGTCTTCCTCTACAAGCAAACCTTCAACCATAGAACTAATGTTGTACACTTCCTCAATTACCCCACAGTTTATTCCTTTCTAGGCCTTAAAGATATCAATCTTTAGTGTCTAGTTCCCAAATTTCAACTCGATTTGGCCCTCTTCATAGTTGATATTCGCCCTAGCTATGGCTAGGAATGGTCTCCCTAAGATGATTGGTGTTTTCCTTAGGTTTTCAGGAGTATCCATGTCTAATATGATGAAGCCCACTGGAAAATAGAAATTGCGGATCCAAACTAGAACATCCATAAGAATTCCTCTAGGTGACTTGATTAATCAGTCTGCTAACTGCAAGGTCACCTCAATCGGTTTGAGCTT
This sequence comes from Thalassia testudinum, assembly GCA_037157565.1. NCBI lineage: Eukaryota > Viridiplantae > Streptophyta > Magnoliopsida > Alismatales > Hydrocharitaceae > Thalassia > Thalassia testudinum. The sequence goes on along the minus strand of JAZHRO010000033.1, from coordinate 1,003,595 downwards.
AGTTTCCTCGAAATGGTCTAGTAGGGATGTAGGTATTAGGTTTATGGAGGCTCCTAAATCCAACAATGCTCGATCAAATTCTCAATAACCGATCTTACAAGAGATAAAAGGGGTGCCAGGATCTTTTGCTTTTTGCGAGAATTTGCTTAAGATGATCGAGCTGACTTGCTCTGACAATATGATCGAACTCCCCTCTTTGTTTCACAGCTTATGCTTTGGTGTACATAAATCCTTCAGAAATCTTACATTAGCCGATACATGGCAAATCACATCCATCATGGGGATGTTTACTTGGACTTGCTCAAAGAGCTTGACTAGATCTTCCTCAAGTGCCACGGGTTTGGGTTTTCAATTTCCCTTGGTCAAGGCCTCAGGAAATGGAACCTTTGTGGGTTCTTCTAGAATTGATTCAGGGACAGGATCTGGGATAGAAGTGTCCTGAATAACTATCCTAGGGTTAGGATCTGAACTTCCAAGCATCGGGTGGCTAGGAAAAGGTGGATCCTGAGTCAACTTGCCACTACGAGTGGTAACAGAATTAAGTCCCACCTGGTTTTGGTTCAGAGTCGGCAGAAGTGGTGGTTGCTGCTGATATCCTGAGTATGATGTTGAAGCCTCCATCCCGTCGGGTGATGGAGCAGAAGGGGCCTCATAAACATAGTGAGCTTGGCCCTGATTCGGGTTCATAGCGTGACTCTGGTTTAGCATGTTATTAGGATTTGGAAAAGGTTGAGACAGAAGTGCACCAGGCTAGCGAGATCCTATCATCTGTGAGAGTTGATTTTGAACCTCTGTGATCTTGTCTTTGTGCTATTTCTACAAAGCCACATTAGTCTTTTGGATGTTAGCCAAGGTTTGTAGGATCAGAGTCATTTGATCTTCCCTTGACGGCCTGGATTGGTAATTTGGATTGGGCCTGGGCTGAGTGGGTTGATAAGAGCGTGGAGCTTGTGGTTAGGGCTGGAATTGAGACCTCGAATTTTGATTATTCCCTTATCATGCAAAGTTGGGATGATTATGCCATCCAGGGTTATAGATGTTCAAGAAAGGATCATTCTGGATGGTGTTAAGATCCTCGTAGGTCTGAGGAACTCCAGAGAAGTCAGAGTACAAGGGTTCAAAGTTCCCCCAACTAGAGTAAGTAAGCCCAAAGTTTCCTCCGAAACCAAGATTAGACGAGGGTGGATATGGGTTCATCCCTTGATGAGAGTGGTGGTAAATGTTATGCACAGCCTCCCTACTGGAGGGCGGTTGCGCATACGTGTTCTGTGCAGCGGTGGTTCTCTGTAGATGTTGAGCCAAATCATCCACCTTTTTCTCAATAATTGAGGCCTTATCCAAGTGACTGGCTACCAACTCCAGATTGACGGATGAGGATAGACCTCAAGTCTCGTGTGCCTCTCGCATGTTTGTCAATGCACGGGTGGTTGTCCGGTCAAACACACCCAACAATTCATTGTTTATGGAGTTCTTGTACATGTTTTCGAGAATCTCCCAAACTGTATCTTCATGTTGACTCATGATGCTTCCACCACAAGTTGCATTGACAAAGATTTTGATATCCTCACGGAGCCCATGGTAAAAAGACTGGACTTGTTCCCACTTAGGAACTCCATGATGGGGGCGTTTCCGCATGAGATCCAAAAAGTGGTCCTATGCCTCATGAAGTGGTTCCCCGCATTTTGCGAGAAGTGCGTGATTTGGTGCCTTAAATCATTTGTTTGAAATGGGGAAGAATTTATGTAAGAATTTAGTTTGAAGTTTCCCTATGTGTTGATTAGACGAGTCAGAGTATGAAACCAATCGGCAGCTTTATCCATGAGAGAAAAGAAGAACATCTTCATGAGCAGGATGTCTCGATTTTGTATAGCAAACCCAAAGGTCTAGGTCAGATGTTTTAGTTGCTTGATGTGCTAGAAGCGATATTCGGAGTTCAAGCCATGGAATTTTGGGATAGCATGGATTATATTTTGCTTGAGTTCAACATTAGGCCCTCCAGCTGGGATTTGTACCTTGGGCTCAATCTCCACCGCAGCAGGATTGTAGTGATCACACATCTGAGGACGTGACGGTGGATTGATGTGTGCATGGACTAGATCATTGAGGCTCTATAACTGATTATGAAAATCAAGGTCTTCTTCGTGATTCTCTATAGATGTAGATAAAGGAGATTTGGGCTCAGAAGAAAAAGAGTTGGAAGAGATATCAATCTGGTCAGATGGTAGCACAAACAAGTGAGTCAAGGCTTGGCCTCGACGAGAATGAACTGGTAATGGAGGTCTCAAGGGTGGTCTTAAAGAGCTCCTCCCGACCATGCACTAATGAGCCAGATGAGGAACAGAATGTGTAATGGACCAAATCAAGGCACCCAAAAATCTCTGGATGACTAAGGAGGTTCAAGGCAGATGATACCTCTTGATCAGAAAGTCACTCCCCTGAGAAGTACTTAGGCAGCTAGGAAGGGAGAGCCCCGAGAAGACCCCTACACGATAGAGCGTCCCCACGGGTTATAGGGTTTTCCCTACCTGACCTTCCTTGTCACTGAGAATCCAAGTAGACAGGAATGAGTAACTTGACCCCTTAAGTCTACCAATTTTAGTCTTGAATTATGGTGCTTTTGAATTTCACTTGAACTTTAGAATTGATTTGTATTTTGTGACCTAGTTTGAAGGTTGGTTAACCCACAAGGTGGGTCAACTTCACCTAACCTACCTTAAAGTTTAGGATGAGTTGGGTAATGAACCCAAAATCACCTTGAGTGGTTTGCAAGCAGATTATTAAGTCCCAAGTTTTAAGGCTTCAAGTGAATGTTAGAGCCTTCTTTTTAGGGTCTCCTTGATTAGATCGATTCAATTAAGGCATGGGTGGCACACAACGTGGGAAATCAATTCTCTTTTAATTCAGGCAAGTGTGTTTTCCCCAATACTAGAATACAAACCCTACTTTGACTCTTTTCCAAGTCCAATTCTTTCCAAGTGTGGCACCTAGGGCTCAATCAAGGTGAATAGCCTTAGGCACCTTAAGTCCCTAGTAGGTGTAGATATCTAGATGGGGATGTCTAAATAAATCAAATCAGGTAACTCAAGTGATTAAGTCTAAGAAAGAATGCGAGTTGATCCTAATTGATTCTTCTTTTTAATTCCTTCCAGAAATAGGGGCTTAAGAAGGAAACAAGATTACCTACCCCTGGAGTGGCTGTCGTGCGATTGATCTTCTCCCATGTACCTTGCACAACCACAACAAATCAGATAGAACAAGTTAGAATCAGATCAGAATTGTAATCAGTGAAATGAAACTGCCCATTGCTCCCCGGCAACAGCGCCAAAATGCTTTCGCAAAATCGTCATTATTTAAGATATACGTCATAGTATAGTTGACAAAATCATGCAAAACTCTTAAATTTATAAAACTCAAAATTAGAAGTGAGTCTGAGGTCATTCACAGGGAGCAATTGTGCAATTCAATTCACCAATCACAATTTAGCAAGAAATATATATGCGATTGAAATCAATAAAATGCTTAGAATGATATTTCAATGAAGAATAGAAGATCAGTGCAGAAAGATCAGGTTAAAATGGTAATTTGAATCACCAATTTAAACTTCAATGTTAAGCTCACAATCTACTTAAATATTTCAACAGTAATCTTCAACTAATAATCCACGTCAGCTCAAGTAAATGTTTCAACAGTAACCAGCAGAATGCCTTAGACGATAGGACAAGGCTTTCAAATGACTTATTAGAAGAGGCACAGCACTACAAAAGGCACAAGGGCCTTTCTCAAGAGCACAAGGATCTCTTAAGAGCTTTAGGAGCTAAGGCACGGCACAACAGAGACCCAACAGAGGGTCAAGGGCCTCCTCAGAAGCTAAGTATAGAGACTGAAGGCGGGGCACGAATCCTGAGGCAAAGCAAAACCCGACCCCCTCTCTTTGATTTTCTTTCTTCTCTTCCTTGCTCAGAACAGACCAGACCTGGATAACCAGGTAATCGGATCAGCCCAAACCCACTTATGTGCATGAGCGGGACCTCACCCCGGTGCTCTCAAAGGCAACTGGATGAGATCACAAAAACCTCTTATATGCTACGGTGAGGTCTACTCTCTATGATGTGGGACTATCCCACAAGGTCTTCGTCTCATGGAGTTGTAGGTGACTTCTTCGCCAAATCGATGTAGCTATTGTGGCCTCGTGTCCCAATTGAAGCCCTGGGACGACTCTTGGAACTGGGCTATAGCTATTGAGAGCAACAACTGGGTGGTCGGTGGCTAGAGTGGCGCTATCGAGGTCGGAGTAGACAGTGGCGACGGCGGTTGTCCGGTGAAGACCTGAAACCAAGAGCACGGCCTTGCGGCCTCGTCAAAACAATTCAGAAGCTTCGCCGTGAAGTGCCGAGTGTAGTGGTGGCAGTCGTGTGGCGTATGGTGGTCTGTGGAGTTTCGACGGTGACGGAGAAGGTGATCGTGAGGTGGTTTGTTCGATGGGGCATTGGAGTGCATAGAACCCTAAATTTCTTTAGGGCTTTTGGAGGGTGAGCTGTGGCAGAGCTAATGGAGGTGGTGCGAGTGTGTTTGGAGGTGTGTGGAGCGCAAAGGGCCTCGTCGAAGGCTTGGCCAAAGCTGAGGACAACGAAGTGATGTGAGTAGTGTGGTGCGTGAACCTAGGATCTAAGGAGTGGTAGAAGATCAGGAAGGAGAGAGGAAGAGAAAGAGAGAATTAGAGAGGGAAGATGTGGACGGAGGAGTCCGGCTATGATAGGTCGAAGCCAGAGGAGTTGACGGCGATACGGCGGTGAGGAAGGGGAGGGAGATAGCTGCTGTGCTTTGGTTGGCAACGGTTGCGAAAACGAGGGGAGAGTGTTGAGCCAGTAAATTTGACTGTTGGCCAACTCAACAAAGAGGACGGAGAGGCTTGCCAAAGACAAATGTGCGAATGGCCGAAGAAGAGGAAGAGAGGGTTTTCCAACTCCAAACTTCGCTAAGGAGCTCGGTTTCTCAAGAGGGACCTATTTAAAGGCCTCAAAAGGTGTTCCAAGCAAGGTAGGAGGCTTGGAAAATTCGCAAACTTAGGGAAAAGGATTCCTGAGATTGCGAGCATTCATATGAGGATTCTAAAGCAAATCAAGGTCCAAGACCTGGTCTAATTGATAGAGGATCACTCAAGGATTCTCCCTTTAAATTTTGGAAGCATTTGGTTGGGAATTAAGCGAGAAAACCTCGCTCGAATCTCGGCGGAGGAGCTCCGTTCACACTAATGTCGGTAAGGACCTTTTTGAAAAAATGATGATAAAGTTAGGGAGCTGATCACAAATATCTCAAAAGTTGAGGGGCTAAATGTAAGAAATAGAGTTTAAATGGACTAAAATGCAAAATAGGTCAAGATGGACTCTGAATGGGCCCAAATTTTGGTACCAACCTAATTTAGATCCAAGGAATCTAATAGTGAAGTCGGATTTTAGTTTTGACCAAGTTTAATTGGGTAATTTGTGTGTAAACCTAAATTATGGTAGAATTCTGCTTCTGACTCTATTCAACATCAAAATGGATTCAGATGGTCAAACAAAAGATACTAAACCCTTCAAAACATTTTTGTATGAATTTTAGAAGGTTTAGATGATTTTTATTCTGACCGAAACCTCTTTAATTCAAGCGGGTATGAAATGATTTTGGGTGTTGTTTTGGTTCTCGAAATGCATGAAACCCCATTTCTATCTTCATAAACCCCCTTATTAGACTTTAATGCTCACTTGATGCTTAACTTCACCCCTAATAAATCCCGTGGTTATTCTGTGTTCATGATATCCTGTTAAAATTACATAACTAACCTTAGTTTCCTGTTCTCTTCTCAAAACAAAATGATGTGGAGTTATAACCCTCAGATGGTTATGTAGGAGTATTTATCTTCCAATCTTGACTAAAAGTGACTAGTTAGGGCTTATGATGGTGTTCCCATCAAGAATGAAAATAAAATAGGAATTAGACTGCACTAACTTGATAACTCCTATGTTTTTCATCCACCCATTCACAATCCATCATATCCCACTTATGACACGCACTTAGTGCATTCGAATGGGAATTGAAAGCCCTAACAAGCTAAGTGACGTGGGCTTGTGCGTGTGTGTTAAGAAGTGTCGTTATAGTCGCACTTGCAACGTCGATTTTAAAGTAAATAAACGGAGGTGAGTCCGAGTGTCGGTCTTAGGGAGGCGTGAAAATCGAATTTTGCCTATCACTTGTTGTCATGGAAAGCGCGGAGTTTTGCTTGCGAAAGGTGCGGTTTGAAAAGCGAGAGAGAGAGATAGAGAGAGAGATTAGGGTTAGAGTTGTTTCATGCTTAATCATGCAACTTAAACAGAAATTAAAGTAAACAACTGAACAGAAAGTAACTTCATTAATCATGCACTTTTAGTTCATAGCTAACAACATTAAATACATGCTCAAACAAAAGTAATGGAAAGCTTAAAAGAGAGGAAGAGAGAGAGAGAGAGGAGGGAGAGCGACGAGGCAGCCACGACGGTGGAGGAGGCTCCGTCGGCGGCTCATCGTCTCCGGAGATTACAAGAGAGCCTAAGGCTAGCTAAGAGAGGGGGAGAGTAGTTGCAAGGGAAGTGAATGCCTTGAATGAGTGGTTGGAAGGGGTTTAAATAGGGTTAAGGGCTTTCTAAAAGAAGAAGGGGCTTTAGCAACGTCCGGGACGTCACTAAAACCATTCCAAAAGCGTCGGTGAAGCCCTCCAGCCCGTCGGTCAACCGCCCATGCCGTTCTTCTTCGTGCTCGATCCGTGGCCGCTGCGTGAGAGCCGTCCGATCTAAGATCGGACAGCTGAGATCTCCCCTTGGATGCGTTCGGATCACGCCATGGGCGTCGTCACCCGACATGCGTGCGCGTGAGCGCTCATGATCTGTGGGCGCGCCGCGTGGCGCGATCTCGGCCGCCTACTGCTGATCGGGCCGCCCAATTTCGCCACGCACTTCCTTCATCTTCAATTTCACGCATCGTGTGGCTCGAACCCACGTCGCATGCGTGCGGGCGTGCGCGCTAACCATTGCGCCACGCCCGTGCTTTGTCGCGGCGACTGCGGGCGGGCATTAGGGTCTCGGCCGTCCGATTGAAGATCGACAGCCGAGATTTGATCTCAGCTGAAGGGAAAGTGGCGTGCAGTGGAGCGGGGGTGACATGGCGCAACGAGGGCCGTTGATCACCAGATCAACGGTCAGAACTTCTTGGGCCCATTGTAGGAGCTTCGAATGTCGGATTTGGCCGATCTTGAGTCCGTTGGACTCCGTTCGTCGTTCTGAATCCATATGTGTGATCCGATTGCTCATCTGAGGCCTGCTTTGACAAGTACTTACACAAATGGCCATTAATACAGTTTTATAAGCAATCTTGGTACATGATGTATGTAATGCTCCCATTCTACTTATCTTATGCCTTTTATTCTTAAGATGGGCCCTATTTAGCAGAATTATCACCCCATTGTGCAGTGTTATCATACCCCCATGCTTACTCCTTGCTAGTCCCTAGCAAGGTTTATTTTAGCCTTTATTTTCTTTCAGAATTTAAGAAGTAATTGCTTAAACACTTCGTCACTTGTCAATAGGAGGAAATATACCAAGATCTTAATCTATAAAGACTAAGCAGCACCCAGGTGTTTGCCAAAATACGAATCGTCCGAATCCTTGCTTTAATGTATATAACTATACATATGTATATGTATATATATATTTTTTTAGAATTTTTTTTTTTCAGAATTCAGTGTGGGTTGGTTACTTTTTACGGCTACCCAACCCACCCAAAACTCGATCAAAACCCTAAGTGCTAAGAATCTTGGTGTGAAGATTGTGATAGACTCACTTAATGGTAATTCAGACAAACTTCAAGTTTCTACGCTCCTAGGTGACCGGAAGAGGAAATATATTTGCTTGAAGGTGTATTTGTTCGATTGGTAGCTTTCTCCCTACATTTATTTTAATTGGGGTCAACACAAGGATTTTTCCAGTGTATATCTCCCCGGCTTGTACTACTTCCCTGCTTCTTCGTTAAGTGTTTTGGTTTTTTTTTGTGTAGTTATTGAGCTAGGCTCTAGACAACCGACCAATGGGTTGTTACCCACGATCACTTGCCAGCCATACTCGTGCGGTGAAGTGTGGTTTATTTTCTTTTCTTCTCCCTTTTTTTTTTCGTAGGTGGCTTCCCTTATCTCAAATGTACCTAGAGGAAATGAAGAAGAAATGGTCCGTGGCTGGGTTCTGGACAACCTGCCAATGGGCTGTTACCCACGACAACTTGCCAGCCATACCACCCTAGAGAGTTCATTAGCTACCCAATTTCTGTCAAAATCTCCGAGAAGTGAGTCTGTGCAAAAATGTGTGTAGATGCTTAGACTCAAAGTTTTTCTGAGTTAAAGGGTGAGTTGATAAGTCGTATACTTATCACCTTATTTAGTAGGTGGATTAGAATAGCTTAAGGTTGCAAGGATTTGAAGCTAAATCCATATTTTAGCGGACACCAGGGCTGATTAAGCCTGAAAGCCTGAAAAGTCTAAGTGTTTAAGTTCTTTTTGTATTATTTCCCATTATTGACAAGTTTTTAATGCCTAAGTTTTCTTCCTAAATTCAATTTATTTATTTATTTATTTATTCAGACTGATTAAATGAGCTCAGGATTATGCAATTTACCATCCCCCCATGCTTAAGTTGGACAATGTCCTCATTGGCAAGTACATGGATGCATAAGGGTTCAAAAAGATAGTACCTGAGTGACGTAAAATACCAGATCAGTCTGAATCCTCTGGGTTGCCTCCTAGGAAGCGCTGAGTTTAATGCCTCCAGCTGGGCGGTGCTCTGTGTCATCCCTCAACAATGGTGACACTCTCCTTTGGGGGAACCTGGGCCAGGAAGTGCTTCAATCTTTGACCATTAACTGTAAAAGTGTGCCGAGTGTTAGGATTAGCGATTTCGACCGCCCCATTAAAGTAGGGCTTAACCACCCGAAATGGTCTTGTCCATTTGGACCTGAGTTTCCCCAGGAAGAGTTTTAGGCGGGCGTCAAACAGCCAGACTTGCTGGTTAGCTCAATGGTTTTTCTATAAATGAGTCGGTCATGGACAGCTTTCACTTTCTCCTTATACAGTCGACTATTGTCAAAGGCATCCTGACAAATTTCTTCGAGCTCAGATAATTGGAGCATCCTCTATGCACCGACTAAATGGGAATCCATGTTACATTGCTTGACAGCCTAGTAAGCCAGGTGTTCCAATTCAACAGGAAGATGGCAGGCTTTGCCAAAGACCAGGCGATAAGGCGACATGCCTATCGGGGTCTTGAAAGCGGTCCTGTATGCCCACAGGGCATCATTAAGTCATGTGGACCAGTCTTTCCTGTCAGGTCTCACAGTCTTCTGTAGAATATTCTTGATTTGTCTATTTGAGACCTCGGTCTGCCCATTTGTTTGTGCATGATACGGGGTAGCAATGCGGTGGTTCACCCCGTATTTTCTAAGTAGGGCACGAAATTGGGAATGGATAAAATGGCTTCCACCATCACTGATCATGGCCTTGGGTATTCCAAACCGGGAAAAGATGTTCTTCTTAACAAAGTCCATGATAGTCCTGTGATCGCATCGGCAGGTGGCGACGGCTTCAATCCATTTGGAAACATAGTCTACTGAGACCAGGATGTACTCGAAGCCGTTGGATGGTAGAAAGGGGTCCATAAAATCGATACCCCAAACGTCAAAGATTTCGACAATCAAAATGGGCTGGAGGGGCATCATATCTTTCCTGGTCATGGTCTCCAGCGTTTGGCAGCGTGAGCAAGTCTTGGCAAAGTTGTGTGCATCCTTAAATAGGGATGGCCAGTAAAATCCAGATAGCAAAACTTTTGCAGCTGTTTTCTTTCCAGAGAAGTGGCCACCACAAGCCTGATCATGACAAAAGGAAAGCACACTCTGAACTTCGTCTTCGGAGATACACCTTCTGATGATCTGGTCAGCACAAAGGTGAAACAGCATGGGATCATCCCAGAAATAGTGCTTGGCCTCAGCCAAAAACATGTCCCGTTGCTGTCTGGACCAGCTGTGCGGGGTTTGTCCTACAACCAGGTAGTTAACATAATTAGCATACCATGGCATTCTCTTGTCTTGCACAGCCAAAATGTGTTCATCAGGGAAGGCGTCAGATAGAGGTAGGGAGGGTCCAATGTGGTCTGGATGAAGTCTAGACAAGTGGTCAGCCACCACATTCTTTGATCCGATCTTGTCTGGGATTTCCAGGTCAAATTCCTGCAAAAGCAGGATCCATCTGATGAGCCTAGTCTTTGTGTCCTTCTTGGCCAACAGGTGCCGGATAGCTGAATGGTCAGTGTAAATAGTCACGTGGGATCCCAGCAAGTACGATTGGAACTTTTCAAGTCCAAAGACTACAGCGAGCAACTCTTTCTCTGTGACCGTATAATTTCGTTGGGCCTCGTCCAACGTTTTGCTCGCGTAGTAGATCACCACGGGCTTTTTATCTTGCCTTTGTCCCAGGACAGTGCCTATGGAGAAATCCGATGCATCACACATAATCTCAAAGTCCTGGGACCAGTCTGGGGGCTGAAGTACAGGTGCAGTGGAGAGTAAGTCCCGGAGGGTGTGATAAGCCTGGATGCAATCAGAAGACATGTGGAATAAGGCATCGTTGGCTAGAAGGTCGGTCAAGGGTTTGGAAAGCTTGGAAAAGTCTTTAATGAACCTTCAGTAGAAGCCAACATGTCCTAAGAATGAGCGAATCTGTCGGACCGAGCTAGGTGGAGGAAGTTTGGAAATTAAATCAACCTTAGCCCAATCTACCTCGATGCCCCTATGTGATACGATGTGATTGAGGACAATTTCTTCTTGAACCATAAAATGGCTCTTTTCCCAACTTAACACCAGATTAACCTCGATACATCATTTCAGGATTTTCTCCAAGTTGCTCAGACAATGGTCGAATAAGTTCCCGAATACAGAGAAATCATCCATAAAGACCTCTAAGTATTCACCCACCATTTCCGAAAAAATGGCTAGCATTCAATGCTGGAAGGTCGCAAGTGCGTTGCATAACCCAAACGGCATTCGACGGAATGCAAAAGTGCCATACGAGCAAGCGAATGTGGTCTTTTCTTGATCCTCCGGAGCAATTGCGACTTGGTTATATCCTGAATATCCATCTAGGAAGCAAAAATATTTCTGCCCTGCCAATCTTTCAAGGATTTGGTCAATGAATGGCAAGGGGAAATGATCCTTCTTAGTGGCTTCATTAAGCTTCCTATAATCAATACACACCCGCCATGCGGTGGTGGTGCGAGTGAGGACGGATTTGCCATGATCATTGGTGACAACGGTGAGCCCAGCTTTCTTTGGAACCACTTGAGTGGGGCTCACCCAGGGGCTATCGGAGATAGGATAGATGATGTCGGCGTCAAGCCACTTGATAATTTCTTTCTTAACGACCTCCCGCATGTTTGGGTTTAAACATCTCTGCATCTGGCGGAAAGGTCGTGCCCCGTCTTCCAGGTAAATGTTATGGGTGCAATAGGTGGGGCTAATTCCTCAAGTCAGAAATGGTCCAACCAATGGCGGCCCGATGTTCTGAAAGGGTCGCAGTCAACCTGAGTTCTCGATCCTTGGTTAGATGAGAATTAATAATCACTGGGAAGGTCTGGTCAGGTCCCAAGAAGACATACTTGAGATTCTCGGGCAATGGTTTAAGTTCAGGTGCTGGTGGAACCATAGTCGATGGAAAGGGAAAGGGCGGGAGTATATCAACATCGATCTCCTCAAATGGTGTTGTGTAATGGTACTCAGCCTTACAGAGGTCCACAGGTAGTGACAGGTCAGAATAGTCATTACAGGTTTGGTGGTCTGATACAGAGCTAAGGGTGAGGCATTCCTCAATCAGGGTTTCCACGGGATCATGTTCCTCAATGCCATCGCAATCAAAAGACTTTGTCGCCCGGAAGATATCCAATTGCATTTTCCTATCTCCGAAGGCAATTTCCATACGTCCCGTGTCATAATCAATGTTTGCCTTAGCCGTAGCTAAGAAAGGTTTGCCTAAGATTATCGGTGCGTTCTGTAATTTTTCAGGGACTTCCATGTCAAGCACCAAAAATTCGACCGGGAAATAGAAGTCCTTGACCCTCATAATCACGTCCTCGACAACCCCCTTCGGGGTTTTCACTGATCTATCAGCCAACTGGATGGTGACAGTGGTTGGTGTCAACTCTCCAAAACCAAATTGGTGGTACAAGGTTGTTGGAATCAGATTGATAGAAGCACCTAAGTCCAGGAGCACTCTATCAAATGTCATGTCCCTGATATTGCAAGAAATCAGGGGCGCTCCTGGGTCAGTTCGCTTGAGCAGAAGGTTGCTTGATGTTACGAAACTTGCTTATTCAGAGAGCACAACCTTCCTAGGTGCTTGAGGTCTCGGCTTACGCTTGGGTGTACAAGCATCCTTTAAAAACTTGGCATAAGCAGGGATGTGTTTGACGGCTTCAAGGAGTAGAATATTAATCTGTACTTTCTTAAAGATTTCCAACAGCTCCTCAGTTTCCACAACATTCTTCTTTTTCTTGATTGTTTCCAAGGCCTCAGGGTAGGGTGTCTGAATGTGGATTGGTTCTATTTCTGGGTCCTTGGTTGGTGCCTCTTCTTAGTCGGGTATTTCAGCGGGTGAAGTCTCGAGGAGAGTCGGCCATTTGGGGTCCTGGGTCTTGGTGCCGCTTCTCAAGGTCACCGCATTCGCAGAGGCATTGGGGCCATGGGTTGATCCTTGAGAAGACAAGGATGAAGAAGCACCAAACCCAGGGGGTGTTTGCAAGGCTGGCTGGACCATGTGAGCCTGCCCGGGGTTTCCTTAGAACCCTTGCGAATTGGGGCCTTTGTTAATTATGTTTCGCGGGTTCGGTTGTGGCTGGGAAGGTAGGGATCCTTGTTGTTTACAGTCCAATAGTTGGCTTAACTGTCCCTTTACCAAGGCCATTTCCTCCTGATGTTTCTGGTTCATGTCAGCCATCATATTTATTAGGGTGTCCATTTGGTTTTGTGGGGGAGGGGCCACCCTATTCTGATTGTATTAGGGTCTAGTTGGTGGTCCTTGCTGATAGGGGCAAGTGTGGCTGCTGGTTTGGCCTGGGCTGGTTTTGGAATTGCGGTGGTTTCTGGTTTGTCCAACCAAAGTTGGGGTGGTTACGCCAGCCAGTGCTGTAAGTGTTGGAGAAAGGGTCAAGTTTCGCATAACCTTGGATGGCTTGCACATCTTCTAGGGTAGCCGATGTTGATGAAGAGGGAAGGGAGTAATCAAGGGTTGAGGGAGCAAAGGTTCCTCCCTGGAACGTGGTTAGGGATTGTTCCAGGTTCAGTTGGGTAAAGGGTTGGACCAGGTCAACATTATGCGCTCCCTTTGCTAGGGAGAAAGTATGTAAGGGGTTCCTGGTCTGGTTCAGTAGCTCATCAATCTTTTTGTCCACCAATTCCCCTCAATCCAGTTTCTTGGCAATGATGTCCATGTCAACCATTCCAGAATTTGCTTGTACCTCATAAATCTCACCACGGGATTAACTGGACCTGTTGAACTGGGTCATGGAGGCATTGTTGAGCGAATTCTCGCTCATAGACTCAAAGATCTCAAATGCGCTCTCCTCATCTTTGTTCAGGAAGTTCCCCCCGCATGAGGCATCGACGAAGTTTCATAGGTTGCTGTCCAGACCATGGTAGAAAATCTAGGCCAATTGCCACCTTGGTACTTCGTGGTATGGGCATTTCCTCAGGAGTTCACTAAATCTTTCCCACGCCTCATGAAATTGTTCCCCACCCTAGAGTGTAAAGGTAGTAATAGCTCTTCTGAGGGCATTGGTCTTTCCTATGGGGAAGAATTTCTTTAAAAATGCATGCCTCAGTTCTTCCCAGGTGGTAATGGGTCTACCTATGGTTCTAAGCCAATGAGAAGCCTTGTCTCTTAATGAGAAGGGAAACATCTTGACGAGAACAATGTCAAGGCTAATGTTCCTAGGTTTCACAGTTCGCGCTATGCGGTCGAGATCCTCTAGATGCTGGAAGGGGTCCTCATTTGAGCTTCCATGAAAGAGGCTCTGGATCAGACTTAAGACATTCGGTTTCAGCTCAAAATCATCTCCCCCTTCGGGGATCCTAAGGTGTGGCTCGATTCTAATAGCGGAGGGATTATAGAAATCGCGGAGGGGCCTCGGCTGATCCTAAAATGGTGGTATATCAAGTGGTGGTTGCCCTTGTTCGCCTTGGAAAGGTGGTGGTGGTTGTTCTTGTGGGTTATGTAATCGTTGTATGGCTTGCATGATGGTGTGGATTTGTTGTTGCTGAAGCCGGTGGTTTGCATTAATTTGGGCTTGGATGATGGCCATTGCGTCTGGTGGGGGTTGATCCTCAGCCTCATCTACCCTAGGTTCAGCCATGTTTCTTACAGAATTTCGTCGCCTAGATTCCTACCCCAAAACACACAACTCGGGATGCAGTGAGAGTCTCCCGTGCATACACTAGAGAAGAACAGGAGGGGATGCGAAGGGCGGCAGATGCGAGAAATGTGTTTCAATGAAGCACACAAGCCTGGTCCTTATGGTGTATTCCTTAGGAGACCTAGAAATCTCACAAAGGGTGATTAAGTCCGTAAACATTGGACTCCCCTTCCCAAGGCTAATCTGGCCAGGTTGATTAAGAGGGGATTGCAGGGAAGGTTCTTCCTTTGGCTTACGCCTCCGGCTCCGTAGACCCCACAACCGCGGTCGTTTGACACTGCCACGCAGCCTAGTCACTAGATTCTACCAAGGGAATGAAAGCCAAGTGCCTAGAGAACAAACCCTTGCCTTTCAAGACTTAACTCGATCCTGCCTAGGGCACGTCTACTCAGTTTTAAAGGGCTAGGATAGTGCTTGTGCTAGGGTTATTTGATGAGGCATTAATTGGGGTGGTGCCTCTTAATTTTCCACTTTCAAGGTGTGTGCTTCTATCAAAATATGATTTTCAAGCAAGGATTTTTAAGATGTGGTGTCTTTTAGTGTTTCATCCTTAATTTAGTGCTTTTTAGGGTTGACGTGTCTTAATATTTTCAAACAAGTTTCAGTGGGCACATCAAGTTCTGCACACAATTCGGTGAAAGTAAATTTTATTTTATTTTGTAGAGGCTCTAAAACCCTAATGTACTCATCTTAATGATCATGCAGCTTTTATTAGATGAGTCATTTTTAGGGTTGAGTGGTGCGGCCCAGGTCAACTCATGGTGGCTTCGTAAACACCACTCAAAAAAGAGAAAAGAACACTCCAAGAATTTATTCAGAATATTAGAGTGTACAATTTTCTTTTTTGTAGGGTGATGTGTTAAGGATGTGGGTCAAGCAATCATGCACCACGCCAATTTTTTTTCAATTTTTACACTTTTTTTAGTTTTTTCACGCAAGCAAACAATCATAAGTGAAGAATTACTCACCATCGGTCCTCGTTGCGCCTACTCCCTTATTACCGTCGTGAGATGCGTCGCTTTGTCATCCAAGCGTCGAATTCCTGCAATCATCAAGTAAAAAGGAAACAAGGCATTAGACGATGTGAGAATGGATGTGGAATGGAGGTGACAAAACAAATCCGTTGCCTCCCAGGCAACGGCGCCAAAAACTGACGTGGGCTTGTGCGTGTGTGTTAAGAAGTGTCGTTATAGTCGCACTTGCAACGTTGGTTTTAAAGTAAATAAACGGAGGTGAGTTCGAGTGTCGGTCTCAGGGAGGCGTGAAAATCGGATTTTGCTTATCACTTGTTGTCATGGAAAGTGCGGAGTTTTGCTTGCGAAAGGTGCAGTTTGAAAAGCGAGAGAGAGATTAGGGTTAGAGTTGTTTCATGCTTGATCATGCAACTTAAACAAAAATTAAAGTTAACAACTGAACAAAAAGTAACTTCATTAATCATGCACTTTTAGTTCATAGCTTACAACATTAAATACATGCTCAAACAAAAGTAATGGAAAGCTTCAAAGAGAGGAAGAGAGAGAGAGAGAGAGGAGGGAGAGCAACGAGGTAGCCACGGCAGTGGAGAAGGCTCCATCGGTAGCTCGTCGTCTCCGGTGATTACAAGAGAGCCTAAAGCTAGCTAAGAGAGGGGAAGAGTAGTTGCAAGGGAAGTGAATGCCTTGAATGAGTGGTTGGAAGGGGTTTAAGTAGGGTTAAGGGCTTTCTAAAAGAAGAAAGGGCTTTAACGATGTCTGGGACGTCACTAAAACCATTCCAAAAGCATCGGTGAAGCCCTCCAGCTCGTCGATCAACCGCCCACGCCGTTCTTCTTCGCGATCGATCCACGATCGCTGCGTGAGAGCCGTCCGATCTGAGATCTCCCCTTGGATGCGTTCAGATCGCGCCTTCGGCGCGCGTGTGCGCGGGCGGCGTCCCCGGCGTGCCCACCCGCGTGAGCGCTCGCGATCTGTGGGCGCACCGCGTGGCGCGATCTCGGCCGCCCACTGCTGATCGGGCGGCCCAATTTCGCCGTGTGCTTCCTTCGTCTTCAATTTCACGCATCGCGTGGCTTGAACCCGCGTCGTGTGCATGCAGGCATGCGCGCTAACCGTTGCGCCACGCCCGCGCTTTCTCGCGGCGACTGCGGGCAGGTGCACGGGTCTCAGCTGTCCGATCGAAGATCAACGGCCGAGATTTGATCTCAGCTGAAGGGAGAGTGGCGTGCGGTGGAGCGATGGTGACGTGGCGCAACGAGGGCCGTTGATCACCAGATCAACGGTCAGAACTTCTTGGGCCCATTGTAGGAGCTCCGAATGTCGGATTTGGCCGATCTTGAGTCCATTGGACTCCGTTCGTCGTTCTGAATCCATCCACATGGTCCGATTGCTCATGTGAGGCCTACTTTGACAAGTACTTACACAAATGGCCATTAATACAGTTTTATAAGCAATCTTGGTACATGATGCATGTAATGCTCCCATTCTACTTATGTTGTGCCTTTTATTCTTAAGATGGGCCATATTTAACAGAATTATCACCCCCTTTTGCAGTGTTATCACTAAGCTGCTCCATTCAACAACAAGTTATGTGTTATCTTTGTTGGTGAACAAATAATAAGAATTAACATGTTTTCTTGCATGTTGTGCAATCAACATTAATCCCCACAAAGATTCAGAATGACCAGCAACATGGAGATTATTTCAAAATCAATATGTTTGTAAAGTGAAAAAAAAGTTACCCAACATAATAAAACTCCTGCAACATGGCACTGAAGAGATCGACTATCAGGAATTGTGTTGGTTTATGCTTCAGAAAGTCTACTTTTGTTGGTTTTGGATTTGTAATTCATTAGTAATTAGGAATATTGGTGTGATTTAGGTTTTTCATTTCTTTTTGGTTTTTGTTTGGAGCAAAGCCAAGAAAGGACTCGATTTTGTTCATAAATTAGAGTAGGAAAAAGAGGGATGGGAAAATAAATAAGTTTTAGAGATAGAGTCTGAGAGAGGGGAGGAGGGCGGTGATGGGATCATCAAAAGAACTGAGGGAGGGTGGTAGGCCATCATCAAAGAGGGGGGGGTGGTGAGGAGGAAAATAAGTAGGTTTTTGAGATAGAATCTGAGAGAGGGGAGGAGGGCGATGTTGGGATTGTGTGGGGGGGGGGGGGGGGTTTGGGGGGCCCTAAGGAAGGTTAGTAGGGCACCATTGGAGGAGGTGGGGGTGAAGGAGGTGGTGGTGGAGGTTAAGGAAGGGAAGGAGGGTGGTGCGGGGTCATCAAGAGGGCGTTGGGGTGTTAGTTGGGATCACAATTGAGGGAGGATGGGAGGGTGATGGAGGGTCATCAGAGAGAAGGGTTGAGAGAGCTCACCATTGAGGAGGGTGGTGGAAGGGCGAGGCGAAGGAGGGAAATCACGTCAACGATGACACGGACTAGGATGCTGACGAGGCGAAGGAGGAGGAGTGCGTCAACGAGGTCGAGGAGGAGGGCGACCACGTCAACGAGGCAGAGCAGGGTGAGGTGGAAGAGGGGGATAATGAGGCAAGGAGGGCAATGTAGAGGAGAAGAAGGTTTAAGGGGAGGGTCGGGGAAGGGATTTAGGGACGATGGAAGGGTTTTGCATTTTATCTAAGGGAGGGAAGGGGAAAGGTGTGGGGGAAAAATTTTTTGTGGGAATGGAGGGTGCAGGAAATTTTTGTACGAATGGAGGATGCTGAGATGGAAAGGGAACGATGGATGGAATGTTTGGTGACGGTCTTTTTTTTAATGTTTGTATTTAATTTTTTAAAATGATGTTTAATTAAAAAGATGTCAATAAGTGAAGTTCTTGTTATTTTTATTATTTTGATTTAATTAAATGTCACCTTAGGTCATTTTTTTTGTAGTGATAATGGCATAAGTAACAATTCACACTAAATCAAAGACTATAGTGGTAAATATATTTGTCATTAATGCTAATTGTCATTTGACAAAAATATTATAGTGGCATAAATAACAATTGCCACTAAATCAAAGTCAATAGCGGCAAACATAATTGCCACTAATACTAAATGTCGCTTGACAAAATGTTATAGTAGCAAATAAAAAAATTTGCCACTAAATCTAAAGAATTAGTGACAAATGCATTATATGCCACTATCTAATTCGCCACTACAGGCCATTTTTTTTGTAGTGTAAGAACAAATGTTTTCCAAATGTGGTTGGAGAACTCACAAGTAAGAAGGATTCTCACTTGTAATCTCCAACACAAAAGCAAACACTACACTACAATGCAAAAAATACAAAAATAGAGGAAAGCTTATGATGAAGATGATGCTGTTGCAAAACTCCCGCTCTAATTCTGGTTGCCCCAAAATCAAAGGAAGCCTGCTCCTGGATCTCCTCCTCTTGGTAGGCCCTAGATGGGGCATGCCTAGCTCCTCCTTGAGTGGAAGAATTCCACTCTCAAACCTCCTCATTAGGGTGGACGTGAACCACCCCATATGCTCCTCCTCCTAGACATCCTCCTTGCCTGGCTTGACTCCTTGTCTTGGCGTGGACACAAGGTAGAATAAGGGAGGAAGTTGAAGGCACCAAGAGGGCAAGAGCACCCCCTTAATCTTCTTCTTCTTCTCTTCTTCTCCTTGGTCGTGGGCTATGGTGGAGTAATGGTGGATGTACTATGTAAATGTGTAGCCAAGGGTGGAATGGAATTGGATGGTTAATGGTATTTTTATAGAGTGGAGGGGGCGGGTAGGTGTGGTTAAGGGGGGATGGCTAGGATGGCTGATGGAGGGTGGTTATGGGATCCTAGGGCTAGGGTTGATGGCACCAAAGTGGAGGGATACCTAATGGTTGGCGCCATCCTTAGTGAGAACTAGGGTTAAGGGGTTGGTATGGTGTGTTGTAGAGTTAGGATGGAGTTGTATGGTGGTGGTTATGAGATGGAGGGCTAAGGCTTGTTGGCACCACATGAGGGGGTGTATTAGGTGGCAATTTGGGTGTCGTTAGGTTAAAGTTGGCTCCAACTTTAGGTTATAGAAGTTGGCACCAACTTTAGGTTCTAGAAGTTGGCACCAAAAGGGATGGCTGGGATGTAGTTTTATGGCTAGGTGTAGGGTTTGGATTGTGGTATATGTTGGCGCCAACTTGTAGGGATGCAGAAAGTGTTTTGGTGCCAACATATAGTGGTGGTTATGGGTGGTTATGGTGGTGAAAAGGTGGGTTTAGTTGGAGCCAAAGAGGGTTTCTAGAATAGGGTTAGGTGTAGGGTTAGGATGGCTTTAGGAAGTAGGTGTATGGTTGGGATGAAAGGAGATTTCTGGTGCCATTTAAGGGTGGTTATGGGAGGTGGTTGGCGTGGGTTTCTAGTGGCTTTTGGAGGTGGTGGTGTGAAGGGTTGTGGGTGTGTTGGGGTTGGCACCAAAAGGAGAGGACTAGGTGGTAGCTTATGTGGTAGCTTAGGTTGGAGTTAAGGTTTAGGGTTAGGATGATGGTGGACTACCATGGAGTGGAGCTTAGCTAAGCTTAGCTAACTTAGTTGGCTTAGCTAGTAGGGAGTAGGCTAGAGAGGTAGAAGGAGCTAGGGTTTTGGAAGTGAGTAGTTGGGGGGAGTTGCCTTAAGCTGCATTGGAGCTGGTGGTTGCTGAAGAGAACTACAAAGAGCTACCTTAGTTGGCTTAGCTTGCTAGTTCTTTGCTAGCTGCTAAGCCAAGCTAAGATGAGTTGGCTTCTGCAAACATATGCTGAGATGAGCTGGATCTAGTTTTCCCAGAGATTACCTTTCTAGTTGGAGTAGCTAGCTTAGATTAAGTAGCTCAGCTCAACCAAGTTGAGCTGAGTTAAGTCTCTGAGAGCTAGACTTGTGCTGGCCTAAGCTAGTTGAGCTCATCTTCAGCTGATTAGGTCTAGTTAGTTGATGGCAGTAGCTAGTCCTAGTAAAGTTGAGCTTCCAGTGAACTATTCTGAGCTAGAGGAGTTGGGATCAACTGTCTTGAGCTAGTTTAAGCTACCATCTAGCTGAGGTGAGCTGAATGGAGCTAAGGTGAACTAGCTTGAGCTACCATTCAGCTAAGATGAACTTAATGGAGCTAAAGATGAGTTGATCCAGCTAGAATGAGCTAGGATCCAGCTAGGATGAGCTGGATCTAGCTGGGATCCAACTAATAGGAGCTTCTTCTTCACCTTCTGCCTTCTTGAGTGCTAGGGTTTTAGAGGTCTACTTATCTTCTTATCCTTAACACTCAAGTAAACATGTTAAAAACACAAAAAATATGCAATGCATGCATGCCTAACCTAAGTAATGCCTAAATGCAACTAGTAAACCCATTCGCTGAGTTAAAATCCTAAGATCTAAATCAGTTTTAGGGCATAAAAATGATGATAAACTGGTGTTTATCACACGCCCAACCCCCCTCCTTCTTTAGCTTGTAAATGGTGCTCCACTTTATTGGCTACATAAAATGCTCCTCATGACCCACACCCTTCCAAAAGAACCATTTTCTCATCACATCCATCTTCTTGAGAATCATCCCTGGTGGCCTGAACATGGATAGAAAGAAGACAGGCATAGCAGATAGAACGGAATTCAAAGGTACCAGTCGTCCCCCCTTAGAAAGCAACTTGCCACACCACCCAGACAAGTGTACTAACATCTTTTCTAAAAGATCCCTCCAATCACCACACTTCATTTTTTTGGCCCATAGAGAAGGCCCAAATATCTAACAAGGAGGGTCACCACTGGCATCTGTAGAAGCTGCGAAATGGGCTCTTGCAAACTAGACACGCCTCCAAAGCAGATCAGAGAAGACTTGGCTCCATTAATCTTTAGCTCGGATATTTCCCTAAAGATGTCCACCAGATACTTGAGGCACTCCACCTCCCTAACTCCCCCTTCAATGAAGAATACTGTATCATCTGCATACTGTAGTATAGGTGTCAACGCACGATTATTCTTCAAGGTGTACCCATGTAGAAGACCTCCATCACATGCTTTAAATGTGAGGCATGCCAATGTGTCCATAGCAAGAATAAATATAAGAGGTGCCAAAGGACAACCTTCTTTTACCCCTTTCTGAGGTTGGATCCACTGCCCTGTAGGACAACCATTCACTAAGGGGGAGAAGGAGGATGTAGTCATGCAATGCTTCATCCACTGTACCCACTCTTCCAGGAAGCCCCTCCTCCAAAAGATCTCCCAAAGGTATAACCAAGAAGTGGAATCATATGCTTTTGAGAAATCAACCTTCCACATGAATGTAGCCTTTTTTCTTTGCACTCACCTAAAGACCATCTCCTATGCCAAAATAAAAATTCCTGCAACAACTAACCCTTCAAAAAAGCCGATTGAACAGGGCTTATCAGCCCAGGAAAAACCTCCCTCATAGGTTTGCAAGAATCTTCCCAATAATTAAATGGATGGAGTCAGATAGAGCAATAGGCCAAAAATCCAAACATGCCACCGCACCCTACTTTTTAGGCAACAAAAAGTGAAGAGACCTGTTGATTTTTTCATGCTCAAAATTTCCTCGCTAAAATTCCTCAACCACCTTCATCGCATCCCTTCCAACCATAGACCAAAACTCGTAAAACAGAACAGAAAAACTATCTAGTCACGGGGACACCTTGGCCTTAAGGCCCTTCAACACACTAATCACTTCCCCCTCCACAATCGGTCTGCATAATAATCTGCCATCATCCTCCCCTTGCAAAAGCATGCCAGAGGAACGCAACCGCCAGCCACCCCTTGGCCCTACAAGTGACATATCAAAGAAATATTTATTTGCCAACTTACGTAGCTCATGTGGTGTCTCAGCTATGTACTCATCATGGCTCAAGGCCAAAATAAGATTGTCTTCTTGCACTAGAAACTGATCGAGGCATTTTCACTTCAAAAATGATGATCGATGAAATTAAGTATCTTCACGTAATATAAATCGTGGTGGAAAAATACTCGAATTAACAGATAATCAAATAAGAATACATCAAATATATAATCAACTCAAATATACATCTCATACATCCATATAAAAATTAAATTACAATAAACCACAGAAAAAAATGTTGTCCCCATAGAGAGGCATATAAAAGCAAGTAGGTTCAGTATTTAAATATAATGACAAGTAGTAATTCCAATAATAATAAGAGAACTAAATCAAATATGCTAGGCAAATCAAAGTATACTTAAGAATCAAAACCAAGACGTAGGAGCATGCGGTGGCGGATGCAGTTGGTGGAGCACGGTGTTGACGTCGAGGAAGAGTCACGGTCGTAGATGTGGTGGTGAACGTAGTAGGTGAAGTCGCGGTGGCGAAGTCGATGCTGTCACCACCGACCGAGTGATGGATGATCGCGGAGAACGTGGTCTTGCTCGTAGTGAGGAAGGCACAGTGAAAAGCACGGTGCATGGCCAGGCACGTTGAGGTCATCATGCACGGGCGGAAGTTGCGGTCGTGGTCGGACGAGACACGGTGGTAGTTGGCACAGTAGAGACAAGACGTGGTGGTGGTGTTGTTGCTGTGGTCTTAGTCGTTGGTGTACTGGGGACGGAGTGCAGTGGTGGTTGTCGCACGCAGTCGAGGAGGATGGTTGCGGTGGTGCTGTTGAGGGAAAGACGCCGACGTGGGTGGAGGTCACGGTCCTGCTATTGAGGGAGAGACGCCGACGAGGGTGGAGGTCGCAGTGCTAATGATGATCGCAAGAAGGAGGAGGTAGGCGCTGGGCGGAGAAGAATCGAAGAGGAAGCAACGTTGTCATGAGCGAGGGAGCGTTCAGAGTCTCGTGAGGAGAGAACGTGGGAGAGAGAGATTACGTGTAGGTGGGGGGAGGTACTTGCATGCAGATCCGTGAGAGGGCGAGGGTGTACGTGGGCTTCACGTGGGTGCTTTTCATGCATTCGTGAGTTGAGTGAGGCAAGGCCTGGCGTCGTGGGAAAAATGACGAGTGGGAGAGGAGAGAGATCGAGAGGGTGGTTCTTTACGTGCGTGTGTTGGAGAGAAAAAGAAAGGGAATGAAATCCAAGGCGGCTATCGTGACATGAGATTCAAAAAAAAAAAAAAAGGAGGGGGGGGGGGGGGGTAATCATTTCAATAAACTTGGCAAAAATTATAAGAGTAAAAAAAGAAAGAGATAATCTACAATGATTTTCTTATCATTTTTGTTGGAAAAAATCAAATGCCACGTTGACATTTCAATTGTCATTTAAAATTAAACTTTCAAAAATAATCCCGTATCAAAAGTTCGTAATTAATTAATTAACGTAAATGAAATGTAGGGAATATTAAATCCAAAGCTTAATTAATTTTATCAATGTAATTATGCTTTAATTTAAATTTTTATTACAATAACAATGTATTTTAAGTTCTAATTTAGTCCGTGAACTTATTAGCAATGCCATGACAAAACTTTGTATTAGTGTCCCCTTCACTAAGCCATAGTTGCCTCGAGCGCTGACGCTAATCAATCTCCCGCTGTAAGTCTTCTTGGGCTACAACATTCTGGAACATCTTCCTATGCTGGAGATCCTCTTCAGAAAGAGGCTCCACTTCCTCCTTATCATCAAGTTGCTTCACACCATCCAAAGCATCCGTCCTCTTTTGTGCTCTAGAGATAGCAATAGACCTTTTGTATTCAAATAAAAGATGGCGCAATCCTTTCAACTTGGATGTAAGACTCTGTGTAGCCGAACCCATGTCCAACTAAGAACTCCACCACGAGGAGACCATCTCTCTGAATCTCTCCTCTTTCAACCACAATCTCTAGAACTTGAAATAAGTGGGCATATTGGCACCCTCCCCACTCTCCCATAATATAGGCGTGAGATCTAAAAAAGGGCACTTCAGTGCCACCACCGAGGCCAACTGAAAAGAGCCAACAATTCCACATTGCACATGAATCTATCTAACTTAGACATCAAACCACTACTGTTCCACCATGTATACATAGTCCCTGACACAGGAAGATCAACCATATCTAAGTCCGCCACCAAGGATTGAAAATCGAATGTAGATGAATCTGTACGCCCATTCAGTCTATCTACAGAGGACAACGTAGCATTAAAATCCACCCCAATCAACCACATGCCCCCTGCACGTAGCAAGCAGCCTCCCTTATCTCCTCCCACATCTAAGGCCTCTGACTCTACAAGCAAGGACCATACATGCATGTAACGAAGATATCACTGTCATCCTACACTCGACTGAACTTGCACATAATAATATAAGAACTAGGCCACATATCAACAAGCTTCAACGAGTCCTTTTTCCACCAAATGACAAATCCCCCTGACCTTCCCACTGCCCTGACACTTCTGACATTTGCCTGACCACTCATCAGCAAAGGCTACCAATTTCCAACGTCCTCCCTGCCTACATGGGTCTCCTACAGCAAGCAACAATCCACCCTCCATTCCTTCAAGTACCTAACCAAAGACCCACGTCTGACCCTATCACGTAGCCCACACACATTCCACGACAAAATCCTTAGCATGATAAGGCATGATTCCCCATGTTTCCACATTGAACACAAGCCATATTAATCACCTTGGAAATGACACTCTTATCCACCCTTGAGGACTTCACCAACCAATGACTTCTCAAATTATATCTTCCCCAGCTTCTCGACCCGCCACATGCTCATGATGATGACCCCACATCATAAGCCATACCCTTATCGACTTTAAAGGTGAATCCTCTAGTATCCTCCACCGCTCCCACCTCCCCCCTACTGCACACTACTATGATTTCCCTCCCTCAAAACAATGGCAACCGACTCCCTCACACCCTCCATATTGTCCCCTAAAGTAGCCACACTCTCCTCCCTTACGTTCACACTATGGACCTTCCTCTTCTTCAACCCACCGGTGACTCCCACAACCTCCTCATGATGCACCACCCTCCATTGCATCCTGCCCTCCACATGTTGTTTACCGTTCTCCATCTCCTCCACCGGTTCAACAGGAAGGATCGGTTAAACGTCTACCTTGATCCACAGCGACCAAGAGGACCCGCCACACCTTAATACAACTCTATCAGGAAAATAGCCACCTTGCCTCAAAGTAACACCCACCTTCAAATTATTGCCGTCGCCCTCAACCAAGCCCACCATGGCGTCATCCTTCAAAACCCCAAAGCCAGACACCACATGAGCTACCACTACTATTGATTGAAGATGTAGAGGCAAACCACGAATAGACACAATCCCACTTCTAACAATTTCTCTCTGGGGAGGTCGATCTGGAAGTGCACCATCAAATAAGGATACAAGTCTCCAAAGAATAGACAAATTTCCCATGCATGAAGTTCTGAATTTCAACTTCTCCACATACCCCTCACCCAAGCTGAAAATCGAGAAATGCGATGCCCACAACATTGAAATCCTCCACATATATGAAGAGAGAGACAGAGAATTTACTACCTTCCAAAGCTTTTCAATCGACGACGAGCCACACAGAACCTCACCTATCACCGCCCCTCGTAGCAAGGTCTCTACAGCCATCACCTTTGGAAACAACGGCACCTCCACGTCGAATGAGGGAGGAGAGCAAGGCAACGATGGTTGTCTTTAGGCATATGGCTGATCACCGTCGGCTTGATACTATTGGTGCTAGAGCACCACGATCATCTATTTTAATGATAACAAAACACATGTTATTTAACATTTGCACTTAGAGTCTTAGATTTCAGGTCAATTGCAAATGGAGACGTGATTAGACGGAGTTCGAGCTCACATCCAGGACGGATTGGAAGAGCTTGATGGAGAACAGAAGAGATTCGCGAGGAGCGATATATTGAAGAAGGAAGGAGATGAAGAATATGATAGATTTCCTTCTCTTGTACTCTTTGTATTTTTCGTTTCTTTTGTTGCTCTTTATTTTTGTTACTTAGATTCATGTTAAAGAGCCTCAAAGTACCCTAACAGTAGTCCTAGGAACACCGGCACAACTCTAGGATACTTAGGTTTTCTGTAGAGAACTTAGAAAACCAATATAGGGTTCAAACAACATCTCCAGACGTCTAATTCCAAGATCAGACGTCTGATAATATGTTTTAAGACGTCTGACTGTTGATTCAAACATCTGATAAACATTTAGGCTGGACTTGTTAGTTCTATCTGATGAAATCAGACGTCCATACCTTAGTCTAGACGTCTTAGAAGACGTCTGATGGACTTGCCAGACGTCCAATTAGTGGACCGTTGGCTGGCTTAACAAACACTCAAGGATATGACCGTTAGAGCCTTATCAGACGTCCTTAGGCCTTTCCAGACATCTGATAAATGACCATTTTGCCTCGGCTGACCCAAAATCTCTTCTCAGAGATTTTCTAGCCGTTGCACTCTCTTGGAAATCCATTCCCACGAAAAAGCAGGTTTCCAGACATCCTGTATGTCGTCTGATGGACTTGCGCTAGAACCCTGTTTAGATCTGATTCAAGTCAGGAAGAGACCTGCCCAAAATCAGACGTCTGACCTTATTTTCAGACGTCTTAAAGTGATCTTCCAGACGTCTGATGCCAGGATCAGACATCTGATAACCCTGTCAGTGCAATCATTGTTCCTGATTTCGGCCTGATTCTCTTGGACTTTGCTCCCAACGGCTATGGAAGCTTTCCTAAGCCTTCCAAAGCCTTCATAAGGCCTCTATAAATAGAGGGGAACCTTTTACACACCTAGACACACCAAGAACAAGCATTTCCACTCTTTTGTGTCCAAAAAGAAGCCCTTGCTCTCCAAGCTCAAGCTTTACATCTTGAGAGCATCAAGTCTTTGTGCACCCGCTCTCCCGCCGTAGTTCACGAGAGCGACGTTGCGCCGTCGTGTGGCTCACGCACCCGCGTCATCGATTCGACGCACTCCTTGTAAAGGGGAGTTTCCTAATTCCTATAGAAGCTTAGGTTAAATATTACTTTGTTGGCTCTATAGGATTGTTATTTATTTTATCTTTGTTATTTGGTTGGGTATTCGCTTTGCGAATTCCCGTCTCCTTCGTGGGACAAAATCCTTCTCGTGAAGAGAAGGGGTTTGAGGTACGCTACCCTCGTACAAAGTAGCGTGGTTGTAATTGAGGCTGAATCACCCTCGTTTAAGTGATTCTATTAGTGGATTTGATCAACTTGGTTGATCGAAAAATCCTAACTCGAGAGGATTAAGTGGTGGTTTTCACCTGGTTTGGATTTCCACATAAAAATCTTTGTGTACTTTGTGTGATTGAATTTTGTGAGATTTTTTATTATCTTTTCCGTAATTTTTTACGTCACGCTGATCTCACCCCCTCCGAGTAGGGAATCCACAGATACCCATGTCCTTTTTGTGACTCCTTGCATTGCACTTCTTCCTCAGGCCTCCACGCAACAAAGCCAACATTAGGGTTCCTCCACGCTCCTTACATGCCTCTAGGGTTTCCACGTCTGCCCTCATCATCAGTCCTTGTCTTCTTGCATTTGTTACGCTTGTGCCCTAGACCTCCACACACAAGATAGACCACTGTGTTTCTACAATCTGCTGCCATGTGACCCCTCCCCCTGCACCTATAGCACATGATACTCGATCGCCCCCCACCTCGCCAATCGTCTCCACCCCTCACGTCGCCCCCCACGTCACCTCTCATGTCTCCTCCCATCGACCTTATTTTCAAGTCATTACTACTGTTGATCCAGGGGATTCTGATTTTGATTTTGATTAATTTGCAACTTAGGGTTTTGAGGTAGCTCCAGGCTGGGGAAGTTAGGAATGGGGATGTCAGAATGTGGGTCAGCTTGTGGATTTTGAATGGGAGGGTTAAGGCTGAGGTGTGAATGAGAGGTGGAAGTAGCATTGGACCTATTTTGTATGTTTTCCATTTTTTATGCAAAAAGGAAGAAGTAAAATGAGAAGAAGTCAAATGTTTTGTGTAGGGGGCGAAATCAATTGGTCCCTCCAAATGTGGGTTTTGGGACCTGCACCTGTGCATACACTTATGGAAGAACAGGAGGAGGAGAGAAGGGAAGAGATGAGAGAAGAGAAGAAGTGTGCACTTCAACCAAACAAAATTCTCAGCCTATCTTAGGGTTGACTCCTTAGAAACCTAAGACTTGGTTACTTAGATTATTAAAAAGTTAACAATGGACAACCCTTCCTTTAATTTAACCTAACAAAGTTGCAAGGAGGGGATTGGGCCTAAGCATGTCCTAGAAAAATCAGTGGGGGCTTGTATAAACCCGCATCCTGTCATTTGACGTGACCCCTCAGCTAAAATTAGGTTAAATCAAGGAATTGATGTCAATTGAGAACAATCTAATAAAAAAGTATCAAGCCTAATGTGGATGAAATCCTTAAGGGTCAAATTGCTATAGTTTTTAGATTAGGCTTAGGATCCTATAACTGCACGATTTATGAAGGGCGTTAAGGGGGGAGTTGCTCGATTATTTTTGTTTTTGTGTGAGTGTAAATTGGGCAGGAAAGTGATGTCCAAGCCAAAATAGGTGGTTTACAAACAAAGGATTAAAATGAATGTCTTTTAGGGTTTGATAATCTTAAAATTGCTTTTAAGATTTCTCTTGTTAAATCTTTAAACAAGTTTGAATTGTCACACAATCAATTAAAATCGAGTTATAATTGGTGAATGCTAATTTCTCTTAGATTAATGTGTGACTAAAATGAAACCTTAAAGTTGAAATCCTACGCAGGAATCTCCTAAAAAAATCTCTTTTTAAAATATATTTTATGTAGTGGTCCAAACAAGGCAAACCACCACTGGCAAGGAAATCAAATAAGGATTCTAAAAATGAATTTTTAGGAATTTTGAAACTTGTTTGATATTTGCTTGGGATTTTTTTACACTAGTGTCAAAATCCAAAAAAGATAGATTCAGAAAATTGATTCTATAGAATTCCTAAACAACCTTCAAAATTTTTGAAAGAGTTATATATTGTAGAGATTTTTCCAAGGTTTCCAGAAATATAGATTTTGTCCAAATCGGATGAGTATAAAAATTTATAAAATTCATGGACAGCAAGAAAATAGTAAGGAATTAGGGTTTGACCCTTCTTCAGTCCATGAATTTTTTAATTTTTTCTATTTGACCAAATCTTCTAAAATTTAAAACTTAAGTTCTTCACTTAAAGATTCTTCTTTGGGTAGAGTTTGAGGATTTTAGAAAGCCTTTTTAAGCCCAAACTTGGATTTTGAAAGTAGAGGCAGAAGTCTAAATTTTCAAAAATCAAATACCAATGTAAGAAGGATGGTGGAGAATTGAACCAAACAAGCAATCAAGTCAATTTTAGGGTTCCACCACCCCAATTTTTTTTTATTTTTTGTTTGTTTTGATATTTTAAAGAATTGTTTTGGGAGTTGTTTCTTAGGATTATGAAGGGTTTAGGTTTAGTCACTTACCTGATTTCCACAGGAAGGAAAGAATACTTGAACCTTCCACTCCAAGTCACTCCAAATTTCGCTTTCACTTCAATTCGCACGTGTTTGAAAACCAAGACAAAACTAGTGAAGACTCAAATAGACCAAGAGAGAGATAAATAAAAACTAAGCGTGCCTCCCTGCAACGGTGGCAAAAAGTGATACAAAAAATATGCGATTTTATAAATGATGCAATGTAGTGTCATTGCAATGCGTAAAATTCAACCAACTTTTAAATTTATAAACCTAGATAGTGGGAGTATCTAGGGTTGTCCAAGGAGGTCAATTTGTAGTTATCAAGTAATCTCCTCTCTCTCACTCTCTCAAATCTTCTTTTTGTATTTTTTGTTTTGATGTTTTTAGGGTTTTTGAGATACGAGCAACTAAAGGCAGATAGAACGCAAAAAGATAGAAATGAAAACCCAACCTCCCTAAGCTCACTCTAAGCATGTGTGGCTTAGAGTAATTAGGAAGGGAGTGTGTGCACTAATTAAATCAGAGAATCTTGGGCATAAATTGAAAGGCAAAATCTTTATCTTTTTATAAAATAGCAAGTAGTGTCTACAAAATGCTACTTGAAGAGCTCACTTGTGTAGAAGAATTCTACACAAGTAATCCTCAAGTAGAGGAATGATTGCTATTACAAAGTAAAGATAATAAAATGAAGATAGAAATCTCTTGCAATGAAGAATTTAGTTCTCGCTTCAAGTTCTGAAGTGCTCCTGACTTAAAGGGAACCTCCTCCTTGATTCCTTGATGATGATGCTCCTTCTCCTGGCTCCTCAAAGGTGGTAGATGTCCACACTCAATCCTCCTACCTGGCCATCCTCCTAAAGTGAATGCTCCGTGGCATGGAACCAAGGAAGAGGGAAGAAGAAAGTGGACACCAAGGAGACAAGTTAGCCTCCTTAATACCTTTAATATCCCTCCTCCTTGGCCGGCTATATGGGTGAATATATGTAGAGAATTGATGTAGCCAAGGATGGGCACTATGTGGATGTAGTGTAGGGTATTTATAGGCTAGGGAGGGGGTGGTTGTGTTTTTGGAGGGAAATGAAGAAGTGCTTGGATATTTTTGGAGGGAAAAATGAAGAGCTGTGAAGGGGATGTTTTTGGAGGGAAAATGAAGGGGTGCTTATGGGTGGTAGTTATGGGATTTTTGGAGGGAAAAATGTGACACCATTTAGGTGGAGGAGGTAGGGTAGAGAGCTAGCTTAGCTAGCTAAGCTATCTTAGCTAGTAGCTACTGGTAGAGGGTATGAGCTAGGATTAGGTAGGAGGAGCTGACTTGAGTTGGAATGAGCCTTCATGGAGCTAGGAGAAGTTGATGAAGAGGTGCCTGTGAACTCAACAACTAGCTTAGCTAGCTAGTTCTTTGCTAGCAGCTAAGCTGATTAGTGTTCAATTGAATAGAGACGACTTCAGCTTGTCTAGAGCTGAGGTGAGCTGGGGCTAAGCTTCCTAAAGACTCCTTAGCTAACTTAGCTAGCTAGTTCTCAACTAGTAGCTAAGCCTGAAGGGGTTGAGCTGAACTGAGCTTCTCAAGCTGGAGATGAGCTGGCCTGAGCTAGACTACTATTGACTGATGACTCTTCAACTAGCTTATCTAGCTAGTCCATGACTAGTAGCTATGATCCATGGCATTGAGCTGCCATGAGGTGGAGGGAGCGGAAATAAGTTGGAATCCAACTAAGATGAGCTAGAATGAGCTAGGATCCAGCTGGCAGAGACTTCTATCTTCTCTTTATGTTTTTTCCTTTCAAATTGTCAGGGTTTATCTAATTTCTACCATGTCTTTATCCCTGATAATCATGTAAGATGTATCAATACAAAAAATGACAACAAACCTACTAATGCATGCTTAAACCCTAAATGCATGTAAATGCCTAAATGCAGCCTAATATCATAATGTGAATGTAGAATCCCTAGGAACTAAGTGTAATATTAGCCTAAGAATGATGAAAAACTAGTGTTATCACACACCAAATCAACTCCATTGAGAACATTGTTATCAAGCAAATCTTAGTGACACGTAAATATAGGATTCACATATCTATTTCACTCATCTCCACTATAGTTATTACCACTAACATTAGGACACACGAGCACATTATCACCCACATCATCGAGCCACTCATCGCTAGTCACATCCATTCCCTTTACCACTCCATATTAGCCTAGAGATGGCCTACTACCTAATCCTAATCACCCCTATTATTACCACTACCACCACCGTCATCCCATCTCCTGATTTCATCCCATACCTTCATGAGAACCCTTGTCAAATGAGACACCGTGTTGTGCTAGTCATCACCACCATTACCATGAGTGTGTAGTGAAAAAGTGTACTTGTATATATTTTGAGCTTCTTGTATAATTAATGTGATGGGTAGTGTTTAGCGTTTGTTTCAAGTTGTAGTGTCATCTTCTTTAATGAAAAGTGCGAGTTAGTGTTCTTATTTCTTGTTGTGCTCTTTATATTCAAAAGAAAAAAAAATCTCAAAGATGAAGATCACAAAAAGATCTTGTCATTCTACATAGTTAGTAGTTGTGGTTATGTTCTTTCTTTCTCGATTAAAGACAAATACTCAAAAAATCTATAAAAGAGAAAAGACAAAAAAAGATAGATAGCTCTCTCGCTTTTTGCTACCATATCAAAAATCCAACAAAATTAGGAAGCATCGTTAGTGTTTCGCTTACTTCGTCTCTAGCTAAGAAAAGAAAAGGAGAAAAAGAAAAAAAAATTGGCAAAAGATAAAATCACAAAAAAATAGAATAAGGAACTCCCATCTAGGCCCCTCCTAATCTAGCCTGCCTGTGGATCGACTAGGACTCCCTTATTTGTAATCAACAAATCGAGTTTCGTAATAATTAATCTAAATGACCTAATGTATAAATACAAAAATCACACTACAACGATACTTAACTCAACATTTAGCTTCTATTCCCATTAGCCAAGCATGTCAAAAGTCAAAGTGAAGTGAGAGGTGGGATTGAGATTGATTCATTAGAACAAAGAAGTTATAGATTAGATGCATAAGAAGCTCCTTGCAGTGAAGAGACAACAACAAAGTTATGTAGATCGCAAGCATAGGGAGATATAGTTTTAGGTTGATGACCTTGTCTTCCTCAAAGTCCTGCCTATGAAGGACATACAACAGTTTGGGGTGAAGGGCAAGAAGGCGCCAAGATTCATAGGACCATTTGAGATCCTTGAGCAGGTTAGACTTGTTGCTTATCAACTCGCTCTACCACCACAGCTGACTGGTGAATGTGCTCTAGAGGAGCCAGAAATATGAAGAGGCAACTTGAGAACTTAAGGTAGAGATGAAGAAGCAATACCTTGAGTTATTTGCCGGTGAGTTCTAAAATCTTGCTTTTTTCCTCTTTAAGGTTGTTATGCCTCTTTAATATTGTTATAGACTTCTTTAAATCCAATTTTCCTTGCAAACATTGTTACTCAAATTTTGGGGGCAAAACTCCCTTTAAGGTTTACTGGACGTGAATCAGGTTAGTGTAACTTCAAGACAAAGAAACATGGGTTTTGGTCAAACATGGTCAACCCTTGGGTAAAATTTATTCAGAAAGTGTCATATATTGTACTGTTAGATGTCTCTCATTGTAAGCTTTCCAACGGATCTTATTTCACAAAAATTCGAGTTGTGTAGCAAAAGTTACATGCGAAACACGATTGACAAGGACGCAAATGCATGTGAATCAAAATCGAGGGTTTGGGGGATTATTTATGTTCAAATCCAAGTTTTGAGTCATTTTAGAGTCGATTACATCTTTTTAGACCCATTGGTATCTGTTGGAGTCGGATCAGGTTACAATGCCTTATAAAATGCGAAAAGCACATGTTTTTGGTCAAATCTTTTCAAAATTTTAATTAAAGGGGGTAGGATGTGAGAGCCTATTAATAATTAAATATTAATCATGGGTCAAGGATGAAAAATTTACCTCTTATGTGTGATCAAGGCTCTGATAGGTTTGAAAATGTGCATGAAATCGAATTTTAATGGTTGAAACGTCATAGTATAGTGTGCAAATAAACCTAAACAAAAATAACGAAGCTCAAAAGTGAGTCCTGATAGATCTTTGGGAGGTGATGGGAAAACAATTCTGATTTTTATGATTTTTCCTTCACTTGCAATTCAAATTATCCTAAATCTAAATATAGAAACCTAAAGCTAACCTAACCTAAAACCTAAAGATGGTGGCTAATTTCTTGAACTTGAAATTCCCCCATCACTCTCTCAAAATGGACGATCATGGTGTAGTGGAGATAAATATAAAATGTGTAGGAATAACGCTTATCATGAAACTCTTGGATTAGTGGATGCTATCGAGAGAATTTTGATTAATAAGTGTGTCATTTACTTGTGAGGTTGCCGCAATCTTTTTTTTTCAAAAGTTTGCTTTATGATTTTTTTTCTTGGGTTTTTGAATTTTTGAAATATGAAATTGAAACCTAATATGACTAACCTAACGATGCGAAAAAATGCTAACCTAAGCATGAATCACACAACCATGATGATGAAGGTGATTACAATTAAAACTAACATTTTTTTTTGCATTTTTCACTTTTGAAATATAAAAGAGGGAACTACAAAATTAAACAAGAGCAAGTTGCGAGACAAATATTATATTGTGTAAATGGTCTTTCATTGAATGATTATCATCACAGAAATGTAACATAATGGAATGTAAAGGAATGCTTAATTAACAGGAATGAAATAATAGGAAATAAAATGACAGGAATTAAAATTCTAATCTAACAGAAATCCACCCCGTCGGTAGCGCTCGCAAGGAGCCATCGACACTGGAAGGTGGTGGTGGCTAGACCCTGGGTATGGAAACCTGTCTACATGCCACAACAGAGAGGAGTGCACACCCAGAACTCAAGGTGATTTAGGCATGCAAAAAGAGATGAAATAAACTAGCTACTTGCAATAATTAAATGCAAAATAAAAACATATAAGAACTATCTAAATAATAGAAAGATGGGCACCAAAGGTACTCCCAAGAGGGAGGTTTTGGTGGTTGTGGGTGGTGGTGGGAGGTGGTGGTGTTTGGCTGGCCACCAAGGTGGTGGTGGATGATGTATACACATCCATTTAGGTTAAAAAGACTATTTATGCATGTTCCTAAGCTTATAGATGCATTTCATATTGTAAATATTACATAGCATGCATCATTTTGCATTTAGAATTGTTTGTATAAAGTTTAGGTTAATACGTATCCTTTTGTGGCCAGGAGAGAAGAAGATCTATTTTGGGGCCTCGAATTGAAGATCTGACCATATAGATCTGATCAAGATGACGATAGGAGACCAACGCCTCTGAAATCGTCTTGATTGAAGTCTCATAGCACATTATGCAATCCGAGGAAGATCAACGGCAAAGGGGCTAGGTGATGCAATTTAGAGCTTCAAATGACAAATCCAACTACTCGGATGGATTTGGATCAACAATCGCAATCCAACGACATGAAAAATCAATCCAATCCGACATCCGTGGCATCATCTACAAAGCAAAGAAGATGGATGACCTGGCACCATTCCAGCCGCCCAAATCCACCCTTAGCAGTCGCCCCTCCTCAAAGGCATTTCCCTCGCGAGATCTGGACCGTTGGATGTCCATCCAATGGCCCTTGTGACGTCACATTGCTTGCTTCATTTGAGGAGCTCATCTACTTTGATTCTCGACCGTTGGATCTCCATCCAACGGTCGAGATCTCGTACCACCACTATACTCCATTTGACAATCCAGCCACGTGCTGCATTGGTCGCGAGCATCACTCGAAAACCCGCAGTGTGGGTTCAACTTCTCCGACACTTCCAATCAACCACACAGGTGCGAGCAGCCAATTAGACCTGCGCGATCCTCATCGAACGACGCAGAACTAACCACGTGGTGCAATGGATGATCGCGGATGCACTCGGGCGGGAACACACGATCGCACATGCAAACCAATGCTTTATCTGACGCGTGATCTGAGCATGCAGTGTCGGCGAAATCTTGATCGTTCATCAACAATCGGACGGTGAGCGTGCGTGGCAGCTGTCAGCGCATGGACACCAGCGGGTGCGTAGGCTGGCTACAACGACGAATGAGCGGGATCTACAGCAATGTCTTCGATGTCACTAATTGTCCCATAGCCATTTTAGCCCATTCTCCTCCACTATATAAAGGCCCATGATCCCCCATTCTTCATCATCTCTTCCTTTCTCTCCCTCACCACCTCCAAGGCTCTAGAGAGGGCTTGTCCCAAGCCTAGGATGCTCCTCTAGAGTAGAAAAGAAAATTATTTTCCCACTTCTCACCTCCTTCGTGGAGCATCCCATGTCTTTCCTCTCACCACATTCTGGAAGATCCTCGCCACGACGCCATCCTGCCCCGTCCTCCTTCCTTCGATGTTGTTCTACTTCGTCCAGCTCCTCACCACTGTCATCCAGGCACCGTCAGAGCGAGTCGTCCTCCAAGCGACTGTCGACGGGGATTCTTCTCAACCATTCTATCTTTTACTGCTTTTTAGTGTAATTTCAATTAGTTGTAATAGACATGGCTCGATTTTATGAAATATCTCTCTCTCTCTGCTAGAGTACCTTAGAATAGATAACAAACATTTCTCTTGATATTCTATCTTATAAAAATTCCAAAAAAACCTCAAAAAATAAAAATAACAAAAACAAATAAAATCGAAAGCGTGGATTTCACAAACCAAACATTTGCCTCCCGTGTTCGACTGGGGACTCCCGTTGAGTTTCAGTTATAAATTTATTTGGTAGCGATATTTTGCGACTACGATGACGGGTTCTTCAAAACCCTGATTTTACTCGTGAAAATAACGCTTATCATTTTGGCACCGTTGCCGGGGAGGCAACGCTCTTTGATTTTTTCGCATTTTCCTCCTTAACTTTTTAGCTCACTTTGCTCCTTTCTTTCTGTGATTACAAGTACCCTTCCAAGGCAAGCCAAAGTGGAATAGATCAAAGTAAAGTGCGGTTAGAAGGTTCTGTAAATGTATCCCCCATTCCCACCCATTAGATTTCCATTCCATTACCTAATAACTCAAACTTAAATCAACCTAGGTGCTTTTATAAACCCTAGGATAGATATGATTGTTTGATTGTCACTTCACCTCACCCCCCATCTATATAAACAAAAATTAAAAAATTAAAAAAAAAAATCTAATGTGGGACATAACTAAAATTCACACACCCACAAATTTCTCAACTTAAGGTGCACCTTTTCTGATTTAATTACTTAACCGGGAATCTGACCTGTGGACCCGGTACACTCAAAGTTGACACATAGATAAGTGATTAGAAATCTGAATAGTTTAATTTTTTTTTTTATGTGCCTTAACTAAGTGGTGCAACAGGCCAATTGATTTAGTTGTTCGGGCCGTATTACTTAACATAAAAGTGATTCATCGGTAGCTTACCCCATAGGGTTGATTTTTAGGGCTAAACTAGGCACTCCACATTCTTTTTGAGTTTTAAAGGAATATATCAACATCGGTGCTTGTAAAAACTTGGAGTGTTCTACTAAACCTGATTGAATGAACTTAAAGATTAAACCCTAAAAGCTACAAAACAAGGTTAAGCCCTAAGAGATACATCATAAAATAACCTTGTTTGAAAACCCTGGTTGTGCACGCACATACATATCAACTGATCTTTAAGGGCACAATCCATCTAAAGTACCCATCATATTCCAAGAGCACAATCATCCTAAGCCTAATTAAAACTGAGTAGACATTAGCCTTAAGGATTGATTCACTCTTCGGAACCCAGATTGAGATTGTTTTTTATTAATTTGCTTATACCAGTCCATCTGATGTCTAGCTAGGGGAGTAGTGTCAAACGACTGCGGTTGGGGGGTATCAAAGGAACCTGAGGAGAAAGCTAAGGGAAGTACCTTCTCCCGAATCCCTCCCTCTAACTGGTTGGATTGATCGGATAAAAGTAGACTAAATCGTTTGTAATCTTAAGACAGGTTCTGAGAATCTGTAGATCTTTAGGCTAACCCACCTAAGGATAGGTTTGATTGTTTATTTTGTAGGACTCCTTTTCTTTCTCTTTTCCCTCCCACTTCACTATGTGTCCTTCCACATCCTACACACATTTCCAATCCTACCCTCCTACCACCACTTATCCCCAAGATGATTACTATCCCAACCTAATTTATGACTAGCCATCCCTTAGTTGGGAAAACTTTCATTGGGGATTTGATTCCGGACCTCAGTGTCTAGGGCCTAACCCTGGACAACATGACTATGATTATTATCCTTCTCATGCCTACACTGATTATAGATCTCCACCATTTAATGAACAACCTCATCTGATCTACAATCAAGAAGGATATGATGATTATAACACCTACCCTCCCCTGGATTATGCTGAACATAGGTCACCACCCTTACTTCAACAACCTGAAATGACCTATTATCAAGGAGGATCCCAACAACCTTAATTTCTTGACTCCCTTAGTATTAACCCCCCCTTAGTATTAACCCAAACCTACCCAACCCTAAATCAAACCATTCGGTAAGGGTGAACCAGGTCCAAGATAGGGTGTTGACTAACTTAGGAAACACCATACGATCTTTGGAAACTCAGCCAACACCATGCACTAAAGCATTGGAGCCTATGATCAAAATGATTGATGATCTTAATAGTTATTTATTGGATTGGCTCCAAGATATTGAGGATAAGGGCACAAGTGAGTTTCTACTCGGGAAATTATCAAGATTGAGGATGAAATTCGTGGTTGCCCTAGTCCAATCTTGAGATGATTCTCAGGATGAACCCCCTTCAGGAGAGTCAATGTCAGAACCCGCTTAGGCACCTATTGGAGGGGACACATTTTATGAGACTGGAGAAGACCAAGTTGGTCTAGAGCAACCCATTAAGGATGAACCAATTTTCTCACCTGAGATCCCCGAGCCACGGGGCAAGGAAAACTATGTCTCCATGGATAAGGGAATGATAGATGCTTTTGAGACATATATAAATGAGGTTCAAGAATTTTTTAATTCTGATGGTGAGAAATCTCTTAATGAAGTCTCACTTGAAGTTAAGGAAAATGATTTTAGTGAGACAAATGGGCTCGAGGAGCATGATGAACCATTTGATAGCCCGATAATTGAGGATTATGATCCGATCGGGGCTGACATGGAGGATTCAGATCTTATTATAATAGATGATCCAATCGATAGCCCCAATCTTCAACCACACCCCAAAGAGCTAAATGATGATACTTTTGAGATCATTATACCCAAGTCAATCCTGATTCAGCCACAATTGTTTAACTTGGATATTTGAGATGGGGTGAATAACATGTTGGCGGTCCCAGAATCCGAAACTTTGATTGTAGATAATATTAGTATGGAAATGAAAATTTGGGAGGCCAATTCTGGGGGAAATAGAATTCCTGATTTAAGGGTTCCCATTGACCTAAAACCACCTACCTTCTACTAGAACCCTTGTGATATTTTCAACCTTGAGGATGTGCAACCCATGCTCAAATTAATTTATTATCTTTTTGAGTTGAACTCTAAGTAGACATCCAAACCTATTGAACCAGATCTACCCATTACTTGAGATTATAGACTTGGGTTACACACAACAAAACTGCAGGTCCGACCTCGCAAACACAATAATCTTCGATTTTAGGTGATTTTCATCCAGAACCTTAGAACTACTAGACCCTAGGGCTTGGACCTGCATCACAATCTGGTCCACATCTGTGGACATCATCTGCTGACGATTTTGAGGATTAATCTTTTGATTTTGATCTTGACCCGCACTTTTGAATTCTCAATTTCTTCCTTGTTTATATATTATTCCTAGCCAAAGGCAATAAACTTAGCACGTGTGTATATTCCACTTTCTCTACGAAGCTGACCAAATTGTCACGAAATTCAGGTGATATTCTGTTTACTCTGCCCTTTTCATGTCTTTATTTTTATAATGAGAACATTACATCAATTAGGCATGGGGGTGGATACTTAATCCTGAAAATATTTTATTAGCTCCATGGAATTTCTTTTGTTTTATTAAAAAAAATAAAAAATTTCAAAAAGATAAAAAAAATAGAATTAGGAGAAGCGAACTGAGGCATTAGGAGTTGTTAACTTTAGGAAGCAATACTTTAGGACCTGAACACTTAGACTCTTCAGGTCTTTGGACTTAATTAGCCTGAGTGTCCACTAAAATGTGGACCTATTTCTCGAGTCCTAGCCACGTTAATTTTACTTTAATTTGGTTAATAAAATGGTGACAAGTATGCGACTTATCAACCCGCCCTCTAATTTGAGGGGACTTTGAGTTTAAAGCATTTACACACTATTTGCACTAACTCACTTTTCAACGATTTTTACAGAAATTAGGTAGCTAATAAACTTTCTAGGGTAGTATGGCTACCAAGTTATCATGGGTAATAGTCCATTGGCCAGTTGTCCAGAGCCCAGCTACATGACCATACTCTTTCTACTATCTTTAGGTAAATCTTAGATAAGGGAAGCCACCTACTTAGAAAAAGAAAAATATATATGTACTCAAAAAGAAAAAGAAAGAAAAACATAGAAAATGGAGAAAAATAAATAAAGCCACTATTCACCGCATGAGTAAGGTTGGCAAGTTGTTGTGGGTAATCTCCCATTAGCCGTTTATCCAGAGCCCAACTCACCAAAAAATGCACAAATAATTCCCAAACACTTAAGGAAGAAGTGGGGAAGTAGAATAAACCAGGGAGATATACACTAGGTTCGTCCTTGTGTTGACCCCATTTAAATAGAAAAAAGTAGGGAGAAAGCTACCGGTTGAACAGATACACCGTTAGGCAGAAATTCTTCTTAAGGTCACCTAGGGTCGTAGAAACTTAAAGTCCATTTTAACGGCCACCTAGTGAGTCTATCACTTTTTCACGTTAAGATGCTTAGAACTTGAAGTTCTTTTCGAGTCTTGGGTGCATTGGGTAGCCATAGAAAGCTGCCTCGAAACTCTAAACTCAAAAATCCAAAAAAATTAGAAAAGGAAAAAAAAGAAAAAATATGTATCTTCACTTTTCAAAATAAGGTGAGGACTTGGGCAGTCTGCATTTTAGCAAGTACTCGGGCACTGTTGAGTCTTCGTAGTTTAGGACCTTATTTGAAATTTTCTATTGTTAATAAACAACATAAGCCTAAGTAATTGAATCCTAATTCTATTTTTATACATAGCATATAGGTTAATTTTCCAAGGGACTAGTAAAAGATAGGCATGGGGGTATGATGTATACACATCCATTTAGGTTAAAATGCCTATTTATGCATGTTCCTAAGCTTATAGATGCATTCCATATTATAAATATTTCATAGCATGCATCATTCTGCATTTAGAATAGTTTGTATAAAGTTTAGGTTAATTCGTGTCCTTTCATGGCTAGGCGAGAAGGAGATCTATTTCAAGGCCTCGGATTGACGATCTGACTGTACAGATCTGATCAAGACGACGATCGGAGTCCAATCCCTCTGAAATCATCTTGATCGAAGTATTGTAGCACATTGTGCAGTCTAAGAAAGATAACAACCAAGGGGCTAGGTGAGGCAATTCAGAGCTTCAAACAACAAATCCAACTACACAAATGGATTTGGATTGACGATCGTAACCCAACGACATGAAAATCAATCCAATCCAGCACCCGTGGTGTCATCTACAAATAAAATAAGATGGACAACCAGAATGGCACCACGTGGCACCATCCCAGCTGCCCAAATCTACCCTTAGCAACTGCCCCTCCTCAAAGGCATTTCCCTCGTGAGAATGGGTCGTTGGATGTCCATCCAACGGCCCTTATGACTCCACGTTGCTTGCTACATCTAAGGAGCTCATTAACTTTGATTCTTGATCGTTGGATCTCCATCCAACGATCAAGATCTCGTGCCACCTCGATCCTCCATTCAACAATCCAGCCATGTGCCGCATTGGTCTCGAGCGTCACTCACAAACCTGTGACACGGGTTCGACCTTTCCAATGCTTCCAATCAACCGCACAAGTGCAAGCGGCCAATTAGAGTTGTGCGATCCTCATCGAATGGCATAG
The DNA here is from genome assembly GCA_037157565.1 of Thalassia testudinum. Lineage (NCBI taxonomy): Eukaryota > Viridiplantae > Streptophyta > Magnoliopsida > Alismatales > Hydrocharitaceae > Thalassia > Thalassia testudinum. Next base: position 961,656 of record JAZHRO010000033.1, on the reverse strand, counting down.
AACTGACCAAACAGCGCAATGGATGATCATGGATGCGCTCGGGTGGGAATGTGTGATCGTACGTACGAACCAATGCTCTATCTGACACACGATCTGAGCGCGTGGTGTATGCAAAATCTTGACCGTTCATCAACGATCGGATAGTGAGCACGTGTGGCAGCTGTCAGCACGTGGACGTCGATGGGTGCATGGACTGGCTGCAGCAACGAATGAGCGAGATCTACAACGATGTCTTGGATGTCACTAATTGTCCCATGCCCGTTTTAGCCCCTTCTCCACTATATAAAGGCCCATGATCCCCCATTCTTCATCATCTCTTCCTTTCTCTCCCTCACTACCTCCAAGGCTCTAGAGAACTCTTGTCCCAAGCCTGGGATGCTCCTCTAGAGTAGAAAAGAAAATTATTTTCCCGCTTCACACCCCCTTCGTGGAGCATCCCGTGTCTATCCTCTCACCACCTTCAGGAATAAGATCCTCACCGCGACGCCATCCTGCCCCGACCTCCTTCCTCTGACGTCGTTCAGCTTTGTCCAGCTCCTCACCACCATCATCCAATCACTGTTAGAGCGAGTCATCCTCCAAGCGACTGTTGAGGGGGATTCTTCTCAACCCATTCTATCTTTATTACTTTTTAGTGTAATTTCAATTAGTTGTAATAGACATGGCTCGATTTTATGAAATATTTCTCTCTCTCTCTCTTATTCTACTAGAGTAGCTTAGAATAGACGAAAAACATTTTGCTTAATATTCTATCTTATAAAAATGCCAAAAAAATCTCAAAAGTTAAAAACAACAAAAACAAATAAAATCGAAAGAGTGGATTTCACAAAGTAAATGTTTGCCTCCCCGTGTTTGATCCGGGACTCCCTTTGAGTTTCAATTATAAATTTATTTGGTAGCGATATTTTGCGTCTACAATGATGGGTTCTCCAAAACCCTGATTTTACTCTCGAAAATAATGCTCATCAGTGGACGACCTTGAGAGGTGGTAGGAGGAGGCTTAAGGTGGAGCTCTAATGGTCGGCTAAGGGGAGGAAGGAGATGGATCTAATGGATAGCCTTGGTGGTCTATTTAAGGAGGAGGGGGGAGCTTAGGGTTGGTGCAAGGAAGCTTGAAGTGGTGGTTGTGATCACCATTTTAGGAGAGGAAGGGGATGAGTTGGCATGCACTAAGTGTAGGAAGAGTTGAGGGTGTGTTTGTGATGGTTCTCATAGGGTTAGGTTGTGTAGGCTTAAGTTTAATTGGGTTGGGCTAACCTAAGGCATAGTGGGTGGAATCTAATTGGGTAGCTCCTAGTCTAATTAAGTGTGTGTGTGTGTGATTGGATTAGAGTGTTCCAAATAAGTGTGTGTATGAACCTAATAGGTCTAAGTCAAGTCTAATCAGGTTCAAGTGAACCTGATTAGACTTGTGTGAGTTGATAAGTGTCAATTAGGTTATAGGTGGACCTAATTGAGTTTAGGTGCGCCCAATAAGTAGAGGTGCACCAATTGGGTGTAGGCTAGTTGATTGGGTTTGGGTAGAGTCTAATTAGGCTCCCATGAGCCCAATTAACCTAGGATTAGCCTAATCAGGTCCAACTGGACCTAATTAGCTGGTGGCTGACCCAATTGACTCAGATTGAGTCAATTGAGGGTGTTATGAGCCTAGATAGGATTTTGGAGTGTGGAATGTGTTGGGGATAGGAGGGTTAGGAATAGGGATAGTGGGTAGGGTTTGTGGATAGTAGGGATAGGAACATGGATAGTGTTATCCATGTTTTGGGTTCTAAGCTATGTTATCCTAATAAGAGGGTGGTTTAGGGATAGGAGCAGGGATAAGGCTATCCTAGGAGGCTAGGGATAGGAATATCCTAAGTTCTTTTCTTCTTTTTCTGCACTTATTCATACAACCAACCTAGTCTATCTCTCTCTCACTCTTTGTCTTCAATCTTCCTTTATTCCAATTTTATTCCAAGCTCCCGCTCCAACTTTGCTGTAGCTCCAGCTTTTTTCCTGGTCAGGGCCTCTCTTGAGCTTTGTATTGTCTACAAATACAATTATGCACCAATTAGTAGGGAAACATAGCATTATTCTATAAATAACTAAGTAGAAAAGCTATGATGTAAGATATGTAGCTTATGCATGTATTATTCAGAAGTTAAGCTAGATTTTAACTCAATTTAGGTTGATGAAGACCTATGATTGCTAGACAATCAAGGTCCTACTTACCTAGACTAAGGAGATTAGGAGCCTAAGAGATTTGAGTTATGGGATTCATTGATGACAAAGGCTAAGGCTTTGGTTAAAATGAGAATTGGTTCTTGGGAAGGACATCAAGGCAAAGAAACCCTAGTGTTCGTTAGGTGGAGTCAAAGAACAAAAAGCTGGAGTTCCACTTTAGCAAATGCCCCAAACCTTTTATACAATAACTCTAATATGATGCCCTACTATAACCTTCTTGTTCTCTCCTTTCATCTCCTTCTTCTGTAATGAGAGAGGAGAGCTGAAGAGAAAGTGAGAGGGAAGGGAAGCTCGACTACAATAGAGGAGAAGGAGGAGGATGGGATCTGGAAGCTTGATTGAAAGGAAGACACCACCATTGTCCTCAGCCTACTGCAACACCAAGGTAATCCCTCTTCTCCATGGTTGGGGTTTTGGGTGCCATGAACATGTGTTAGATATGTGGAGGGTGGGGTCTAGAACTTATTTTCCCAAATTTTTGGTTGTGGATTTGATGTTCTCATGCACATTCCATTCTGATGATGATGATTGTAGGTTGGTTGGAGGTGCTGCAATAGGGAGGAGAAGGGAGCAACAATAGCAACAATAGCACCTACAAGCTTTGATCATCAGGTAGGGTGATATATCCCTCTTGAGTGGAGTGTAGGAGTTTACTTCAGTGGAAATGTGGAGGTAGGATTAGTAGATCCTCCTCTGTTGGCAATGGTTCAGAGTTAGAGGTAATGGAGACTGATAAACAATAGTTTATCATCATTCATAGGCTATTATTAGACTTTGTTCCTAAGGTTTCAGCATTTACATTAGGGTATTAGGCTGCATTTAGTTATTCACTTGCATTTAGGGTTTAGGCATGCATTGTTAAGATTTTTTTTATTTTATGTACTGATACACTTCATTTTGATTGTCAGGGATGAATACACCATAGAAACCAGCTAAACTCTGACAATATGAAAGGCAAAAGGACAAGAAGATAGAAGCTCATTCCAGCTCGATCCAAGCTCATTCCAACTCATCCCAGCTGGATCCCAACTCATTCCATCTCATCTCAGCTGGATCCAGCTCATTCTTAGCTCCTCCCAGCTCATGGCAGCTCAACTCTACTAAGCTTAGCTACTAGTCTTGAACTAGCTAGCTAAGCTAGTTGAAGAGTCATCATCCCAACTCATGCTATCTCATCTCCAGCTCTTGAAGATTAACTCAGCTCAACTCAGTTGAGATTGGCCACTAAACCTAAGCTAGCTAGCTATGCTAGCTAGGAAGTCTTCATGAAGATCATCCAGCCCACCTCAACTCTAGACAAGCTAAAGCCAGCTCAATTTAGCTCAACACTACTTAGCTTAGTAGCTAGCAAAGAACTAGTTGGCTAAGCTGGTTGTTGAGTTCACAGGCATCTCTTCTTCAGCTTCATCTCAGGTTCATGAAGGCACAACTAGCTCATCACAACTCCTCCTAGCTCCTACCCTCTACTAGCTAAGGTAGATAACCTAGCTCCTAGTCCACCTTCTACTCCTCATGGCTGACCACCTCTCCTAAAAATCACCAAAAAAATATCCACCACCTTCCTTCTTCTTTTTGGTGCCAAGAATACATAACCACCACCACCCTTGGCACCCCTTCAAGGGTGGTGCCAAATACATGCATCCCTCCACCACATAACCACCCCTTAACCACTTGCCAATAACCACCCCTACAATCCTTCACCTTTGGTGGCAAAATAAGGCCCAATCTCCACCCTACATCTACCCCAAATCCCATCCTAGCCATCCATTTTAGGTACCAAAAATACCTACCCTTTTAGAACCCTAGGTTGGCACCAACCCTACCTAAACCCTACCCCTCTGCACCCCTTCAAGTGGTGCCAAAACACATCCACCATCCAACCCTTAACCACCTTCACAACACAACATCCTATCCCTCCACATACTCCATGCCAACTAACCCTAGATTAACCTAAGGTGGTGCCAACTACGCCCCTTCCTATTCTATATATACCACCATTAACCACCACCGAAAACCCATCTTTGGCTTAATCATTTTCTCTACCTAAATCCACCTACATTCATCCTTGGAGGAGGAAGATAGGAGTATGATCAAGGGGAAGTTCTACCCCCCCTTGGTGCCCTACTTCTTCTATTTTCCAAGGCAAGGAGCCAAGGATCACCATAGGAGGATGGCCAGAAAAAGAGGTTAGGGTGGACGTCCACCACCCTAGGAGGAGATAGAGAGGAGTTTTCTTCAAAATTGGGGCAATCATTTTTGGAGCGACTTCTTCCATCTACTTTGAGCATTTGGCCTCTTTCTTCTTCTACCCTTTCTAGTTGCAATTTCTTTTTGTTGTATTAAGCATTCGCCTACACTTGAGGATTACTTGTGTGGGATCCTCCACACAAGTGAGCTCTCAAGGTTCATGGGAGATGTGGGTTTCCTATTGCGTGAAGCTTTTAAGGTTTCAAGCTTGGTTTCCAAGCTTGAAACGATCACCTAAGCCCTATAAAAAGACTAGGTCGTAAGGCCGAGTTCCTTAGCAAGTTTTGGCGAGCCAAATCACCCTAATTTCTCCTCCTCCAGCCACCAAAACCTCTACTTCAGTGACCTCCCTAGATCCTCCTCCTCCGGCCATCCAACCATCAAATTGGATGGCCTAAGTTCTTTCTCACTTCCTCGTGATCCTCTCCGGCCAAAGAGAGGACATGTCTCTACCTCGTTTGTTGTTGCCACCTCGCCATCTCCATCTCCTTCTCTGGCTCCGGTCAAGCCAAGACCAGAGCTGTCCGAACTTCTCCCGCTTTTCTAAGACCTTCTTTCTCTTCCTTTCTCCCTTTACATCATTTCTCCTTCATATACACTCCCAATCGACCATGCAACACACCCCGACGCCCTCGCCTTCCTTCAGCGAAGCTTCGACGATGACTATTCGCTGCTCCATCGCATGAATCTCATTGCTACCACCCCCATCAGCTTTGTCGCAACCCCACTGACTAAAGCCCTAACCTAATTCCACCGATTAGCCACTCTCCCATCTCCCCAAACACCATCACCTTCGCAGCTCCGCCCTGACCTCACCCTACTCACACACACACCCCAACATCACGAAACCACCACCGCCACATTCGCCATGCTCCAACAGACCTTTTGAGTTATTTTGATGAGGCCGCGAGGCTATGTTGTGGTTTTCAAGTCGCCACCGAAGCTCCGTCGCTTTGCCCTCCTTCTCCGGCCTTGACCGTCCTATTTATGCCATGTTATTCATTGATTCCACACCCAGGTGAAGCAGCTCCGCTCCAGGTGCACTCTCAGGTCATCAATTGAAGAAACCAGCCGCCCTTTCATCCACAATTCAGAGCTTCACCGTCTACAGCTACACAAGGAAGGGTGTGGGACATAGTCCCACATAGGAAACTTCAGAACTCTCTGTGTGAGATATATTGAATTCGTGCATTAGACCCCTTGCTCAATCACAAGGGATCGGGTCCCTCAACCATACGCTCAACGCACGCACGCCTCACCTGCCATTCACACAGGCAGGTCTGGCCTAGGTCCGGATCTGATTACCCAAGTAGGTCGGGTTTTAAAAGAAAAGAGAGAGAGGGGTGGGGGGGGGGGTTTACCCTCAGTTGTGCCCTCTCTACACTTAGTCATTGGGAGGCCCTTCATGCCTCCTTAGGTGCTGTGCTTGCTAAGGCAACTTAAGGCATCTGAAGGCCTTGTGCATTCATCTGATATCTGCTGGTGCCTTGGTTCTGTTGGGTTATTTCATCTGGTTGACGTAGAATATTGGCAGATAATTACTGTTAAGATATTTGAGCTTAACATTAAAAGGGTTAATTGGTGATTCAAATCACCATTTTAACCCAATCGTTTTGCACATTGCTACTTGGTTTTATCTATATATCATTTTGAGTTGTTATGAATGAATTTTTGATTATAATTGCTTACATTTTTTATTAAATTGTGATTGGTGAGATTAAATTGCAATTGATTGCTTCCAGCATTCAACCTCGGACTTTAAATTCCAACATAAATTGTATTTGTTTTTGCGTGATTTCAACCTATACTATGATAAAGTATTTTAAATCATCGATTTCCTATGTCAACATCTTGTTATAGGGGGTCTAGTAGGTGGACCTTGCTGATAGGAGAGAGGGTTTTGCCTAGGTTGGTTCTGGAATTGATTCGATTTTTTATTCAACCAGGCAAAGTTTGGGTGGTTACGCCATCTAGGGTTGTAAGTGTTGGAGAAAGGGACTAGCTTAGAAAATCTCTAGATGTCCTGGGCATCTTCAAAGGTAGAAGGTGCCGAAGGGGAGGGGAAAGAGTAATCAGAGTTTGAGGGATCAAAGGACCCTCCCTGGAACATGGTCAAGGGTTGTTCCAGGTGCATTTGGTTCATAGATTGAACCAAATCCACATTGTGAGCTCCCTTCACTAGGGAGATGGTCTGTAACGGGGTTCGGGTTTAGTTCAACAGCTCTTCAATCTTTTTATCCACCAACTCAACCCAATCCAACTTCTTAGCTATAATGTCCATGTCAACCATTCTAGAATTGGTTTGCACCTCATAAATCCCACCACGGGGTTGACTGGACCAATTAAGTTGGGTCATGGAGGCATTGTTAAGCGAATTCTAGCTCATTGATTCAAAGAGCTCAAATGTGCTCTCCTCATCCTTATTCAAAAAGTTTCCTACAAATGAAGCATCCACAAAATTCCTAAAGTTGTTGTCCAGACCATGGTAGAAAATCTGGGCCAATTGCCACCTTGGAACCTCGTGGTGTGGGCATTTCCTCAATAATTCATTAAATCTCTCCCACGCCTCATGAAATTGCTCTCCACTTTGCAGGGTAAAAGTAGTAATGGCTCTCCTAAGGGCATTAGTCTTTCCTATGGGGAAAAACTTCTTAAGAAAAGCATGCCTTAATTCCACCCAAGTGGAGATGGGTCTCCCTAAATTGCTAAGCCAACGAGACACTTTGTCTCTTAGGGAGAACGGGAACATCTTGATTAAAACAATATCTAAAATGATGTTCCTAGGTTTTACGGTTCGGGCAATCCACTCTAAGTCCTCTAGGTGTTGGAAAGGGTCTTCATTTGAGCTCCCATGGAAATGGCTTTGAATCAAGCTAAGGGCATTGGGTTTTAACTCAAAATAATCTCCCCCTTCGGGGAACTAATGGATCGTAATGGTAATACGTTCTCATAATGATGCATGGTGTAGGGTGTATTGATGGATGAAAAATACCATTAGTGTCATTGTAGTAAATTGTATGGGATACCAATCATTATTATGACCATTATTATTTACTTACCTAATTTTTACTGGTTTTATTCCAGGTCGTTCACTGGGAGGTAATTATTGATTTACATCGCTCTTTAATCTCAAAATTATCCTTTAATTCCAAAAATAAGTTTTACATCTAATAAAGAATGAATAAATGAAGACTTGGTTTGCCTACTCACAAAGAATTAATCAAAATGCTTGCAAAAACTAACTGTAAACAAGCACCAAACACTTCATCACTATATTCTAAACTATCTCTTTACAAGTTATAGTATTAATACTTACATGAAAGTACACTACCAACTAAGATTACATAGTATACTAACTGAACTTACTGATATGACACCTACAGTAACACATACAATAGCTATAGTGACAGATTTATGCGTCGCTAGACCCCAGAAAATACTATATACAAACTTAAAGAGGGAAACCAGGGTCTATAACGACGATTATGGTGACGTTTTATTTTGTTAGTAAATGTATGAATTTATTTACATAAAAGCAATTGGCTATAATACGTATATATATATATAAGTCCTTTGTATCTATATTCTCTCTCGTATTTACATCTTCCCTCTCTCACATTCCACACTACTCTTCTTCTGTTATTCTTCTTCTTCTTTATTTTAATTCTGCGTTAACAGTCTTCACATACTACGACGTATAGGTGATTAGCTACTGTCATTAGTTCTCTTAATTAATCAAAAATGTGTTTAATTTGTGGGCACGTTTTTCGAGGGATACACAGCACCCAGAGGGTGGGACCAAACCTCTACTAAGCGCACCCTAATTGTCATTAGGCCGCTTAATTGTACATTATCAAGCGCAGATCAGGGATTTCTCAGCCCGCGAACACACACACCTCCCCGGGCCCCTGGCCCCACAAAGCTCATTCAAATGCTCAAGGATATGCTCAGATAGTAATAGCATAGGTTGTTTCGGGCGCCCGGCGCCCGTGACGACTGCTCTGTAACTTAACAAAAACAATTTAAACCACCGCGCGCACTTTGCAGCGCACGATGTGGCGCTATTCGAGCGCCGCATCTGTGCTGAAAATGTGCGCGGCTGCTCACTGAAGGTGATTTTGGCCCTCAATTCGAGGGCCATAATTTATTTTAAAATACAAATAAACTATGGGAAAATTAAGTATTTATATAATACTATACAATTGTACATTTAATTTGAAATTTTAATTATATTTACTATATAAATAAATTCACTAAAGTGTACGATTTTTACACACTGATTTTGGTGTTTAATTCTTTAATTACTTATAAATTAGCTACTATATGGTCTAATTGACCTTATACAGAGTTAGTATACATGTATAAGTATTTTATAAACATTTTTATTATATTTTTCGGAATTAATTTCTATTCTATTTACATTTAAATAGCAGATTTGACTGTTTTACTTATAAATTAAGTTAAAGTAATATAATAAGATATAAACATACTTCAATTAGCTTAAATTACTTAAGGTATATTAGTTTAAGTATACAGATTCAATTAACTTAATTATAACTCTAAATTACTAATTTATCTGATTTAATTTAATAACTTAGCTATTAACTTAATAAATTCATTATTTATTATGTATAAAGAATTAAATTAAGGTATAGGGTTTTATTTACTTATAATCTACATATGCATATATATATATACAGTTTTATAGTTTAACACTGTTATTTATACTATCTATTGATTTATTTAGTCTAAGAATACATATAAGTTAGTTTAATTCATAGATAGTTATATAATTAATGTATATACAGTCTGATCTAACTTAGATACCCAATTTACAGTATGCAATATATACATAGTTATTTGTACAGTTTATATACATATACTACCTATTTACATATATAACCTAGTATAAAGCTTATGTTTACGGGAGTATACTTAATATACAAAGTAACTTTTTTTTTAGGTATTTCTGGAGTTTTTCACTTTTTATGGTTTTTATAAATATTATAGAAATAAGAGATGAGAAGGGAAGAATTGATTGAGGAGAAAGAGGTGATTTTGATGTTTTTTTTTAGATATAACTCTTATTATTAAGCTTCATGGTATACAAATCCATCAACTGGCAAATTCTACCAAGTCGAGGGTTTTGCATACCATGAAACTTGGTATATGGATAGAAAACTTTCTGATCTTTGATCAGACAGTTTTATTTTAATTTTTTAGAATTTTTACTGATTTTTATTGAATTTTAAATCTCACCCAACCTAAGCCTTTCAAAAGATTTCTAAGGGTTCCTAAAGGCTTAGGATGGGTCTTAAAAGATGTAAACAGGCAGTGACTGCCTTATTTTCATTCAGCATGAAATCTGGGAAGTGTTTTTACCCATTTTTAATACATTCCTTAGTTGATATTCCCTTTAAGTCATGTGTTGGATAGTTAACTTTAACTAAACTAGCTGACAACATTTGAAAGAGATAAAACAAGCATTCACAAAAATTAAAGTTCAATTACTTATATAGGGAAGCTTGTATACACAAGGAAAACAATGCAACTATATGCTAGCTACATTCAAAATACACTCAACAGGGTTTTACATCAGATTCTATCTGCTACAATTAAGACAATGAGACAGCAACAGCAACATGGATTTTACATACCAACCCTACAGCAGCTTAGATCTGATTCCAGATGGCTTAACTACTGCTGCAGTTAGTCCATTTGGAATGAAATCAGATCTAGGAGAGAAGGAGAATGTAGCTGCAAAGTGCAGCAACTTGTTGTGACCACTGGGATTAAAATCATAAATCCAAACTAAAGAAAAGAAATACTCTCTCAATCCCCATCTGACAAGGGTTTCACTTCTCATTAAAAACACTGAATAACCCAATTCAAATGCAAAAACCCTTATCAATAAATTCACATCAAATTAAATCAACAAGAACACTAATCTTACTCTTCCTAATGCTATAGACAGCATGTAGAAAGAGTTAAATCAATTAATTAAAATCCCTAATTCAAATCCCAGGTTCTGAAACCTTAAGGAGTATTGAGAACTCCTTAAGTTAGGAAATCATCAATGCTTTCATCCAAAACAAACTCATGGATGCAAGATAGAACTTCAAATCACCATAGTGATTTTCCTTAGTTCTATCTTGCATTCAATGCAGTAAAACCCTCATAAAACTCAGATCAGAATATGGCTCTTCTGAGATGAATTCTGACATCAGAAACATCTCAGATTCCTTGCCAAACAATGAACACAAATCAGAATTTTTCAATTTTTCAGATCAAAACAGTTAAAATCCAATTGAGTAAAAATCCTTGAAATCCAAGTTAAAGAAAAATCCGACAAACTGATAACTTCAAGCTCAGACCAGGGGCTTTTGTGAACAAGAGTGAGGTGAATGGGAAGCCCCCTTATGTGCTTTTTGATGCCAATTTCAGATCTAAGGTTAAAAACCAATTAGATCTGAAATTATGTCTGAATGTATGGGTGGAATGCGAGAAACAGGTAGTGGAAATCAGAAGCGAATATGAAAATATGGAGAGGGAGAGAATTTGTGATCATGACTGTGTGAAACCTTCCCCTCTGATATGGAATGATCAGAGGAGGTGAGGAGGGAAATTATAGTCTAAATCTACTGCTACAGCTACTCTATCATAACAGCAAAATTAAACACTATCAATTACGTTAATTCTACTCTAAACCTACTTAACTACAGCTACAACTAATTTGCAGAATGATAAATCTACTCTAACAGGAAGAATGGGACCTATCGGTCCTTAGCCGATGGCTAAGGAGGAAGAAGGGGGAAGATGACTCCAGCGGAAGGAAGAGTCTGCTAGTGAGAGGTAACCGACGGATAATCGATGAGGTAACCGGCGGCGGGGATGAGAGGAGAGGAGCGCGCGACGAGCCAATCTCAAACTCTGACCATCAGATGGGATCTAGGGAGAGGGGTGAGCACATGCGCCGATTCACGCGAAGCTTCTATTCAAATCCAACCGCAGATCGAAATCGCAAGAAGCAATGGATAGTCGAGATCTGTCGTGTTCTCCCGCGCTACAGTGCGTGCGAAGAGCAGCAGGCCGACCTTTGAAATGTCGGGAAAATTGTAGGGAAGACCCCTGCGCGAAGGGGTAGAAAATTTGCATGCAGGCCCATAAGTGAAGAGAATTGCAACAGGATGGACCCTGCAGCCTTTCAAAGGGGTCCCTACGATTTACAAGTAGGTCCAAAAAGGAATTTTGAAGACAAGAATGTGATGCATGAAGGACCTAAGTGTAAACTACATATTACATAGCTTAAATGATGTCCAAATGCTTTCAAATTTTTATATGTGCTTAATTGAACATTTAAGACATTAATTATACTTTTGATTTGGACTTTCAAACTTATTTATGTGTTCAATTAATGCATGGATCACCATTTATCCTTTGCTTTTAGAATATCTCATTTTGTGACCTAATTATGAAATTTTAACACATAGTAAAGGTTTTAGGTCTTTTTCTTTAATTCCCACACTTAACCCTTTTTATCTGTTAATTTGATGTTGTTTTACTCAGTGTCTAGCTTAACTTTAGCTTTTTAGCTATGATGAGTAGCCACTCATCATACTCCCATGCTTACGTTTTGCTAGTCCCTTAGCAAACAATTCATTGAAGTGCAAAGCAATTTGAGTATCAGCAAGGCAAGTGTGAAGAGATATCTTTTTCCTCTTTCAAAAGTTTTAAGTGTTTGATGATGATCTTCAAGCTGAAAGATTTTTTTCAATATACCAATTGTGTTTTGGACATTGTGAGAACCTTATTACTGAGGATAACCTACCAAAACTCGAGACTTAAATGACATAGACCATCTCTCAACCAACAAGGACTCTTGATATTTAAACCTTAAGTCGAATTCCAGGACTCAGGGGGTTTTACAGAGATTCAGGATGCTATGAGGTTATGGCTGTGCTTTGTGATAAGTCAGGACTAACCAAGTGAATTCTAAAACTCACTCTCGGGGTTTCACCTCTTTTTAAGTCCAGGTTGGTCCTAACTTCAACTCATGTTTTCGGATGACTCTCAAGAATTGATGAGTATTCAAACCCAACCCTTATTGTGTTTGTGGCTCAAAGAGTTTTTGGTGGACAAACAGGGTATTTGTTTTGAACCCTGAAAACATTTTCGGTGGAACATTTGTATTTCCAGAATCTAGAGAACATACTTGACTTTTTTTGCAAGAACTCTATTTTTTTTTTTTTTGTCTCCGGAACTTATTTGGTAGAGCGCACTGTATTTGGTGGGTGAACTTTTTATGGAAAGAGTTTCTCCTCGGCACAAGACTAAAGGTTAGGACAAAGAGTCTACCTACGCGCACAGGTAATGACTCCACCTTCCCTAATGAACACTAGGGTTGAATTTTAGGTTCAAGTGGTCTTTCCTGACATTGTGTAGTGTAATCCAAGGTTACTTAGACTCCTAAGTCAAAGCAAACCAACGAATCCTGTACTGGTAACTCAGGTACAAGAATATGTTCTAAAGTTAGGAGAGACTGTGGTCTATCTTGTCAAGGCTCAAAGTGTATTATGCCCAAGCTTGTATCAAGCTATTATGGCCTGGCAAGTCAAACCAGTAACGGTTGAATGTCCACAGACATTTATTCTATATTTGTTTTCAGCTAGAAGATCATAGTTAAACGCTTATTTTTCATCTTTGACATTTTTTTCTCCCTTTCTCCTTAAAATTAATGTCCTCCCTTGACAATAGAGTGCATGTCCCTTATTGTATTTTTGGAATTTTTGTGATTTATTATTTTTTTGTATTTTTGGCTTTTTTTTCAACATATATATATATATACTATTGGTGTGTCTACAATTGTTTTTCAGTTTAAATGGTTAACCATTTACACCCCCTCATGCTTAAATGTTGTAATGTCCTCATTAAATGAATAGGGTGAATGCAAATGCATGCTCTGCTTTTCACTATCCTAGACTGGGTGATGGAAGGAAGTCGGAATGAGGAGATAAAATCTCTGTGCGAACGATTTTAAGTCTGATCTAGGATCAGAGTGAATAGTCGAGCTAGGAAGTGAAATGCATGACATGTGTGTCAATGGAAGTATGCTAAAAATGCAAGAGTAGACACCTAATGCAAATGAAAGCTAGAGTAAGAAAGGTGAAAAATAGTTATATACAAGGATAGGTTTTGCTAAGTTTAACGCCTTCAGCTAGGCAAAAACTTGGATGGTAGTTCAAAATGTAGGAGCGAAATGGTGGAATTGACAAGTCTGAGATCATGCGGCTCAATGAAAGGTTTCAGTCTTTGTCCATTTACAATAAAAGGTTCAGATTTGTCAATTTCAGTGATCTCAAAGGCTCCATTGTCAAATATTCTTAAGATTTTGAAAGTTCCAGTCCATTTTGATCTTAGTTTCCCAGGAAAGAGTTTTAGTCTAGAGTCGAAGAGGACTTTTTGATCAGGGTGAAATGATTTCCTATGAATGTGGCGGTCATGGAAGGCCTTAAGTTTATCCTTATAAATCCTTGAGCATTCATAAAATTCATTCCTTAACTCATCAAGCTCAGAAATTTGCAATTTCCTCAGATCACCAGCCTTCTCTAGGTCCAAGTTACACTTTCTGATGGCCCAATAGGCTTTGTGCTCTAGTTCTACGGGAATATGACAATGTTTCCCGTACACAAGTCTAAAAGGAGACAAGCCTAATGGGGTTTTGTGAGCTGTCCTATATGCCCACAATGCATCAGAAAGGCGGGAAGACCAATCCTTTCTATCTGGTCGGATGGTAGTCTGTAGAATCTTCTTGATCTCCCGATTGGACAATTCAGCAAGTCCATTGGTTAGAGGGTGATATGGTGTAGCTATCCTATGTGACACCTCATACTTTTGAAGTAGGGACTGAAAATGTGTGTTTCTAAAATGAAACCCTCCATCACTAATGATGGCTTTAGGTACCCCAAATCTAGAGAAGATGAAATCTTGAACGAATTGTGTCACAACTCTATGATCATTAGTCCTCGAGGGGATGGCTTCTATCCATTTCGAAACATACTCAACTGCCAACAATATATACTCGAAGCCATAAGATTTAGGAAAAGGTCCCATGAAGTCAATGCCCCAAATCTCAAAGATTTCGCACACCATGATCGGATTCAAGGGCATCATGTCTCGGTAGCCAATACTGCCGAGAGACTGACAGCGTGAACATGCCCTGCATATTCATGTGCATCTTTAAAGATTGTGCGCCAATAAAAACCACTCTGCAAAATCTTTGCAGCAATCTTTTTGCCAGAAAAGTGACCGCCGCACGCCTGGTCATGGCAGAACGATAAGATGCTTCTAATCTCCTTATCTGGAACACACTTCCTAAAGATCTGGTCTTTGTAATGCTTGAAAAGCCAGGGTTCTTCCCAGTAATAGTGCTTGGCCTCGGATCTAAGTCTGTCTTTTTGATGTCGAACCCAATCAGTGGGGAGGATTCCAGAAGCCAGGTAGTTGACAATATCGACATACTAGGGAAGATCAGAATGAATGACCAGCAATTGCTCGTCAGGGAAGTGGTCAGAAATGGGTGAAGAAGGAGAAATCGCTTCAAAAGGAAGGCGGGATAAGTGGTCAGCTACCACATTCTGCTTTCCAGCCTTATCACGAATCTCAATCAAATTCCTGTAAAAGTAGGATCCATCTAATCAGACGAGATTTCGCATCCTTCTTGGCAAGAAGATGTCGAACTGCCGTGTGGTCAGTGTAGACTATAATGTGGGAACCTAAAAGATAAGGTCTGAATTTTTCCAATGCAAATACTACAGCAAGCAATTCCTTTTCCGTGACGGTGTAGTTCCTCTGAGCTTCATCTAAGGTCTTGCTAGCGTAATAGATGACTGTGGGTTTCCCGTTCAATTTTTGACCAAGGACAGCTCCTACTGCATAATCAAAGGCATCACACATGATCTCAAAAGGGTGAGACCAATTCGGGGGTTGCAGTATGGGTGCCTTGGTAACCAGATCACGAAGTGTCGTATAGGCACGGACACACTCCCCAGAGATCTGGAAGTCTACATCTTTAGAGAGGAGAGTAGTGAAAGGTCGGGCTATTTTCAAGAAATCTGCTATAAAGCGGCGATAAAAACCAACATGCCCGAGAAAAGATCTAATCTACTTAACCGACGAAGGTAGTGGTAATTCAGAAATCAACTTTACCTTTGCACGGTCAACCTCAATTCCTCTCTCCGAGACAAGGTGACTTAATATTAGTCCTTCTATTACCATGAAATGTGATTTCTCCTAGGAAAGTACCAGATTCACATTTATGCATCTTTGCAAGACCTTAGTCAGGTGGTCTAAGCATGCATCAAATGTGCTCCCGAAGACCGAGAAGTCATCCATGAAGACTTCTAAGCAATCACTTACTAAGTCGGAAAAGATTGCAAACATACACCGCTGAAATGTAGCAGGCGCGTTGCACAATCCAAAAGGCATCCTACGGAATGCAAATGTTCCGTAAGGGCAGGTGAATGTTGTTTTTCCTGATCGTCGGGGTGAATTGCCACCTGATTATATCCTGAATAGCCATCCAAAAAGCAAAAAAATCTATTCCCCGCCAGTCTTTCCAGTATCTGATCAATGAAGGGCAAAGGGAAATGATCTTTCTTCGTGGCTTGGTTGAGTTTCCGGTAATCTATACATACTTGCCACGAACTAGCAATGCATGTAGGGATGACTTCTCCAGAATTAGTGGTGATGATGGTAAGTCCAGCCTTCTTTGGCACAACCTGAATAGGACTTACCCATCTACTGTCAGAAATTGGGAAGATAATTCCGTTGTCTAACCACTTAATCATTTCACTTTTCACCACCTCTTGCAATGTAGGGTTCAATCTACGCTGGGGCTGTCTAGTAGGTCTAGATCCTTCTTCAGTGAAAATCCTATGTGTGCAATAAGGACTAAAGCCAGTTAGGTCAGAAAGGTTCCATCCTATAGCCTGTCTATGTGCTCTTAGGACAGATAAGAGTCGTGATTCTTGATCAGATGATAAGGAAGAGTTAACAATCACCGGATAGGTCTGATCAGGTCCTAAGAAAACATATTTGAGAGGGTCAGGAAGAGGTTTGAGTTCAACAGGTACAGGATCAGAAGGAGCAGGTGTGAAAGTTTCAAGAGATCCAAGAGATACTAAAGGAATAGGAGGTAGGTCCTCAGTCTCTAAATTCGGTATCTCAGTGGAAGTCAAGTCAGAGTCCAAAGAGTGTTGAGGTTCTAAATTTAATGAATCGATTAAGGTATCCTCAACCAACTGGTCCAAAGAATCCAGAGAAAAGATTTCCTCAATTAAACTACAAGTCGGTTGGTGGAGCGTGGTTTCGTCTTTATGTTATTATGGTTTACAATCGTTGCAATACATGACAAAACAGCTACCAGATTACTAAAATTTTTTACTCGAAAAGAAGTTTTCCCGAGGTAGAACTCAGGGAGCAACTAGAATTCTAGAAGTGTAAAAGTTCTCAATTAGGTTACAAAAATAAGAGAGAGAGAGAGAGGGAGCTAGAGTTCTCTTGGCTTCTTCTTCTTCTTCTCTCTTCCTCTTCGTTCTGTCCTTCTTTTTCTTCCAGCTGATCTCCTTCTCTTCTTTATCCTACAGAATCTTCCTTTCTGCTTCTCTTCTTTTCTTTTTCTTCTTCTCTGCTTCTGCTTCTCTTTTCTTTTTCTTCTTCTCTGCTTCCTGCCTTCTTCTTTCTTCTTTAGTTGCGGCTGTGGTGATCTTCTTCTTCTTTCTCTTTCTTCTTTCTCTTCTCTTCTTCCTTCTTTCTTTTCTTCTCTAGCTGCGACTGTGGTGATCTTCTTCTTCTTTCTCTTTCTTCTTTCTTTTCCCTGCTTCCTTCTTTCTTTTCTTCTCTTACAGTTCCTCTTCTTTTATGTTCTGGCCGCCGCCCTTCCGTCGTCCGACTTGATGCTCAGACGACTTAACTGTGGGTTTGCTACAGTGCGTCTTCTTGTCTTCAGCTCCTCTCCTTCCTTTCTCCTTCAGCTCCTCTGTGCGGCTAAGGCTTCGGCCGCTCCTCCTCTCTTCTTCTTCCTTAGCTTGCTTCTTCTTCTTCTTTCTTTCTTCCCTGCATGCACGCACAGTGGTCAGTGAAAAACCTACCCCTACCCTTCCCTGCGTCTCTCTCTTTCTCAGAATCTCTCTTACAACTGCTCTCCCAGAGTCGGGTAATCGGGTTCGGGTAGAACACCCGGGACCAGGCCCACCGGTGTGCGGTGGTGGGCAAGGAGTGCGTGGTCGGGTAGTCGGATCCGGCCCAGACCCGCAGAGCATGAGCGCGGGCGAGGGCGAGCGAGCGCGTGGCACGCTGCTTGTGAGTGAGAGGGACCTGACCCCTGTGTATCGAAGGCAGTAAGCCCGATACACTTTTTCAATTTAAGTGTGGGCGCTTGGCCGCACACTTACGAGGTGGGACTAAAGTCCCACCTCCAAATCTCGTGCCCGCAGGTGAGGGAACTGCAGCCAATTGGGGTAGCTGTGAGGCTTGTGGCCCAATTCGCAAGCCTGGGCTCCTTCGCAACAGCAATCCGCGCTGCTTGGGACTCACGCCTGGGCTGGAGAACGCCTGGAGCTGCGAGCGAAGGAGCTGCAGCAGCTCAGGAATGGAGGCGAGGGGGCTCCGACCTGAAAGCAGAAAGATGGCCTCTCGGCCACATCAGAAAACGGGGGAAGCTTCGCCGGAGTGTGGCGAAGATAGTGCGGGGGTCGGCGAGGCGCGAGGGCGCGTGTGGAGGTAGCCCTAGGTCAGACTGTGTGCGGGAAGATGGGTTTGTTCGGGGGGTGATTGGGCAGTGATTGGCAGTGAATGGAGAAGGGGGATCGGTTGAGTGGAGTGAGGGGAAGCTCCTGGGGTAGTTGGCGAGGAGTGTGGAGGTCTGAGGAAGTGGGATGGACTCACCGGAGAAGGTGATCGGAGACGGAGCAGGTGGAGGTGGAAGTCACGTGCGGTGGAGCAAAAAGGTAAATTAAGAGAGGGAAAATGTAAGGGAGAGAGAGAGGAAACTCTGTACCTGTTACTCGACGAAGGGGGAGAGAGAAGCGCCCGGCTCGTGCTTATCGGAGCTGGGGACGAAGATGCCCTAGAGGAGGGTATCGACGATGAGGAGGCAGACGGAGGGCGCCAGCTGGTACAGCCTAGCGTGGACGACAGGGCAGAGTAAACTCTGCTACTGGTAAGGTAGCAGAGCGACGAGGAGGAGGAGGAGATCGCCGGAGGCTTCGGGTGCTCTGACCAGAGGAGGAAGAGACGAAAGGTGGGATATTTCTCCGCCAGAGGAAGCTTGAAGGAGTCGGCAGACCATGCCGCTCCTTATAAAGACCTTGGCGCGGAGAGGGAACTGAGGTGGCGACATGCCAGCCTCGCAAGAGAATGGCCGGAGAGGATACCCATGCCTTTCGTGCGTTCGCACAGGAGGCATGGTTGATGGCAGAGGGCATGGGCGGGTCCCTGTGACGTGGCGACAACTAGGTTTTGTTATAGCGTTGTAGTATAGTTAGTTATTGCCATCATTCACTAATATTTATTACTCGGAAAATAAAGTTCTCTCGAGGTCGAACTCAGGGAGCAAGTTGTATTCTAGGGGTACAAATTCTTATTACAAAAATAAAGAGAGAGAGAGAGAGAGAGAATTTGGCTTCTTCTTCTCTTCTTTCTTCCTCTTTGGCTTTTGGTTTCTTCTTCTTTGTTTATCTCCTTGTGGTCTTCTTCTTCTGCCTTCTGTTCTTCAGATCTTCTTTTTACTTCTTTCTTATGATCTTCTTCTCGTGCTCTTCTTCTGCTTTTGCTGTCAGGACGCCGTCTCTCCTTCTTTCTTCTTTTTCTTTCTATCTTCTTTATCTGCAGCAGTGGTGATGTTCTTCTTCTTTCTTTTCTGCCTTCAAAGCGTCGTCTGATTTTCCACTCAGACGACTTAAGTCGCCGCTGCTACAGTGCCGCTCGGTGCTCCTTCCTTCAGTCTTCGTCAGCCTTCTTCTCTGCCTTGCTTGTCTTCTTCTTCTTTGCTTTGACTTGGCTGCTCTTCTTCCTTCAGTCTTCTTCTTCTTCTCTTCAGCCCTTCCGCAGTCCCTTCACCTGTGCCTGCACACTCAAAGTTCCAATCAGAGACACGACAAAACCTACTCTACCCTCCCCCCACCGCGTTTCTCTCTCACAGACGCCGCTCTTAGGAAAGCTCTCCCAGAGCTGCCGGGTAGTCGGGTACGGGTCGCGCCCGGGTCCAGGCCCACCGGCGTGCGGTGGTGGGCGAGGAGTGCAGGTCGGGCTTAGTCGGGTCGGGCCAGGTCCGCGAGGCGTGCGTGCGGACGAGGCCAGGTAGTCGGGCGGGTGAAGGGGACCTCACCCCGTGAACTGAGGCGAACAGCTTAAGGCACTTTTTGCCTTTAAGTGCCCGTTCGCCTCAGTGGCTTTCCGAGGTGGGACTAAATGTCCCACCCCAATTTGGATGCCTGCGCGGAGGAAGCAGCGGCAGTCGAGGCGAAGCGCGGGGACTTCGCACGAGAGCTTCGCCTCAACTGCAGCCTGGCACTTCGCGAAGACGCCTCGCACTGCCTGGGAGCGTGACCTGGGCATGGCGCACCTGGGGCAGCAGGTGAAGAAGCTGCTTCGCTTCAACAATGGCGGCGGCGAGCGCAGGTACCTGCCCACAGAGAAACGACCTCTCGGCCCAATCAGAAACGCGGAGGACCTTCGCCGTGGCACGGCGAAGGGGGTCGGGGGGTGTGCAGGCGGCGGGGCGGAGCCTAAGGGCCGCCCTAAGTCAAACTGCAGGTTGGGAGATGGGTTTGTTCGGTGGAGCGTTGTGGAGGTGTGGAGTGGCAGTGGAGGGGTGGGGGGTGTTCAGTGTGATGAGGCGGAGGTTCGGTGAGGGTCGGCGAGGCGTGTGAGGCTGTGGAGCGATGGGGGCGTCTCGCCGGAGGGTAGCTGGAGACGAAGGGGGTGACGGTGGTCAGGGTCGGTCGAGGGCTTAATTGAACAAATTGAAATAGGGAAAAGAAAGAGGAGAGGAAGGGAAGTAGTTCTAACTTACTTGCAGGGACGAAGGGGAGGAGCAGGGAGACATTCGTATCGACTGTCGCCGGAGAAGAAGATGCCCAGGGGAAGGGGCGGCGGCGAGGAGAGGGCCGGAGAGGCGCCAGCTGGGTGCGGCGTGGCGCGGGAAGAGTAGGGGAAGGCAGCTCTGCTGCTGGTAGTGCGGCAGAACGACTAGGAGGAGGAGGGAAAAACCGCCGGAGCTGGAGGGCTTCCTGTCGGAGTGGGGAGAGAGTGAAAAGAGGGTGTTTCTCCGTCAGGACCGAGCTGCCAAGAACGGCGGAGCGACGGGGGTATTTATAGGGGCGGAATCAGAGAGGAGGGCGGAGGAAGACGACGTGTCTCCCTCGTCGGAGGACACCGGAGGAAGGAGACCCATACCGTCCATGCGTTCGCACGGCCGGTATGGTGGGTTGCAGCGACCAGGGGGGTGTTCCTGCGACGGCTGACGACGCAGGGCACCCCCATTTGACCTGGCAGGCCCTCCCCCTTACCTTGCGCGGCGCCATGCTCCGCGCAAGGTCGCCGGAGCGTGGTGTTGGCAGGTTTTGCAGGGTGGACCTGAATGTAAAGAACGAAGAAGAGTTAGGGGCCAAAATGCGAGGGTTCAAAAGTTGAGGGCCAAAAAGTAAATAGATGAGGACCAAAATGTAAAGTTGGTCAAGAAGGTTTCTTCTTAGGCTCAAGTTTTTATACGTGACTAATTAGGACCTAAGGATTCTGATGGTGAATTTTATTTCTAGATAAAACCTTGCTTGACTGGTCAATTTACGCAAAAATCCAAACTAAGTTATTAATTTGGCATGGTTCTCAATGTAGGTCAAAATGGGTTCCGAAGGCCAAATTGAAGGTTCTAAACCCTAGAGATTATTTTTGTATGAATTTTAGAGGGTTTATTCTATTTTTACTTTGCCTCGAACCTCGTGAATTGAAGTGGGTTTTTTTAAGGTTACAGATTATCATTTAGTTCCTTGGAATTGCTGTAGCCCTTATCAGATCATCCCACTTTCCTTCTTATTCGGTTTGTTTGACCTATGTTTGGACCCTGAATTACCCTGTATGCAGATAATACTGGTAAAATTGCATTTTTACCCCTTATGACTTATTTTCTCCTTAAACTCAGAATTCTCTGAGTTAAGCCTTTCCTTGAGTTATGTAGGAGCTTTTATCCTTTGTATTAGGTCAAAATGAGCTAGTTATGGCTCATGATGAGGTTCTCATCATACCCCCATGCCTAGCTTTTGCTAGTCCCTTAGCAAAAACTTAAGGTTTCAACCCTTGTTCTAGACCATGAAGTTCTTAATAGCTTCAGATAAGTGCTTTTTCATTTAAACCTAGATTAGGTTAGAATGCTGACCATAGGCCTAAAAGGTACTCTAGTACCAATCAAGATCCAAATCTGTCTAGCCTTAGCCTCAGTCTTTAGCAAAGGTTTTTAAGGCCCACAAGAACTAACCTAAGGTTTATTGGACTTTGTGGTTAAAGCACCCGTGCTTGAAATGATTTTAGCCGTGGCTCAGTTCGCAGTGCGTTTTATAAGAGAGAGAAAGAAAGTTTTTCTGTTTGGAGAGTTTTCTCTCTCTTTTTCTTTTTAGTTCTAGCCTAGGATTGGCTTTTCAACATGGTCTGTATCAGATTCCTTGCTCCCATCATCAATCCTCAAGGGTTCCTGGCAATCGATGCTTCGAGATAGCACCGCCCATGGCAACCCCCGGAACCCTAGCTATTGAGATTTCGAGATAATCCCATCCATGGTGTTCCGTGGCCGAATCCAGACCCTGGCAATTGACACTTCGAGATAATGCCATCCATGGAATCTGAACCAGCTGAGTGCTTACATGCCCCCAGTAGGATATGTAAATATCCTAAGAGACAAGCACCGAGGAGATGATATTTTGTTACGCATCTTCGAGGGGATTTCCCGCCTCTCTGCGCTGGGAACTCGTCCAAATCAACTTGTGTTGATCGGTCGCTCCTACTCTAGGTGTACTTTTCAGAATTTTTCGACGCTTCTGCGTGATCTTGATTTTTACGCTTACTGAACCAGGCTATGTGTGAGGTTAGGGTGCTTAGGTTACTAAGTCCCGTAAACCAAAAATTAGTTAACGAGGCCAAATACTCCCTAAGCCTTAGACCTAATACTTCAGCTTTTCATTTTCCTCAACCTCTTGAGGAATGTCTAGATCTTAATGGGTACTACGAGTCTATTCAAGGATGCCTAAGGTTTGCGTTCTTACTAATCTCATTATGCACTTTTCAGTTATTTTCTTAAATGAGGTCTAGAACTTAGGTTAATTCCTTAGTTCCTTACTAATGACTATTACTTTTCTCTCATATTTTGTGCTCCTTTTTTTTCCTTTTGTTTCTTTTCTCTTCTCCTTCACAAAATTTCCTTCTCCTCTTTTCCTCTTATTCTTTTTCGAAAAAAAAATTTTTTTTTTTAATTTTTATGGTGATTTTGGCATATGCGAATTTTTTGTTTGAAACCTTTTCTTACAAGTTTTGCACTTTCATACCCCCCCATGCCTAAGATTTGCAATGTCCTCATTGTAACCTAGGAGGTTTTTATTCAACTTAGTTCATTCCTTAAGACAGAAATTTGGATGAGTGAATGGGTCGGGATGAATTTTGCGGACGATTTTTAATCCCAGATGCAAGCATCTGAGGTGGGGTCGGCTGTCTACAAGGGTGAACCTTAAGTGCAAAAAGGTTTTAGAAAAGGTTTCAGGTTTTTAAAGAGAATGACGGGCTGCCTCCCGTTGAGCGCTAAATTTGATGCCTTTAGCCAAGCGAGAAATGCGATGGAGAGGGGATGGTGAAATCAGCAGAGTTTTGTAATACAAGCACCTTGATTAAGAGCCTGGTTGGTCCAACCAGGTGCTTGTTCAGATCGACAGGCTGATGATGTAGCCCAAACCTAATCAATCTGGTGGGTTGATAGATGTGGATAAAAAGGTGTGGAACCCACCATATACTATGAAGCTCAGATGGATGTGGAAGTGAAAACACAGGGTTTGGCTGAGTCGAATCAGCCTGGTCAGAGTAGGGACCCGTAGAATAATCAATGAATGACGCGGAAACCCTACAGGGGTGATCAGAGAATGATGGAGCATGATATGTAGTCTGATCAGTGTTCCAAACCCGATGTGGAAATGCAATCGGCTCGGTGAGAGGTGAATCTGAATAGAAATTGAGTCCGGTTGCGGGTCGGGGTTGGGAAGAGGTTTTGATTACTTCTGTGTGTGCAGACGAGGTGGCAACTGTGTGTGAGGGCTCTTTTAGAAAGGAATGACAGGTGATTTTCTGTAAAGAGTCCTCTGGGTAACTATCAAATGCCTGAAGAGTGTCTGTAGGATGAAAGAAATCTGAATTGAGAAAAGATTTGAATTCTGGGTTGCAATCACTCTTGTCATTTTCTATTTTTGGTTCCTGAGGATCGAAAAGGAATGATTCTGTGTTATCAATGATCTCGGGAATCAGGACCTCAGAGTCGGAGTCAGAGTCATGTGAACTGAGGTCGTAGATGGGCCTGGCGTGTTCAGGAAGGAAAGTCTCTCCGCAATTATAGTCAGATCTGAAATTGTCGGAGAGTTGGCGAAAATGAGATTCATGATCATGAATTCCACCACAGCAAAAATCATCAGATGTGGAATCAGCAGCCTGACTGGGTTCTAGCCTATATGTCAATTCTGGGCTTAAAAAGGTGTTCTGTTCAAGCTCGAAGCTGGTAGGATAGACCCCATTAAAACCTTGCTCATCCAACTCCTCAGTTTCTGTATCATAAATTGGCATGTTTTCTGAAAAATCGATCAGATTTCCTGAGGATGTTGGAGAGGGATATTCATCAAATAGAGGCCCGGAATCATACTCTGTAAAAATTTGATCTTTCTCATAAGGGGCCCCATAATCTTTCCAATAAGTTTCAGATCTAGGTTCTAGGCTTAGGATGTGGGTAGAGTTACTAGAACCTAAGTCTGAATAACCTTCGAGGGCCACCTTATCAAAATAAGGGGCGGAATTTATACCCTCAAAAGGTTCAGTTCTGATCTCATTATTGCAGGAGTTTTGGAATTCTAGGCTTGGCAATTCATGGTCTACGTTTGGCTCATCATTGTGTTCCCCTGCAATATTCCAACCTAATTCAACATTGTCTTCTATCTGGGTTGGGATTCCACAACCACTTTGTGCCTCAGTCCCAAGATCTGGGAAACTGGATTGTTCCTTAATACTGTTCCAAGATGGTTCATCCTCTGTTTCTGGTATATACGGGTATTTTTGGTTGATAATTTGTTCTACTGATTTCATCATTTCTACCCGTTTTGTAAGGGCATCTTGGTGTTGTTCCCAAAGTACAGGATTTGTCAAGCATTGAAGGTATTCAGATTGGTGTAATTTTTCTATCTCAATGTATCCTGTCATGAGCATATCTCGAGTTGATCCTTTTGTAACTTCTGTCAATAGAATCTGGGCACAGTTTATGATGAAAGCTGTGGTTGTTGGGACATCAACCTGAATGTTTTCTATTGGTGTTGAGGGTTTATATTTGATTTCATAGAATTCAAGGGCATCCTCAATCATCTTATCTTTCATGGATCTCAGATATTCAGGTTTTTTACATGGTAGTCTTGCTAGGTAATTAGGCTGCATCTTCGAATCAGGTGGTGGAATCAAGATATAGAATCAGAAGTTTGAATTAATGGAAGAAGGGGACTTTGTTCAGAATCAGAGGAAAGTGGGGCTATGATTTCTGCAAAAACAAGGGAGCCGAGGCTTAGCCACGGGGAGAGTGAATTTCGATAGGAGGTTTCAAGGACCTCCTGCAAAATACTGAAGGACTGGATGAGATAAGCAGGTGCTGGACCCAATCAAGACACCCAAAAATGTGTTGGGTGACTATAGAGGTGCGGGGCAGATGGACCCCTTGATCAGAAAGATCGTCCACCTGAGAATTACCTGGGCAGCCAGAGAGAGAGAGTCCCGCAAAGACCCCTACACGGTAGAGCGTCCCCACGGGTTACACGGTTTCCCCCACCCGACCTCTCTTGTCACTGCGGTTCCAGGTAGACCAGAATGGGGATCTTGACCTCTTAAGTCTACCAATTTTAGTTCAAGAGCAAGGTGCTTAGGGTTCCACTTGATCTCTTAGGTATTTTGAGTGAGAAAGTGACCTAATTTTAAGGTTGGTTGACCCAAGGGGTCAACTTTACCTCTTGTTCCTTTGAGAGCTTTTGGGTCCTTTCTTTTAGGGTTCAAGTGTTTAGAGAGCCAATTGTTTTAGGTTTTCTCTGAATAAGTGTTTTCAGACAAGGGCTTGGGCACACTTCATTTGGTTTTCTCAATTCTTGCTTAAGGAGTGTGTCTCTAAATCCCTAGTGTTGGATCCTAGGTTGGCTCTACTTGGTCCAATTAGCTCTTTGTTGGGTAATTAGGGCTCAAGCAAGAATGTGTTAGCCCTTAAATACCCTTAATAGTGTGCAGGAATAATGGGTTGAAAACATGCAACTTTTTATGGTTACTAAGTATGGAAGACAAGTTAGCCCTATATTGCTTGTTCTTTTCTTTTCTTCCTTTTTAGAGTTTAGGGGTTAATACCGAGAGGAAAAAAAAAAAAATTACCTATCCTCGGAGTGGTTGTCGTGCGGTTGCTTGTCTTCTTGATTTCCTGTAGCTGCACAAAAGAGAGGAGATTATTAGAAACTAAAAAGAAACAGGAATGTCGTCTCTCCTTCTTTCTTCTGCTTTTGCTGTCAGGACGTCGTCTCTCCTTCTTTCTTCTTTTTCTTTCTGTCTTCTTTATCTGCAGCAGTGGTGATGTTCTTCTTCTTTCTTTTCTGCCTTCAAAGCGTCGTCTGATTTTCCACTCAGACGACTTAAGTCGCCGCTGCTACAGTGCCGCTCGGTGCTCCTTCCTTCAGTCTTCGTCAGCCTTCTTCTCTGCCTTGCCTGTCTTCTTCTTCTTTGCTTTGACTTGGCTGCTCTTCTTCCTTCAGTCTTCTTCTTCTTCTCTTCAGCCCTTCCGCAGTCCCTTCACCTGTGCCTGCACACTCAAAGTTCCAATCAGAGACACGGCAAAACCTACTCTACCCTCCCCCCACCGCGTTTCTCTCTCACAGACGCCGCTCTTAGGAAAGCTCTCCCAGAGCTGCCGGGTAGTCGGGTACGGGTCGCGCCCGGGTCTAGGCCCACCGGCGTGCGGTGGTGGGCGAGGAGTGCAGGTCGGGCTTAGTCGGGTCGGGCCAGGTCCGCAAGGCGTGCGTGCGGACGAGGCCGGGTAGTCGGGCGGGTGAAGGGGACCTCACCCCGTGAACTGAGGCGAATAGCTTAAGGCACTTTTTGCCTTTAAGTGCCCGTTCGCCTCAGTGGCTTTCCGAGGTGGGACTAAATGTCCCACCCCAATTTGGATGCCTGCGCGGAGGAAGCTGCGGCAGTCGAGGCGAAGCGCGGGGACTTCGCGCGAGAGCTTCGCCTCAACTGCAGCCTGGCACTTCACGAAGACGCCTCGCACTGCCTGGGAGCATGACCTGGGCGTGGCGCACCTGGGGCAGCAGGTGAAGAAGCTGCTTCGCTTCAACAATGGCGGCGGCGAGCGCAGGTACCTGCCCACAGAGAAACGGCCTCTCGGCCCAATCAGAAACGCGGAGGACCTTCGCCGTGGCACGGCGAAGGGGGTCGGGGGGTGTGCAGGCGGCGGGGCGGAGCCTAAGGGCCGCCCTAGGTCAAACTGCAGGTTGGGAGATGGGTTTGTTCGGTGGAGCGTTATGGAGGTGTGGAGTGGCAGTGGAGGGGTGGGGGGTGTTCAGTGTGATGAGGCGGAGGTTCGGTGAGGGTCGGCGAGGCGTGTGAGGCTGTGGAGCGATGGGGGCGTCTCGCCGGAGGGTAGCTGGAGACGAAGGGGGTGACGGTGGTCAGGGTCGGTCGAGGGCTTAATTGAACAAATTGAAATAGGGAAAAGAAAGAGGAGAGGAAGGGAAGTAGTTCTAACTTACTTGCAGGGACGAAGGGGAGGAGCAGGGAGACATTCGTATCGACTGTCGCCGGAGAAGAAGATGCCCAGGGGAAGGGGCGGCGGCGAGGAGAGGGCTGGAGAGGCGCCAGCTGTGTGCGGCGTGGCGCGGGAAGAGTAGGGGAAGGAAGCTCTGCTGCTGGTAGTGCGGCAGAACGACTAGGAGGAGGAGGGAAAAACCGCCAGAGCTGGAGGGCTTCCTGTCGGAGTGGGGAGAGAGTGAAAAGAGGGTGTTTCTCCGTCAGGACCGAGCTGCCAAGAACGGCGGAGCGACGGGGGTATTTATAGGGGCGGAATCAGAGAGGAGGGCGGAGGAAGACGACGTGTCTCCCTCGTCGGAGGACGCTGGAGGAAGGAGACCCATACCGTCCGTGCGTTCGCACGGCCGGTATGGTGGGTTGCAGCGACCAGGGGGGTGTTCCTGCGATGGCTGACGACGCAGGGCACCCCCATTTGACCTGGCAGGCCCTCCCCCTTACCTTGCGCGGCGCCATGCTCCGCGCAAGGTCGCCGGAGCGTGGTGCTGGCAGGTTTTGCAGGGAGGACCTGAATGTAAAGAACGAAGAAGAGTTAGGGGCCAAAATGCGAGAGTTCAAAAGTTGAGGGCCAAAAAGTAAATAGATGAGGACCAAAATGTAAAGTTGGTCAAGAAGGTTTCTTCTTAGGCTCAAGTTTTTATACGTGACTAATTAGGACCTAAGGATTCTGATGGTGAATTTTATTTCTAGATAAAACCTTGCTTGACCGGTCAATTTACGCAAAAACCCAAACTAAGTTATTAATTGGGCATGGTTCTCAATGTAGGTCAAAATGGGTTTCGAAGGCCAAATTGAAGGTTCTAAACCCTAGAGATTATTTTTCTATGAATTTTAGAGGGTTTATTCTATTTTTACTTTGCCTCGAACCTCGTGAATTGAAGTGGGTTTGTTTTAAGGTTACAGATTATCATTTAGTTCCTTGGAATTGCTGTAGCCCTTATCAGATCATCCCACTTTCCTTCTTATTCGATTTGTTTGACCTATGTTTGGACCCTGAATTACCCTATATGCAGATTATACTGGTAAAATTGCATTTTTACCCCTTATGACTTGTTTTCTCCTTAAACTCAGAATTCTCTGAGTTAAGCCTTTTCTTGAGTTATGTAGGAGCTTTTATCCTTTGTATTAGGTCAAAATGAGCTAGTTATGGCTCATGATGAGGTTCTCATCACCCTGCGACAGAGGACGTCGCAGGAACCCCCGGTCTGTTCTAGAGGACGGCCGCCTTGCCCTGCGCGGCGCCATCCTCCGCGCAAGGTCGCCGGAGGCATGGCGCTGTGCAGAAGTGGCAGGGAGGACCGTTCTGCAAAGAATGACGAGAAGTTGGGAACCTAAATGCAAGGGTTTCAAAAGATAAGGGTCAGAAAGTAAATAAAGAGGACCAAATTGTAAAGTCGGTCAAGATGGTCTTTTCTTAGGCTCAAATTTTTATACCAGACAAATTTGAACCTAAGGATTTTAATGGTGAATTTTGAGTTTAGGTTGGACAATGTTTGACCGGTTAATTTGCGTAAAAACCCAAATTAAGTCATTAATTGGGCATGGTTCTCATTTTAGGTCAAAATAGGTTACAAAGGCCAAATTGAAGGTTCTAAACCCTAGGTGATACTTTTCTATGAATTTTAAAGGGTTTATTTGATTTTTATCCCACCTCGAACCTCATGAATTAAAGTTTATTTATTTTAGGGTTACAGAATGTCATTTAATTCCTAGAAGTTGCTATAACCCTTTTCAGATCATATCATCCCACTTCCCTCATTGTTAAGCTTGTTTGACCTGTGTTTGGACCCTTAATTACCCTATTCGCATACTGCATTGTTGAAATTGCAGTTTTACCCCTCATGATTTATTTTATTCTTTAACTCAGAATTCTCTGAGTTAAGCCTCTCTTTGGGTTTTGTAGGAGCGTTTTCACACATATTTGGATTGAATTGTGCTAGTTAGGGTTCATGATGAGGTTCTCATCATACCCCCATGCCTAGCTCTTGCTAGTCCCTTAGCAAAATTTTAAGGTTTCAACCCCTTATTCTAGACCATGAAGTTCTTAATGATTTCAAATAAGTGCTTTTTCTTTTGAAACCTAGATTAGGTCAGAATGCCAACCATAGGCCTAAAAGGTACTCTAGTACCAACCAAGATCCAGATCTGTCTAGCCTCAGCCTCAGTCCTTAACAAAGGTTTTTAAGGCCAACAAGAACTAACCTAAGGCTTATTGGACTTTGCGGTTAAAGCACCCGTGCTTGAGATAATTTTAGCCCTGGCTCAGTTCGCAGTGCGTTTTGTAAGAAAGAGAGGTGGAAGATTTATATGTTTGGAGAGTTTTCTCTCTCTTTTCTTCTTTTTAATTCTAGCTTAGGATTGGCTTTTCAACACGGTCTGTATCAGATTCCTTGTCCCCATCATCAATCCTCAAGGGTTCCTAGCAATCGATGCTTCGAGATAGCACCGCCCATGGTAACCCCCAGAACCCTGGCTGTTGATACTTTGAGATAATCCCATCCATGGTGTTCCGTGGCCGAATTCAGACCCTGACAATTGACATTTCGTGATAATGCCATCCATGGAATCTGAACGAGCAGAGTGCTTTCATGCCCCTAGTAGGATATGTAAATATCCTAAGAGACAAGCACCGAGGAGATGATATTTTGTTACGCATCCTCGAGGGGAATTTCCCACCTCTCTACGCTGGGAACTCGTCCAAATCAACTTGTGTTGACCATCCTCTCCTACTCTAGGTGTCATTTTCAGAATTTTTGTAACGCTTCTACGTGATTTTGATTTTTATGCTTACTGAAACAGGCTGTGTGTGAAGTTAGGGTGCTTAGGTTACTGAGTCCCATAAACCAAAAGTTAGTTAACGAGGCCAAATACTCCCTAATCCTTGGACCTAATACTTAAGCTTTTCATTTTCCTCAACCTCTTGAGGAATGTATAGATCTTAATGGGTACTAAGAGTCTATGCAAGAATGCCTAAGGTTCGTGTTCTTATTAATCTCACTGTGCACTTTCCATTTCTTTTCCTGAATGAGGTCTAGAACTTAGGTTAACTCTTTAATTTCTTACTAATGACTATCTCTTTTCTTTCATTTTGTGCTCCTTCTTTTCATTTTGTTCCTTTTTCTTCTCCTCCTCCTTTGTAGAGTCCACAAAATTTTCTTTCCTCCTCTCATTTTATTATTCTTTTTCCAAATTTTTTTTAATTTTTATGGTGTTTTTGGCATATGTGAATTTTTTTGTTTAAAATCTTTTCTTACAAGATTTGCACTTTCATACCCCCTATGCCTAAGATTTGTAATGTCCTCATTGTTACTAAGGGGATTTTTTATTCAACTTAGTTCACACATTAGGACAGATGTTTTGATGAGTGAATGGGTCGGGGTAACTGTTGCGGACGATTTCTAATCTCAGGTGCAAGCACCTAAGGTGGAGTCGGCTGTCCTAAAGGGTGAACCTTAAGTCCGAAAAAGGTGTTAGAAAAGGTTTCAGGTTTTCAAAAAGAATGACGGTCTGCCTCCCATTGAGAGCTGAGTTTTACGCCATCGGCTGGGCGTAATATGCTCAGGAAAAATGGAGGATAAATGATGATTTAGCCAAATCAGTAGAGGTTACATCAATGAACGATTTGAGTCTCTGACCGTTCACGATGAAAGGTTCGGAATCATGGCTGAGCGGACTGATTTCGACGGCTCCATTTTCAAAAACCTGTCGGACAAGGTATGGTCCGACCCACTTGGATCGCAGCTTCCAAGGGAAGAGTTTGAGTCGGGCATCAAAGAGTAGGACCTTCTGACCAAGATAAAAGATCTTTTTAGAGATGTGCTTGTCATGGAAGGCTTTAACCCGCTCCTTGTAGATTCGCGAGTTCTTGTACGCATCAAGGCGTAATTCATCGATCTCGCTAATTTGAAGCTTTCTGTGGGTTCCAGCCTTAGAAAGATCTAGATTACAGCTCCGTACTGCCCAATAGGCTTTGTGCTCCAGTTCGACGGGAAGGTGACATGCCTTCCTGTACACCAGTCTAAAGGGAGACATGCCTAATTGGGTTTTGTGGGCGATCCTATAGGCCCATAAGGCTTCCGAAAGTCGGGACGACCAATCCTTCCTGTCAGGCCGAACAGTGACCTGCAAGATTTTCTTGATCACCCGATTTGATAGCTTAGCTAGACCATTAGTCTGGGGGTGATAAGGAGTGGAGATTCGGTGAGACACCCTGTATTTGGTCATCAGTGACCTAAACTGAGCATTCGTGAAATGGGTCCCCCTGTCAGAGATGATAGCACGAGGAATCCCGAACCATGAGAAGATATTGTGATGAATGAATTTGAGAACGATTTTATGATCACAGGTTCGGGTCGATATGGCTTCGATCCATTTGGACACGTAGTCCACAGCCAGCAAAATGTACTCAAAACCATCCAAAACAGGAAAGGGGCCCATAAAATCAATCCCCCAAATATCAAAGATTTCGCATACGAGAATCGGCTGCAAAGGCATCATGTCGCGATGGCTCATGTTGCCCAAAGTTTGGCAACGGCTGCATGCTTTGCAGTGATTGTATGCGTCCTTGAACAAAGTGGGCCAATAAACACCACATTGGAGGATTTTCGATGTGGTTTTGTGCCCAGAGAAATGGCCACCGCATGCCTGGTCATGGCAGAAGGAGAGAATATCATTGATTTCACCCTTCGGGACACATCTCTGAATGATTTGGTCGGCACCTATGCGGAAGAGGTACGGATCTTCCCAAATGTAGTACTTGGCATCAGAGCGCAATTTGTCTTTCTTAGCCTTTGGCCAATCAGACGGGATCTGATGAGATGCCAAGTAGTTTACTATATTAGCAAACCATGGAAGTCTAGTACCAATAGTCAGCAGGTGCTCATCAGGGAAATGCTCCGTGATGGGTCCAAAAGGGTTGATCTCAGAAGGAAGGCGAGACAAATGGTCAGCTACCACATTTTGTCTTCCCGCCTTGTCGCGAATCTCGAGGTCGAATTCTTGCAACAGTAAGATCCATCGGATTAGTCGGGGCTTCGCGTCCTTCTTGTCAAGGAGATGCCTCACAGCCGTGTGATCCGAGTAGATGATGACGTGGGAACCTAGGAGATAAGATCGAAATTTTTCAAGGGCAAATACTACGGCTAGAAGCTCTTTCTCTGTAACTGTATAGTTACGCTGAGCCTTGTCAAGTGTCTTCCTAGCATAGTAGATGACCACAGGTTTCCCGTCAACTTTCTGCCCCAGAACCGCTCCTACAGCGAAATCAGATGCATCGCACATGATCTCAAAGGGTTGAGACCAATCATGGGATTGTAGGATCGGGGCCTGGGTGAATCGGTCATGGAGGTTCTCAAAGGCTTGAGTGCATTCCTTGGAGATCTCAAAGGGTACAACCTTAGAGAGAAGAGTAGTCAGGGGGTGCACGATTTTCGAAAAATCAGGAATGAAACGATGGTAAAAACCGATGTGCCCCAGAAAAGAACGGATGTCCCTGATCGAGCTAGGCATAGGAAGATGAGAAATTAGATCAACCTTGGCTCGATCCACTTGGATGCCCTTCTCAAAAATTAGATGTCCTAGGACGATCCCCTCAGGCACCATAAAATGGCTCTTTTCCCAGGAAAGAACCAAATTAACGTCGATGCAACGCCTGAGTATATGAACCAAGTGCTAGAGGCAATCATCAAATGATGCCCTGAAGACTGAGAAGTCATCCATGAAGACTTCCAGATAATCACCTACCATATCAGAGAATATGGCAAGCATGCACCGCTGAAAAGTTGCGGGTGCATTGCAGAGACCGAAAGGCATCCTTCGGAATGCATACGTTCCAAAGGGGCAGGTGAACGTGGTCTTCTCTTGGTCCTCAAGATGAATAGCAACTTGGTTATAACCGGAATACCCATCAAGAAAGCAGAAGAATCGATTTCCCGCTAATTTCTCGAGAATCTGATCAATGAAAGGTAGTGGGAAATGATCCTTCTTCGTGTAGGAATTGAGTCGTCGGTAATCTATACAGACTCTCCACAAGTTGGCTAATCGGGTAGGTATGACTTCTCTGGTTTCAGTCGTAATGGTGGTGAGCCCTGCCTTTTTAGGCACAACCTGAATCGGGCTCACCCAATGACTGTCGGAGATCGGGTAGATGATCCCTGCATCTAACCACTTGATGATCTCCTTCTTCACGACCTCCTACAGATTGGGGTTTAAACGTCTCTGCATCTCACAGGAAGGTCATGCGCCCTCTTCTGAATAAATATGGTGTGTGCAATAAGAGGGACTTATTCCAGTCAAGTCATTGAGAGTCCAACCAATGGCTCTGCGATGTTGCTGGAGAACCGCAATCAAACGGGATTCCTAATCAGGAGTGAGCTTGGAATTTATAATCACAGGAAAAGTCTGATTAGAACCCAAAAAGATGTATTTCAAATGATCGGGAAGGGATTTCAGTTCAAGGATGGGGTTATCAGCAGCAGCGGGTGGTTCAGGGTAAGTGTGAGGTTCAAGGATAGGAGTTATGGGTTTGTCCAAATCAGGGTCTGACTCCTCTAATTACGGTTCAAGATCTTTTTGTGGTTGATGAGGTATAATCAGGTCATTCTCAAAATGCTTTTCATCAATCAAAGCCCTAATATCACAGATTTGTTCGATGACACCGCAATTGATTCCTTGTTGGGCCTTGAAGATATCAATTTTGAGGGTTTGATTTCCAAATTTCAGCTCTATCTGGCCCTCCTCACAACTGATATTAGCTCTAGCAGTAGCTAGGAAAGGTCTCCCTAGAATGATCGATGTGTCCCTAGGGTTCTCAGGTGCGTCAATGTCCAAGACTATAAAGTCTACAGGAAAATAGAAATCCCGTACTCTTACAATAACATCCTCAAGAATCCCTTTAGGTGACTTAATAGATCGATCTGCTAATTATAGTGTCACCTCAGTTGGTTTTAGGTCAGATTATTCTAGGTGTTTAAGTAAGGATGTGGGTATTAGATTTATGGAAGCACCCAAGTCTAGCAATACTCTGTCGAATTAGGTATCACCTATTTTGCAGGAAATCAAGGGAGTACCTGGATCTTTTGCCTTGGGTGGGAGTCTGCTTAGGATTACAGAGCTGGCTTGCCCTGATTGTACAATTAGACTCTCACTCTTGGTTCGCAGCTTACGCTGAGGTGTACACACATTCTTTAAGAATAGTGCGTAAGCCGATACGTGGCGAATCGCATCCATCAAGGGGATGTTTATTTGGACCTACTCAAAGAGCTTGACCAGGTCCTCCTCTGGTGCCACGGGCTTGGTTGTCTTCTTTCCCTTGGTCAAGGTCTCGGGAAAAGGAACCTTGGTTGGTTCCTCTAGGATAAGTCCAGGTCTTTGATTTGGGATAGGGATAGGAACGTCCTGGATTACTATCCTAGGGTTCGGATCACTACCAAGCTTGGAGTGGTCTGGATAGGGTGGATCTTGGGTCTCCTTACCACTACGGGTTGTTACAGAATTTAGTCCTGCCTGGTTTTGGTTAGGGTTTGATAGGATGGGTTGCTGCTGATAGCTCGCATAAGAAGTGGAAGCCTCCATCCCGTCAGGTGAAGGAATAGAGGGGGCCTGATAAATCATGTGTGCCTGGCCCGGGTTCGGGTTCATAACGCGCCGCTAAGTTGGCACGTTATTAGGGTTAGGAAGAAGTTGGGAAGGAAGTGTACCTGGTTGGCGAGAATTTGTCAACTGGGCCAGTTGATTTCGAACCTCTGTAAGTTCATCCTTGTGTTGTTTCTGAATAGCCGCATTCGTTCTTTGAATGTCAGCCAGAGTCTGAAGGATGAGGGACATTTGGTCTTGGTTTGACCCTGATGAATAAGTAGGGTTGGGCCGAGGCTGAGGCTGCTGGTAAGGACAAGGTGGTTGTGGTCGGGGTTGAAAGGGTGGTCTTTGAGTTTGGGAATTTCCTGCCCACTGGAAGTTGGGATGGTTTCGCCATCCAGGGTTGTTGGTGCTGGAGAATAGATCATTTGGGATGGCGTTGATGTCCTCGTAGGTCTGAGGAACCTCCAAAGAGTCAGAGAATGGGGGAATGGAATTCCCCTGGCTAGTGTAGAAAGGATCGGAGGATCCTCTGATCCGAGAATCAGATGGGGGTGGATATGAATCCATCCCAGGAGAAGGTCGGTGGAGAATGTTTTGCACAGTCTCCCATGTGGAAGGAGGCTGTGCAAAGGAATTATGCGCAGAGGTGGCTCGTTGCAAGTGCTGAGTCAGCTCGTCCACCTTCTTCTCGATGATAGAGACCTTGTCCAATCGACTGGCCATCAGTTCCAGGTCGACTGATGCAGACAGGCCCTGCGCCTCATGTGCTCCCCTAAGGTTTGTCGATGCGCGGGTATTCGTCCTATTGAATAATCCCATGGAGTCATTATTGATGGAGTTCTCGCACATGTTTTCGAGAATCTCCCACACGATGTCCTCATGTTGACCCATGATATTCCCTCCGCAAGTTGCATTGACGAAAAGCCTAATATCCTCACAGAGTCCCTGGTAAAAAGACTGGACTTGTTCCCATTTAGGAACTCCGTGATGGGGGTACTTTCTCATGAGATCCTGAAAGTGATCCCATGCCTCATGGAGAGGTTCTCCCGATTGCTGAGTGAAGTGGGTAATCTGATGGCGCAAGGCTTTGGTCTGACCAACGGGAAAGAACTTCTTCAAGAACTCAGACTGAAGTTCTTCCCAGGTGTTGATCGGCCGGGTCTGTGTTTGGTACCAATGAGCGGCCTTGTCCATAAGGGAGAAGGAGAACATCTTCATGAGGAGAATATCCCAATTTTGTACATCTGACCCAAAAGTTTGGGCCAGATGCTTCAGCTGTTTGATGTGCTGGAAGGGGTCTTCAGAATTAAGCCCATGAAATTTAGGTATGGCATGAATCATATTGGGCTTTAATTCAGAATCAGGTCCTCCAGTTGGGATTCTGACTCGAGGTTCAATAGCCACCGCAGTAGGATTACAATGGTCCCACATCATAGGACGCTGCGGTGGGTGCACAAAGTTCTGGAAGAGGTCATTGAGTCGCTGGAGCTGGTGCTCCAGATTGTTCTCTTCCTCAACTGGCTGAGCCATTGTGGAAGAAGAAGGTGAGTTGGGTTCGGAGTCGGAGGAGAGGTCGATGTTAAGTGTTGTTTGCTCAAACAAGGGCACTGAGGCTCGACCTCGAGGAGAGTGAAATTCTAACGGAGGTTTCAAGGACCTCCTACCAAACATACACTGATGGAGAAGATGAGTTTAGCAGGTGCTGGACCCAATCAAGACACCCAAAATGTTGGGTGACTATAGAGGTGCGGGGCAGATGGACCCCTTGATCGAAAGATCGTCCACCTGAGAATTACCTGGGCAGCCAGAGAGGGTGAGTCCCGCGAAGACCCCTACACGGTAGAGAGTCCCCACGGGTTACAGGGTTTCCCCCATCTGACCTCTCTTGTCACTAAGATTCCAGGTAGACCAGAATGGGGATCTTGACCTTTTAAGTCTACCACTTTTAATTAAGATCAAGGTGCTTAGGTTTTCACTTGAACTTTATCCTTTTGAGTGCAAAGAGTGACCTAAGTTGAAGGTTGGTTGACCCAAGGGGTCAACTTCACCTACTTGTTCCTTTGAGAGCTTATTAGGTCTTGTCTTTTAAGGTTTAAGTGTCTTTAAAGAGCCAAATTTCTTAGGGTTTCTTTGAATAAGTATTTTCAATCAATGGCTTAGGTACACTTCTTTTGGGATTTCTCAATTCTTGCTTAAGGAATGTGTCTCGAAAACCCTAATGTTGAATCTTATGTTGGCTCTACTTA
This sequence comes from Thalassia testudinum, assembly GCA_037157565.1. Classification (NCBI taxonomy): domain Eukaryota; kingdom Viridiplantae; phylum Streptophyta; class Magnoliopsida; order Alismatales; family Hydrocharitaceae; genus Thalassia; species Thalassia testudinum. The sequence continues at coordinate 924,247 of JAZHRO010000033.1, read as the reverse complement.
GTCCAGTTAGCTCCTTATTAGGTAATTAGGGCTCAGGCAAGAAGGTGTTAGCCCTTAAATACCCTTAATAGTGTGTGCAGAAATAGTAGGTTGAAATTGAAAACATGCAGCTTTTGATGACTTACTAGGTATAGAAGGCAGGTTACACCTATATTGCTTATTCTTTTCTTTTTCTTCCTCTTTAGAATTTAGGGGTTAATAGTGAGAGGGTAGAAAATTACCTGTCCTCGGAGTGGTTGTTGTGCAGCTGCTTGTCTTCTTGATTTCCTGTGCCTGCACACAAAAAGAGAAGAGATTAATAGAAACTCAATAGAGAATTTATGGCTTCTAGAATAGGAGCAACGGAGCCAAAAACTGGTGGAGCGTGGTTTCGTCTTTATGTTATTATGGTTTACAATCGTTGCAGTACATGACAAAACAGCTACCAGATTACTAAAATTTTTTTACTTGGAAAAAAGTTTTCCCGAGGTCAAACTCAAGGAGCAATTAGAATTCTAGAAGTGTAAAGTTCTCAATTAGGTTACAAAAATAAGAGAGAGAGAGAGAGGGAGCTAGAGTTCTCTTGGCTTCTTCTCTCTTCCTCTTCGTTCTGTCCTTCTTTTCCTTCCAGCTGATCTCCTTCTCTTCTTTTTCCTGCAGAGTCTTCCTTTCTGCTTCTCTTCTTTTCTTTTTCTTCTTCTCTACTTCTGCTTCTCTTTTCTTTTTCTTCTTATCTGCTTCCTGCCTTCTTTCTTCTTTAGTTGCGGCTGTGGTGATCTTCTTCTTCTTTCTCTTTCTTCTTTCTCTTCTCTGCTTCCTTCTTTCTTTTCTTCTCTAGTTGCGGCTGTGGTGATCATCTTCTTCTTTCTCTTTCTTCTTTCTTTTCCCTGCTTCCTTCTTTCTTTTCTTCTCTTACAGTTCCTCTTCTTTTCTGTTCTAGCCGCCGCCCTTCCATCGTCTGACTTCATGCTTAGACAACTTAACTATGGGTTTGCTACAGTGCGGCTTCTTCTCTTCAGCTCCTCTCCTTCCTTTCTCCTTCAGCTCCTCTGTGCAGCTAAGGCTTCGGCCGCTCCTCCTCTCTTCTTCTTCCCTAGCTTGCTTCTTCTTCTTCTTTCTTTCTTCCCTGCATGCACGCACAGTGGTCAGTGAAAAACCTACCCCTACCCTTCCCCACATCTCTCTCTTTCTCAGAATCTCTCTTACAACTGCTCTCCCAGAGCCGGGTAATCGGGTTCGGGTAGCGCGCCCGGGACCAGGCCCACCGACGTGCGATGGTGGGCAAGGAATGCGTGGTCGGATAGTCGAATCCGGCCCAGACCTGCGAAGCATGAGCGCGGGTGAGGGCAAGGGAGTGCGTGGCGCGCTGCGTGCAGGTGAGAGGGACCTGACCCCTATGTATCGAAGGCAGTAATCCCGATACACTTTTTCAATTTAAGTGTGGGCGCTTGGCCGCACACTTACGAGGTGGGACTAAAGTCCCACCTCCAAATCTCGCACCCGCAGGCGAGGGAACTACAGCCAATTGGGGCAGCTGTGAGGCTTGTGGCCCAATTGGCAAGCCTGGGCTCCTTCGCAGCAGCAATCCGCGCTGCCTGGGACTCACATCTGGGCTGGAGAATGCCTGGAGCTGCAAGCAAAGGAGCTGCAGCAGCTCAAGAATGGAGGCGAGGGGGCTCCGACCTGAAAGCAGAAAGATGGCCTCTCGGCCACATCAGAAAATGGGGGAAGCTTTGCCGAAGTGCGGCGAAGACAGTGCGGGGGCCGGCGAGGCTCGAGGGTGCGTGTGGAGGTAGCCCTAAGTCAGACTGTGTGCAGGAAGATGGGTTTGTTCGGGGGGTGATTGGGCGGTGATTGGCAGTGAATGGAGAGGGGGGATCGGTTGAGTGGAGTGAGGGGAAGCTCCTGGGGTAGTCGGCAAGGAGTGTGGAGGTCTGAGGAAGTGGGATGGACTCGCCGAAGAAGGTGATCGGAGACGGAGCAGGTGGAGGTGGAAGTCGCGTGCGGTGGAGCAAAAAGGTAAATTAAGAGAGGGAAAATGTAAGGGAGAGAGAGAGGAAACTCTATACCTGTTACTCGACGAAGGGGGAGAGAGAAGCTCCTGGCTCGTGCCTACCGGAGCTGGGGACGAAGATGCCCTAGAGGAGGGTATCGGCGACGAGGAGGCAGATGGAGGGCGCCAGCTGGTACGACCTAGCGCGGACGACAGGGCAGAGTAAACTCTGCTGCAGGTAAGGCAGCAAAGCGACGAGGAGGAGGAGGAGGAGATCACCGGAGGCTTCGGGCACTCTGACTGGAGGAGGAAGAGACGAAAGGTGGGATATTTCTCCACCAAAGGAAGCTTGAAGGAGTCGGCAGACCTTGTCGCTCCTTATAAAGACCTTGGCGCGGAGAGGGAACTGAGGTGGCGACATGCCAGCCTCGCAGGAGAATGGCCGGAGAGGATACCCATGCCTTTCGTGCGTTCGCACAGGAGGCATGGTTGATGGCAGAGGGCATGGGCGGGTCCCTGCGACAGAGGACGTCGCAGGGAACCCCCGGTCTGTTTTAGAGGACGGCCGCCCTACCCTGCGCGGTGCCATCCTCCGTGCAAGGTCACCAGAAGCATGGCGCTGTGCAGAAGTGGCAGGGTGGACCATTCTGCAAAGAATGACAAGAAGTTGGGGGCCTAAACGTAAGGGTTTCAAAAGATAAGGGTCAAAAAGTAAATAAAGAGGACCAAATTGTAAAGTCGGTCAAGATGGTCTTTTCTTAGGCTCAAGTTTTTATACCAGACTAATTTGAACCTAAGGATTTTAATGATCAATTTTGATTTTACGTTGGACCATGTTTGACTGGTCAATTTGCGTAAAAACCCAAATTAAGTCATTAATTGGGCATGGTTCTCATTTTAGGTCAAAATAAGTTGCAAAGGCCAAATTGAAGGTTCTAAACCCTAGGGGATATTTTTATATGAATTTTAAAGGGTTTATTTGATTTTTATCCCACCTCAAACCTCGTGAATTAAAGCGGATTTGTTTTAGGGTTACAGAATGTCATTTAATTCCTAAAAGTTGCTATAACCCTTTCCAGATCAGATCATCCCACTTCCCTCATTGTTAAGCCTGTTTGACCTGTGTTTGGACCCTTAATTACCCTATTCGCATACTGCATTAGTGAAATTACAGTTTTACCCTTTATGATTTATTTTATTCTTTAACTCAGAATTCTCTGAGTTAAGCCTCTCTTTGGGTTTTGTAGGAGCTTTTCCACACATATTTGGATTGGATTATACTAGTTAGGGTTCATGATGAGGTTCTCATCATCGGTCCTCTTTGGGCCTGGAAAATATCAATCTTTATTTTCTGATCTCCGAACTTCAATTCTATAAGGCCCTCCTCACAATTGATGTTTGCCTTGGCCGTAGCCAAGAAAGGCCTTCCTAAAATGATAGGTGTGTTCTGGATATCTTCAGGTACTTCCATGTCAAGGACTATAAAGTCTACAGGAAAGTAAAAATCATTGACCCGCACTATAACATCTTCCAACACTCCCTGAGTTGTCTTAACTAATCTGTCAGCTAATTGCAGGGACACCCGGTTGGCTTCAGATTGCCAACCTCAAAATGTGTCAGCAGAGAGGTTGGGATAAGATTGATGGAAGCAGGTCAAGTAGTGCTCTATTAAATGTGGTGTTACCTATCATGCAGGATAGGAGAGGGGTGCCTGGGTCTTTCATCTTAGTAGGGAGGGTACTGGAGATAATGGAACTAGCTTGTTCCAAGAGGATGATTGGACTACTCCCTTTTTGAATCCTTGCTTTACGCTTAGGTGAGCATAGGTCTTTTAAAAACTTAGTGTAAAGAGGAATGTGGCGAATTGCATCCAACAAGGGGATGTTTATGTGAACTTGCTCAAAGAGCTTAAGTAAATCATCCTCAGGAGCCACACAAGTCTTTTTCTTTCCTTTCTCCTTCTTCTTTAAAGCTTCAGGAAAAGGTACAGGAGTGGTGATAAGAGGTTCAGTCCTAGGTAAAGGAGAAGTAGGAAGTGGAGGAGCGGAATTAGAAGTAGTAGAAGTTGGAAGAGGTGGATCTAGTGTGCTTTTACCACTCCTAGTGATTATGGCATTTAGTTCGGCCCTAGAGGTAGATGGTAAATCAGTGTTAGGTAGCAGAGGTGGTTGTGTTTGTGCAAGAGAAGAACTTGAGTCTGTGAAGAATTCAGTGTTGTGCAAGGGTTGTGAAATGACATATGCTTGATCTTGCACTGCCGGTCTAGGTTGGACATTCCTCTGAGCAGGTATGTTCCTAGGGTTGGGTTGTGCTTGAGATGGGAGTGAATGTGGTTGACGAGACTCTGTCAAGTGTGATAGCTGGGCTCTCATCTCAGCTAAGGCCGTGTCTTGTCTCTGCTGCATAGCAATATTCTGTTGTTGCATATTAGTAAGAGCTTTCATGATAGACCCCAACTGGTCATCTCGTGTAGGCTCAGATTGAGAGTATTGGGTGGGCCTAGGTTGGGGTTGTTGGTAGGCACGCAGTGGATATCCGTGTGATTGTGGAGGTGGTGCTCAGATCGGGTTGTGCAGTGGTGGTGCAGAAGGTTGTAGAAAAGGAGGTCTCTGTGAATTTCCCGACTACGAGAAATTTGGATGATTGCGCCATCCAGGGTTGTAGGTTTGTGCGAAAGGGTCATTATGAATGGCATGGAGCTCCTCCGAAACTCCAGAAGGTGCAGGGAAGTTAGTGGAGGGAGGGACAAAGGTTCCTCCAACCAGTGAAGGATATGGAAATGGAAAATCCAGTAATGAAGTTTGTGTCACAGAAAGGTTATTCACAGTTTCCCTCCCTGTGGGAAACTGAGAAGTGTTTTGTGCTGGTGACTGCGAAGAAGAAGATGAGGGTTTTGAGAGAAATTTCCATACTTCATCTACTTTCTTCTCGATTAAGCCTACTTTATCCAGTTGACTAGCCACTATCTCTAAGTCTTTGCTACTGGATTGGGCTTCGTGTACCCTGGTATGTGAGTGGGAATGTGAGGACTTTCTATTAAACATGCTCATTGAAGCATTATTAATAGAGTTTTCGGCCATGCCTTCAAAGAGCTCAAAGGCTGAGTCCTTGTCCCGACACAAGAAATTGCCTCCACAAGCGGCATCTACAAAATTCCGTGTGTCATCATGGAGCCCATGGTAGAAGATCTGGACCTATTGCCAGCGTGGGACACCATGGTGGGGACATTTTCTCAGAAGCTCGTGGAATCTCTCCCAAGCCTCGTTCATTGGTTCTCCTGAATTCTGGGTGAATGTAGTGATGGCATGCCTTAAGGCATTAGTGCGGCCTACAGGAAAGTACTTCTTTAAGAACTCATGTTCTAAAGAAGCCCAGGAATCTATAGGTGTAGTCCGTGCAAGTGTTCGAAACCACAAGGCTGCCTTATCTTTCAATGAAAAGGAGAATATTTTCATTAAAAGCGTATGCTGATCATGTCCTTGCGGACCCAAAGTTTGGGCAAGATTCTTCAGCTCCTCTAAATGCTGAAAAGGGTCCTCAGAAGCAAGTCCATGGAAGTGAGGAATGAGTGCTATAATGTTTGGCTTCAGTTCAGCAGCACGACCCCCATTGGGATAACGTACCACAGGCATTGGTTGGGCAACTGTGGGATTATAATAATCCCATAGTTGAGGTCTACGGGGTTGGGGTGGTGCCTGAGGATTTCTAGGTTGAAGTGGTTGTGGTTGGGGGTCAGCTAAAAGATTAACAACTTGAGCCAGCTGTTGCACCTGTTGGGTCAAGGTATTCATTTGTAGTTGTATTTCGAAAAGGTGCTGAAGATGAGGCATAGGTCCTCTCTCCAGGGGTGGGTTAGGAAGATTAGGATAAGGTGGAGGTTGGAACCTAGGGATAGGTGGTTGTGGTGGTGGAGGATGTGCAATTAAGTGTGGAGGAAGTTCTTCAAAATCCTCGAATTGTGACGACTCAAGATCATCCTCTTGGTGATTGGGATTGTGAATAGGAGTTTGAGACTCGGGAGGTAAAGGATTAGAAGTGGAAGGCAAAGAGGGAGATGCAATGCTTGGGTACCAGTACCCAAGGGGAGTACAAGTTCTGGGTTCTGGGATCTCCTACCTTCCATTGAGTTGATTTTTGAAAACATGTTTACTACTCAATTCATTACAACTCAATGGGAAAATTTCAGCCAAGTTCTCAGAAAGCGAAAAATCCCAATTAAATCTCAATCCATTCAAAAGACCAAGCAAGCGAGATGAATCAAAAATTTTTTTTCTAGAGGCTGCTATGCAAAATTATGTTGTACGCAAGCAATTGTTTCAAACAATTGTATGTCTTAAGATAAACCTAGCGATGTGCAGACCTCTAAAATCCACTGGGAGTCTAGATAAGACTTAGCGTGCAAATCCAGATCCTGTGGTTGCAGAAAGAGATGAGGTAGAAACCCGTGTGTTGTGACCTTAAGTGATCGTGCTGTGTGCACGATAGCAATCAACACAAGGCGATAAAAATCTCAATCACGGTTTCACCCAAAGTTAATATCTCCTTTTTTATTCGGTTCAAGTGATTATGAGATGATTTCTATGATGCTTGTCTTGCTTTTTATTCAGTTCAATACAAAAGATGGTCTTCTTTAATTTTAAGTCAAATGCAATGATGACAGGAGTTAGAGAAAGGTAAAGAATGCGTACCTGACTCCAGCAATCTTCTATATGCAAATTTGACTTGAATTGAAATCTAGCAGAAAAGTATGCAACCTAAAATGGATGCCTAAGGATATGCTGCTGCTAGATAAGGATGAGATCTTTTTCTTTTTTTTATATATATGCAACAAGAAAAAACAAAGAAAGAAATCAATTCAGAAAATCGTAATGGAAAAACCGTATCGATGAGGGAGAAGTAGAAAAAATAAAGTCCAGAAAGTCCGCAGTTATTACAATGAATGTGTGAGAACAGGCTCTCACAACTTATGACTAACAATTTGTCCCAGTTAATATACCTAAATCTATCTAAACTATACTACTACTACTAGTCCTACAGCTACTTCGAGGGAAAAATCCGCTTGGATGTCGAGTCAGGAGCGCAGCGATTCCACCAGGAAGACGACCTCTACCTGGAAGATGATACTGCTTCTCCTCCTCCTCAAGTGCTGTGGAAAAATAACAAATGATTAGTAAAAGAATAAAAGAATGTATACACAAACACAAATTAATCAATGGAAGAAAACAATTACAATCAATGAATTTGAATGAAATGAAGAATTTCTATATACAAAAAGAATTAAAGGGCAATTTTGGCGTAAAGAGCGTTGCCTCCCCGACAACGGCGCCAAAAATATAATGGATCATAATGGTAATATGTTCTCATAATGATGCATGGTGTAGGGTGTATTGATGGATGAAAATACCATTAGTGTCATTGTAGTAAATTGTATGAGATACCAGTCATTATTACGACCATTATTATTTACTTACCTAATTTTTACTGGTTTTATTCCAGGTCGTTCACTGGGAGGTAATTATTGATTTACATCGCTCTTTAATCTCAAAATTATCCTTTAATTCCAAAAATAAGTTTTACATCTAATAAAGAATGAATAAATGAAGACTTGGTTTGCCTACTCACAAAGAATTAATCAAAATGCTTACAAAAACTAACTGTAAACAAGCACCAAATACTTCATATTCTAAACTATCTCTTTACAAGTTATAGTATTAATACTTACATGAAAGTACACTACCAACTAAGATTACATAGTATACTAACTGAACTTACTAATCTGACACCTACAGTAACACATACAATAGCTATAGTGACAGATTTAAGCGTCGCTAGACCCCAGAAAATACTATATACAAACTTAAAGAGGGAAACCAGGGTCTATAACGACGATTATGGTGACATTTTATTTTGTTAGTAAATGTATGAATTTATTTACATAAAAGCAATTGGCTATAATACGTATATATATATATATAAGTCCTTTGTATCTATATTCTCTCTCGTATTTACATCTTCCCTCTCTCTCATTCCACACGACTCTTCTTCTGTTATTCTTCTTCTTTGTTTTAATTCTGCGTTAACAGTCTTCACATACTGCAGCGTATAGGTGATTAGCTACTGTCATTAGTTCTCTTAATTAATCAAAAATGTGTTTAATTTGCGGACACGCTTTTCGAGCGATACACAGCACCCAGAGGGTGGGACCAAACCTCTACTAAGCGCACCCTAATTGTCATTAGGCCGCTTAATTGTACATTATCAAGCTCAGATAAGGGCTTTCTCAGCCCGCGCACACACACACCTCCCCGGGCCCCCGGCCCCACAAAGCTCATTCAAATGCTCAAGGATATGCTCAGATAGTAATAGCGTAGGTTGTTTCGGGAGCCCGACGCCCGTGACGAATGCACTATAACTTAACAAAAACAATTTAAACCACCACGCGCACTTTGCAGCGCACGATGTGGCGCTATTCAAGCGCCGCATCTGCGCTGAAAATGTGCGCGGCTGCTCGCTGAAGGTGATTTTGGCCCTCAATTAGAGGGCCATAATTTATTTTAAAATACAAATAAACTATGGGAAAATTAAGTATTTATATAATACTATACAATTGTACATTTAATTTGAAATTTTAATTATATTTACATATAAATATATTCACTAAAGTGTATGGTTTTTACACACTGATTTTATTGTTTAATTCTTTAATTACTTATAAATTAGCTACTGTATGGTCTAATTGACCTTATACAGAGTTAGTATACATGTATAAGTATTTCATAAACATTTTTATTATATTTTTCGGAATTAATTTCTGTTCTATTTACATTTAAATAACAGATTTGACTGTTTAACTTATAAATTAAGTTAAAGTAATATAATAAGATATAAACATACTTCAATTAGCTTAAATTACTTAAGGTATATTAGTCTAAGTATATAGATTCAATTAACTTAATTATAACTCTAAATTACTAATTTATCTGATTTAATTTAATAACTTAGCTATTAACTTAATAAATTCATTATTTATTATGTATTAAGAATTAAATTAAGGTATAGGATTTTATTTACTTATAATCTACATATGCATATATATATATACAGTTTTATAGTTTAACACTGTTATTTATACTATCTATTGATTTATTTAGTCTAAGAATACATATAAGTTAGTTTAATTCATAGATAGTTATATAATTAATGTATATACAGTATGATCTAACTTAGATACCCAATTTACAGTATGCAATATATACATAGTTATTTGTACAGTTTATATACATATACTACCTATTTACATATATAACCTAGTATAAAGCTTACGTTTGCAAGAGTATACTTAATATACAAAGTATTTTTTTTTAGGTCTTTTTGGAGTTTTTCACTTTTTATGGTTTTTATAAATATTATAGAAATAAGAGATGAGAAGGGAAGAATTGGTTGAGGAGAAAGAGGTGTTTTTGATTTTTTTTTTTTAGATATGACTCTTATTATTAAGCTTCATGTATACAAATCCATCGACTGGCAAATTCTACCAAGTCGAGGGTTTTGCATACCATGAAACTTGGTATATGGATAGAAAACTTTCTGATCTTTGATCAGATAGTTTTATTTTAATTTTTTAGAATTTTTACTGATTTGTATTGAATTTTAAATCTCACCCAACCTAAGCCTTTCAAAAGATTTCTAAGGGTTCCTAAAGGCTTAAGATGGGTCTTAAAAGATGTAAACAGGCAGTGACTACCTTATTTTCATTCAGCATGAAATCTGGGAAGTGTTTTTACCCATTTTTAATACATTCCTTAGTTGATATTCCCTTTAAGTCATGTGTTGGACAGTTAGCTTTAACTAAACTAGCTGACAACATTTGAAAGAGATAAAACAAGCATTCACAGAAATTAAAGTTCAATTACTTATACAGGGAAGCTTGTATACACAAGGAAAACAATGCAACTATATGTCAGCTACGTTTAAAATGCACTCAATAGGGTTTTACATTAGATTCTATCTGCTAAAATTAAGACAATCAGACAGCAGCAGCAACATGGATTTTACATACCAACCTTGCAGCAGCTCAGATCTGATTCCAGATGGCTTAACTGCTGCTACAGTTAGTCCATTTGGAATGAAATCAGATCTAGGAGAGAAGGAGAATGTAGCTGCAAAGTGCAGCAACTTGCTGTGACCACTGGGATTAAAATCATAAATCCAAACTAAAGAAAAGAAATACTCTCTCAATCCCCATCTGACAAGGGTTTCACTTCTCATTAAAAACACTGAATACCCCAATTCAAATGCAAAAACCCTTATCAATAAATTCACATCAGATTAAATCAACAAGAACACTGATCTAACTCTTCCTAATGCTATAGACAGCATGTAGAAAGAGTTAAATCAATTAATTAAAATCCCTAATTCAAATCCCAGGTCCTGAAACCTTAAGGAGTATTGAGAACTCCTTAGGTTTGGAAATCATCAATGCTTTCATCCAAAACAAACTCATGGATGCAAGATAGAACTTCAAATCACCACAGTGATTTTCCTTAGTTCTATCTTGCATTCAATGCAGTAAAACCCTCATAAAACTCAGATCAGAATATGGCTCTTCTGAGATGAATTCTGACATCAGAAACATCTCAGATTCCTTGCCAAACAATGAACACAAATCAGAATTTTTCAATTTGTCAGATCAAAACAGTTAAAACCCAATTGAGTAAAAATCCTTGAAATCCAAGTTAAAGAAAAATCTGACAAACTGATAACTTCAAGCTCAGACCAGGGGCTTTTGTGAACAAGAGTGAGGTGAATGGGAAGCCCCCTTATGTGCTTTTTGACGCCAATTTCAGATCTGAGGTTAAAAACCAATCAGATCTGAAATTAGGTCTGAATGTATGGGTGGAATGCGAGAAACAGGTAGTGAAAATCAGAAGCAAATATGAAAATATGGAGAGGGAGAGAATTTGTGATCATGACTGTGTGAAACCTTCCCCTCTGATCTGGAATGATCAGACGAGGTGAGGAGGGAAATTATAGTCTAAATCTATTGCTACAGCTACTCTATCATAATAGCAAAATTAAACACTACCAATTACGTTAATTCTACTCTAAACCTACTTAACTACAGCTACAACTAATTTGCAGAATGATAAATCTACTCTAACGGGAAGAATGGGACCTATGGGTCCTTAGCCGGTGGCTAAGGAGGAAGAAGGGGGGAAGATGACTCCAGCAGAGGGAAGAGTCTACTAGTGAGGCTCCAAGGTCGTCCTCAAGTGCTACGAGGTCCTTAGCGACGAGGAGGTCGAGAGAAGATGCCAATTTCACAGCTGGTGGCTGTGAAATCAGAGGATTGATGGGGAGGAGGAACTGGAGTGGACGAACGATCGCTAAGAGATGTAGGAGGGAGTGATCCCTTACGCGCGCAACCACTGAGGTGCTTAAGTAGCAAACTCAGTGGCTGAGATCACCGCGCGGGTGAGGATAATCGATGAGGTAACCGGCGGCGGGAATGAGAGGAGAGGAGCGCACGGCGAGCCAATCTCAAAATCTGACCGTCAGATGGGATCTGGGAAGAGGGGTGAGTGCACGTGCCGATTCGCGCGAAGCTTCTATTCAAATCCAACCGCAGATCGAAATCGCGAGAAGCAACGAACGACCGAGATCTGCCGTGTTCTTCACGCGCTATAGTGCGTGCGAAGAGCAGCAGGCCGACCTTTGAAATGTCGGGAAAATTGCAGGGAAGACCCCTGCGCGAAGGGGTAGAAAATTTACTTGCAAGCCCATAAGTGAAGAGAATTGCAACAGGATGGACCCTGCAGCCTTTCAAAGGGGTCCCTGCGGTTTACAAGTCGGTCCAAAAAGGAATTTTAAAGACAAGAATGTGATGCATGAAGGACCTAAGTGTAAACTACATATTACATAGCTTAAATGATGTCCAAATGCCTTCAAATTTTTGTATGTGCTTAATTGAACATTTAAGACATTAATTATACTTTTGATTTGGCCTTTCAAACTTATTTATGTGTTCAATTAACGCATGGATCACCATTTGTCCTTTGCTTTCAGAATATCTCATTTTGTGACCTAATTATGAAATTTTAACACATAGTAAAGGTTTTAGGTCTTTTTCTTTAATTCCCACACTTAACCCTTTTTATCTGTTAATTTGATGTTGTTTTACTCAGTGTCTAGCTTAACTTTAGCTTTTTAGCTATGATGAGTAGCCACTCATCAAGAACCTAAGGTATGGCTCTACCCAGATGGCAAATGAATCATAAAAATCACGGAGAGGCCTTGGTTGGCCCTCAAGGGGTCATGGTGGGTTAGGTGGGTTCAGTGGGGGTTGTCCTTAAGGGTTATGCCCTTGATTTTTCCCTTGAGGGTTCTATAGTCGATGTATGGCCTACATGATGGTGTGAATCCGTTGTTGCTGAAGTTGGTGGTTGGCGGTAATCTGAGCCTGAATCATGGCCATGGCATTGGGTTGAGGTTGATCCTCAGCCTTTTCAACTCGTGGGCCAACCATGTCCTCAGTCCTACCCCTAGAAAAATCAAGTTTTCTTCTAGTTTCTCTATCTAAAGTAACCAATTCAGGTTCAAGTGATCGCCTTCCATGCATACACCAGAGAAGAACCAGGAGAGATGAGAAGGGAAACAGATGCGAGAAGTGTGTGCACAATCAAGCAAACAAATCTAAGCCCTACAGTGCATACCTAGGCGACTTATGCCTCAGAGTAGATTCCGACCATACAGTGAATTCGGTGTTGTCCTTACTCCCGAAGGTGGTAGAGTTGGGAAGGTGAAGCAGGGGGAGCGTGTCCCGAAGGCTGCTAATTGTGCCAAACCCTGACTTTCTTAAGTCGTTTGACAATCGGGCCTCCCAACTCAGCACCTTTTGAAGCAAGCAAGCGTCACTAATTCACTATGCTTCAGGAAAATACCCTGAAACGAACTCGATGAGCCCTAGGGCCAACGTCTACTTAATTTTTAGGGCTAGGTCAGTGCTTGTGCTCAAGGATTAAGTGAAGGGAATTAGGGGGGTTCATGCCCTTAAAATTCCAATTGAAATAGTGTGCACAATTGGGTGCAAAAACCCAATGCCAAAATGAGTGTTCCTTAGCAAGCAAGAATGAGATGTGTGACTTTTAGGATTTAAATCTTACTTTGATGGCTTTTAAAGTTTTCACTTGTTTACACCTTCAAAACAGCAAAAATGTATAGGCACATGGTTGGTGAAAATTGATTTTCATTAATGCTTTTGTATGTCTATAAAATCAAAAACTCCCTAGTGTGGAAGATCCTTGGGTGTGCAGCTTCTATTTAATGAATCTTTTTTAAGTTTTTTTTTTCAAGAAGGGTCTAATCAAAACAAGTAATGACCTTATCCTAACCAAAATCGAGTGAACTTTTCAAAAAAATTAATTTTAGAATTTTTTAAGGATGATAAACCACACAAATTCACGTTTCTCCAAGAGGGGGTCAATCTGTCCAGAACCTCTAGATCAGTGTGCAAGTTTAATGTGTTGATCAGAACAAGCACTAATCAATTTCAAATGCAAAAGTATTCTTCAGATGAAGTGTAGAGAATTTCAAGATATTTCTAGAAATATGAATTTCTCATAAATCCAAGCTGCGTGGAGTTCACAGAAGTAAGAACACTCTATAGATCTCCAGAACTTAGGACAATCTTGCACGCTTCTAGTAGCGATTTCTCACAACCAAACCAGAAGGAGATTCGCTTTGAAATTTGATGGGGAGTTCGCCTACTAGAAGGAGCACCTTCAAATTTTTCTCAAAATTTTTAGAGGTGTTTAGGGTCCTTGAATCGTGTTCTCAATTCGAGTTTAGAAAATGATCTTACAAAATTAACAGGTTGAAGACTTAGTGGTGGTGTTTTTCTTCAACAAACAAAAGAGGGTTTTTTTTTATAACACCACCATTTTTCTTAGTCCAAGGATGGGAAGTTACCTTTGGATCATGGGAAGATAAGAGCAAGCCTTCAGGTCGATGGCGATCTTCTTCTTGCGCTTCCTTTTGATCCAACCCGACTCGTTCTCCTCCCATTGCAGATGCACAAGGTTCCTACAACCACAAGAAGAGAGAGAAGAGAAAGTTAGATAACACAAGTATAAATAATGACCAAGAAAATGAAAGCGAATAAGAGATCTGTTGCCTCCCTGGCAATAGCACCAAAAACTAACGTTCGCTGACACGTTTGGTTAAGTGGTAGGATTCGAGGCCTTCTTGTGGATAGTGCAAATTAATGTGAGCCATAGGATTACATGAAGGTTCTAGAATGTGTTTGTTTACCTAAGTTTGAACTAGGCCATAAGATGGAGATCTAAAGGTGTAAAATGGGGTGTGGTTTTGCTAAAAATAGAATGTAGGTGAGGGCCATTGGATCGAGATTAGATGGTGGAGATGAAATGGGTTTTGTTTGCTAAAAATAGGTCGTTTCCTAGTAGCCATTGGATAAAAGATGAAGGGTGGTACGATGGTTGTTAGGAGGCTTAGGACAAGGCTAATATTATAATAGGTTGTCTTGGGTTTGAAAGGATAGGAAGGTTGAAAGGTTGCTTAGTCCCTGCATCATGAACAAAATACCATAACAAGCACAAATTATATATAAAAAGAATGCATGTCCTAATTATGCTTAAATGCATGATATGCAGTATTTATAGACTAAAAGATTGTTTTTACTTAGGAACTAACCCTAGATTAAGCATGATAGGAACATAATTAGATTATTATTAACATAAGTTCATAAGTCTATAAAGGATATGGAAATCGTCATAGCATGAATTTCTAGCTATCAACAAAATACTGAACTACAATAAGTGGTCTGAGTCGAACATAGAGAGGTAAAAACGACGAGTTTATTTGCACGAGTCTATCACTTATTTCTTTTTTTCTTTTTATATCTATATCACTTGATGCCTCTACAGGGAATCATCCAGTTTACGCATAATATCATGAATGACTAGCTTACCCTATGGGAAGGGAGACACTTCGACTAATCATGGGATTAATGTGGATTGGTTGATAGAGGTTGGACCTCTATTACCACATAATGGGGCAACGAATGAGTCATACCAGAGAATATGGGCCAACCGTACATATATGTATGGTGACTCGATGGAAAGCAGGAAAGGCATCCTAATGGGGGCATCAGGTGATGTCATTATGGGGAATCACCCACATGATGGGAAGTGGCGATCACTTGTCAGGGAAGGAGAGGTGTTGTTCCGAATGTGCATTAAGGAGATGATTGGGGCATTGGTAGACCTAGTGGACCTCGTAGAGGAGTAAGGAGTAGCATGATGGAGAGGCAGACAACCATCTTTTGTTCTTGTTGTCTTAGTGAGTAGATATTCATTCCCATACTTTCTCGCTTTCTATATGTGTTGGACCACCCTTTTGTTATGTGTGTGTGTGTGTGTGTAAGTATGTCTATATTTATTTATAGTTGAGTCCTTTGATGTTTTGTAACCACTACACTCTCTAAACTGCATACATTGAAGTAGTTAGTTGTGGTTTATACATGGTGGCCTGATGTGGATGTTGTCATGTGATTGTATACTTGTACAGGTACAAGTACAAATTATAGGTATAGATAATCTATAGGATGCATGGTGTTTCTAGTTGACGGATCCGGGGCAAAACACGACCCGTTCTTTCAATGTCGTCGTGACTAGACCTGGCCATGTGTCAAGTCAAGTGGGCCTTAGGATGGGTTGGCCAGGTTGCACTTTTGAAAACCTTAGTCCAAACCCTAACCGGGTAGATCCATGGGCTCAAAGACTTGGCCTAAGCCTTGTTTCCTAGGGTCGAGTTAGGCCTGGGCCGAACCATGGGTTACATATAAATTATTTTAAACACAAATATCGAAAAGAATACAAACAACATAGAATATGGATATAGATATATGAACATGATAAGTTCCATTTTACTTCTAATGAAAGGTATAATTGTATAGAAATTTTTAAAAATGATCATATAAAATATCAAATATTGTTGAAAACATACAATCTATAATACAACAAATCCATCATTTAATATATAATCTATAATGTCACATATAATTTGTTATGGAGAAAGGTTGCTCTATTTAACCTACAATGACATCACATAGCCAAAAAAGAAAAGCATACAAGAGATGGGATGATTTGGAAAGGAAATTAATTAGTCACATAAAAAAATTAATATATATATATATATATTATAGTTTTTTAAATTTAGTGGTTTGTAGGCTCTATTGGGTTTGGTCATAAATTGTTGACTTAAGCCTACCCATTCAAAATCGGGCAAATTACCAAGTCAAGTCAGGTCGAGTCATGAGAAAAAATTAAAGCCCAAGCCTACTCATTTTGCAGGTTAGGTGGGCTAGGGCCCCTGATGTGCATGCATCAACTAATATTATCCATGATTAATTCATGTTAGTTTCATAGCAATGCATGCATCTTTGCTCTAGATTAGGCTATTAATGGAGCATCATTTTTTTGGTATTGGATTAATTAAGATTGTGGAAACATTAAATTTGGCATCATCTCTCTCTCTCTCTCCATAAATAATTACCCATGGGTTTAGACATCACCATAAACTCCCCCTCTACCTAAATATCTCTCTCCCTCTTTTTAGTTTCTCTCCTTCCAACAACAAGGGAAGCATAGCATGGACCACCCTCAATCTCATGCATTTTTCTCTCAAAAATCCCATGCACACAAACCGGATATTTTCCCATAATTGCAGGCCACTATGGAATCTTTCCCATCCACGAGACACTCTGCCAGCGCTAACACCTTTCCCTTTTTTTTGTGAAAAAGTAAACAAACGCACATTACAACACATTTTGCAATGCACAAAGTGAGAGTAGTGATTTCAACCAGTGTATCTTAACATTTCACTGGTGGAAACCACTTTCCATAGATGAAAAACTACTTTCTAAGTGAAAAATCACTTTCCATAGGTGAAAAATCATGTTCCAAGTGAAAAATCATTTACCACCAATAGAAAGGCAAAACACATCGATATATGTTCATTTTCAACCAGTGTGTTTTGATTTTCAACTAGTTGAAAATCATTTCCAACCAGTGTGTTTTGGCCTACTTGATTTTAAACCGGTGAATCTTCATTTTCAACCGGTTGATTTTCATTTTCAAATGATTGATTCTCATTTTCAATCGATTGATTCTAAATTTCAACCGATTGATTCTGACCACGCATTGCAAAACAAGTTGCAATGCATGTTTCCATACTCGTGTCCTTTTTTTCTTCATCCAGCGCTATCACACGGCTCACTCTCCTTACGCACTACCCTCCTGAAAATCGATCTGTGTGCACCTCACTTCTCATCACTACCCATCGAACACCCACCCTCCTCACCCACGAAGCACAAGCCCTACCTTCCCTAAACACTCGCAACACACACAGACCATCGCCTCCACACAACATCGCACTCCAGAGAGACCACCCGAACACACCCGACTCCTCGCCATGCTTCTAGTCCCACACCATCGACTTCCACCACCAATTTCCTACCCACTCCATCACATCCAGGGCACTTCCCTCATTCCTCCGCCTCGACCATCACCCACCACCACCTACGTACCACCTCCTCCCTCCATCAGACCAGATACTACCATCTCCTCCCTCCATCAAATCGGCCTCAACACCTATCCACCACCACCAATGCATCTCCATCTTCAAGCTACCATGGAGTAGGGGATACGAGGAAGAGGAGCTCCAGGCGCCATCTTCGCTGCCGTCATCACCCTCACCAAGGAATCGTCATCACCACATGAGGTTGTCGGTGTTCTTTGACATATCTTGTTTATATTGGTGATTGAGAACATGTTTAGTTTCTTTGCAATGAATGTTTCTATTTTCCATGGCATGATGTGTGTGTCTTCTCACGATGAGCGGTTAAGCGCTTTTGCATGTAGGACAAGGGGAGAGGGCACAGGTGAGTCTTCATTTTAATGGGAAGAAGTATGTGATTGGACTCATGTAACCTAAGTCGTCGTATGTATAGGGCATACACACACCTAGGATAGCCTAAGCCTAGGAGTGTTATCTCTGTGTTAGACTATATGCTTAATTTCATATTTTCTAAGATATGGCAAATGATGTATACATATCCATTTAGGTTAAAATGCCTATTTATGCGAGTTCCTAAGCTTAACATTCCATTCCACATTATAAATATTGCATAGCATGCATCATTATAGATTGTATAAATTATAGGTTAATTTGCTTCTTTTTGTGGCTAGGGAGGAGATTTATTTCAGGGCATCAGATTGACGATTCAACCGTACGAATTGATTAAGACGATGATCAGAGTCCAATGCCTCCAAAATCGCCTTGATTGGAGTCCAATAGCACATTATGCAATTCGAGGAAAATCAACGAATAGGGGACAAGGTGACACAATTTGAAGCTTCAGTCGTATTGACGATCACAGCCCAACATCACAAAAATCGACCCAATCCGACATCCATAGCATCATCTATGAAGGAGAAAAGATGGACGGTCTGGATGATGCCATGTACAAGAGCTACCACTACTCCTCCTCCCTATTCGACCAATAGATCTAGGCCGTTGGATGAAGATCCAACAACCATGGAAGCACCCGCGTCCTCAGCAGTAAAAGTGTTCACGCGACACAAAGGAGGCCTTGGCGTGGTGGTCTCACATGTGGATCTCAAGGGAGGGACGCACGTTCAAGACCCCATGCCCACCCTTCTATTTGACAAAGCGCCTCCAAATCAAGATCACACGATCTTGATCGTGCGACCTCAATGAAGGGTGGGTGAGCTGGAGGGGGGCAGTGATGAGGCAATCTAGATGCTTCATCCAAGATCCAATGGCCATGAGTTGCCCTCGCCAGTAGAGAACATGAACCGAGTGATTTAAAGCACAAGGACGTGATCTAACGGCTACCCTCTTCTCCCACCAAGCAATCACACGATGAGCATGATTTGAGAAAGCTGGAGTGGAGGTAAATGTGATGTGTGTGATCTTCATCCAGCGGTACGATTCGAATCCAACGGCTAGATGCACATAGGAGTGAACACGCGATCACACGCAATCTGAAGAGTGCGATCGGAAGGGTGCAATCTATTGGTGCTAGAGCACCACGATCATTTGTTTTGATGATAACAAAACACGTGTTATTTAACATTTGCAATTTGAGTCCTAGATTTCAGGTCAATTGCAAATGTGGACGTGTTTAGACGGAGTTCGAGCTCGAATCCAGGACGGATTGGAGGAGCTTGACGGAAAACAGAGGAGGTTCGTGTGGAGGGAAAGATTGAAGATGGAAGGAAATGAAGAATAGGATAGATTTCCTTCTTTTGTACTTGTTGTATTTTTCGTTTCTTTTGTTGCTCTTTATTTCCTTAGATATTTCATGTTAAAGAGCCTCAAAGAACCCTAACAGTAGTCCTAGGAACACCGGCACAACCTTAGGATACTTAGGTTTTCTGTAGAATACTTAGAAAACCAATATAGGGTTCAAACAGACTTTCCAGACGTCTAATTCCCAAATCAGACGTCTGATAATGTATTTTAAGACGTCTGACTGTTGTTTCAGACGTCTGATAACTGTTAGGCTGGACATAGTTAGTTCTGTCTGATGAAATCAGACGTCCATACCTTAGACCAGACGTCTTAGGAGACGTCTGATAACTTTGCCAGACGTCCAATTAGTGGACCGTTGGCTGGCTTCGCAAACACTCCAGATATGACCGTTAGAGCCTTATCAGACGTCCATAGGACTGTCCAGACGTCTAATAAATGACCGTTTTGCCTCGGCTGACCCAGAATCTCTTCTCAGAGATTTTCTAGCCGTTGCAACGTTTGGAAATCAATTCCCACAGTAAAAGTAGGTTTCCAGACATCCAGACATAGTGCCAGACGTCCTGTATGTCGTCTGATGGACTTGCGTAAAAACCCTGTTTAGATCTGATCCAAGTCAGGGAGAGACCCGCCCAAAATCAGACGTCTGACCTTGGAATCAGACGTCTTAAAGTGAATTTCCAGACGTCTGATGCTAGAATTAGACGTCTGATAAGCCTGTCAGAATAATGATTGTTCCTGATTTCGGGCTGATTCACTTGGGCTTTGTTCCCAACGGCTATAGAACCTTTCTTAAGCCTTCCAAAGCCTTCCTAAGGCCTCTATAAATAGAGGGGATCCTTTACACACCAAGACACACCTAGAGAGACACAAGATACACACCAAGAGAAACACAAGACACACTTAAGCAGCATAGTTCCACTCTCTTGTGTCCTAGCTAACTCTTGCTCTCCAAGCTCAAGTTCTACATCTTGAGAGCATCAAACCGTTGCGCACCCGCTCTCCCGCCGTTGTCTACGAGAGCGAAGTTGCGCCGTCGCGTGGCTCACGCATCCGCGTCATCGTCGACGCACTCCTTGCAAAGGGGAGTTTCCTATTTCCTATAGAAGCTAGGTTTAAATTCCTTTGTTGGCTCTATAGGACTACTTGTTTTATTTTATCTTTGTCTTTTGGTTGGGTATTCGCTTTGCGAATTCCCGTCTCCTTCGTGGGACAAAATCCTTCTCGTGGAGAGAAGGGGTTGAGGAACGCTACCCTCGTACTTGTAGCGTGGTTGTACTGAGGTTGAATCACCCTCGTTTTAAAGTGATTCGGTTAGTGGATTTGATCAACTAGGTTGATCGGAAAATCCTAACTCGAGAGGGTTAGGTGGTGGTTTTAACCCGGTTTGGATTTCCACCTAAAAACAATTGTGTACATTGTGCAATTGTCTTTCTGTGTGATTGTTTATTGCTTTATATTATTTCCGCAAATTATTACGTCACCCCTCCTGGTAGGGAAGAAATTTCAATTGGTATCAGAGCAGGTCTTGCTGTTTCGGCGTAACAACCAAGCAAGAAGATCGATGGAGGGAAGCAGTTCCGCGTGTAGGATTTCTGAGGGGCAGTCCACAACCCGTCCGCCATTCTTCGACGGGAGCAACTACCCCTACTGGAAGTTGCGGATGAAGACGTGGCTTCAAGCCACCGACTTCACAGTCTGGGCCAGGTGCGAGACCCCCTTCGACATCCCAGAGAAACCCCAAGGAGGCTACTCGCAGCTGCAGATTCAAGATCTTTCACTCAACGCAAAGGCAATGAATGCCCTGTATTGCGCATTGAGTCCGAAAGAGTTCGAGAAAATCAAAGAGTGCACCACCGCCCACGAGATATGGAGGAGGTTGGAAGGCACTCATGAGGAGACAAGCTCGGAGGAAGAAGAAGAAGAAGAAGAAACCGCTTGCTTTGGTTTCATGGCCAGAGGAACCAACAGCGACAACGAAAGCGGAAGCGACTCAGACAACGAGGTAAATCTCGATCTTCAAGAAGCTTTTAATGAACTTTTTGAAGTTAGTAAATCACTAAAAAGAGAAAATAATAGCATTAAAAAGAATCTTAGTTTTCTTAGAAGTGAAAATGATAGGTTAGAAATAAAGCTTAGGGACCTAGAAAGTTGCTCTAGTCCTAATAACCTGCTTTTAGAAAATAAAAATTTAATCAATGAAAATACTAAATTGATTGAGGAAAATGATAATCTAAAGTTAGAAATTTCTAATTTAAAGACTAAGATGCAAACTATAGAAAAAGAAATTGTATGTCTTAGGGAAAATTCTAACAAATTAATCAACAAAGTTGATAATTTTTATAGCCTTAAGATTGAGAAAGGATCTCCATCAAGGAGACCCGCTAACAAATTCGGATCCAAGCCCACTTGGATACCGAAAAAAGAATTAGAATCTTATTTTGTAGGGTTCAGGGATAATTACAACATAAGGGACTGGACCTACAAGCTCAAGGCTGGTCAACTCAAGTTAGGGGAACCAAGGAGTAGACCAAGGAGGAGAACAAGAAGACCGACGAGACGGCGAACAAACGACGGACCCGCCGCACGTCGACCACCAGACTGGAGACCGGCGCCGATGCCCGAGCCTCCAAGCTACGGATGGGAGCCCCATCCGATGTGGCATCCACCACCACCATTCGGGCCATTTTATTAGCCATGGTAGGTGAGGTAAAATTTTTAACCCTATCTTTTTATAAGCATTTAGATAGGGGGAGTTAAAAATTAATGAGCTAATTGTCAATTTTTAAGGGGGAGATATAAGGTAGCTAAATTTCCTTTAGAAAGGGGGAGAAAAATAATAGCTATCTCATTGTTACAAAAAGGGGGAGGACATTACCTTTGTCAAAAGAAACTCATAGAAGAGCATGTTTTAAGGGGAAGTTATAGGAATTTTAAACCAATCAAACCTTTTTGATAATGTCAAAAAGGGGGAGGATTTTTATGTATTATTATTTACGATTTTGTCATCATCAAAAAGGGGGAGATTGTTGGTGCTAGAGCACCACGATCATTTGTTTTGATGATAACAAAACACGTGTTATTTAACATTTGCAATTTGAGTCCTAGATTTCAGGTCAATTGCAAATGTGGACGTGTTTAGACGGAGTTCGAGCTCGCATCCAGGACGGATTGGAGGAGCTTGACGGAAAACAGAGGAGGTTCGCGTGGAGCGAAAGATTGAAGATGGAAGGAAATGAAGAATAGGATAGATTTCCTTCTTTTGTACTTGTTGTATTTTTCGTTTCTTTTGTTGCTCTTTATTTCCTTAGATATTTCATGTTAAAGAGCCTCAAAGAACCCTAACAGTAGTCCTAGGAACACCGGCACAACCCTAGGATACTTAGGTTTTCTGTAGAATACTTAGAAAACCAATATAGGGTTCAAACAGACTTTCCAGACGTCTAATTCCCAAATCAGACGTCTGATAATGTATTTTAAGACGTCTGACTGTTGTTTCAGACGTCTCATAACTGTTAGGCTGGACATAGTTAGTTCTGTCTGATGAAATCAGACGTCCATACCTTAGACCAGACGTCTTAGGAGATGTCTGATAACTTTGCCAGACGTCCAATTAGTGGACCGTTGGCTGGCTTCGCAAACACTCCAGATATGACCGTTAGAGCCTTATCAGACGTCCATAGGACTGTCCAGACGTCTGATAAATGACCGTTTTGCCTCGGCTGACCCAAAATCTCTTCTCAGAGATTTTCTAGCCGTTGCAACGTTTGGAAATCAATTCCCACAGTAAAAGTAGGTTTCCAAACGTCCAGACATAGTGCCAGACGTCCTGTATGTCGTCTGATGGACTTGCGTAAAAACCCTGTTTAGATCTGATACAAGTCAGGGAGAGACCCGCCCAAAATCAGACGTCTGACCTTGGAATCAGACGTCTTAAAGTGAATTTCCAGACGTCTGATGCTAGAATTAGACGTCTGATAAGCCTGTCAGAACAATGATTGTTCCTGATTTCGGGCTGATTCACTTGGGCTTTGTTCCCAACGGCTATAGAACCTTTCTTAAGCCTTCCAAAGCCTTCCTAAGGCCTCTATAAATAGAGGGGATCCTTTACACACCAAGACACACCTAGAGAGACACAAGATACACACCAAGAGAAACACAAGACACACTTAAGCAGCATAGTTCCACTCTCTTGTGTCCTAGCTAACTCTTGCTCTCCAAGCTCAAGTTCTACATCTTGAGAGCATCAAACCGTTGCGCACCCGCTCTCCCGCCGTTGTCTACGAGAGCGAAGTTGCGCCGTCGCGTGGCTCACGCATCCGCGTCATCGTCGACGCACTCCTTGCAAAGGGGAGTTTCCTATTTCCTATAGAAGCTAGGTTTAAATTCCTTTGTTGGCTCTATAGGACTACTTGTTTTATTTTATCTTTGTCTTTTGGTTGGGTATTCGCTTTGCGAATTCCCGTCTCCTTCGTGGGACAAAATCCTTCTCGTGGAGAGAAGGGGTTGAGGAACGCTACCCTCGTACTTGTAGCGTGGTTGTACTGAGGTTGAATCACCCTCGTTTTAAAGTGATTCGGTTAGTGGATTTGATCAACTAGGTTGATCGGAAAATCCTAACTCGAGAGGGTTAGGTGGTGGTTTTAACCCGGTTTGGGTTTCCACCTAAAAACAATTGTGTACATTGTGCGATTGTCTTTCTGTGTGATTGTTTATTGCTTTATATTATTTCCGCAAATTATTACGTCACCCCTCCTGGTAGGGAAGAAATTTCACAATCCCCCCGCGATTGTGACCGTTGATCGAGCATCCAACGGCGGGTGCACGCAGTAGCTGCGAGCAAGCGTGAGGTGAACCTTCAGCGACATTTACAGTGGACCTATAGCGACAATTGTAAATGTCGCTATTGACCCATACATTTATTTTGCCTCCTCTCCTCCACTATAAAAGAACCATTACCCCTCCCATTCTTCTTCATCTCTTCCTTTCCCTCCCTTACCACCTCCAAGGCTCTAGAGAGAGCTTGTCCCAAGCCCAAGATGCTCCTCTAGAGTAGAAATTAAATATTTTTCCCCACTTCTTACCCCCCTTTGTGGAGCATCTCGTGATCGTCCCCTCACCACCTTCTGGAAAAAGATCCTCGTCGCGACACCGTCTTGCCCCATCCTTCTTCCTTCGATGCCGTTCTCCTTCCTCCAGCCTCTCACCACCTTCGTCCAAGCATTGTCAGAGCAAGTCGTCCTCCAAGCAGCCGTCAAGGGAGATTCTTCTCAACTCACTCCATCTTTTATCTCTTTCTAGTGTGGTTTTAATTAGTTGTACTAGACATTGCTCCGTTCTATGAAATATTCTCTCTCTCTCTCTCTGTGCAAGTAGATTAGCTAGATAAAGTTTTGTCAATCTGATCTCTTGCCTTATAAAAATACCAAAAAAATTGCAAAAGATAAACACTAAAAACAAATAAAATCAAAATGCAGATTTTCAAAATCAAGCGTTCACCTCCTCGCATTCAACCCGGGGCTCACCTCGAGCTTCAGTTATAAATTTTATCTGATAGCAGATTTCTACACACTACGATGACGGGTTTTCTAACTCAAAACTTTTCGCGTACGAAATCTCGCTCATCATTTTGGCGCCGTTGCTGGAGAGGCAACGCTCCTTGGTTTTTCTCGCGTTTTTCGCCTTACCTAACTTTTAGCTCACTTTCTCTCTGATCATGCTGTGATTGTAGGTACTCTTCCAAGGCGGGCTAGAGCGGTTATATTGGAGAAAAGTGCAAATGAAGGTTCTATAAGTGTACCCCCACCCCCACCCTCTAGATTTCGTTTCACCACCTAATAACTCAAACCCTAATTAACCTAGGAGATTTCATAACCCTAGGTTAGTCCTGGTTGTTTGATTGTCACTTCACCTCACCTCAACCTCCTGCATAAATTAAAAAATAATAAAAAAACTCTTCTCTTCTTGTGGGATTAAATTAAAAGAAACGCACTTAACACCCACAATTCTCATCCTAAGGCATATAATCACTTTGATTCTACCACTTAACTGGGATCTGACCTGTGGACCCGGTACACTTCAACTCAATACATATAAGTGAAGTAGAAATCTGACTAAGTTAAACAATGGTGTGCCTTAATCTGTGGTGCAAATAAACAAATTGATTGAGCTATTTGGGTCACACCACTTAAGTTAAAAGTGATTCATCAATATCTTGCCCCATGCGGTTGATTTTTAGGGCTAAACCAGGCACTCCACATTATCTCTAATTTTTAATGGAATATATTTACACCTGTGTTTGCAAAACTTGAAGTGTTCCACTGAACCTTGATTGAATATACCTAAAGATTAAACTCTAAAAGCTACTAAGCAAGATTTGAACTTTAAAATCAACTTCATCTTTAATAATCTTACTTGAAAACCCTGGTTGTGCATCCACACACATATTAATCGATTCTTAAGGGCACAACCCATCTAAAGGGCCCATCACATTCCAAGAGCACAATCATCCCAAGCTAATTAAAACTTAGTAGACGTTGGCCTTAAGGATTAACTCTCTTTAGGACTCCAACTGAGATTTTTTTTGATTAATCTTCTTCTACCAGTCCATACAATGTCTAGCTAGGGGAATGGCATCAAACAACCACGGTTGGAGGGTATCAAAGGAACCTGAGGCATAAACCAAAGGAAGAACCTCTTCCTAAACCCTCCCTCTAACTGGTTGGATTGACTGGATAGAAGTAGACCAAATCATTTCTTTCATGTCAAGACAGGTTCTGAGAGTCTGTAAGTCTTTAAGCTACCCACCTAAGGACAGGTTTGGTTTGATTGTACCATAGGGTACCTTTCTATTTTCTATCTTCCCTCCTATTTCACCATGTATTCTTCCACACCACACTCGCATTTTGGTCGGGGCGTAGATCGCGTCGAAAATTAGTGTGCTATAGTATAGCGCGAAATACATCTCGAGCAAATAAATTAACGAAACTTGGTGAGTCCCGGTCGATCACAGGGAGGCAGGAAGCACTTTTGATTTCATGCATTGTTCCCAATATAATTACTAAATAGTATAGACATAATATCGCAATATATATATCAATCAAAGAGTTTGAACATAAATTGTACACATCTAACTAAACAAATTCTAACATAAACGTAAACTACTTATGTAACAGAACGAGGGGACCACAGGTGGTTCATGGTGGCCTTTTGGAGAGGTTGGGAAGAGCATCAACGATCCATCGGGGTGGCCCAACGAATGCTTCAGATGGAGGTGCAGAGATGGATGTAGAGAAGACGGGAAGAAGAAGAAGAGAGAGAAGGTGTAGAAGGAGGAAGAAGAAAGTAAGAGAATGCCTTAAAAGGGGACCCTTAGGCCTCCTTTTATAGCTTTTGTGAAGGGCATTTAGGGTATTTGGGCCCGTAATCCCGTGCAAAGGCTTCAAATTAATCAGATCCGTTGATTAGGAGATCAAAGGTCCTGATTAAGCCTTCCAAATCCTTCTTTTATACTTGGTTTGTTCTGATGCTACCACGTGGCGCTCTATGTGCCCTTGGATCTAAATCCAACGGCTCCTGCTCGCTCGCACACCTGCTGCTTCTCCCGTTGCCCACCACTCAACGCTCAAACACGCTTCAACTCTTAAGGATTCTCAGCCATCCGATCTCTCGATCAGATGGCTTAAAGAGCACGCTCAGCACCCGCTGAATTCTAAGGCGCACGTCATCGCCCACATCTGCATCCAATGCTTCCACACCCGCCACGCGTTCGCTGCTGATCCACCCGATGAAGATCTGGCAGTGAAATTTCGTCCGTGGGCACCCGACTCCCAATTATGTTTCGATCCTGCGTCGCTTATGGTCTGTTAGGTGCGCTCTCTGCTAAGCTATGCATGCGAATTGTCACTCTTTCCAATTCCTGTGCAGCCGCCCTTAGCCATTGGATGGGAATCCAATGGTCGAGATCTCGCTTGTACATGATGAGGCGGCTAAAGGCGAGCGACGTAGCTACATCGCAGCCGTTGGATGACGATCCAACGGCCCATGACTCTCCTTTCCAAATTGGGGCACGGTGAGGGGCAGCTGTGATGGCGCCACGTGGCACCATCGTGGTGCCATCATGGCCGTCCATCTTCTTCACCTTGTATCTGATGATGTTGGCCTCCGATTGAGTTGATTTCTAAGCCATTAGACTGTGAACATCGATTCGGATCCATCCGTATGGTTGAATTTGTCATTTGAGGTCC
Source organism: Thalassia testudinum (assembly GCA_037157565.1). Taxonomy (NCBI): domain Eukaryota; kingdom Viridiplantae; phylum Streptophyta; class Magnoliopsida; order Alismatales; family Hydrocharitaceae; genus Thalassia; species Thalassia testudinum. The sequence goes on along the minus strand of JAZHRO010000033.1, from coordinate 896,674 downwards.
GGATATTCTTCAATTTTCCCCTTGGATCCTGCTTCTTCTGCGGACTCTTTAGGGTGCTACGGGAGTCTGATTGATGCGCTCTTGGAAGCGTTGGACTCCCGTCGTCATTCCAAACAGATCCATAAGGTTGGATTGGTCATCTGCAACCCTGAATTACCTGCAATTATTAATACCCCTCAAATAGCACATTATTATGTATAAAACATGTAAATCATCTAAGATGCAAAGTACGATGTGTATGCATGCAGAATGCCCATGTTAAGCTAGGTTTTACCTTAATTCAGGCAAATTAGGGCCTATGATTGCTACACAATCATACCCCCATGCCTAAATCTTTCTAGTCCCTAGCAAGTGCAAGACTAAATGCATTTTATCCAAAGTTTAACTAAAGGTTTATTTCTTTTTGTTTCATCAAAAGATTCAGAATCCAAAAAACCATGAATATATAATGTTGTAGCTTCTGCAATGGATCCAAGCAAAGAGTCGATACACATTTAAATCTTGTACTTGACCCCTAGTAAAATTCTGTTGGGATAGGCAAACCTCTTCTCTCAGGGATATAAACTATTCTCTGATTTTAGCCCCGGCTTTTGGCTTAGGTAGAAGATGTCTGAGTTAACTGGATTTGTATTTGGTGGCACACTCTCTTCTAGTGCTACATAGAGACTAGTATTTCGGAATCTAGATTATTAGATTATTAAATAACTTAACTTAGAGAAGGTCTGGAAAATTGTGCTCTCTTTAATATTTTGTACATTTTATTTCTCTCTTTCTTTCTCTCTCTTTTTCTTTTTCTTTTTCTTCCTGAGCTCACATCTTACCATATTTGCAATTGTATTTGGTGGTCTTACATGGCATCACACTTTAATTAGGTTCTAATAACCCTACAACTAAGTCAGATTCCTTAGCCCGTATTCAGGCAGTCAGAAATACAGAAAAAATAGGTTTAGGCTGTATTTGGTGGTTCGTGGGGATGGTAGGTGTTTTTGCCTCAAAACATTTTGGCTTACATAACACAAACTTCTTAACATAACACTTTTTTTTTCAAGCAAATACCTCTTTTGTATGCTTTTTTCTTCTTCTCTATTTTCTTTTTTCAAATCTACTGGCACAATGCCGTTACCAACATGGCATAACGCAACAATGCGACACGACATACATACTTTTATTCATGAGGCATTATTTAGAATTTTTGGGGATGATCAATAGGATCTCAGATGGCTTATTTGGTGGAAGTACCTACTCTCGACACCAGGTAGGGAACGAATAGGACGACGTATTTCTGACTTTGACATTAGTACCCTCCTTCAGCCGAGGATTCCGTAGAGGACGGTCGTGACCATCCACCTCAGTCTTAATTTTATCAGAACCCACTCTTTGTGTTTTTGCCTTATTTGGTGGCTCTCGTACGAAATTTCTCACAAAATTAGTATGCAAGAACTGAGAGCAAAAACTATGCCTAACTCCAAGTATTATTCAATTATTAAAGATTAAAGATTCATTACACTAGCCTTAGAGCACCAGTAAACTCTCTATTCTCATCTCACACATGTTTTGGTGGATCTACTAGAAGATGGTTCACCTAACTCCCTGATTACTATCCAAGGGTTCAGGAGAAGAAGCAATGCTTTTTCTCGACAAACTAGAGATGTCTATCGATTTTCACAGTGGATCCATTGCAAATTCTACATGCAGATGTGAGGTTATACTAGATTCTAAGCTTAGGAATCTGCTAAAGAATAAATCTTTAATAAAACCTCCTGATAAAACTATCTAATCCCCCACTTGTTGGCAGAAAATTTTCAATTTTTATGGACTACCCCCCCATGCCAAGTGTTTGCATGTCCTCATGCATAAATAAAAGAAATTGGAATAAGGAAAGGTGTATATGGATAGAGATCACCTGAAACTGCTTCTGAGTTGTCATTCAGCTCATGCCATCACTGCAATGCCATACACAATATGCAAAACAATATGCGAAAATGAAATATGCTATGTATATGTGGTATATATATATGTATACGTGATGAGTTTAATGCCTCCAGCTGGGCAACTCATCAATCACACGTCCTCAAGAAGATGTATCATTTCATCAGCAGGAGGAGGTTCCTGGGCAAAGAATGGTTTGAGGCGTTGACCATTAACCATAAAAACATGCCCAGATTTCGGGTCTCTAATTTGGACCACCCCATTAGGATACAGGTGGACCACCAGAAATGGCCCAGTCCACTTGGACTTGAGCTTTCCCGCAAAGAATTTAAGTCGCAAGTCAAACCAGACCTGCTGGTTAGGTGTGAACTCCTTCCTCCAGATGTGTTGATCATGCAAAGCCTTTGTCTTGTCTTTGTATATTTTTTCATTCTCGTAAGCTTCCCGCCTAATCTCCTCTAACTCACTGAGCTAGAGCTTCCTTTCATAACCTCCAGCCTCGAGGTTAAAATTACACTTCTGCACTACCCAAAAGGCATAGTGCTCCAGCTCTACAGGAAGGTGACAGGCCTTTCCATACACCATGCAGTATGGCAACATTCCAAGCAGGGCCTTGTACGCGGTCTGATATGCCCATAGTGCATCAATCAACCGATCGGACCAATCCTTCCTATCAGGTTTAACCGTCTTTTGAAGGATAAGCTTGATTTAACGGTTTGATACTTCAACCTGCCCATTGGTCTATGGGTGATACGGGGTAGCAATGCAGTGCTGCACCCCATATTTCTTCAATATTGACCTGAAATGGGCATGGATGAAGTGACTTCCCCCATCGCTTATCAATGCGTGGGGAACTCCGAATCTCACAAAAATGAATTCTCGGACAAAGGATATAGCAGTCTTATGATCAGCTCATCTTCCCGGGATAGCTTCTACCCACTTTGAGACAGTCTACTATGAGGAGTATGGACTCAAAGCCATGCGAGTTCTGGAAGGGGCCCATAAAGTTGATGCCCCAGACTTTGAACACTCCTAAGACAAGAATGGATTGGAGAGGCATCATGTCTCTCTGGGTCATAGAACTGACTACCTGGCATCGCTTACAGCACTTAACAAACTCGTGTGTACCTCTGAAAATGGTTGGCCAAAAAAATCTCGACTGCAAAATCTTTGCAGCGGTCTTTCAGCCCGAGAAATGACCCCCACAAGCATCACTGTGGCAGAAGGATAGCACACTAGAGATTTCTGAATCAGGGACGCATCTACGTATGATCTAATCAGCCGCAATGTGAAAGAGTAGTGGGTCGTCCCAAAAATAGAATTTATCCTTTGATATAAATTTGAGTTTTTGATCTTGGATAATCCTGCAGGTAGCCTTCCTGCAACGAGATAGTTTGCTATATCAGTGTACCAAGGAAACTCAACAGAGTTGATAGGCAGTAGAGACTCATCCAGAAAACGGTCTGATATTGGCGGGGAGTACAAAATGTAGTCTGGGTCTAGCTGAGACAAATGATCCGCCACAACATTATGTGCTCCGGCTTTGTCACGGATCTCGACATCAAACTCCTGCAAAAGAAGGATCCATCTGATAAGGTGAGGTTTGGCATCCTTCTTTGCCAACAAATGCCGGAGGGTGGAATGGTCAGTGTAGATGATAACTTTGGACCCGAGTAAGTATGACCTGAATTTCTCCAACCCGAATACTACAACTAGCAATTCTTTCTCAATGACTGTATACTTACGCTGAGCCTCGTTCAGCATTTTGCTAGTGTAGTATATTACAAATGGTTGGCGTTCCCGACACTGGCCAAGAATGGCTCCAACAATGAAGTCGGAGGCGTCACACATCATCTCGAAGTCGAGCAACCAGTCGGGGGGTTGGAGAATAGGTGCACTTGAAATAGTGCTTCACAAGGTCTCGAAAGCACTGAGACACGAGGAGTCGAAATCAAAGGGCGTGTCAGTTACCAGAAGATTCGTTAATGGACGAGCAATTTTCGAGAAATCTCGAATGAATCTCCGCTAAAATCCGACATGCCCTAAGAATGATTTGATTTGCCTGACCGAGCTAGGCGGAGGTAATCATGAAATGATTTCGGACTTAGCTCGGTCAACCTCGAGTCCATTAGAGGAGATCTTATGACCTAGTACGATGCCATCCCTCACCATAAAATGGCTTTTTTCCCATAAAAGTACTAGGTTAACTTCTATACATCTCCTTAGGATCTTTGTGAAATTATCAAGACAAGACGAGAAATCATCTCCAAACACGGAGAAGTCGTCCATGAACACTTCTACGTAGTCCCCGATCATGTCTGAAAAGATGGCCATCATGCATCGCTAAAAAGTAGCAGGTGCGTTGCAGAGGCCGAAAGGCATCAGCTTAAAAGCGAATGTTCCGAAGGGACACATAAAAGTCATCTTGTCTTGATCCCCCGGGTTGATTGCTACCTGATTGTACCCGGAGTATCCATCCAAAAAGTAGAAGAAACTACACTCGACCAACCGTTCTAGAATCTATCAATAAAGGGTAAAGGAAAATGATCTTTTTTTGGTGGCCGAGTTTAGCTTCCTGTAATCAATGTAGACCTGCCAAGAAGTCATGGTGCAGGTCGGGATGGATTCGCCCAATTTATTTTTGATCACAGTGAGTCCACCTTTTTGGATACAACTTGAATGGGACTCACCCACTAGCTGTCAGAAATAGGATAGATAATGCCCGAGTCTAGCCATTTAATGATCTCCTTCTTGACAACCTCCAAAATATTTGGATTTAGGCATCTCTGAGGTTGTCTCAATGGTCTCACCCCTTCATTAGTGTAGATATGGCGAGTGCAATATGAGGGGCGAATCCCGTGGAGATCAATAATGCCCCACCCGATAGCAACCCTATGTGCGTGCAGAACAGAGATCAACTGGTGTTCTTGATCTGGAGTCAAGTGAGCATTGATAATCACGGGATATGTCTCACTTTCTCCCAAAAACACGTACTTGAATGAATTAGGTAAGGGCTGTAACTCTAGTAGCAGAGGGTGGGGAGAGGGTTTATGCAAAGGAGGAGAGAAAACAACAGCAGAAATCTGCTGATCCTGACTACTGGAGAATCTGCCTGTAGTGGTCATGTAATCCTGCCTTAAGATATCAGTGTTAGATAGGATAGGATAGTTAGGTTTAGGGGTGTTGGAAGCAGATGAACACCCATGACAGCCAGATCCATGGGATGAAATGTGCATGTCATTAGTCTCAGTCCCATGTGGATCGCAATCTAAGAACCCTAATAGTGAAGATGAATGTGCCATTGGGTCGCTGCAGAGGAACCCAATGTTCCCACAGAAAACTGAATCTTCCTCTTCACTATCATCCTCGATTAAATCGCAATCGAAGTTCTTTGACGCCCTAAAAATGTCCAGTCTAAGTTTTCATTCCCTAGGGCAATCTCCATGCACCCTGATGCACAGTCGATGTTTGCGCGGGTGGTTGCCAAAAATGGGAGACCTAAGATAATCGGTGCATCATGGAGATTAGGAGGAACCTCCATATCAAGAACAAAAAAGTCCGTTGGAAAGCAGAATCCTTGGACTTTTACGATCACATTTTCAACCACCCCCCTCGGCGTTTTCACCGATCGGTCAGCCAACTGTATGGTAACCAAGGTGGGCTTTAACTCCTCGAATCGAAATCGATCAAATACTGCAGTGGGAATTAAGTTGATGGACAACCCTAAATCAAGAAGGGCCTTATCAAAAGGGGAATCCTGCAAAAAGCAGGAAATCAGTGGTGTGCCCGAGTGGGTGGTAAGTCAGCTAAAATAACCACGATGACTTCCTCAGATAATACCGCCTATTGTCCGATTCTCTGCTGTTGCTTCGGAGTACAGTAGTCCTTGAAGAACCTAGCAACAGCAGGGATGTGATCTATTGCTTCGAGGAGAGGGACCTAAATGTGAACTTCCTTGAACATAGATTTCAGGTCCTCGAAATTCCACGTGTCCTTTTTCCATGCTAAATCTCGCATTAGAGCTACAGGAAAAGGAATGGGAATTTCAGGGTCTAGGGGCTTCTTTCCTTTATCTAATGAAGATGGCTTGTGAGAGGAAGAGGGTTGTGAGCCATCTTGTGGTAGAGCGCAGGAAAAATCATTACCCGCTTGTTTAGGTAGCAGGTCCTGTGTAGTCTTTCCTCTCCTTGGAGTGACAGCTTTTGCATCGGCATGCTGTCCATTATGGGGTAGAGGAGCGGGTTGGTCTGGATACACAGGGTTCAGTAACAAAGGTGGCTAACCAAGCCCATAACTAGGTGGTGTGGGAGGTGCTTGCAGAACAACGTGTGCCTGCCCTTGTGGTGCTTGGAATCTAGGCTGGGCGCCATGATTCTGCACATATCTCAGGTTTGGGACAAGTTGGAAGTGCAAAGCTCCTTGTGACCTATGCTTCTACATCATCTGGTTTTACATGTTTTGTATTCTCTGTATTTGGTCAGCCATTGCCTTCATTATTTGCAGGTTGTCATGAGTAGATTTCCAAATTGATGCTTGCAATTCCTCCTTCAGAGACTCCAAAGGGTCGGCCCACTTTGGAGGGTAGTTGGCAGCTTGGTTCAGCGGCTGATAGATAGAGCGTGTCTGTTGCTGCTGACAGAAATGGCTCCTTCCTAGGATACGTGTTCTGCACATTCCCGTAATGTCTGGTCTGGTAGTGCGAAGCTTGACTCGATCTCTTTGGGTTACCAGACCAGGAAAAATTGGGATGCTGGTGCCAACCAAGGTTATATGTTTCAGAATACGGGTTGTTATGCCAGTAACCCTGAATAGCATTGACATTTTCGTAGGTCGAAGACGTCTTAGATGCAAATTCTTCAAAAGAATACGCACTTGCATCGTCATGTGGTGCGTAACCCTGATTGTACGACGCTAGATCCACATTGTTCACAGGTTCCTGGTATGCAGGATCCCACGAAGATGGAGAGAAAACATCCTGAGTAAACAGATATGTACGAGCAGAGGGGGCTCGAGATGCTTGAGAGGAGTAAGATGGAGCAGTACTGCCAGAAGATCTAGATCTCGCTCACATTAATTCATCAAGCTTCTTATCGAGCAAATCCACCTAGTCCAGCTTTTTGGTGATAATGTCCATGTCGGCTCGGGAAAACTCAACTTGAGCTTCGTGGACATTGACTCATTGCTGTCCTAGTCACTGGAACTGGTTCATTGAGGCAGCATTCATCGAGTTCTCTGCTAAGGACTCGAACAATTCAAATGCATTGTTGTTGTCTTTTGCGAGGAAATTCCCACCGCTAGATGCATTAGCCAAATACCGATGTGTATCATCTAGCCCATGGTAAAATACCTGAGCGAGGTACCATTTGGGTACACCATAGTGTGGGCATTTCCTGAGAAGATCATGGAATCTGTCCCAGGCTTCATGCAGCTTCTCTCCAAGGCCTTGGGCAAAAGTCATGATCGCGTGCCTCATAGCATTTGTTCGACTGATCGGGAAGAACTTCTGGAGGAATTCGCGATGTAATTCCTCCCAAGCTCCAATTGGCCTCCCGATGGTCATGAACTAATAAGCAGCTTTATCCTTGAGAGAAAAAGGAAAAAGTTTCATGAGAACAATTCCAATATCTACATTCCTGGGTCGAACTGACTCTGCAATCTGACTCAGGTCTTCGATGTGCTAGAAGGGATCCTCATTCAAGTTTCCATAAAAATGAGACTGAATTAGACTTATGATATTCGGCTTTAACTCGAATGCATCTCCGCTTGTGGGTATCCGGACTTGAGGTGCTATGAATGTTGCCACTGGATCGTAGAAGTCTCACAGTTGTTCTCCATGTGGTGGATGCTGCATCCTGTTGAGTATTGTAAGAATCCAGTCGATGCTCTGCTCGTATTTTTGTTCCGTTTCCTCGACCCTGGCTTCCAGACGAGCCATTGGGTCCTGATTCTCAAGGTCCCGACGAACTCGAGGATCGAAATTAGCCATCTCAGCTAATCAAGTGGAAGAAGGTTGAGAAGAGAGGTCGGGCGAGCATCGCCTTTGTCACCTTGGGTTCAGCCCCCAAGGTCCCGCAAGTTTAGGTCTTAACAACCTTCTTCCTTGCATACACCAACTCAAAGGGTTGGTGTAGTCAGGTAGAACAAGGATAAGTCCATGTTAATCAGAGTGGTCCTTTAGATCGGATGACCGAATTTTTCATTTAAGTTTGTGTTATTAAAAAAATTCGGCAAGAGACTAACTGCAAGGAATTCCCGCCTCTCAGGCTAACCCAGCCAGTCTGGTTACGAGGGGACTACAAGGAAGGTTCTTCCTTCGGCTTTTGCCTCCAATTCCGTTACCCTACAACCGCAGTCATTTGACACTATCCCGCAAGCTTAGACACCAGGTTTTGCAAGAGAGGTTGCAACTACCCAGTAGTTTCAAGCCAAATGTAGGTTATTTGATATATTTTCATGAATTTTTAACCTATTTTTTTTAATTTAGTAGATGGTGGGCAGTCCACAAGGTGACTCGCCTCACACTAACTTTTGGGCTCGTTGGAGTCCAAGTTAGTCAATGTGGTCCTATTACCTCTTGCACTTCTAAGTTTTTTTTCAAATTGAAGATCACAATTCAAAAGTATACTCTAAAGTAAAATAGAATCCAAATGATTTGAAACTTGGCAAGAAGATTCCTTTTTCAATAAGATTTTCAAAGAGTATTTTTCCAAAACTTTCACTATTTCCAACAATTAGTTATGAATTTTTAACAAACCAGGGGTCAAATCTGGGATTTAGACCCCATGTTGGTTTTTCTATTGAAAACAATATCAAATATGCTCCAAAAATTTTGTAAAAATATGATATTGAAAGATAATTTGATTATCTTTCAAACCCCATAAATTGTGGGTAAATTAAATTTATATGTTAGTTAGAATTGATTTCTAAAGTTCATAAAAGTTCTATTTTCAATCAATCTGACGAGTATGTACTTCACTAATTTTTAAAAATTCCACTGAAGGTATTTCTTTTTGGGAAAGGTGGCATTAGAAAGATAATTTGAAAATCTATTTCCAATCCAAATTTCAGAATTTTTAGAGCATCAAAAACATGGCTATTGAATTTTAAAGTTGAGACTTACTTTCTGGCCAAATTTCTAATAAGAATGTGTGCACCTAATTTTCGCAGTACCCGCTTTTCCTCATTCACTACTTTGTGTCCATGTACCTGCACACAAAATACTATATTAGAGATAAAATCAAAAGTCGTCGTGTCTCCCCGGCAACGACGCCAATTTGGTTGTGGCGTAGATTGTATAGAAAATTAGCGCATTGTAGTATAGAGCGAAATACGTATCGAGCAAATAAATTAACCGAACTTGGTGAGTCTCGATCGATCACAGGGAGGCATGAAGCACTTTTGATTTCATGCGTTGTTCTCAATATAATTACTAAATAGCATGGACACAATATTGTAACATATATATATATATATCAATCAAAGAGTTTGAACAAGAATTGTATACATCTAACTAAACAAATTCTAACATAAACGTAAACTACTTATGTAACAGAATGAGGGCACCATGGGTGGTTCGTGGTGACCTTCTGGAGAGGTTGGGAAGAGCAGCAAAGATCCGTAGGGGTGTCCCAACGGACGCTTCAGACGGAGGTGCAGAGATGGATGCAGAGAAGATGGGAAGAAGAAGAAGAGAGAGAAGGTGTAGAAGGAGAAGAAGAAAGTAAGAGAATGCCTTAAAAGGGGACCCTTAGGCCTCTTTTTATAGCTTTTGTGAAGGGCATTTAGTGTATTTGGGCCCTTAATCCCATGAAAAGGCTTCAGATTAATCAGATCCGTTGATCGGGAGATCAATGATCTTGATTAAGCCTTCTAAATCCTTCTTTTATCCTCGATTTGTTTTGATGCTGCCACGTGGCACTCTATGCGCCCTTGGATCTGAATCCGACAACTCCCACTTGCCCGCATGCCCGCTACCCGCTGCTCAGCACTCAAATGCACCTCAACTCCTAAGGATTCTCAGCTGCACCTGCTTAATCCTAAGGCGTGCATCATCACGTGCGTCTGCATCCAACTCTTCCGTGCCCACCACGCGTTCGCTGTCGATCCGCTCGATGAAGATCCGGTGGTGAAATTTCGTCTGCGTGCGCCCGAATCCCAATTGCGTTTCGATCCCGCGTCGCTCGTGATCTGTTAGGCATGCTCTCCGCTGTGCTACACGCACGGATTGTCCCTCTTTCCAATTTCTATGCAGCCACCCTCGGCCGTTAGATGGGAATCCAACGGTCGAGATCTCGCCCGTGCATGATGAGGTAGCTCAAGGCGGGTGACGTGGCTGCATTGTGACCGTTGGATGACAATCCAACGGCCCACAGCTCTCCTTTCCATATTGGGGTGCGGTGACGGGCGGCTACGATGGTGCCACGTGGTGCCATCATGGTCGTCCATCTTCTTCTCCTTGTATCTGATGATGTTGGCCTCCGATTGAGTTGATTTCTGCGTCGTTGAACTGCGAACATTGATCTGGATCCATCCGTGCAGTTGGATTTGTCATTTGAGGTCCGAATATTCCTCAATTTTCCCCTTGGCTCCTGCTTCTTCTACGGACTCCCTAAGGTGCTATGGGAGTCTGATTGATGCACTCTTGGAAGCGTTGGACTCCCGTCGTCGTTCCAAATAGATCCATAAGGTTGGATCGGTCATCTATAGCCTTGGATTACCTGCAATTATTAATACCTCTCAAATAGCACATTATTATGTATAAAACATATAAATCATCTAAGATGCAAAGTACGATGTGTATGCATGCAGAATGCCCATGTTAAGCTATGTTCTACCTTAATTCAAGAGAATTAGAGCCTATGATTGCTGCACAATCATAGGGTACCTTTCTATTTTCTGTCTTCCCTCCTACTTCACCATGTATTCTTCCACACCACACTCGCATTTCCAATCCTACCCTCCTACCACCACTTATCCCTAAGATGATTACTATCCCGACCTGACTTATGACTACTCAACCACTAGTCGGAATAGCTTTGATTGGGGATATGATTCCAGACCTCATTGTCCAGGGTTTAATCCTGGACAAGACCATGATTATTATTCTTCTCATGCCTACACCAAGTATAGATCTTCACCCTTTGATGAACAACTTGACATGATCTATAATGAAGAAGGATATGATGATTATAACTCTTACCCTCCCCAAGATTATACTGAATATAGGTCACCACCCTTCTTTGAACAACCCGAAACGACCCATTATCAGGGAGGGGCCCCAAGAACCTCAATTCCTTGACTCTCCTTAATTTAACCCAAACCCACTCAACCCTAAACTAAACCATTTGGTTCAGGTGAACCAGGTCCAAGATAGGGTGTTGGCCAATTTGAGGAACACCATACAATCTTTGGAAACTCAACCAACACCATGCACTAAAGCATTGGAGCCTATGATCAAAATGATTGATAAGCTTAATAGTTCTTTATTGGATTGGCTCCAAGATGTTAAGAATAAGGGCCAGGTGAGTTTTTGCTTGGTAAATTGTCGAGATTGAAGATGAAATTTGTGGTTGCCCTAGCCCAATCTTGGGATGATTCTTAAGATGAACCCCCTTTAGGAGAGCCAATGTCAGAAACTGCTCAGGCACCTGTCGACGGGTACACATTTTATGAAACTGGGGATGACTAGGTCAATCTAAAGCAACCCATTGGGGATGAACCGATTTTCTCACCCGAGATCCCCGAGCCAGAAAGCGAGGAAAAATATGTCTCCATGGACAAGGGAATGATATATGATTTTGAGACATATATAAATGAGGATCACGAATTTCTTAATTTTGAGGGTGAGGAATCTCTTAGTGAAGTCTCACTTGATGTTAAGGAAAATGATTTTAGTGAGACAAATGGGCTCGAGGAGCATGATGAACCATTTGATAGCCCAATAATTGAGGATTATGATCCAATTAGGGCTGGCATGGAGGATTCAGATCCTATTATAATAAATGATCCAATCAGTAGCCCCAACTTCAACCACACCCCACAGAACTGAATGATGATACTTTTGAGATCGTTGTACCCAAGTCAATCCTGATTCAGCCACAATTATTGGACTTAGATAATTTAGATAGGGTAAATAATATGCAGGAGGTCCCGGAATATGAAATTATAACTGTGGAGGTTAGAAATTTCGAAATGAAAATTTGGGAGGCTAACTCTGGGGGAAATACAATTTTGGATCTAAGGGTTCCTATTGACCTGAAACCACCAACCTTTTACTAGGACCCTTATGATATCTTTGATTTTCAGGATGTGCAACCCAAGCTCAGATTAATTGATTATCTTTTTGAGTTGAACTCTAAGTGGACATCTGAACCTATTGGATCAGATCTACCCATTGTTTGACATTTTCGACTTGGGTTTCACACCACAAAACCACAAGCTCGGCTCTGCAACCACAACAATCTCTAATTCTAGGTGATTTTCATCCAAAACCTTAGAACTACCTGACCATGGGGCATGGGCATGCATCACAATCTGGTCCATATCTATGGACTTCTCCTATTGGCAGGTTTGAGGATTGATCTTTTAATTCCGATCATAACCCGCACTTCTTAGTTCCTAATTTCTTCCTTCTTTGTATATTATGCCTAGCTAAAGGCAATAAACTTAGCACGTGTGTATACTCCACTTTCTCTACAGAGCCGACCAGATTTTCATGAAATTCAAGTGCTTTTCATGTCTTTATTTTTACAATGAGGACATTGAATCAGTTAGGCATTGGGGGTGGATACTTAATCTTGAGATTATTTTATTTGCTCCATGGAATTTCTTTTATTTTCTTTAAAAAAACTTAAATTCAAAAAGACAATAAAAAGTTAGAATTAGGAGAAGAGAACTTAGGCATTGGGAGTTGTTAACTTTAGGAAATAATACGATAAGACCTGAACACTTAGACTCTTCAAGTCTTCGGGCTTAATCAACTCGAGTGTCCACTAAAATGTGGACCTGTTTCTCGAGTCCTCTCCACATTAATATTATTTTAACTTACCTAATAAATTGCGGTAATAAGTACATGACTTATCAACCCGCCCTCTGATTTGGGGGGACTTTGAGTCTAAAGCATCTACACACTATTTGCACTAACTCACTTTTCGACGGTTTTCACGGAAGTTAGGTAGCTAATGAACTTTCTAGGGTAGTATGGTTAGCAAGTTTTCATGGGTAACAACCTATTGGCCGGTTGTCCAAAGCCCAGCTCACAAAAATGCACAGATAATTCCTAAAACACTTAGGGAAGAAACGCGGAAGTAGAATAAATTGGGGAGATATTCACTGGGTTTACCTTTGTTTTGGTCCCATTAAAAATTTAAAAGTAGGGAGAAAGCTACTGATCGGAAAGATAAACCTTTAGGCAGAAACTTTTAAGGTCACCTTGACCTAAAGTTTGTTTTAACTGTCGCCTAGTGAGTCTATCACTTTTCATTAGATGCTTAGAACTTGAAGTTCTTTTCGAGTCTTGGGTGGATTGGGTAGCCGTAGAAAGCTGCCCTAAAACTTTAAACTCAAAAATCCAAAAAAAATAGAAAAGAAGAAAAAGTAGAAAAAAATGTATCTTCCATTTTCACAATAAGGCGAGGACTTGGGCGGTCTGCATTTTGGCAAGCACCTGGGCATTGTTGAGTCTTCGTAGTTTAGGACCTTAGTTGAAATTTCTTCTTGTTAATAAACAACTTATGCTTAAGTAATCAAGTCCTAATTCTATTTTTATACATAGCATATAGTTTAGTTTTACTAGGGACTAGCAAAAGATAGGAAAGGGGGTATGATGTATACACATCCATTTAGTTTAAAATGCCTATTTATGTGAGTTCTTAAGCTTAACATTGCATTCCACATTATAAATAGTACATAGCATGCATCATTCTGCACTTAGGATAGATTGTATAAATTATAGGTTAATTTGCCCTTTTTTGTGGCTAGGGAGAAGAAGATTTATTTCAGGGCCTCGGATTGATGATCCAACCATACAAATTTTTTTAGGATGACGATCAAAGTCCAACGCCTCCAAAATCGCCTTAATCGGAGTCCTGTAGCACATTATGAAGTCTGAGGAAGATCAACAGCTAGGGGGCAAGGTGACATAATTTGGAGCCTCAAACAACAAATACGACCGCACGGATGGATTCGGGTCGCCAATCGCACCCCAACGCTGCAAAAATCGACACAATCCAACATCTGTAGCATCATCTATGAAGAAGAAAAGATGGATGGTCTAGATGATGCCACATGGCATCATCCAAGCTGCCCAAGAGCCACCACTGCTCACCCTCCCAATTCGGCCAACAAATCTAGGTTTTTGGATGAAGATCCAACAGCCATGGAAGCATCCGCACCCTCAACAACAAAAGTGTTCATGTGACACAAAGGAGGCCCTCGCATGGTGGTCTCGCACGTGGCTCTCAAGGGATGGACGTGCGTTCAAGATCCCACGTTCGCCCCTCTATTTCACAAAGCACCTCCGATTTTAATCAAGACTGCACGATCTTGATCATGCAGCCTCGATGAAGGGTGCGGGTGAGCTGGAGGGGCACTGTGATAAGGTAATCTGGATGCTTCATCTAAGATCCAATGGCCATAAGTTGCCCTTGCCAGGAGAGAACGTGAACCGGGCAATTTAAAGCACAAGGGCGTGATCTAATGGCTGCCCTTTTCTCCCGCCAAACAATCACGTGATGCACGCAATTTGAGAAAGTTGGAGTAGGCGTAAATGCGATGCGCGCGATCTTCATCCAATGGTACAATTTGAATCCAACGGCTAGATGTGTGCGAGCATGAACGTGCGATCGCACACGATCTGAAGAGCATGATCTGAAGGGCACGATCCTCGTAGGATCGTGACCATTGATCGAGCATCCAATGGTGATGTGAACACATTTACACTACTTAAAATGTCTATTTATGCATGTTCTTAAGCATAGGATTGCATTTCATGATATAAATATTGCATAACATGCATCATCTTGCATTTAGAGTAATTTGAATAAAATGGAGGTTAATTGTCTCCTTTTATGTGCTTGGACATGGCAAACATTTTATCGGGGCCTCGGATCAAAGATCCAACCATATGGATGTGATCAGGGCGACGATTGGAGTTCAACAACTCCAAGATCGCCCTAATCAGACATCCGTAGCATCAGATAGTGACCGGGGAACCCTAGAAGATCAAGGGCCAGGATGGTGAAAATCCGCACTTCAGATGACAAATCCGACCACACGGGTGAATTCGGATCGACAATCGCAGCCCAACGACGCAAAAATCGAGTCAATCCGACATCCGTGGCACCATCTACAACTTCCAGAAGATGGACGGCCAAGATGGTGCCTTGTGGCACCATCTCGGCCACCCAAACGGCCGCACACATTCTACGAAGGTCCCGCACCCGCTCGTTCTCCGCCATTGGATCAAGATCTAACGGCTGTGGATGTGGCTGGCTGATTCGTCCGCACGACCATTTCGTCCGCGTAGCGCAGCGGAGACGAAGCGGAGGGCGAAGGAGAAGTCGCGGGATCAAGTCCCACGAGCCTCAAATCAGGCGCAAGCGAGCGGCGCGTGGAGCGTCAGATTGCGATCCAACGGCTACGCGTGCCCAATAGCGCCGACGCGCGATTGGACGTGCAGCGTGGACGCGCGATCACACGCTGGCGGGCGCGCAACGTAGCGGGCGAAGATGCATTTTAAGTCGTCCGATCTTGCGATCGGAAGGCTGAGACTCAGCGTGCGTGCGATGGCGTTGAGCGCGCGGGTAGATGAAGTGGCGCACGTGGGCGCGGAAGTTACGCCCACGTCGGGGCTTTAGTGGCGAATTTACCCGTCACTAAAGACCCCTCATTTATTGTTTTGAAGTTGTAATGTCCATTTTGCCCCCACTCCTTGCAACTATAAAAGGAGACCCCTCCATACGAAATTTTCATCCCTTCCTTCTCCTCTCTACCCCTCCAAAGCTCAAGAGAAGCTTGTCCCACACCCGGGATGCTCCTCGCGAGATAAAGTCTAAATTTTCGTTCCCCTTCGAAAGTGGATCCCACGACGACGACGGCGTGCTGCTTCATTCCCGTTATTCTACTTCGTCCTCCTTCATCCTGCTTCGTTCTCCTTCGTCCAGACATCGTCCCGTCTGTCTCGTCCTCCAAGCAATCGTCGAGGAGGATAACTTCTCTCTCCCATTCTTATTTACAGCTTTTCTAGTGTAGAATTTTCCTGCTTTATAGTGTAATTGATTTTCCGCTTTCTAGTGTAACTTTTATTTAGTTTGATTATATAAACAGTTGAAATATTGAATGCATGTTCTCTCTCTCTCTCTCTCTTAGTCTGATAGCTCCATTGTAATTATATTGCCTTGCTTATCAAAAATCCTAAAAAAATATAATTGCGAATATAGATCAACGTAGACTCCCTGTGTTCGACCCGGAATTCATTTCGATATAAATTTTATTTGTTGAATATGAATTCTTTGCTTTCGAACTACAACGACAGGTTTTCCAAAATCGAACACGTTAGCGTAGCGTTCGTAACGTTCAACATTTTGGCGCCGTTGCTGGGGAGTCAACGATTTCCGATCTTTTCTTCGCATTTCTTGCACTTTATGTTGTTTTCTAACTAACTTTCTCTTGTGTCTATTGTTTTGCAGAGACCTCCATCAAGGAATCAACAAGCGGTAGACTGGAGTAAAGTGCAGTTGAAGACAACTGCAAGTGCTCCCCCATTCTTACCCCCTCCATAGATTTCATTCGCCACATTAAATCTAAATCCCAATTAACCTAGGTGTTTGCATAAATCCTAGGAATAGTTTGGTTGTTTGGATTTTCACTCACATTCATTCCACCCTCATTCATAAAAAAAAATAACAAAAAGATAATCTTGTGGGGTAATTTCCAACAAACACACAACACACACCCACATTCAAGGCACTTGATCAACTTGATTTGTTTTCTACTCAATCGGGTTCTGATCTGTGGAACCGGTACACACAAAGCAACACATAACAGAGTAGAAATTATTCTAGGTTAACCATTTTTGAGTGCCTAACTTAGTGGTGCATTTGTGGCCAATTGTTTGAGTTGTTTGGGCCGCACCACTTTATTTAAAACCAACTCATCAAGTAGCTCTTCCTTAGGGTTTTCAATCTAGGTATATTCCAGGCACTCCACTTTCTTTCTGATTTTAAAGGAAAATAATCTTCACCCGTGTTTTACAACTTGGTTTTCCTAGAAACTTGATTGCAATTCACCTAATTTGAAACCCTAAAAGCTACTTAAGCAAGATTTAAACATTAAAATTCATGCATTATCAATAATCTTGCTTAAAAACCCTGGTTGTGCACGCACTTACACAAATCTCAATCAATCATTAAGGGCACAACCCATTGTAAGGGCCCATCACATTCCATAAGCACCACAATCCCAGGCCTTAATAAAATTGAGTAGACGTTGGCCTTAAGGTTTGATTCGCTCTTCAGGGCCTAGTCTGAGATTGTTTTTGATTAACCTACTTGTACTGATTAATCTGATGCCTAGCTAGGGGAGTAGCGTCAAACGACCGCGGCTGGGGGGTACACTAGGAACCAGAGGTGAAAGCCAAAGGAAGAACCTTCTCCCCAGTCCCTCCTTCTAACTGGATGGATTAAACAGACGCAAGTAGAGTAAATCACTTACAGTCTTAAGGCTGGTTTTGGGAGTCAGTAGATCCTTAGGCTACCCCACTTAAGGACAGCCTTGTTTTGTTGTGCTGCAGGGTCCCTACCCCCAGTCCTTCCGACCTTCTCCTAGTTTATGCTGGGAAGACGGTCATTGAATCCCTGATTGGAAGGACCGTTAGAACATTCTAGGAGGCGCAAGTTAGATTTTAGTCAATTTGATCCCATGGCCGAACAACAGCCTCCTCTGCTTGAAAATCCACAGGAAGAATTTCGAAGGCAGCTGGAACAAATGCAGAGAATGCAGGCGCTCAACCCTTGAAGGATTTTTATGATCCTTCAAATTACGGGGAACGTCCCGGCGTCCAGATTCCAGTCGGTGACGTAGAAATCAAGCCCCAGGTGTTAAGCCTGATTAAACATTATCATGGGCTTGGCTCCGAACATCCGTTTCAGCACTTGGAAGATTTGACTACTTTGGTCCAGACCACCAAAGCTCGAAACGTGAACGAGGAGCAAATGATCATGAGGCTCTTCCCCCACTCTCTTAGGGATAAAGCCGCGCATTGGTATAGGACAATAGGAAAACCAATTACAACTTGGAATGAGTTGAAATCGGCCCTTCTGAAGAAATTCTTCCCAGTCGGTCGTACCAATGCTTTGAGACGGGCAATCACTACCTTTACCCAGCGGCTGAGGGAGCAGTTTCATGTGGCCTGGGAGCGATTCCAGGACTTATTGCGGAGGTGTCCACACCACGAGGTACCGAAATGGCAACTCATGTAGATCTTCTATCATGGGCTGAATGAGCAACTCAGAAACAATGTGGATGCTTCTTGCGGAGGCAATTTCCTCAATAAAGATGCAGATAGTGCACATGATTTATTTGAGGAAATGAGTGAGAATTCAATTAATCATGCCTCCATGGATACTTTTAACCGGTCCCAGCAACCCAGATCAAATGTCAATGAAGTCCATGACTCTCATTCATTTGATATGGAATTGATTTGTAATAAACGTGATAAAGTGGACTTGGTTGCTAAAAGAATGGAAGAGTGGATGGCTAGCAATTTTATGAACAACTCTCAATCCACTCAATCCCAAAATTCGAGATTCCATTCCTCACGAGCTCCTTCTGGACGGGAGTTCGTGAATCAACTCGATACGACTCAACCTATGAGTCAGCATTTTTCGGAACCCCATGGGTTCCCAACTGGGGCCTTTGATCCCAGTTTTTCTGATCCTTCCCTTTCTTTCTCTCCATCCTCACCCTATGAGGATGTCTGTGCTGTACAAGAGAATGTTAGATCCAACCCCTACTCGAATGCCTATAATCCAGGTTGGAGAAACCACCCTAACTTCTCTTGAAAAAATCCGGGGCAACAGACCCAATTCCGACACAGCAACTATGCTCCGCAACGACCAATGGGTCAGGGTCAAGTATATACTCAGTTGCCTCCGAATCAGGTCAATCAGCCAGCTTGGAATGCCCGTCAACCCGCAGGGCAGGCTGATTTGAACCATCAAATGGTAGAGATGCAAGGATCTATGCTCCAGCTCATGCAGCAAATGAAAAACTCACTAGACAACTTGCAATCCGAGCTCATTGCTAACTCTCGTCAACCCGAATCTCTACCATCCCAACCCATACCCAACCCGCGAAACATTATGAATTCGAGCAATCAAGCCCAAGGGTACGAAAATCAGAGGGACCCGCACGCACATGCTCAGGTGGTTGAGCAGGGTTCCTCGTCTTCTTCTTCTGCAAATCAACAATTCATGGTCAATCAAGCCCCTCCAATCTTTCCTAATCCTCCCTAAGATCCAAATTCTTACGCTTCTGCAAATTCTGTAACTTTAAGGAGTGGTAAGAAGACTCAGGATCCACAACCACACTATTCTGATCTTTTGAATCCTAAAGAATCTGAGGAGAGAAAGGAGAATTCTAGAGGAGAAATCAAGGCTCAGGAACCTGATTCTAAAGATCTAACTCATGTTCCTTTTCCTGAAGCCTTAACCAAAGCAAAGAAGAAGTCTATTCATAGTAATGAGGAGCTTCTGAATTTATTTAAGAATGTTGAGATCAATATCCCTCTCCTTGTTGCTATCAAACACATACCGGCTTACGCAAGATTTTTAAAGGAATTATGTACACAAAAGCGTAAGTCGAGAGAATCTATTCCAAGGAAGGTGGTACTCTCCGAGCAGGATAGTTCTGTTATCCTGCACTACATCCCTCAGAAAAAGAGAGATCCTGGTGCTCCTTTAATTTCTTGCGTTATCGGAGATTACACATTTGATAGAGCACTTTTGGATCTCGGTGCATCCATCAACCTAATTCCGACTTCTCTTTATGAGAAGTGTGGGTTAGGTGAACTTCGGCCAACTTCAGTAATGCTACAGTTAGCAGACCGTTCGGTTACAAACCCGCGAGGCGTTATTGAAGATGTTATAGTTAAGGTTAAGGATTTCTACTTTCCTGTAGATTTCCTTGTCCTTGACATGGATGTACTAGATAATCTAAGGAACACGCCCATCATTCTGCGGCGTCCGTTCCTGGCTACGCAAAGGCCAACATTAATTGTGAAAGCGGTAGCATGAAAATCGCCTTTGGGGACCAACGAATGAAATTAGATATTTTTAAGGCGATCAATAAATTTGAAGATTGTGGATTTATTGAGGAACTTGATGAGGATAATGTTAATATTGAAACTTGTTTGACAGTTTCTTCAATTGAAAGTTCCTCTTTGGTTGATGAATTTGACCCGCAACCCTCTGACCTGACATCTTCGGAAGAAGTTACTGATTTTGTTCACTCAAAACCTCTTCCTCTTATTGAATCTTCAGCATCTACCCTACCATCAATCATTACCCCACCCCAGCTTGAATTGAAACCATTGCCCGAGAATTTAAAATATCAATTTTTAGGACCGTAGAATACACTCTCTGTGATTATTAGTGCTAAATTGACAAAGGAGCAAGAGATTAAATTGATTAAGGTCCTAAAGGAACATAAGGAGGCAATTAGTTAGACCATTCATGACCTCAAGGGGATCGAGCCATCTTACTGTAATCATAGAATGTTTTTGGAAGATGGATCCCGCCCTTCTCGCCAGATGCAGAGGAAATTGAATCCAATTATGCGAGAAGTGGTCAAAAAGGAAATCATCAAGTGGCTCGATGCAAGAATTATTTATCCAATCTCTGACAGTCCCTGGGTAAGTCCCGTTCAGATTGTTCCAAAGAAAGTCGGGATTACTGTTGTGACTAATGAGAGAGGAAAATCTGTCACAACTCGTTCAGCTTCCTCTTGGAGAGTTTGTATTGATTACAGGAAGCTGAACACAGCCACTAAAAAGGATCATTTTCCCCTGCCCTTCATTGATCAAATCTTGGAAAAATTAGCTGGGCAAAAGTACTTCTGTTTTCTGGATGGCTACTCGAGATACAACCAAGTTCCTATCCATCTCGAGGATCAGGAAAAAACTACTTTCACCTGTACCTACGGAGCCTTTGCTTTTCGTAGGATGCCTTTCGGGTTATGCAATGCACCTGCGACTTTTCAAAGGTGTATGCTAGCCATATTTTCCGACATGGTGGGAGAGTTTATGGAAGTCTTCATGGATGATTTCTCTGTTTTCGGAGAATCATTTAACTCTTGGTTGGCTAATTTGGAAATGATTCTTAAGCGATGTATCAAGACATGACTGGTCCTTAGCTGGGAAAAGAGTCATTTCATGACCCAAGAGGGCATCGTTTTGGGTCATGTAATCTCTGAACGGGAAATTGAAGTAGACAAAGCTAAGGTTGATGCTATCGCTAAACTTCCTCCTCCCGCATCTGTTAAACAAATCAGATCATTTCTTGGCCATGTGGGATTTTATCGAAGATTCATCAAGGATTTCTCGAAGGTTGCTCGTTCTTTGAGCAATCTTCTTACCAAAGAAACGCCGTTTGTTTTTGACGAATCATGCCGAAAGGCATTTGATTTCCTAAAAACAGCAGTCACCTGTGCTCCAATTTTGCAACCACCAATTTGGACAGCCCCATTTGAGATCATGACCGACGCTTCTGATTACGCGGTCGGGGCTGTCCTGGGTCAGAAAATTGACCGAAAGCCCTCTGTCATTTACTACGCTAGTAAAACTCTGGAAGAAGCCCAGAGGAATTACACTATTACTAAAAATGAATTACTAGCTGTAGTATTTACATTGGAAAAATTCAGGGCTTATCTCTTGGGGTCTCATGTTATTGTTTATACCGACCACTCGGCCTTGAGACATCTCTTGGCTAAAAAGGATGCTAAACCCTGGCTTATTTGTTGGATTCTTCTTCAAGAATTTGATCTTGAAATCAAGGATAAAGCCGGGGCACAAAATGTGGTAGCGGATCATTTGTCGAGACTCCTAGGTGATTCTTCTTGTCCAGACATTCCGATTGTTGACACTTTTCCGGACGAAACCATTCTTACAGTTTTAGGTGTCCACACCCCATGGTTTGCTGACATTGTTAACTATTTGGCCGTTGGTCAAATCCCCCAGGATTGGACCAAGCAACAACGGGATAGACTCAAATCTGAGGCTAAATACTACTTTTGGGAGGACCCTGAATTGTATCGCATTGGCTCTGATCAGATTATTCGCCGATGCATACCGGAGAATGAATTCAGCAGTATACTCGAGTTCTGCCATGCATCTGGGTGTGGTGGACATTTCTCCGGGAGAAAGACGGCTGCAAAAATCTTGCAATCTGGCTTCTATTGGCCGTATTTATTCAAGGATGCCCAGGATTTCTCAAGGTCATGTTCTCGATGCCAGGCACTCGGGAGCATAACTAAGAGAGACATGATGCCCCTAAACCCTATTCTTCCTGTCGAAATTTTTGATGTTTGGGGCATCGATTTCATGGGACCCTTTATCCCTTCATTTGGACATCAGTACATTCTTGTTGCTATTGATTATGTGTCCAAATGGATTGAGGCAATTCCCACCCAAACCAATGACCACAAGGTGGTCATCAATTTTGTCAAGAAAAATATCTTTAGTAGGTTTGGGATTCCGAGGGCTATCATCAGTGATGGTGGCACTCATTTTACTAATGCCTAATTCCAGAATTTACTAGCCAAATACGGGGTTAATCATCGTATTTCCACACCTTACCATCCCCAAACGAATGGACAAGCCGAGATCTCCAATCGAGAGATCAAGAACATTCTGCAAAAAATGGTTAGGCCTGATCGCAATGATTGGACTCAAAAGCTTGAGGACGCTCTTTGGGCCCACCGTACGGCGTATAAAACGCCCATCCACATGTCTCCATTCCGTTTGGTGTATGGAAAGGCGTGCCATCTACCCGTAGAGATTGAACACAGGGCATTCTGGGTAATCAAACAATGCAATTTAGATCTGAATCTAGCTGGAAAGACCAGGAAACTCCAACTATCTGAGTTGGAGGAGCTTAGAAATGATGCTTATGAGAATGCCAAGATCTACAAGGCTCAGACCAAAGCTCTACATGATCAATTGATTTCCCGCAAGAGCTTTGAGCCAAACCAGAAGGTCTGGTTATTTGATTCTAAACTTAAGCTCTTTCCTGGTAAACTTAGATCTAAATGGAATGGCCCATTCATAATTGATCAGATTTTTCCTAATGGTGCCGTTCAGATTTCTGACCCAAAGATAGGTAACTTTAAAGTCAACGGTCAACGTCTGAAGCCTATTGTTGACCGTAATCTCCCAAAACTCGTCTCAGACTCTGTTGCTCTAGCCATTCTGTGACTTCTTTGGCTGGACTTTGCCTAGCTGACGACATTAAACTCAGCATTTGTACATATGACACAAGGCTGATACGAGCTTCATATCCAGGTGACATCTTTCATATTCTACACTTTCTTTCATGTCTCTTTTTCAATGAGGACATTGCATCAGCTAGGCATGGGGGGCGGATTCATTCTTGAATTATTTGGTCAGCCTTGTGAAATCCATATAAATTGTCTCTCTTCTTATTTAAAAAAAAAAAGGAAGGATTAGTTGGACATTAGGACTTTTCAATCCTAAGAAATTTTACATTAGGATCTGAACACAAAGACCCCTCAGGTCTTTGGACTTAATTAGCCTGTGTATCCACTAAAATGTGGATTTGTCTTTGAGTCCTCGCCATCTTAATTCTATTATAATTGGAATAAATAAGTTTGGGTGATAAGTACACGACTTATCAACCTGCCCTCTGATTTGAGGGAATTTTGAGTTTTAAGCATGTACACACTTTCTTTGCGCTGACTCGTTGTTCGGCGATTCTAACAAAAATTGGGTAGCTAATGAACCTTCTAGGGTGATATGGCTGGCAAGTTATCATGGGTAACAGCTCATAGGTAGGTTGTCCAGAGCTCAGTCACTGGACCTTTCTCTTTTTTGCTGCCTGTAGGTAAATCTTAGACCAAGGAAGCCACCTACTTAAAAAAAAATCAAAAAGAAAAGGAGAAAGAACAAAAAGAAATAAGCCACACTTCGCCGCACGAGTATGGCTGACAAGTTGTCGGTGGTAACAGCTCATCGACCGGTTGTCCAGAACCCAGCTCAGAAAATGCACTAAAAATTCCCAAAACACTTAGGAAGAAGTGGAGAAGTAGAATAAATCGGGGAGATATACACTGGATTCACCTTTGTGTTGACCCCGTAAAAAAATAAAAGTAGGGAAAAAGCTACCGGTTGTAAAGATACACCTTTAGGCAGAATTCTTGTTAGGTCACCTAGAGGCGTAGAAATCCGAAGTCCGTTCTAACTGCCAGTCAACGAGTCTATCACAATCACAATAAGATGCTTAAAGCTTAGGGTTCTCATCAAATCTTGGGTGAGTTGAATGGCCATAGAAAGCCACTCTTAAACCCTAAAATTTGAAAATCCAAAAAAATTAGAAAAGAGAAAAAGAAATTTTTCTTTTAATAAGGTGAGGGCTTGAGGCGGTCTGCATTTTGGCTGATACCCGAGCACTGTTGTCTTTGAAAGTTCAGTTCCTAAGTAGACAATTTCTTAATGATTGAAAAAAACTTAGGTCCAAATAATCCAACCTAATTCTTTTATAAATAGCATATAGTTTTTGCTAGGGACTAGCAAAAGATAGGCATGGGGGTATGATGTAAACACATTTACACTACTTAAAATGTTTTTTTATGCATGTTCTTAAGCATAGGATTGCATTTCATGATATAAATATTGCATAACATGCATCATCTTGCATTTAGAGTAGTTTGAATAAAATGGAGGTTAATTATCTCCTTTTATGTGCTTGGACAAGGCAAACATTTTATCAAGGCCTCGGATCAAAGATCCAACCGTATGGATGTGATCAGGGCGACGATTGGAGTTCAACGACTCCAAGATCACCCTAATCAGACATCCATAACATCAGATAGTGATCGGGGAACCCTAGAAGATCAAGGGCCAGGATGGTGAAAATCCGCACTTCAGATGACAAATCCGACCACACGGGTGACTTCGGATCGACGATCGCAGCCCAACGATGCAAAAATCGAGTCAATCCGACATCCGTGGCACCATCTACAACTTCCAGAAGATGGACGGCCAAGATGGTGCCACGTGGCGCCATCTCTGCCGCCCAAACGGTCGCACACATTCTACGAAGTTCCCGCACCCGCTCATTATCCAACGGCTGTGGATGTGGCTGGCTGATTCGTCCGCGCAACCATTTCGTCCACGTAGCGCAGCGGAGACGAAGCGGAGGGCGAAGGAGAGGTCACAGGATCGAGTCCCGCGAGCCTCAAATCAGGCGCAAGCGAGCGGCGCGTGGACCGTCAGATTGCGATCCAATGGCTGCGCGCGCCCAATAGCGCCGGCGCGCGATTGGACGCGCAGCGTGGACGCGCGATCACAGGCGAGCGGGCACGCAGCGTAGCGGGCGAAGATGCGTTTTAAGCCGTCCGATCGCTGAGACTCAACGTGCATGCGATGGCGTTGAGCGCGCGGGCAGCTGAAGCAGCGCGTGTGGGTGCGGAAGCTATGCCCACGTCGGGGCTTTAGTGACGGATTTATCCGTCACTAAAGACCCCTCATTTATTGTTTTGAAGTTGTAATGTCTATTTTGCCCCCACTCCTTGCAACTATAAAAGGAGACCCCTCCGTATGAAATTTTTATCCCTTCCTTCTCCTCTCTACCCCTCCAAAGCTCGAGAGATGCTTGTCCCACACCCAGGATGCTCCTCGCGAGATAAAGTCTAAATTTTCGTTCCCCTTCGGAAGTGGATCCCGCGACGACGACGGCGTGCTGCTTCATTCCCGTTCTTCTGCCTCGTCCTGCTTCGTTCTCCTTCGTCCAGACGTCCTCCCATCCGGCTCGTCTTCCAAGCAATCGTCGAGGAGGATAACTTCTCTTTCCCATTCTTATTTACAGCTTTTCTAGTGTAGAATTTTCCTGCTTTATAGTGTAATTGATTTTCCGCTTTCTAGTGTAACTTTTATTTAGTTTGATTATATAAACAGTTGAAATATTGAATGCATGTTCTCTCTCTCTCTCTTTCTCTCTCAGTCTGATAGCTCCATTGTAATTATATCGCCTTGCTTATCAAAAATCCTAAAAAAATATAATTGCGAATATAGATCAACGTAGCCTCCCTGTGTTCGACCCGGAATTCATTTCGGTATAAATTTTATTTGTTGAATACGAATTCTTCGCTTTCGAACTACAACGACAAGTTTTCCAAAACTGAACACGTTAGCGTAACGTTCGTAACGTTCAACAAATGGCGAGCACACGTGGTAGCTGCGAGCGAGCGTAAGCTGGATCTTCAACGACGTTTGTGGTAGACCTACAACAACAATTGTTAATGTTGCTATTGATCCATACATTTATTTTGCCTCCTCTCCTCCACTATAAAAGGACCACTACCCCTCCCATTCTTCTTCATCTCTTCCTTTCTCTCAATCACCACCTCCAAGGCTCTAAAGAGAGCTTGTCCCAAGCTCGAGATGCTCCTCTAGAGTAGAAATAAATATTTTTTCCTGCTTCTCACCCCCTTTGTGGAGCATCCCATGTCACCACCTTCCAGAAGAAGATCCTCACCGCGGCACCGTCCTGCCCTGTCCTCCTCCTCTGATGCCATTTTCCTTCATCCAGCCTCTCACCACCTTCGTCTAGGTGCCATCAAAGTAAGTCATCCTCCAAGCAGCCGTCGAAGGGGATTCTTCTCAACTCATTCTATCTTTTGTCGCTTTCTAGTGTAGTTTTAATTAGTTGTAATAGACATTGCTTTGTTCTATAAAATATTTTCTCTCTCTCTCTCTTTCTGTCTTACTATGCAAGTAGATTAAAGATAAAGCTTTTGTCAACCTGATCTCTTACCCTATAAAAATACCCAAAAAATCGTAAAAGATAAAAACACTAAAAATAAATAAAATCAAAGTGCGGATTTTCAAAATCAAACGTTCACCTCCCCATGTTCGACCCAGGACTTGCCTCAAGCTTCGCTTATAATTTTTATCTGGTAGCAGATTTCTATGCACTACGATGATTGATTTTCTAACTCAAAACTTTTCGCATACGAAATCTCTCTCATCAGCAAACCTAGGGGAAGCAAACCACCACATGAGCCTTCCTACGATTTCTCTATTTTTCTATTTTGCAAAAATTATTTCACCTAGAAAATCATGCTCAAAAAGGCAAATATCATAACTAAAGATAGGTCTTGAAGTAAGGAATCCACGTATATAAATCTTACTATCTAACTCCTATAAAGAAAGATAAAAATCAAATAGTGGAGGGCGGTCGGACAAATTTTCAGACTCTGAATTCTGTCCTTGTTAGAATTTTATAAACTTGCATAGAACTTGGATTTAGACAAAATTTATGGCCACTATTTTCTGGACAAACATAGTTTCTTGACAAAAATCCATGAAAATCGTGATAAGGTTAGACATATGGGCCAATCTAAAAACCATTAGAGGGTCACTTCTAGATATCTGCACCAATCAGGAGATTAATTCCCAAACAAATACCTAAAGGCCCTCCAAAATTCTAGGAAAATTCATATGAGCTCCCTTTTGATCATCTACCAATCTTCTTTGAGGATTCGACTTAACTTGCTTTGTACTACGTAATCTTAACTCACTATTTTTAAAGTGGTGTGCTTTTCATGTAAAATCTAATGACAGCAGCGGCCCCCAACCCATAGCCAAGTCTAGTTTTGACCCCTTGGCAACCATAGGTAGAGTTGTCCTACCCTTGTTAGTTCATGGCACCTGTTATTTGCTTAGATGTTTCGAATTGATGTCCTACATGTTATATGCATTTCCCTTCCTTTTGTTGAGTATAGGAGTCCCGCTAGAATGTTGTTGTCCATAATTAGGCACTTGAATAATGAATTAGATGCTTGAGATTGCCTGATAAAAATTATAGTTGGACAACATGGCTAAATATGTTTGATCTAATGATCAATGAATAGGAATACATGTTTATGAAATTCTAAATGGTGGAATTATTACTTGTTTAGCATGCTTAACCAAATAAACATTATCATGAATTAATTATCTTGTTGATGTTAATTGATATTTAGAAATATTGTGAAAGTTATTAAAAGATTAAGAGGTTTGAAATAAATGAAGGAGATGAGCATATTGGTTATAGTTTATAGCATAGTGAACAAGTTGTAATGATGGATGGATTGATCATAAACATGAGAACTCGTGAGATCAGTTAAACAATTAGTCTCATGCCTAATATCAACGACATAACTGGCTATACTTAAGAGGCAAAGACTGATTTAAGGAGTGGGCTAGTGTTGTATGGTAATCGTCGTAGTTTAGAGAGATATGCGTCATAGTATGGTCAACGAAAAATAAGTCAACACTTAAAAGTTGTAAAGCTCAAAAAAGCGTGAGTTTCTGAGGTCGTTCGTAGGGAGCAAATAATCACAATTCAATCCCTAATTCAATATTCAAAATAAAACTCTATATGTGAAAAATATGCTCAATGTATTTCAGATGTATCAAGAGTCAGAGAAAAAAATGTAATAAAGAGAAAAAGCAAAAAAGAATGGTGGTTGAAACCACCAATTAAACACTTAATGCTTATTCTCAATTCGAGACCAGACCAACTCTCTTCAAACTTTCACACTTAGCCAAATCTCAAACTTCTCAAACTCTTCAAATGTTTAAAATTCACCTTAGATGGCTTAAGTTTTGATTCGAATCCCAATAGTGCAAAACCCTCCCCCTTTCTCTCTGTCTCAGAGTCAACCCCTTTATCTTTCCAAACCCAATTCACAATTCAAACCATAGAGACCAAACCTGATTCAGGCATAAACCAACCCAGACCCCCGTCCATGTGGGCACAGGCGAGGGCATGCACGTGAGGTGATGGGGACCTGACCCCCTATCTCAACGATGGTTAGCTAATGCACTCAATTCCTTATGAAGCCAAATCCAGATTAGAGCTCACCAATGTGGGACTATAGTTGCTTCTTTTTCTCTTCGTGAGTAGCCACTAAAAAGCTCTAGCTAATTGGAGCTGCTGTTGGTGCTTCTTTGTCAAATTGAAGCCCTCAAGGGCTTCCTGGGAGTGGTCTACTGCTCTGCGAGGTGGAGGCGAGGTGGATGGTGCTCAAGTGGTCGTTAACGAAGACAGAGATGACGACAGTGATGGTGACGGCGACCTACACAAGGAAACATGACCTAAGGCCCAATCAGTACATTCAGGAGAGTACGTTCAGGAGCTTTGTTGTGATATGGAGAAGGTGGTGGTGCTGTGATTGGGTAAATGTGTGTGTGAAGTGGCCGGCTGACAAAGATTGAAGAAGCTCTGGCAAATGGAGTTGGGGAAGATAATGCATGCATAGTAAGGTGAAATTAGGTTGAGCAAAGCACTCATGCAGGTGTGGGGAGTGTTTTTCCTAACCTAATTTGGGCATAGAGAAATGTAGGAGGCACGTTGATGAAGGTGGTTGAAGTGAAGGTCATCAGTGTCGGAGAAGGAAGAAGAGATGGAATTTGGAGTTGAGAAGCTCTAGAAATGAAATTGAAGTGAGGAGGGAGAGAAGCCCTATACTAATTTGGAGAGAGAAGGATCAAAGAGCATCATCAGAGGTATGCCAGAGACAAGGAAGAAGAGGAGGTGTCTAGAGTGGAGGAAGGAGAATCAGCACGTGAAGCTTCATGAGAAGCTCCTTAAAGGAACGAGGAGCAAAAGCCCTAAGACTATTATGCTTGGAGAAAGGGGAAAAGGGAGATTTGAGGAGCTCCAGAGGTGGGTCTTCTATGTCGGCGAGGAAGAGGAATTAGGGGGGAAACCAACGAGAATTGCATGCCCCTAACTTCCAGATAAGGACCCCTTTATATAGATGTGCTTCTGCAATCAATTCAACTCATACATCTCCATTTGGAATCCATTCTAACCGACCTTGGAGCTCAATTTTGAAGGGGTTTCCAATGATGATTTAGGCCACATAATGACTCAAGGAGGAGATCAATTGATTGGGATTGATCTTAGAACCAATCTCGCCAAGTTTGGCGAGATTTGGTGAAGAATTGATCCTCTAATTTTACGATTGAAAGTCAGCAAGCATGGGTTCTTGAAGCCTGTTGTGTGTGCTTTTAGGAAAGGAGGAGGAAGGCGGCAGAGGAAATTTTGCAAAAAAGATGAGAAATTGGGGGCATTTTTGCAAGAAAAGTATAGAAACTAGGGGTCTGATTGAAAAGAATAGAGATCTGGACACTTAAATGCAAACTAGGTCAAGATAGAGTCTAATTGGGCCCAAATTTTGGTGTTAACATAATTTAGTGTGAACTTGGATTTGGGTTTTGATCACGTTTGACTAGGTAAATTACATAGAAGCTCAAATCAAGGTAAATTCCCGTCTGAATCTTTGTTTTTGGTCAAAACAGGTTCCAATGGTCAAAGGAAAGGTACCAAATCTCTTAAAATATTTTTCAATGAATTTTAGAGGGTTTGGATTGAATTTATCTCTAACATAACCCTTTCAATTTGAGTAAGGCTGATAATTAGGGTTTTTCTATAATATTTTAATACTCAAAATCCTGTAAACCTTGATTTAGTTATTCTAAGTCCACTTCTTGGTCTTTTAAGTTCATTTGACCTTGAATTAACCCCTAATCAATCCCTTAGTTAATCTGCATTTGTGATTGGATGTTAAAATATCAAAATTAACCCCATTTACTTATCTTCTTCTCAAATCAGCTCAGCACAAAATTACAATCCTCAGATGATCATTTAGGAGCATTTAACACTAGATTCTAACTAATTCAAGTTAGTTATGACGAATGATGGTGTTACCATCAACTAGCCTCCATGTGACTCCTCTATTAGGTTATTTAGTCAATTGGGTAGCTAGGTGCTGGTGGGTACGCATTAATTACTGCGAAAGGCTTGTTACTATTTTCTTTCATACCCTATAGTGGAGATGAATGACCATGTGTTAGTGTAGAGTAGTGCTCTGCAAGTGTATCACATGAGCTGATAGTCTCCACTTCACCTAGGTTGGGACCTCAAGGTAGTTAACCAAGTAGTAGGGTAAGTGTAGGTCATTCTCTTAGTCAAGAGAGTGTCTCATATTGACCTCATTGTTTGAGATATCGTAGCAATATCTCCTCATGCCTTTTGTGGAAGTTGATTATGGGAGGGTGACAACCAAAATAACAAGAAGGCATAGGAAATATGGAAATTGAGTAATAAGTGAATAATTAAAGAATTAATAAGAATATATACCTATTCTTCTTGGTTCTTATAGTTTTCATATAGTTCTATTTGATATTGTGCCTTTGGTTTGCCACTCTATCCAACTTTTGCTGACTTTTCCGTTTGGACTATGTACTCAAGTTTGTTGAGCAGCTGACAAGTTCCATGACTGCTGGAGGAGACAGTGCCGGTCTGAGTTTTACACCATAGTTGGTTGGTAAGACCTCTTAGTTAGTGATAGTAGGCTCTTTTCCTTATGTTACATTCAGTTCTATTTCTTTAGATACGTTCTCTTTTCCCTTATATGATAGCTATGGATGATGATTGATATTAGATATTTATTTCAATTCAGATTCTTTCTTCTTTAATATGCCTCATATATATGTGATGTTGTGCATGTTCATGTATTTATTTTGTGTTTATAGATTGGATGATCGAGATCTTGGAAGATTTAAAAAATTGACTCAAGTTCCTACTAGGGTGAGGGTTTAGGTCATAATACGAGCAAAGTGTTGTTAAGGTGGAAAGGATCGCAAAATGGTGTCAAAATGGAGGAGAGATCAGAAAGGCAAGGAAGTAGCCATTGCGAGGTCATGAAAAGGTAGAAAATGTAGGGAAATACCTTCTTCCTTAATATTCTAGGGTTTCATGTTGGTTACTTATAATTGGTAGTTACTATATGGTATAGAATCTAGTGAGACCTTTCATGGGCATGATGGCTTGGTCGCTTGGTGTTTTGATGTTGAGGCATGTATAACATAGCCTAGTACCCTATCGTACATTTGTGGAGAAAGGCGTGTCTTCTACTAGCTCAAGATGCAAGACCTCTAAATTCTTTAGCATATGACAATGCTACAAATGTTGTATCTCTTAAGAAACAAACTTTTGTTAAGCTTTCTATAGGTGTGGCAACTTTTCCATTATGGGTTGATGAGCGTTAAGGGCATGTATAGCTCTATCTAGTAATCCTCTACACTTTTAAGGGGAGTCCTAGACACAGTTCACCAACTTGCGATACATGATTTATCTAATTCTAAGTTATATCAGTTGCTTTCTTTTATTTTTTGATATTCCCTATAAGTTTTGATTTGATCGAAATTTTTAGTTGAAAAATAATTCATACATGGAGAAACTCTTTCAAAATTTCAAGTGCAAACATGACTTTTATTAATGGAAACTCTACCAAAATTTTTCTACTATTTTAACCTAATATAAAAAAGGGATTTTTAGTTGAATACACTAAAATCTTTTCAAATTACTTAAATGTCATTGAAAAACTAACATCGTTTTCGTATTTTCCATTCCGTTAGCTATAACCATCAAACTTAACGATTTTGGACTAAAATGTAATAAAAAATCATTTTTTAATCCTCAATTTTTTTTTTAGTCCTCAAAAATTTTTTTGTCCTCAAATTTTATTTTTTTAATTTTTACCCCCTACCTCCCCTCTCACTTCGCCAATTCACCTCCCTTCCTCCTCACCTCCAACCACCTCCACCCCCACTCTCCAACCTCCGACCACCTCCTTTACCCCCTCTCTCTAAGCACCACCTCCTCTCAACCACCTCCTCCTCCCAAGGCAACATTGAAAAGCAAGTCCCTGAAGCCCACCACCACCACCACAACATCCTTGGGCACCTCTTCGACCACATGCCCAAGAAGGGCATCATCACGAACGATGAGAAGTTGAAGAAGGGTGCTGACTACGCTATTTTGGTTTATGAAAATAGTTTAACATTGCATTGTAGTTCGATATCAAGTGGCAAAAGTGCAAGTCAAAGCAAAGTAAAATTACTACTCAATTGAGAGTGAGTCGTATCTACAGCAAGGCAATGGCCTATTAAAATTTGCTAATACCTTTCACAAAAGTTCACAATTGAAATTGCGGAAAGTCGATACCAAAACCCCTCTCAAATGAGGCATATAGGGCTCACATATGCCGATAAAGCAATTAAAACGAGGAGGGTTCTCTTCACAAAATGATCAACATATAAATTAATATCCTAAATCTTAAAATGCCACAATGGCATCTAAATGTAAAAACAAATAGAGAGGGAAAGGGGATTTCTTTTCCTTGTCGTTTGCATGGAGGAGAGGCGAAGGTCGGAGGTGAGGAGCTCGCAGAAGGGAGAATGAGCCAAGCTGCTTCTGATGGTGGTGGTCTCGTGGAAAATGGTAGTCGAAGCGAGTCACACCGAGGAGAGGGGATGGTGGGTGCTGTGGAGCTCTTTGCTGGAGCTCGCACAAAGAGAGGTGGTGATGGCAAGTCGCACGTGGCTTGTTGTAGGTGGTGTTGGCTGATGAGGTGGCTAGCAATGCGTAGAGGAGAGGGCGGCTCTGAAGAGTGGCGCATGGAGATGGGGCGGTGAGGAGTAGCTGGTGGGGCTCCTCTATTGCTGCTAGAGCAGCAACTTGGAGTAGCTGCGGGCGTTGCTGCGCACTGCATGTGGAAGGAGAGGTAGCGTGCGGGCATTGCTAGGCACACACGGGTGAGCTACTGCAACTTGTAGCTACTGCGTGAGAACCGCCCATGGTGCGTGAGGAGGTGAAGCAATGGTTGGGCGCGGTAGGGGTGGCTTGTGAGCGGGTGACGTGTGGGAGGCACGCTAGTCGTGCAGGTTGGAGGCGATGTGAGGAGGAGAGAGTGGTGGGTGGCGGTGGGTGGTTCTGTTGGCATTGGAGGAGCGGGCGGTCTGATGGCAAGGAGGAGGTGGGTGGTGGCCTGAGGTGATGGTGGTGGTGGGTTTGGTTTTCACATGAAATAGGGGAAGAAGATGAAGATGAAGGACACGAAGATGGTGATGATGCATGGAGTAGGTGGTGCTTGGTTCACGGTGGTGGTGTAGGTAGTCACCCCCACACGTCCACGGTGGTAGAGCTTTGCTGCGATTAAGGCCTACAATGGCGGAGTGTGAGGATCTTTGAGCCCTACACCGTATTGGGATGAAAACGATGGCCTTCCTTGCTCTGTGGTCGAAGCTTCTTTTGATATTGCAGGGGAATAACTTATGATGGTTGAGGGGAGGAAATGAAGCGAGGATGAACAGGGGTAATAGAGATCTACCTTCGTCGCCTCTTCCTTGATGCTACTCAATGGGTGCGACTCCTGCATGCATCCGTCGAAGGAAAGCTAATAAAATAATAAAAGGAAATGAGGGATTATTTATGCACAAATCTTTAACTTCTATGTTAAATTTAAAATAATACACTCAATTGGTTAACTCATTAAATGTATGTCATTCTTAGTCAATTCTAAATGCATTTAAATATGAATACAATGTATGAATTATGCAATCAAGTTAAAAATATAAACTAATCTATTTACATCCTAATGCATGCTAAATAAATGTTAAAGATAACTTAATATGTAGGCATTCACATACCTAAATAACCGACAAATATGAGCTCATTGGGTGCCATTGCAGATGATGAGAAAATAATAGAAGGCGAGCGTAGGGTCATCGCCTTGGGAGGATGAGGTGGTTGAGAGGAGGTGATTGGAGATTGGAAAGTAGGGGTGGAGGAGGTGGTTGGAGGTGAGAAAGAAGGGAAGTGAACTGGCGAGGGAAGGGGGAGGGAGGGGTGAAAATTAAAAAAAATAAAATTTGAGGGGAAAAAAAATGTTAAGGACTAAAAAATAATTTTTTATGACTAAAAAGTAATTTTTTTATTACATTTTAGTCTAAAATTAATAAGTTTAACGGTTATGGCTAACGGAATGATAAATATAAAAATGACACTACTTTTTCAATGACTTCTATAAATATAGTTAATTGAATTGCATTTAAGTAATTTTAAAATATTTTAGTGACATTTATGTAAAAATTCCTATAAAAGATTAGGTTGAATATTGTTGAATTTACACTACAAGAAATGTTGCTTTTCGTGACGATTAAAAATCGTCGCTTAAACACCTCTCACCGTCGTATTTTGTCATTGCAAAAGAGTATATCACGAGATGCTATACGCGACGATTATATGTTATAATCATTTCTTATACTTGCGCATAGACGACGGTTCAATTAATCATCACATTTCAAATTGTTGTTTAAAATCATAAATGTCAAGTATAAAATCATCATTTATGTCATTAATTAGCCCGTTAGGAAGGTTGCCTTGAGATTACATGATAGTTTGACAACTGTTGTATGTGTCATATTATGACGATTTTAATGTAAATCATCGTCAAAAGTAACTATCGAAGAAACCCACCTTACATTTTTTTTCGAGGCTTCCATTTAGGTATTATGTGATGGTTTGGGGTTTTACGATGATTAAAAATCATCATTAAAATTAAATATACAATGATTTTAAATTAAAATCGTTGCATATTATGGCATACATTTTTTTAAATAATACCTATCTAGGCATTATAGATATGTTTATCTATAATACCTATATGTGCTCCTCGAAATTATTTGACACCTTGCAATATATAACAACAAAAATAGTATCACTAATAAAAAATATTGTCATAATATGTCAAAATATACATCTAATTAATAAAGAAATGTAAACCTAGCTAAAGAAAATACAAAGGAGATGTAAACCAAGCTAAAGAAAATATAAAAGAAATGTAAACCTATGCTATTGTTCCTACCCTGTGACCCACTCCACCGCCGACATCGTCATCGTCTTTACGAGGCGGGAAGTGATAGGAAGTGTGATCCCGATCGTTGCCTCGTAGAAATGCCAACATCTCCTACATCTCAGTTCTCTACTACTCTATCGCCAACCTCTACTGCTCCATGAATTGTTTTGCATCTTGCCAGGCTTGAGTTTGTTGCTATAGCTGTGAGATGACAATTCAGAGCTACTGCTGTATTTGTTGATTTTCCTGCTGCAGTGTCTAAACCTGCATTTGTAGCTACTCGACGATGATCCCTTACGCCCATACCAACTAGAAATTGTTTGACTTCTCCCCCTGCTAAGAACGAAGCCTCCATGCTTTAGAGGCATGACACTCCTAAAAGCCTCCTCAGGTGTCATAGGAGGCTACTACTGAGTCCCGAAGGAGGTGTCTGGGGTAGGGGATTGATTAAGTTCATCATTTTTCCTTACAAATTATAATTTAAGTTACTCTGAGTAATATAATATCATATAAAAATAAGTGAAAAATTTAAAGTAAATTATAATTAAATGTAACTTACATGCTTCATCTGGTATGTCATATGTATCCATGTTTGCCTACCGTCGATGATGACCTTATAAGTTATCTCATAGACACCGACCTAATCAAGTTGGGCACCGTCATGTAAATGTACCTGTAAATATATTTCAAATTGTAACCGATAATAACTATAACTTAGATTAAATTTCAATTAAAATAATAGAATTAAAATAATAAGAAATTCCTTACATAACTTTTCTTTATTATGTCTATACTCGTTCAACCCAAACAATGGGTCTGTGGTGAAGCTTTAGCCCCATTGGCCTTGTTCTTCTTTGCCTGATCCTGTACAAATTACGTATTGTAATGAGAAAATAATTAAATCATTTATTACATAATACAAACACAAGTATTTATATTTACCTCCATTTCAGGCTTCTTACAATGCTCACAACATTCTCTCCAAATATCTATTTATATAGTAGGAGGCACGTTCCTTAATACCTCCTTATGTGACAACAATTTCTTATAAAACTAAATTATACAAAGAAAATGTCAGAAGAACTTCATTAAGTATATAATGAAAAGATTGGTAATATTACGTATTTTACCTTAGTACTCCAATCACAATGTCACCTCACGGCATGATGGAGGATATA
The DNA here is from genome assembly GCA_037157565.1 of Thalassia testudinum. NCBI lineage: Eukaryota > Viridiplantae > Streptophyta > Magnoliopsida > Alismatales > Hydrocharitaceae > Thalassia > Thalassia testudinum. The sequence goes on along the minus strand of JAZHRO010000033.1, from coordinate 859,583 downwards.
CTTGGTGACATTTGGATCGTCACCCTAATAAAAAATCATTTGTATTAAACAATAATATAAATAGATTAGAAATGATAGAATTAACACTCTTGACCACACACAAACACACACACATATATGTTAAGATTTATTACCTCCATATTACGAATAAGCTGCTTTTTCACCTCCTTCGGGACCTTCTTCCAGTCAAAACAAGAAAGGGGATGAGCTCCTTTACCACCCTGGATAGCTTGCTAGTGAATGGACGGTAGTCCATAGCTTCTCCAACTTCGTTGATTTGCACTTTGATCCTCGTCCCCTTTGGAAGTGCATATAGACCTGCATTTTTTGTCGGACCCCTTCCATTTTTTTCCTTGCCTAATAAGAAAAATATAACAAAAAATTAAAACATTGCAAACAAATTTACATAAATTAAATGTTGATAATAAATAAGATATTCCCGTAATTCTTACCCGAACTGGTCTCTGCCTTAGTCTGGGGGTCCTGCTGAGATGTCTTTTGTACCTTAACATCATCGTCCTCACCCTCATCGTCGTCAGAGTAGTGGGTGGCAACGTCTGGCTCTAACTTTGGCTCTATAGGGGTGATCGTGGTACTGTCAGGCAAGATCATCAAGCCGGAGATATCTACTAGAGCTCGTAAATGTAGGGTTAGGCATGTAAACTACATGCTATGGGTGAGGAGTATTGAGAGGGATGTATTCAAAAGGGGGTCTGGGTATGCGGTGGCTAGGTGTAGGGTGGTTGCTGGGTCTGAGGAGGCTAAGTGCAGGGGGGCTGGGTGTGGGGTGGCTGTTGGGTTTGGGGAGGCTAGGTGAAAGGTGGCTGGTCATCCACATTATTCCTAAAAGCAATCTTCTTGAATTTCATCTACACATGCATTAAAAAAAAAAAAAGATTAGTACTTGTACAAATATGAGAAAACAAAAAAACATAATATAAAGTAGAAAAAAATTTGGCAAAGTTTCCTCTATATTATGGATATTTTCCCAAATCCTATATATAGAAAATATCAACTTGAAATTCAAAAACAAAATCATGGGCACACCCCACTTCTTATGCACAGAAATAATCAAAAGTAAACTGTAGGCACACCCCACATATCTAATGTAGATAAGCACTTGAATCATATGGTCTAAAAAACATTACTCTTTTCATAACTTAGGTTTTATTTTTCTTCATCTTCTATTCAGTTAATTTCTTGACTCTTTTCATTAATTATCATTTGTAATGTTAAACATTGGGTTTCTAATATTAAACATTAGATATTAGACGAAGCTATCTCGTGTAGTACCTACTTCAAATTCAGGAAATCTTGGCTGAAGAAGGCTACAGATAGATGATTTCTCATTGGTGGACCCTAAAGCATGTGGATGGCTCAACAACCTTCAGGTTAGCCACTAAATTAAGGGAACGGAGATGTCTGATGAAGGAGTTTAGACGTACTTCTGAAATTATGAGGGAACAACAGCACACAGAGGCTTTGGGGAGGGTGAAGGGTCTTGATCTTAAAGAAAATTTAGGGTTGAAGACAAAGGAGGAAAGGGGGTAGCATGCCCATTGGCAGTCGATGGTGATGGAGGAGGATTTGAAGAGAGAAATCAATTGGAGGGAGAAATCGAGACAACTATGGTTGAAAGAAGGGGACGTGAACACCAAGTATTTCCACTTGGCAGCCAGTTCTAGGTGGCGATATAACTTCATCTCCTCCTTGAGATATAGAGATTAGGTGTTAACGTCCAGAGGTGATATCAAAAGGTAAGCAATCAGGTTCTTCAGGGAGTCAACTAAAGCTTCAAATAGAGGTCAGTGGAGATTGTCATCTTCAGATTTGCCGAGAGTTGGGAATGAGATGGGGGAACAGTTGATTGCACCTATTTTTGAGCAGGAGGTGGTGGAGGTCATGAAGGATTTAAATTCTAAAGGCTCCCCTGGCCCAGATGGATTTCAAGTATTCTTTTATAAAGAATTCTGGTCAGTTGTGAAGAGTGATGTTATGGATGTTATTAGAGAGTTTCAAGGTGGGAACTCTGGATTCGAGAGAATCAACAAGTCCTATATGTTCTTGTTACCAAAGAAGTTGGGGGTAGAGAGCTTAGTGGAGTTTAGACCGATTGTGCTAAATCCATCTATCTAATCATTGGCAAAATTCTGGCTAATAGATCGCTACAGGAGTCTTTCGTTGTGGCATAGGAGATTGTGATGGGGTGGCGCAGAAGAAGATGCAAGGCCTATATGTGGAAGGTGGACTTCAGCAGGGCCTATGACTCGGTCTCATGGCCCTATTTATGGGAAATTTTCAAGCGAAGGGGTTTCCTACCTATTTAGATCTAATGGATGAAGAGATGCATAACAACAGCTTCTTTCTCTCCTTTGATTAATGGGAAGCCATGCAGAACCTGGATCCAGCCTCAATGTGGGGTCTGATAGGGATGCCCATTGGCTCCCTTGATTTTTAACTTGGTCGTGGATACTCTTTCTAGATTTGCTTGTAAGCTATCAAGTGCGGGGATGGTGAGAGGACATTTGATGTCGAACTCATGTACCTTGGCACCGGTCCTCCAGTATGCTGACAATACGATTTTTTTCGTGGAGGGTGGCAGGTGGGAAATTTCAAGCCTGAAGCTTAAGGGTGATAAATCATCACTGATTTGCTTTGGCATGGACAGTTAGGAGAGTAATGCGTTATCCGCAATACTGCACACACCAATCACTACCTTACCAGTGAAATATTTGGGGCTGCCACTGAGAGATTCCAAGTTGAAGAAGAGTGACTGGAATGTATTGTTTGATAAGATTGCTACCAAGCTAGAGAATTAGAGTAGTCGCTTTCTCTCGGAAGGTGGGAGATTGATCCTTCTTAACTCTGCCACTTCTGTTCCAGTGTTCTTTTTCTCTATGTTTAAAGCACCGAAATCAGTGTGGAAAGATTAGATGTGATGTGTAAATGGTTTTTTTGGAAGGGAGCCAAAGCTGAAGGTAAGTTCCTCCAACCTGAGAAATGAAAAAGGTTATGCAGGCCCAAAAGGCAGGGAGGATTGGGGATTTGGTCTTTGAAAGAATTCAATGACTCCTTACTATTGAAATGGGCTATAAAGCTTTTTGATGGGGACAATAGAATATGGACTGATATCATACAGGATTCTTATGGGTCTTCGCATGTGATGAGAGCAAGATCAGGTCCATCCAGACCTTCTCCATTCTGGAAATCAGTGACCAAGGTGTTGCAAGATAACTGGCAGCATTTCCAGTCGATGATGGGGGATGGATCAGAGTTTAGCTTTTGGACAAATAGGTGGTCTCGATTGGGGCTATTGAGCGAGAGATATCCACTTGCCTTTGACGTTGCTCCTGGCAAGTCTGTGTCAGTGGCAGACTGCTGGGATGATGAATACAATGTTTGGAGGGTTGTCGGCTGCAATTTGCATGAAGGTGCAAGGTTGCATCAAGAATTAGATAGGCTACTGCATGATCTAGAAACTTTTGAGCCTAAGGGAGGTGTGGATAGATTTGAGTGGTCTTATGGGAGTTACAAGTCAGTTGTAGCTTACGCACAATTGATGGGAGCTAGAGATCAGACCAACATGGAAGAAGTGGATAGGCAATGTGCATGTTTATGGAAGCTACATATTCCCCTAAAAGTCAAAATTTTTATGAATGTACAACTTTTCGTTCCATCCATTCACAAGAAATCAATCAAGAAGGAGCTGATATTGTTGCAAAAACTGAGATTCCCTTTCTATTTATAATAGAAAAATGAAAGAATAAATGGAATAATATTTTTCTTAGTCAAGATTCCAATCCTTATTGGGACTTATCCTCCTTGTCTCAAGCATATGTGTTTTACAAAATATCACAAACTCCAATCAGTAACAGATGTCACCTGAGATCTGTACTTCAATATCATGGAACTCATCTTTTTCTTAAAGATCCAATCAAGAATTATTATGAGACACAAGGAATAGGGAATTCTGAATTCAAGATGGATTAGTCTAGAAGAAAGGGATGGTGGAAAAGCTGGTGGCCATTCAAACATAAGCAAATAGATAAGTCTAGAATATGGAAAAGCTAGTTAAAGAGCCATTATCAATACAGGAGGAAGGACTTATCACGAGGGATTTACGTCATGGAAGGATGGGAGTTCTGCTGCAGCAGTGTCCTCTTTGTGAGTTCCTAACTGACAGTGAGAGACACCTTTTCTCTTCATGATTGGTGACTAATCAATTATGGAGGTCCATTTGTGGGTATCCCCTTCCCACATGGGATGGTTTGTGGAGGGATTTTTAGAAGAATGGAATGCCAAATGTAATGATGGTGGCTCTATTATGGTGAGTGTGAAGGACTAGAAATGAAAAGGTGTTTAGGGGGGTGTCGGTGTGTGCAGGAAAAATGGTATGGGGATTTAAGTCTCTTGTTAAAGAGTGGAGTAATTCTTTGTAATTACCTATAGTTGATTTTTTAATAAAATTATTCTCGGTTTGCTATCATCCCCGATAGCATTCCTTACTTTTTCAAAAAAAAAATAAAGCAAAAAAAAATTGGTTGAGTTTCCCTTATATTGTGGATATTTTCCCAAATCCTATATATAGAAAATATCAACTTGAAATTCAAAAACAAAATCATGGGCACACCCCACTTATGCGTAGAAATAATCAAAAGTAAACAGTAGGCACACCCCACATATCTAATGCAGATAAGCACTTGAATCATATGGTCTAAAAAACATTACTCTTTTCATAATTTATGTTTTATTCTTTCTTCATCTTCTATCCATTTAATTTCTTGACTCTTTTCATAACTTAACTCTTCTCATTAATTATCATTTGTAATGTTAAACATTGGGTTTCGAATACTAAACATTGGGTTTTCTTGTTTAGTGATTGCTTCTCATGTAATGAAAGATTAGAAAGGCATTTTCATCCTTATCCTAGGTTCTTTAGATCTAGCCTTGCATGTGGAATCTTACACAAAAAAGGAATGACTATATTTAAACCGTAGTGAATGACTTTTAGCTTTTTCCTTATGGAGTTATAAATAGCATGCCGCTTTGGTACATAATAATAAGAGAATAGTATAAAAGATAATTATACTTTATATATCGATATCCATTACACTTAGACCAACTTAAATTTCTCGTAAGTGTTATTGATAAGCATCTACTTCTAATTCAGGTTTGACATCCTTTTGCGCATCCTAATATCCACGTAGAATTGTTCAAATGGGTATAATCCATCCATTTCTACTATTGTCGGGACGTAGAAGACTTGAGACACTTGGCATGCCAATGTGAACGGTTCGGAAGAATTAAGAATTCAACAATTCTTATTCAAATTGATAAAACCATGCTTCTTGTCAATTTTGAAGCCAAGGCCTTCTTTAAACATGTCGAACCAATTGCACTTGAAAATAACAACTCTACAATCGTATCTGAAGCTCATCTCAACAATCTCTTCAATTTGTTCGTAATATCCATCACAACTAGTTCTCAAATCACAACTAACAACAACACTAGCATGCTGCGTAGTCTTCACATCATCTATGGATTTCACTCTTAACCTAAATATGTTTAAAATGTAACCCGAATGGTAATGCTCATAATTCAACGGTGGAACGGTTATTATGCCAAAATCCTCCACCCATCGTGGGTCGTTATCTTCTTTCATTTGAATAACGTGTTCTTTAAACCACTAGAGGAAGTCAAGTCACGTGTGGTTGAATGTGAATACTCCTTAAATTCATTATATAAAAAATCAACTTTCAGAATCTATAAGAATATACAGGTAAGCTAAACGTCGATCGGTTTCATAGATTAATTTGTATTCTGTATGCAGGAAAGACCTTCTTAGAATATCAAATATGGAAAGACAATTTTCATCATTCTCAGTATATCCACCATCATAATTTCTCTGTAATCTATTAAATCGATTGTCTATCTCATCCATATACATGGCATAAAAGTTAATAGACTCCTTTATAAGATATCCTTCAACAATAGATCCTTCAGGCTTAGCCTTATTCAACACATGGTCTCTTAGTTTTTTCAGAAAACACTCAACAAGATACATCCATCTGTATTGCATAAGCCTAACAATTTTCGTTTCATTTCCAACATGCAGCGTTAAATGAACTATGACGTCAAAGAAGGTTGGAGGAAAATCTGTTCCATTTTACACAATATGATAACTATTTGTTTATCCCAGTACTCTAATATATTGAAATCTAATGTCTTTGAGCAAATAGCTTTGAAGTATCTGCTCATCTCTGTAAATAAATCCACTACTGGATCAGGTAGCACTCCACGAATAGCTAGTTGGAACAGGACTTGCATATAAACATAAGAGTCGTGACTCTTTCACCCACTAATTTTCTTTTGAACCTTATTTACACACCAAGAAAGTTGTGAGGAATATCCATTCAGCACCCAAACTTCTTTCAAGAAGGTGAAATTTTTTTGCCACTGATCATTGATAGTAACACCATCATTCGTCATAACTAACTTAAATTAGTTGAAATCATGTGTTAAATGCCCCTTAATGATCGTCTAAGGATCATAATTCCATGCTGAAATGATTTGAGAAGAAGATAGGAAAAAGGGGTTAATTATGTTGTTTTAACATCCTATCACAAATGCAGATTAATATGGGGGTTAACCAAAGGTCAAATGAACTAAAAAGGCTAAGAAGTGGGCTCACATTGATTGAATCAAGGTTCATGCATTTCGAGGATTAAAATATTACTGAAAACCCTAATTATCAGCCTCACTCAAATTGAAAGAATTCTAGTAGAGATAAATTTAATCTAAACCTCCTAAAATTCATTAAAAAATATTCTACAAGGTTTAGTACCTTCACTTTGACCATCTGAACCCATTTTAACCAAAAATGGAGATTTAGACGGGAATTTGCCCTAATTTAGGCTTATGCGTATTTACCCAGTCAAACGTGGTCAAAACCCAAATCTGAGTTCACCATTAGACTCAGCTCCAAATTAGATTAACACCAAAATTTGGGCCCAATTAAAGTCCATGTAGACATAGTTTGCATTTGAGTCCCCAGATCTTATTCTTTATAACCAAACCCTCATCTTTTACATTTTCCTTGCATATATGCCCCTAAGTTCTCATCTTCCTCACAATTAGGTCCCCACCTCCTAAAACCTCTGTGTTTCCTAAACACAGAGTTAAACCCAACATCGTCGAGCTTTGACCGTGTGTTTCTCCTCCAATTTCAACCCAAATCCCTCCAAATTTGGAGGGATTACTCCTTAGAAGATTCTCTGTGATTAAGACCTGATTTCATGACCAAATTGGAGCTTGAGAAGCTCCACTGAGCTTTAGAATCACAATTAGGAAACACCTCTGATTCCCAAATTAAAACACACAAATTTTAGGAATTCAGAGCCAATTCGAGCTCTATATAAGCTCCGTGATGTTTCACAATCAAAACTGGCTAGGTTTTAAGTCAAAAATCTTCTTCTCTTCCTCTATCCACCTCCGACCTAGACTCTAGAGAACCTCCTCAATCCCCATCGTTTGGTCATCTAACTGTCAAATTGGATGGCCCACTATCTCCGCCAGCTTGTTCCACTTCTTACCGACCAAAGCAAGAGCTCCTTTCCTCATCATCATAGTCGTTCCTACCCCATCGGAGAACTTAGTCTCCTTTGGGTCTGGCCAACCACGCCAACGCAAATCTTCCCCCCTTTCCATCCATAACCTAGGTTCCATTCTTTTCCTCCTTCTCTAGAGTATGACCACACCTTTAGTTCTTAGATTCAACTGCAAACCCACCCTCTCCCCCTTCATCTCCTTCACCTCCAGCAAAGGCTCTTGCAAGCCCACGCCAGCACCACTGGCCACCAAACACCACAACGCCACCACCACTACCTTCCTTTTCCTTCACTGACCAAAAGCCCTAACAAAATTGGGCATTTCGACCACTCCCTTGCCACATCGAACAACCCACTGTCCACCTACAAAGCCCAATGTCGCCACACCTCCACACACCTCCAAATGCTTCAACACCACCGCCACCACATTCCTTAGACCAAGGTGAAGCTTATGAACGTATTAATTGGGGCATTTAGCTCGTATTTTGATGATTAGGTCTTCATCGAATCTCCGCTTCACATCATCGTCGTCAGCCGCCATCCGTCGCTCTCTGAGCTCGACTCAACCTCCAAGCAGTGCAGACTGAAGCCATGACACCTTCCATGACCTCAATTGAAGAACAAAGCATCAACTGCAGCTACAATGGATCAAGGGATACACCCGTAGCAACTGAAGAAGAAGAGTTGTCATCTTAATCCCACATCATGGGTAGCTAAAAATAGTTTTGATACTTAACATTTCATGTATGTTAACGGCTCACCCAAGAAACGGGGGTCGGGTCCCCATACACATGCCTCACGCACTCCTCACCCGCCACCTACACCCAGGCGGGCCTGGTCTGATTACCTGTCTTGGTTAAGAGAAAGAAATAGAGACTTTGTAAGAGAGAAGGGGGGAGGGTTTTGCACTAAGAACCTATAGCTGGAGATGTTAAGGCGTCTGTGGGCGATCACAGACGTTTGATTTGTGAAGATTTGAAGAGTATGAAAAGGCTATGTGTTGAAGAGTCTGAATTAAGCTGAGGTGTTGAGGAAATAAGTTCTGATATGGTTAAGTGTTAACAAGCTTGGTTAAGTATTGAGAATTGAGAGAGGCTTATGCTAAGTGTAAAAACCAATTTTTAGCCTCTTATTTATTTCTTTTTGACTCATTGGAGAGTCAAATTCCTTATATATTTTGATGATTGAATACATTGCATATTATTCATTGTGAATCATTTATTGTGCTCATCTTTATACCATTCGATTACTTGATTGAATTACAACTATTTGCTCCCTAAGAACGACCTTGGAACTCAACATTTTTTTGAGATTTACAAATTTTAAATGTAAAGCTCATGAAGGATGGCGCGGAGGGTGTGGCGAGGAAGGTGCGGGAGGGCTGCTGGCGATGCATGGGAGAGGAAGGCATAGTGGCGTGTGTTGAGCACCGGCGAAGGCCGGTGGTGCATTGTAACGAGCGCGTGCCCCAGACGCCTTTTAAGACGTCTGGGAGGTGGCCCAGACGTCGGACAAGACGTCTGGGATCACATCCAGACGTCTGACCAGACGTCCGGGATAGTTTACAGACGTCTGGAGAACAGTTATGTTCGCACGGGAGATTCGTCTGCGCGCCTGTGCGCGCAGACCTGCGATTCCTCTCTCTCTCTCTCTACGGCTGCAGGCGCGCTGCGACCGCCTTCTCTCTCCTCCTCGCGCGGCCTTAAAAGGGCGCGCCTCCCCTCCCATCTCCACCGTCTTCTTCCTTCTTCTCCTGCCTGTGCGCGAGAGCGAGCGGATGCGAGGGCGCAGCGGCAGCGGCAGCCGCAGTGAGCACGGAGGAGGTGCGGCGTGCGAGGGTGGGGCTCTGCCGTGAGGGCGAGCTCGCCGGAGCGGCTTGGCCGGTCGGCGGAGGGCGCAGGGGGCGCGGAGCGACGCGGAGAGGGACCTGCTGCGGGCTGAGCAGCAGACGCGTGAGGTGCGACGCGGGCGGCGTCGCGAGCGGAGGCCGAGCAGGGTTCTGATTCTGGAAAAATTTCCAGAATCAGACGTCTGTGTTGATATCCAGACGGCAAGGTCGACGTCTGTAAGATCATACAGACATCTGAAAGGTGAGTTCCCGCCTTCTCCTTCCTTCTTGACGACTGACCGTACTGAGAGAGGGGGGTTGGATGTGCGCAGGTTCGCTGATTCGCCATCCTTTGCGAATCAGACGTCTGGAAGTTGTACCAGACGACGGGAGTGATCTACAGACGTCCGTGTGGACCATCGGACGTCTGGGGTATAGGACAGACGTCCCCGCAGACTTCTGGACGTCCGGGGAACCAAGCTGAACAGGTAATTCTCTGATCCACCGTTTAAGACGTCTGGAAGGAGTTCCAGACGTCTGATTTTGCACAGTATTGTCTTTCTCGACCCGTTTGGGCTCCGTTTTCCGCGATTCGAGTTGCGTTCGTTTCAGAATTAATTCCTCTACTCATCTACGGTAGCTATACACTATTTTGAGACACTCCTTGTGTTGATCCTTGTGACAGGATCTCGTTCAGTTGCAGTCTTGTGAGTCGCGGAGGCACACGGGATTCCCGATCACGCCCCCATTACTCCCGTTGTACCTGGTAGAGTGGCTTTAAGTATTAATAAAATCTGTTAAAGTATGGAACCATAACTAGAACCTAGGGCATTGCATGAATCCTAGGAATGAGAAATATATGGAATGATAGCTCCTAGGTGTTGCATGAATCCTACGGCCGGAAAACTAGATTGTATGATAGATCCTAGGATATGGCATGAATCCTAGGGTGGAAAAATTAGTGGAATGTATATTACTGTAGTCTTGGAAAATTGGAAAGGAATATATAAAGCTACCTGTAAATTTAATTAACAGCTGCCTGTTATGAATAAAGAAACATGTTTGAGATCATGGATTTTGAGAATGTGAATCTGGAAAGTGAAACATATGATGTTCTGAGATAAAGAGCTGGAACCCTACGGGGAATTAGGAGTGGAACTCCTGGAAAGAAAAAGGAATGGAACTGAGATGTAGTTTGTACTGTCTCTTGGGTACGCAGTACCAAGGGAAGTACCTGTACCTGTTTAGTGCAGAGTGGGGCCAGCCGCCCCAGGGACCCGGGGTTAGGATTGGCCGCTCTGTACCGACTTGTTGGCCCTCGTGTACGTAGTACCGAGGAGAGCTAGTAGTGTTAGGAGAGTACTAGCTACCCCACGGGCCCCGGGGTTCTGCTAGCCTCCTTCACCGACTTGTTAGGCCCAGTAGGGCAAACCAGGGTAGTCAGGCGAGGGTGCGCGGACTGTGGAGGGGCAAGGCCCCGGTTTGGTTACTGTGGAGGGGTTGGACCCCTGTTACTGAGAGGGCTCTGCCCTGGTTCCGTGCTGTGCTTTGGGCGCACCCGTTAACGGAAACGACTGACCGCGTGCCAGTGCGGGCTAGCTACCTGTGCGTTTATCGCGCGTGCCGTAGTCACCGTTACGTCTGTCAGTGACCTTGGGGTGGTTGACTGAGGGTAGGATCACCACGGGGGACTCTCCCGGCCAGGAGAGCACCACGTGCTACTTCTACTTTTGGAAAAGACTACAATCAAGATCGTTCCCACGAGGACATTCGAGATCAAGTAAAGGATCTGAGAAATAAATGAAATAGTAAGAAAAATTGAAAGATGTGAATAAAGGAAGTAATAGAACATAACAGCTACTGTACACTCTACTGTTGCCTTTAGTTAGTTTGCCACTCTACTCAGCGTTTTGCTGGCGTGTTACACTCGTTACCTTTTTCAGGACCAGGTGTTGAGCAGCCAGGGTCGGCGGCTGCAGAGGACGCTGGGCCGAGTAGGGTCCAGTAGAGTACCACAGCTTTTGTACCCCTTTTTGTTTCTGTTCTAGTGAGTAGTTTTTGTTTCCGCTGTACCTTCTTTACCTGCAGTTCTTGTTATATGATAAATGCTGTTTTACTATTGTGGTGGTACCTACTGTAGTAGTTTCTTTCCTTACTGCTGTACTTTCTTACTGTTAGTTATATTCATGCTGAATGTGGTTTATTTTACTGTCTTTTGGTTACTTCCTCGTTGGACGACTAGGTCTTGGGATTAGTCGAGTCGGTCCGGTTCTCGTGTCTCGTAGGGACTCGGGAACCGGGTCATTACAAGATGGTATCAGAGCAAGGTCATCCCGAGAAGTGAATCAACTGACTGGAAAATAACCAATTCACATGTTTATAGCTAGAGTAGCCACCACAACATATCTCTTGACATGAGCTCTTAGAAGTCTTGTTAGGTACCGTTTGTTTTGACGTTTCCGTTTTGTTTCGCGTCTCCTTGCAGGAGATGCCTCATCGCGGGACTGGCGAGACTGGCCGCGGGCGCGGCCGAGGGCGAGGTCGGCGAGGTGGTCGTGCTGTCGTTGACGTCTCGGTGGACCAGCCACCACTCCCTGGCATCCAGGCCCAGGACCTCGCCAGACTGATACGGGATATTGTACGAGAGGAGCTCCGCCCACCGCCCCGAGCACCTCCTCCTGGGGTTGCAGAGGGGGAGTCCTCTGTGGGACCACGCGACGGACGCGGCGCTGGACACGAGGGAGGGGATGGGCCCCTGCCACCCCCACCTTCCTCCGACACTTCTGTACACGAGGCACCTTCGCCTGGAGGTGCACCAGCACCTCCCCTACAGCGCCACTTCGAGCTTTTCGGACAGTTCCGGAAGCTGAAGCCCCCCTCCTTCAAGGGGGATGAGGACCCGACCGAGGCAGAGGACTGGCTTGAGCAGCTGGAGAAGATCTTCGACACCCTTCGCCCCCCGGTGGAGTGCCGCGTGGCCTTTGCCACGTACCAGCTGGAGAGTGCGGCACACCGGTGGTGGAGGGCAGTCCGGGGTCAGGAGAGGGACGAGCCGACGTGGGACCAGTTCGTCACCCTCTTCTGCGAGCAGTACTTTCCCCAGACATGGCAGGACCAGAGGAGGCGGGAGTTCCACACTCTCCGCCAAGGGACGATGACCGTGAGCACGTACCGCACGCGTTTCTTGGAGCTGTCCCGCTTTGCAGCGACAGCGGTAGCCACTGAGGAGGAGCGCCTTTGGAGGTTCACCGAGGGGCTCCGGCCTACGATCCGGGGGTATGTCAAACCCCTGAAGCTGCCGACGTTTTCAAGAGTGGTAGAGGCAGCTATGACTTACGAGGAGACCAACCCGTCCGCGCGAGAGACCGACGGCAGGCGGAAGAGGCCCTTTCAGCCAGACTTCTCACAGGGCCGGCGAGAACGGAGACACGTGGCGTCCGCAGGAGAGCCGTCACGTTGTGCAGGGCCATCAGTGGCCTTTGGGGGCCCTCGACAGGGGCCAGTCGCCAGCACCGGACCCCCGCCTAGCCGACAGCAGGGACTCACTGAGGGCGGGAGTCGGGTTCCCCTCTGCTACCAGTGTGGCCAGCCGGGCCACGTCAGGAGGGACTGCCCATCTAGGGCAGGAGGTCAGCAGATACTTCTCGCGCAGAGCACTGGAGGGCGCGCAGGAGGCCGCGGTTCCCAGGCACGAGGAGGAGGACAGCAATCGCGAGGAGGGTACCGGCCAGCACCTACCCGTCCGACGCAGAGTGTGGCTGCTTTGTCCGCACCTAGAGCTGAGGGGCGTATCAACGCCCTAACACACAGGGACGCCAGAGCATCGGGATCCGTGGTAGCAGGTATGGTTTCAGTTTCTGGCAGGCTCGTTTACACGCTTTTCGATTCCGACGCTACGCACTCGTTTGACGCAGCCAGTTTCGCAGTTAGTTTGGACCAGGATTATACACTGTTAGAGAATCCGTTCGTAATCAGAGGTCCGAGTGGTCAGCTGTTTGTAGCTGAGGAGGTGTACACGGGTTGCGGGGTCAGCATCGGGGGACATAGCCTGCCAGCTGACCTGATTATGATACAGATGGAGGACTTTGGAGTGATTCTGGGGATGGATTGGCTGTCCGCTTACCACGCCTTGGTAGACTGTTTTGAGAGGAAGATTGTCATCTCCATTCCGGAGTTGCCTTCCTTCGAGTTTCACGGGCAGCCAGTGGACGGAGGTTTCAGGTGCATTTCGGCACTTCGGGCGGCGAGACTTTTGAGCCAGGGGTGTGAGGGCTTCCTAGCTTGTGTGGTGGCAGAGCACAGCCCTGTGGCAGACTTCCAGAGCATCCCGGTGGTCAGAGAGTACCCTGACGTGTTTCCAGACGAGTTACCAGGACTACCGCCCGAGCGTGAGATCGAGTTTGAGATCTCACTAGTACCAGGGACCAGCCCCATCTCCACCGCGCCATACAGGATGGCACCGCTTGAGCTGCGAGAGCTCAAGTCTCAGTTGCAGGACCTTTTGGAGAAGGGTTTCGTGAGGCCCAGTGCGTCTCCCTGGGGAGCCCCGATACTGTTTGTGAAGAAGAAGGATGGGACCCTACGCCTTTGTGTGGACTACCGACAGCTGAATAGGGTCACCATCAAGAACAGATATCCGCTGCCGAGGATTGACGATTTGTTTGACCAGTTGCAGGGTGCCACGGTGTTTTCCAAGATCGACTTGAGGTCTGGATACCACCAGTTGAGGATCAGGGAGACCGACGTCTCCAAGACAGCTTTCCGCACCCGGTACGGACACTACGAGTTTTTGGTCATGCCGTTTGGGCTGACCAATGCCCCCGCTGCTTTCATGGACCTGATGAACCGGGTGTTTAGACCGTACCTGGACCAGTTTGTGGTGGTTTTCATAGATGATGTACTCATCTATTCTAGAGATCGGACGCAGCACGGACAGCACTTGCGGATGGTTCTGGACACTCTGAGACGACGCAGGCTGTACGCCAAATACAGCAAGTGCGAGTTCTGGTTGAGGGAGGTGACCTTTTTGGGGCATGTGATCTCTGGAGACGGCCTGGCGGTGGACCCCTCCAAGGTCGAGGCAGTGCTCAGGTGGGAGAGACCGCGTTCAGTCACTGAGATTCGCAGTTTCCTGGGACTGGCAGGTTACTACAGACGGTTCATCAGAGGGTTTTCGCAGATTGCACGTCCTATGACACAGTTGACCCGGAAGGATGTGCCTTTCGCTTGGACAGACGCCTGTGAGGCGTGTTTTCTGGAGCTGAAGGAGAGGTTGACCTCGACTCCCGTGCTCACCATCCCTGACAGTAGTGGCGAGTTCGTTGTGTACACGGACGCTTCCTTGCAGGGGTTAGGAGGTGTGCTCATGCAGAGGGGTCACGTGGTCGCTTACGCTTCGCGGCAACTGAAGCCCCATGAGCATACCTACCCTACCCACGATCTAGAGTTGGCAGCTGTTGTCTTCGCGCTGAAGACATGGAGGCACTACTTGTACGGTGAGACCTTCGAGATTTTTACAGATCACAAGAGCCTCAGATATCTTTTTGACCAGAAGGAGCTCAACATGAGACAGAGACGTTGGTTGGAGCTCCTGAAGGACTACGACTGCAGCATCTCCTACCACCCGGGAAAGGCCAATGTGGTGGCTGACGCCTTGAGCCGTAAGGCGCCCGCACGCTTGGCCCATCTACAGTTACAGAGTTGGAGCCTTTTGGAGGAGGTGGGCAGTTGGCGACCTCTAGAGTTACGAGGGTACTGTGGGGCAGTGACGGTGACACGGCAGACCAGGCCAGAGTTGATAGACCGCATCATCACGGGATAGATGGCCGATCGGTACTTGCAGTCTTTACGCGACAGAGTACTATCAGGGGACCCAGGGGACTTCTCTTTCACAGACCAGGTGTTACGCTTGAGGGGACGGTTGTGCGTCCCCAGAGATGAGGAGCTGTTGAGAGAGCTCCTGACTGAGGCACACGGTTCCAGATTCACCATACATCCCGGAAACACGAAAATGTACCATGACTTGAGACGCGAGTTCTGGTGGAGAGGGATGAAGTGGGATGTGGGTGAGTTCGTGCAGCAGTGCTTAGTGTGCCAGCAGGTGAAAGCCGAGCATCAGAGGCCTGCAGGGCCGCTTCAGTCGCTTCCAGTGCCAGAGTGGAAGTGGGAGAGCATCACCATGGACTTGGTGGTGGGCTTACCTGTTACCCAGCGAGGACACGACGCAGTCTGGGTAATAGTGGATAGATTAACGAAGACGGCACGATTCTTGCCGATCCGAGTCACTTTGGGACCAGCACAGTTGGCAGAGAGGTATATCCGTGATGTGGTGCGACTACACGGAGTTCCGCGGGAGATCGTATCCGACCGGGATACCCGCTTTACGTCCCAGTTTTGGGCTGAGTTTCAGCAGGCTTTGGGGACGAGGTTGAGGTTTAGCACGGCTTACCACCCCCAGACGGACGGACAGTCGGAACGCACGATACAGACACTTGAGGACCTTTTGCGTGCCTGTGTACTAGACTGAAGGGGCTCTTGGGAGGAGCACCTGCCCCTGGCGGAGTTTGCATACAACAACAGCTATCACTCGAGCATCGGCATGGCTCCCTACGAGGCTCTGTACGGACGGAAATGCACGGCACCCTTGAGTTGGGTTGAGGTGGGGACCAAGTGGGAGGTTGGCCCCAGGTTGATCCGGCAGAGTCAGGAGGTAGTTGAGCAGATCCACAGACGACTCCGCACTGTCAGGAGCAGACAGAAGAGCTACGCAGATCGCAGACGCAGAGAGGTGCAGTTCGAGGTTGGGGACCACGTCTTCCTTCGTGTTTCGCCCATGAAGGGCTTACAGCGGTTTGGGGTGAGAGGGAAGCTCGCGCTGAGGTTCGTGGGGCCCTTTGAGGTCCTGGAGCGGGTTGGACCCGTTGCTTACAGACTTGCCCTTCCCCCGCAGCTTTCTGGTGTGCACGACGTGTTCCACGTGTCCAACCTCAGGAAGTACGTAGCCGATCCCAGCCACGTATTGAGTCACGAGAGCGTCGAGGTGAGCGACGACCTGACCTACCCCGAGCGGCCAGTGCAGATCCTAGACCGAGCCGTCCGCAGGTTGAGACGAAAGCAAGTACCCCTGGTAAAGGTTTTGTGGAGGAGCCAGCGGTACGAGGAGGCTACCTGGGAGCCTGAGGCGGCAATGCGGGAGCGGTACCCAGAGCTTTTCGCGGGTACGTCTTTTCGGACCGGCTTCGGTCCTCTTTGAGTTTGTTATGGTTATTTGGACATCTTTTTCCCGCACCCTAGTTGGCGCAAGTTTCGGGGACGAAACTTCCTTTGAGTTTGTTATATTGTAACGAGCGCGTGCCCCAGACGCCTTTTAAGACGTCTGGGAGGTGGCCCAGACGTCGGACAAGACGTCTGGGATCACATCCAGACGTCTGACCAGACGTCCGGGATAGTTTACAGACGTCTGGAGAACAGTTATGTTCGCACGGGAGATTCGTCTGCTCGCCTGTGCGCGCAGACCTGCGATTCCTCTCTCTCTCCCTGCGGCTGCAGGCGCGCTGCGACCGCCTTCTCTCTCCTCCTCGCGCGGCCTTAAAAGGGCGCGCCTCCCCTCCCGTCTCCACCGTCTTATTCCTTCTTCTCTTGCCTGTGCGCGAGAGCGAGCAGACGCGAGGGCGCAGCGGCAGCGGCAGCCGCAGTGAGCGCGGAGGAGGTGCGGCGTGCGAGGGCGGGGCTCTGCCGTGAGGGCGAGCTCGCCGGAGCGGCTTGGCCTGCCGGCGGAGGGCGCATGGGGCGCGGAGCGACGCGGAGAGGGACCTGCTGCGGGCTGAGCAGCAGACGCGCGAGGTGCGACGCGGGCGGCGTCGCGAGCGGAGGCCGAGCAGGGTTCTGATTCTGGAAAAATTTCCAGAATCAGACGTCTGTGTTGATATCCAGACGGTAAGGTCGACGTCTGTAAGATCATACAGACGTCTGAAAGGTGAGTTTCCGCCTTCTCCTTCCTTCTTGACGACTGACCGTACTGAGGGAGGGGGGTTGGCTGTGCGCAGGTTCGCTGATTCGCCATCCTTTGCGAATCAGACGTCTGGAAGTTGTACCAGACGGCGGGAGTGATCTACAGACGTCCGTGTGGACCATCGGACGTCTGGGGTATAGGATAGACGTCCCCGCAGACTTCTGGACGTCCGGGGAACCAAGCTGAACAGGTAATTCTCTGATCCACCGTTTAAGGCGTTTGGAAGGAGTTCCAGACGTCTGATTTTGCACAGTATTGTCTTTCTCGACCCGTTTAGGGCCCGTTTGGGCTCCGTTTTCCGCGATTCGAGTTGCGTTCGTTTCAGAATTAATTCCTCTACTCATCTATGGTAGCTATACACTGTTTTGAGATACTCCTTGTGTTGATCCTTGTGACAGGATCTCGTTCAGTTGCAGTCGTTAGAGTCGCGGAGGCACGCGGGATTCCCGATCACGCCCCCATTACTCCCGTTGTACCTGGTAGAGTGGCTTTAAGTATTAATAAAATCTGTTAAAGTATGAAACCATAACTAGAACCTAGGGCATTGCATGAATCCTAGGAATGAGAAATATATGGAATGATAGCTCCTAGGTGTTGCATGAATCCTAGGGCCGGAAAACTAGATTGTATGATAGATCCTAGGATATGGCATGAATCCTAGGGTGAAAAAATTAGTGGAATGTATATTACTGCAGTCTTGGAAAATTGGAAAGGAATATATAAAGCTACCTGTAAATTTAATTAACAGCTGCCTGTTATGAATAAAGAAACATGTTTGAGATCATGGATTTTGAGAATGTGAATCTGGAAAGTGAAACATATGATGTTCTGAGATAAAGAGCTGGAACCCTACGGGGAATTAGGAGTGGAACTCCTGGAAAGAAAAAGGAATGGAACTGAGATGTAGTTTGTACTGTCTCTTGGGTACGCAGTACCAAGGGAAGTACCTGTACCTGTTTAGTGCAGAGTGGGGCCAGCCGCCCCAGGGACCCGAGGTTAGGATTGGCCGCTCTGTACCGACTTGTTGGCCCTCGTGTACGTAGTACCGAGGAGAGCTAGTAGTGTTAGGAGAGTACTAGCTACCCCACGGGCCCCGGGGTTCTGCTAGCCTCCTTCACCGACTTGTTAGGCCCATTAGGGCAAACCAGGGTAGTCAGGCGAGGGTGCGCGGACTGTGGAGGGGCAAGGCCCCGGTTTGGTTACTGTGGAGGGGTTGGACCCCTGTTACTGAGAGGGCTCTGCCCTGGTTCCGTGTTGTGCTTTGGGCGCACCCGTTAACGGAAACGACTGACCGCGTGCCAGTGCGGGCTAGCTACCTGTGCATTTATCGCGCGTGCCGTAGTCACCGTTACGTCTGTCAGTGACCTTGGGGTGGTTGACTGAGGGTAGGATCACCACGGGGGACTCTCCCGGCCAGGAGAGCATCACGTGCTACTTCTACTTTTGGAAAAGACTGCAATCAAGATCGTTCCCACGAGGACATTCGAGATCAAGTAAAGGATCTGAGAAATAAATGAAATAGTAAGAAAAATTGAAAGATGTGAATAAAGGAAGTAATAGAACATAACAGCTACTGTACACTCTACTGTTGCCTTTAGTTAGTTTGCCACTCTACTCAGCGTTTTGCTGACGTGTTACACTCGTTACCTTTTTCAGGACCAGGTGTTGAGCAGCCAGGGTCGGCGGCTGCAGAGGACGCTGAGCCGAGTAGGGTCCAGTAGAGTTACCACAGCTTTTGTACCCCTTTTTGTTTCTGTTCTAGTGAGTAGTTTTTGTTTCCGCTGTACCTTCTTTACCTGCAGTTCTTGTTATATGATAAATGCTGTTTTACTGTTGTGGTGGTACCTACTGTAGTAGTTTCTTTCCTTACTGCTGTACTTTCTTACTGTTAGTTATATTCATGCTGAATGTGGTTTATTTTACTGTCTTTTGGTTACTTCCTCGTTGGACGACTAGGTCTTGGGATTAGTCGAGTCGGTCCGGTTCTCGTGTCTCGTAGGGACTCGGGAACCGGGTCGTTACATGCATGCACGGTGGACGCGTGAGGAGAACTCACACTGCTACTCGCAAGTGGAGGTGCAGGGCGTGGAGTTACAGCGTGGAGATGCACACAGAGAGGAGGGCTTCAGACATCCAGGAAACTTCCCAGATGTCTTAACTAGAGGGGAAGATGAAGGTGAAGGTGGTGCATGGAGGTAGCGATGGTGTTGATGGTGGTGGTTACTGGTGATGATGGTGAGGAGTTGTTGAGGTGGTGGTGACGTTGTTCTCCCCTTAAGGACTTGAGGTGGATGAAGGCATGATGAACAAGGGGCACGGTGAGGATAATTGCGTGGCCAGAGGCACACGCGCACGGTGATGGTTGCGTGGCCGTCAGAGACGCACGCGCAAGGTGATGGTCGAGCTCGCCGGATTGGCACGGCGGTCTGTCACCCTGCCGGCTCACGATGTGGCGACACTCGACCTTGGAGACGCATGATGGTGGTGATGGAGGTGAGCTCGAAGCTCTTCACGGTGGTGGAGTCGGGGCAGTGTCTCCTCTAGCCCAGTTGTGGCTCCCCCTTTCTTATACCTACAAGGGGAAACAAAGACGAAGATGGAGAGTCGACCAAATCCACTTCTCCTGCTCCTTGAATGCGGGTCTTTAGTGCGGATAGCTGGTGTGAAGAGGCAACAGCCATTGAAGAAGAAGAAATGGATTAATAAGAAAATAAGTGATGGGTTATTTATGTACAAACCCTCGCATAAATGTTATTTCTAATACATGCATGTAATGCAACCTATAGACTAATCATTTCAATGCATGTTATTCTAAATAAATTCTAAATGTATTTAGATATGAATGCAATGCATGAAATATGCAAATAAATGAATAATTAGACTAATCTATTTACATCTTATTGTATGCTATTTATATGTCAATACTAATCTAATGTCTAGGAGTTTAAGTAACTAATTAGCCCACAAATATAGGCTTATCAAATGCCCCCATGCCTAGTTTTTGCTAGTCCCTAGCAAACTTAAGTAATAACCCAACTCTCAAAATAGATTAGCCAACCTAATCAGTCTTCCCTTAGAAACATGTTAAGTTACAAACTTTAGACCTAAGGTTCCCAAGTAGTTGTTAAGTTACAGACTAGGTCGGCTAAGGACAAGTTGTAGGCACAGGTTTCCTTGATTTCTAACTCTACCATAGGGTTTATTGGTCCCAAAGATTAAAGCATCCGTGCATGTGCATTGTTCTGAGTTACTTGAGGTTAGTATGATTGCCAACCTAGAAAGAGAGTAAGAGGATTTTTTTCTTGTAATATATATATATATATTATTCCTCTAAGTCTAACCTTAGATCAGCTATCAACACAGTCTGTGTTGGATTCATTGTCGCCATCACCGAACCTCAAAGGGTGACTAGCTTTCGATGCATCGAGATAGCACCGCCCATAGCAACCCCAAGAACTCCTGGCAATTGACACTTCAAGATAGTATCTCCCATGGATTTCTTAAGCGAATTCAGGCCTGTGGCAATCAGCACTTTGAGATAGGGCCACCCATGGTACCTAAACCGCATAATGCGCTTACATGCCCCCAGTAGGATGGATATCCTAAGAGACAAGCGTCGAGGTGGTGATATGTTATCATCGCATCATCAAGGTGAGTATATACTCCACCTCTCCTGCGGCAGGAACTCTTCCAATCAAATTGTGTTTTCAAGCTTCTCCTAAGTCAAAACTAAGAGAAGCAAATTTTAAGAAATTAAAGTGATCATTACTTACACAAGACCAAGTGTACGTGAAATGTGGATGCTTAGGTTACAAGGACCCATAAACTAAAAGGTAGAAAAAGACACCAGGTACTACCCAGCCTTTAACTCAATCCCTAGCTTTCCTTCCTCAACCTCTTGAGGAATGGTCCGCAACTTAACTCCTACTTAAGTTTTTAAGTCCACAAAGGACCCTAAAGGTCTAAAGCTAGTAGCTCAACTTAGTTTCTAAAGTCAGACACCTAGAGTCAACTTAGTCTAGCCTAAAGTTCTGGTCTTATGCCTAAGAATGCAGGGCCCAGCTAGTTAAGCTCAATGTAATTATAGGCCTAAATGCAAAATTTTTTTTTATCAATGCAAATGTATGCAATGCAGAATGTTCTAACTAAATGCATGAATTCACTATACATAAATTCTATGTATATCCTAAAGTACACCCCCCCATGCCTAAAATATGCAATGTCCCCATTGCATAGAAGGATATTACTTGGGTCAGAGTTAGGCTGCCGTTATTTTGTTAGCGGTCGAGTAGCCAAAGAACCTGTACGTCAGGTTCCAAAACCAAAGAAATAGGCCCTTGATGGGAATACCATCATGAGCCATAACTAGCTCATTTTGACCCAATGAAGAGAATAAATGCTCCTACATAACCTACTGAAGGTCATAATTGACTGCATAACCTTTCTGAGAGAAACACAAAAAATAAGGGGTAAAACTATAATTTTACCAATGCAGTACAACCACGGGTTTTCTCAAGGAATAAACAAAGGTCAAATGGTCTTAATAAGATAACAAGTGGGTTGGATTTGACGGAAAAGGGTTTGTGTGTGTTCTATTAATTAAATGACTTCTTGAAACCCTAAAAACAGACCCACTTGATTAACCAAGGTTCTAGTCAGGATAAAATTCACTTAAACCCTCTAAAATTCATAGAAAAATATTATCTAGGGTTTAGTACATTCAATTTGGCCATTAGAACCCATCTTGACCTAGAATGGGGTCTAAGATAAATATTTACCCTAATTTGGGTTTTCGCATAAATTACCCAGTCAAACGTAGTCAAACCCAAAATCCAACTTCACCATTGGATTCTTAGGTCCAAATTAGGTTTGTACCAAAATTTAGACCTAAGAAGAACTCATCTTGACCTAGTTTGCAAAAAGGTCCTGTCTGATTACATTTCTACCCCTAACTTTCAAAAACCCTTACAATCAGCCCCCTAACTTTCTCATCATCTTCACAAGTAGGTCCATCCACCATTATCGCGGAGGAATCCTACTCTGGCGACCTTTGAAAGGAGAGTTCTCCCTGATTGCTCAGAGAATCTCCTCCAAAATTGAAAGGGAGATTCTCTAAGAAAATCCCTCCAATATGAACCCGTCCTTAAGCCCTGATTCTTTCCTAATCTCTCATGCGAATGCATGAGAGATTTGGGTCTCTTGAGAACTTCCATCTCAGGTGAGTTTGCCTTGCTTGGAACCTTGGCTTCCAAGCACAAAACCTCCTCAGAGACCTATTTAAAGACTCCCCAGATCTAACCGAGTCTCAGCTTGAAATTGGGCCGGACTTCTTCACATTCCTCTCTCCCCTCCGGCTACAACCCTCCTCAAGCTCTGATGGCTTCCCCCTAGCTCTCTCGTAACCCAACCACAATACCAGTGGTCAGGTTATCTCCACCACAGTCTTCCACGCCGCACAATACCGGCCGACGTCACCCCTGCCTCGTCTTCGTCGCCACCTTACCTATGGAGGTATTCGTCTTCCCCACGTCTGGCAACCATACCAGCATGGGATTCCTGTCCCTTTTCGTCCCTTAGAAGTAGGTCTTAGATCCCCTCTCTCTCACACTTTCTTCCCCTCTCTCTATTTCCCAAAATCGACCTTCGACGCCACTAACCACCGTCACCTCCTCCATCTCCAGCAATACCTCCGAGGAGGTGTTCCTGTTGCTACGCACCTCCATCCACCTCATCGACCACCCTACAACCTCCACCGCAACCCCCTTATCATTTCTCCTCAATCCAATCACTCCATCGACCACCCAAACCACTCCCCGAATGCACCCACTCACTCGCGCACAGTGTGCCCTAGGCACACACTCACAGGCACCCCCGAGCTATGCCAACACCCCCAGCACATTCGTCGTTCTCTGGCGACACTCTCTGAACGTTTTGACATGGCCACGAGGCTGTTCTTGTGTTCTCAGGTTCAGGTCCATCTGCCATTGCTGCAGAGCTTGGAGCTTGCTTGCAACCGCTCCAGGTGCTTCAATCCCAGAACGCACAGAAGCTGCTTGTGCACACATCCAGACCTTCAATTGGAATCGAGAGACTCTACAGCTGCTGTAATTGGAAGCCTAATCCTTGTTGCAGTTGTGCGGAAGACAGGTGGGACATTTAGTCCCACCTCGGAAGTGGAAAGGTGCCTTCATATGCATAAATTGTAAAAGTGAAGTAGGCTCTTCGCCTCCAACACTGAGGGTGAGGACCTCCTCCCACCTTCACTGGACTCATCCGCGACACCTAATACGCGGGCCTGGTCGACCCGATTACCTGACCCAACTTCACTCCTCGCTCACCACACACACTGGTGAGCCTAGACCTAGGTATGAGTTAAGTCCGATTACCGAACCGATCAAGGCTCTAGGAGAGCGAAGCTGAAATAGAAAGAGAGAAGGAGAGAGGAGAGCTGCACGAGGGCAAGTGGGTTTTGCTCTGAGAAGATTACTCCAAACTCAACTCAGTTAATTAAGTTAATTTTACTTAATTAAGAGTAGAGAAAAGTCACTTAGGTTAACTCGAAATTATGTCGGTTGTGTAGTATAAGGTCGAATTAACCTAACATTTTAGAAATTTTTACTGGTTGAGTCCAGATCGTTCGCTGGGAGGTATAATTCATTTTAAATTCACTAGTTATCTTTATTTTTCTTTTTAAGTATAGGAGGTATATTAAGTTAATTTTAATAACATGAATTTTGCTAAAAATTGATTAGAATGGAATAACAAGCAAAATCTCATAAGAGAACATATTTACTCAAATGATTTACTTTATTAGCAAGTAAACATGTTAATTTCCAATTTATTTTAAAGAAATTAAGGCAATATAAAGTTCTTCTATTAAAGCACGTCTTATTACAACATTTAAAAAGAAATTTAAAATAATGCAAGAAAAATAAATTCTTTTCTTTATTTCTTCAGCCTCTAACTCTCTCTTTTCTTCTTCTTTCTTTCTCTTTTTTTCTTTATTTCCTTTATTTTTTTAACTCTCTCAAGCTCTCTTTCTTTCTTCTCTTCTTCTGCTTCTGCCTTCTTCTTCCCTTAGTATTTCCTTAAGCCTCTTCCTTAGTCTTCATGCCTGTTAACCTTCAGCCTTTATGCTTTATCTTCAACACTTAGTCTCTTCAGCAGTTAGCCATCAGCTCCTTCATTCTCTTTTCTTCAACTGAACCGGGTTTATTTCTTCTTTAACCAAAAATTATTTTTTTATTTACGGCAAGGTCCTTTCGAGGATACACAGCACCCAAAGATCAGGGTGGGACCAGACCCTACTCGGTCCTCGCCTGATTTCAATCATGGTTCAATTTTAGTTTATTTTTTTGGTTCATAGATTCGAACCAACTCGGCTCAACCGCCTCCCAGGCCTCGCCCTCCCAGGGCCAACACATTCGCACACGCCCACTCAGGCGCACACCCGCAGGCACACACATGCTCGTACACACACACACACACATGCTCGTAAAGGTCAGATGTTCAGATCGTGCCGAGCGCTTGACGACTGGCATGCCTATACAACAAATCAGTTTTATATTAAGGCACGCGCTCGTATCTTACCGACGTAGGACTATGTTTCCCCCCTCCAAAGCAAACTTCAATTGATGATTTCTCCTAGCTCAGAGCTCCATTCCAAGCAATTCAAAGCTTGTTGGAAAGCTCTTGAGTTGCTCTACAAAATTGAAGTGTCAATTTTAAGATAAGAGGATATTTTCCTCTTCGATTTGAAGAGTGAAATCAGGGGGTTGCTACGAGTTTAATGTGCCTGGAAATGGTTTTAAGCTTACAGAGTCCACATCTGGACTTGCCTCTCTCAGTTAAAGGTCTGAATAGTTATACATATGATTCCATAGTTTCAGGTATAGATTTTGAAGCTCTTAAAGCTTCAGGAACAGCAGAGAAGCTTCAAGCTTCTCTGAAAGCTTCAGAGAACGAATTTCAGACTTAAAATAAGTGTACAGACACAGGAAAAACATTCTTAATCGATTTTAACAAGTTCTAAGGGTTGTTACAAATTGATCTAGGAAGGATTTAAGATCAAATCTCATCCAAATGACATTGCCATCAGTTTGGGTTCGAAAATAACCCAAACTGACAAGGTTTGAATTCTCACCAAATTACAAGTTTGAGCTCATTAGAATCATTCTAAAACCATCCAACAGATTCTCAGAATCAATTCTAACTTCTCAAATCATCTGATTGAGCTCAAAATCAAAATTTCCTCCTCAGGTTTGACTGAAAGGCTTAAAATTTGATTTTTTGATTAAAGCCTTTTCTCAAGAAATTAAAGCCTCAAATAGGATCTTCTCAACCTCAAGAACTTGCTCAGACCCTCAGATAGGTGTTTGAACTTAAGATTCTAGGGTTTCAGGCTTGTCGCCTGAGCTCTAAATGTGGTCTATTCGTCAGAAGAAACCAATGGTTATTACAGTACTTTGAAGACATGAATAGCTTCAGTGCATTTCACTGAAGCTTCTAGGTTCACTAAATACTTCTCAAATCTATCTGTCAGACTTCTTCAACTCTGTCGGAGTTCGAGAAGAAGATACCTCAATCTGAACTCCAGTGATCAAAATCCTAATTAAACTTCCTCAAATTACTCAGTGATCATCATTTCATCATTCTGAAGCTCTTCATCAACTTCTATAGGCTGAAGAATAGAAATGACTCGTTGGAGCTTGCCGAAGCTCCGGTGAGTCCAGAAAAAGGTGTAAAGTGTGTACAGAATGAAAATTTATGCCATTTTTGATCTGAGAAGGTTCCTGAGGTTGCAAGGAACCTCATAATCACATTTAATTCTTCATTTCTTCATTAGAACTAAGGTTTGACAGTGAATTCATTTTGAATTAAAATTGAGTTGGTTGAGGCACGGGACTTGATTTCCCACTCAATTGAGTGGTTGAAACAAGTCAACAGATGTCTGCGATACTAAATATATAATTAATTTAAGATTTTAACTACTCCTGAGCCGCCATTGACAGTGAACTCAGGAGCTTAAATAGAATTAGGCGTTTACATTATATGTGGTATTTACTCTAATTATAGTGATGATTAGGATCTTTAGGTGATGGATAGGTGATGGAGGATCCAATGGAGGTGAAGATTAGGTCAACTACTGCTGCCATGGACAGTAGGAGTAGTCGGTGGAGGTGGAAGTGAATTAGACGATTAAGTGATCAATTAAGTGTTTAATGACTATAGAAATGATCATGGAAGATGGAAGAAGGTGGACAGTGACTTAAAAAGATGAAATTAGAGCTCCGGTGAGCTCAAGGAACTCGCCGAAGTCAGAGAAGATGAACATTTGAAATCTAACATTACAACTAACAACTTACCTAACTACCTAAACTAAACTACCCTACTCCTACTCCTACTCCTAATCTACCATTACCTGGACGAAGGGGTCAATAGGGTTCCGCCGAAGGTTCATAGCGGACAACAAAATCAGAGGGTTTCAGGAGAAGATCTCCGGCGGGCGGATTTGAGGTGAAGCAGAGGATCTCCTTGGTCGTTGCCTGTGTCCAGAGACGCGGCTGACCTCGATGGATCTCCTCAGCTAATCAAGATGGATAGAGGAAGTCGGAGAGTGGTGTGGAAGGTCGCCGAAGTTACGGAGAGAATAGCCTATCGAAGTTAGCTGCAGTGTTACAAGAGGGAAGGGAGCCAACTTGAGAGAAATCGAAGGGGTGAGGGGGTATTTATAGTGATTGGCGACGTAGAGAGTGGCGAGGTCTGGACAAAGAAGAAGCTTAAGGAGCTTAACCTCCGGCATCATCTCCGACAACGGTGAGGTTAACTGCCATCAAAGATTAGGATTTCCGGTTAATCCAGACCGATGGATGAAGATGGAGTGGTGAGCGCAAGCTCCAAGAGCTTGGAAAAGGAAGGATGATGTCGGCAGGGCGGTGATCGCGCGGTGGAGACACTCTCCATCATCAGCCGTTCACTCGGCTGGACAAGAAGAAGAAGAAGAAGAAGAAGGTGACAAGGACTTATATGCAATGAAACTTAAGGACCCGATTGCAATGAGTTTTAGGGACCAAAATGTAAACCCAGGTTTTAAAGGTTTATTTTAACTTAGATCTTTTTCAACTTTTTATATATGTTAGTAAATAAGGTAATTATTATGTTTTCACCTTGAATTTGCATTTTTGACCTTTTTAAGTTAATTTATTAGATTAAGTAAAATTACTTAAGTTATTATATACTTAGGTATACATTATGTTTAAGTTATTTAACTTATTAATTAAGGGAATGATTAATAAGATTTCGAGTCCAATTATTAATTAAACTATTAATAATGTTTATTGAATGATAAAATATCATTTTTAACTTATTTTAAGGTCCTTTACTATATATCCCTTGTTTCATAATTAACCCTTATAAATTCATAACCTTAGCTAATTAACTAGGAAGACTAGTTAATTAGGGGTAATTAGAGATCATGATGAGTCTCTCATCAAACACTTAGCCAATTTAGAGAAGTGGAGATCAGGAAAAAGAAGAAAAGAAGAGAAACAGAAGGACCTCAGAAGAGAAGGCAGATGGTAGAGAAAGAGAAGAAGGAAGAAGTCGAAGAAGAAGAGAAGGCCAAAGGCAGAAGGCAAAGAAGAAGAAGTAGGAAAGCAAAGGAAAGGCAGAGAAAAGCTAAGAAAAGAAGAAGCCAAAGGAAGAAGAGAAATCAGAAGAAGAAAAGGAGAAATGAACTGTATCACAAGACATTTAAGACGTCTGATTTTCATATGCTCTCCATTATTTTATTTACAATTATTTTTACTCTTCATATACTCATACTCTACATTCCTAATTAGTTTTTGAGTAATATTATGTGCTCAATTTGCATTAATTGCTAAGTTTAGTGTGTGAATTCCATTTGCTCCCCGTATTCGACCTCAAAAACATTTTCGAGTAATAAAATTGTATTTGTTTTGAACGCTATTTCAACTGTACTACAACGTAACACTTTTAAAACCTAATTCAGCGTCTAAAATAGCCCTAAAAATGAGCAAAGCAATGCTGGCCTAGAAAACAGGTAACCTAGGATGTTGGCGAGCTGATGATGAATCCCAATAGCAAATGCTCACCCAACCAGGATGGGAATGAAATCATCCCAGGTCACCAGAGGAGGTTCTAAATGATAGGAGGGAATAACAATCTCCATAGGGGTAAGGGGAGGATGACAAGGATCCTCCAAAAGAAATGGGGAAGGAATAGTGCAAAGATATACCCCCTAGGTGATGGAGAAACCATAGAAAGCATCATTCCATACCCGGTATCCCATTACAAGAGATACTAGTTCGCTAAGCCCCCTGGTCAGAATAGAAGTGAGCAGATCTCTAATCCAGGGATTGTCTAAGGTGTCTAAGTTTCGAGGCTATGGGACGACCATAAGATCTAGGTTGGGTCTAATCAACATAGTGTCTATTCCTAACAACCTTCCTAATTCCTCAATCGCATCCCTAACATTCCTTGTACTATCACAAGTATCTACCTGCATTTCATCAATGATCATTTCAAGGTATGGAGTCAAAATTTCACCTTCAGATTTAGTTGAATCATAGGGTGACTTTGAATCAAATGAAGGCAGGTTGGAAGTAACAGCTTTAGGGATTACCCTATCAATCTCATCCTCAGGTTCTTGTTCTTTTCTCAAATCCTCCCCGGAGTCTATATGTGAATCCACATATATCTTAGAAGTTGCTTCACATTTTCCATTATTTCATCATGAGGAGGGATATCATAATAGGAGCACAGAGGAAACCTAAGCTGATCAAATTTATGACATACTTAGAGGCTAATTCTTCAAATAAGACATAATCACCCTTAGTATCACTCCAAATCTTGAATGTAGGTTCCTCATATAATTCATTATGTAGCTGAGGTCTAGAATCATCTAAAATCTCGACAAGTCCCCTAGGGCACTCTATCTGGGGTAAATGGTTCACACTGGTAACATCAGACTCCTCAAATAGGTGAATTTCTTTAGGGTTAGGTTCCCTAAGAGTGAGATTGAGTTCCATCTCGTGATCAGAAGGGAGGGTGGGATTAACAACTTGACTTTGATCCACTTCATCAAATGTCACGAAAATACTATCATCTGGGTCGAGGTCTTCCAATGGTACCATCATTCCCTTCTTTTGGCTCCAATATAATTCAGGTGGATACTCAACATGATCATCATCTTCCTCGAGTTGCCACCTTTCTTCATCCAAATGGTAGCTACTTTGATCCATATTATCGTTCTCCCACTTAATGCATGGACCTCTCAAGGAAGTATCATCTAGCGGGGAGGTTTCGAAATCAATCCTTGAAAAGTAGCTATTCTCCCTTACATAATCCCCAAAATTCCCCAACTTAGGGTGTGGCTCTCCTACAGGAGATGCTTTTAGCGTAGAGGGGTGCAATTCATCCTCAATGGGGTAGGTTGGGTGGCTAATGGCTTCTTTTTCTTGTTGTCCTGCTCTCGAAGATTCTCCTAATAATTTGATCATTTCATCTTGCATTTTCTGTATTTCCATCTTCACGGAGGAGAGGTCATCATTACTATCAGGAGAGAAGTCAGGCTCAGGCTTATAGTTCCTAGGAGTTTCTGTCCAACATTATAATCATTCAAGGAGGGTGGGTTGGGTATTTGTATGGTGTTTAGGATATTGGGCAAGGCAAATCCCGCTCCTATGTTCTGCTCACTGATTTGGGGCTTAACTAGGCCAATACTCCTACAGTAGGAGTAAAAGGGATCCCAATGACTGTCATTTTGTTCATCAAAGAATGGACCATCTCGGCATTTGGGATTAAAGATCATAGAATGGGGGTAAGGGTGTGGGCAAGAAGTAAAAGGATGGAAGTCAAGGTGGTCCATTCTACTCACACCCAAATCCAATTCTTCCCCAAGCAAACAAACACAAATCAAAGGACTTTTTAGGTTTTTAATTAGTTAAGGCTTTTGAGATTTAAGTCCAGTTGTAGGTGACAAATCAAGTTATCCAAACAATTATGTGCCTACTTGTCGACCTACGATACACCTAAGAAGACCTAACTGAGACTTAGCTGATCCTTACTAACGCCCAAAAAGTTTAGTCACCACCAAACACGACAAAGAGGGATGCAAGTAGGGTCAAGCCCTTCCCTTGAAGCATTGCTTTCACAGTGCTTCTTAACTACCCTCAATCTGCAAGGTTTGGAGGCAACTTCACCTCTAAACTAAAGTTTAGGTCACTTTAAACCCCAATAATAGGAGGCTCTAGTCCTAGTGGTTTCAAGCCTAAGGAGTGTCTAAATGCATGCCATGATGCAAGAGATACAAGTGTGCATACACAGCAAAAGATTTTGAATTTTGAATCACATGCCAAGTTTGAAATTCAAATCCTTGGTTTTTAAATGTTCCTCCTTTAGTTAAAGTCCTTTTTCAAAAAAAAAAATTAACATGAC
Source organism: Thalassia testudinum (assembly GCA_037157565.1). Taxonomy (NCBI): domain Eukaryota; kingdom Viridiplantae; phylum Streptophyta; class Magnoliopsida; order Alismatales; family Hydrocharitaceae; genus Thalassia; species Thalassia testudinum. The sequence continues at coordinate 828,679 of JAZHRO010000033.1, read as the reverse complement.
CACTTTATTAGATCGCTGCAAGACAGATTATGTGGACTAGAAATTAATCCAAATGCATTTGCATGACAAGTAAAAATGCAAAGTTAGAAGTGCATACCTAATTCCAGCATTCTTCATGTAATATGCAAGACAAGAAATTAGATCTAGATGCTGCTCATTCAATCCTAAATGATTCAATCTAGAGGTAGGCAGCTCGTGTTTTTCTTTTTTTTTATGTTTTATATCTAACCTAGTTATGCACAAACAAATAAAATCAATCCACAAATGAAAATAAAAACCTAAGTCTACATAAATGGGAACAAACTCCCGAAAAATTACCCAACACGGGCCTAAAAGAAAGTCGAGGAAAAAATCCCTAAAATATACCCCAGAACAAGGGTCTCAAACCAAATGTAAAGTCTAAACTAAATCTAAGCTAATCTAATATACTATCTATTCTATCTATTCAAAATGGAAGAGTTGATGCTTGCAGCTCCCTCGAAATGTTCTCCTCCAAATTTTGGCTCAAGGTCCACCTCAATTGTGCGCATGGCAGCTATGATGCTTCTAATGTGTGGCCAACAGACGACGTCGAGGGTTGCCTGATCTCTGAGGCTAGTGCAGCAGGATGTAAAAGATATGTGTACCTCTCACCAAAAAGATCGAAGTTAAATATGTCTCAAAAATAATGTGTGAACAAATAAATAAATAAATGCAAGTTTAACATGTCTGTTGCCTCCTCGGCAACTGCACCATTTGAAAAGACAGGTTTTCGCTTAAACAAAATGGTCACAATAAAATGATAATGTCATGTTATAGTATGTAAGTGGTGGAAAACCACTATTCAAAACATTTAAAATTAACTACTTAAAAGAGCAGGTCGTATCCACAGGGAGGTAATGGCCTATTAAAACTCGTTACTATTGAAATCAAATGTTCACTATTAACTTCCCTCAAAAATCAAGTTGAAATCCCCTTTAGATTAGGCTAATCAATGGCATGATATGCTGAAATAATAATAATGCAAAAGGGGAGGGGCACTACTATAATGTGCACTACGATACATTATTAATAAAAATTAACAATGGCATGAGATGTAATTTTTAATGTGGCTGTTACTGTAGCGAAACAAGGGAGATCCTTCCCCTTGCTCACACGCACGGAGGAGAGGATTTGCAGCAGTGGCGAGCGCGATGGAGGTCGAGTGGGTCGAGGGCTACTTAGTGGTGGTGGAAGTGTGGTGAATGGCGGCCGGCTATTTGGATGGCCAACGATGAAGCTCCTCCTGCTCCTAGTGGAGACGAGGGAGAGGAGAGGAGACGGGTGCACACTGGCTATTGGTGGGCCATAAGCACGCATGGAGGCGTGGCATAGCAATGTGCTGGTGGCACGTGGAAGAGAGAGCCCTGCTAGATGCGCGAAGGCGTGGTAAGGAGGGCGTGGGAGGGCTGCTGGCCGCACGTGGGAGAGGAAGGCGCGGTGGCGTGCGTTGAGTGCCGACGATGGCCGACGGTGCATGCACGATGGACACGTAAGGAGAACCCGCACTGCTACTCGCAGGCGAAGGTGCAACGCGTGGAGTTGCAGCGTGGAGATGAGCACAAAGAGGAGGGCTTCAGATGTCCTGGAAACTTCCCAGATGTCTTAACCGGAGGGGAAGATGAAGGTGAAGGTGGTGTGTGGAGGTAGCGGTGGTGTTGATGGTGGTGGTTGCTGGTGATGGTGATGACGGTGTTCTCCCCTTAGGGACATGAGGTGGATGAAGGCATGATGAACAGGGGGCATGGTGAGGATAATTGCGTGGCTAAAGGCACACGCGCACGGTGATGGTTGTGTGGTCGTCAGAGACGCACGCGCACGGTGATGGCCGAGCTCACCAGATTGGCGCGGTGGTCTGTCACCCCGCCGACCCACGGTGTGGCGACGCTCGACCTTGGAGATGCACGGTGGTGGTGATGGAGGTGAGCTCGAAGCTCTTCAAAGTGGTGGAGTCAGGGTAGAGTCTCCTCCAGCTTGGTTGTGGCTCCCCCTTTCTTATACCTGCAGGGGAAAATGAAGACGAAGATGGAGCGTCAACGAGATCCACTTCTCTCGCTCCTCCTTGAATGTGGATCTTTAGTGCGGGCAGCTGGTGTGAAGAGGCAGCATCCGTTGAAGAAGAAGAAATGGATTAATAAGAAAATAAATGATGGGTTATTTATCTACAAACCCTCACATAAAATGTTAATTCTAATACATGCATGTAATGCAACCTGTAGACTAATTATTTCAATGCATGCTATTCTAAATAAATTCTAAATGTATTTAGATATGAATGCAATACATGAAATATGAAAATAAGTAAATAATTAGGCTAATCTATTTACATCTTATTGTATACTATTTATATGTCAATACTAATCTAATGTCTAGGAGTTTAAGTAACTAATTAGCCTACAAATATGGGCTTATCACTACCCAACCCACCCAAGACTTGACAAGAACTCTAAGTTCTAAGCATCTTTTTGTGTAAATGTGATAGACTCACTAATCGACAATTAGAATGAACTTTAGGTTTCTACAAACCCTAGGTGACCCTAATGAAGAATTTCTGCCTAAAGATGTATCTATTCGACCGGTAGATTTTTCCTGACTTTTTATTTTTATGAGGTCAACACAAGGGCGAACCCATGTATATCTCTTCGGCTTATTCTACTTTCCCACTTCTTCGTAAGTGTTTGGAATTAAACGTGCATTTCATGAGCAGGGTTTTGGACAATCGACCAATGGGACGTCAAACCCACTGCAACTTGCCAGCCATACTCGTGTGGTGAAGTGTGGCTTATTTATTTTTTCCTTCTTTTCTATTTCTCATCTTTTTTTTTTTTTTGAGTAGGTGGCTTCATTGATCTAAGATTTACCTAAAGGCAAAAGAATGGTCATGTGGCTAGGTTCTGGACAACTGACGAATAACACGTCAAACCCACAACAACTTGCCAGGCATACCACTCTAGAAGGTTCATTAGCTACCCAATTTTCGTTAAAATCACCAAAAAGTGAGTCAATGCAAATAGTTGTAAATGCTTTAAACTTAAAGTCCCCACAAATCAGAGGATGGGTTGATAAGTCGTGTACTTATCACCCCAACTTATTTAACTAGTTAGAAACAAATTAAAGATGGCGAGGACTCAAGAAACAAGTCCACATGTTAGTGGACACCCGAGCTGATTAAACCTGAAGACCTGAAGAATCTAAGTGTTTAGGTCCTATTGTATCATTTCTTAAAGTTGACAAATTTCTAATGCCTAAGTTCTCTTTTCCTAATTCATTTTTTTTCGTAAATAAAGAGAAAATAAAAAGAATCTATGAAGCTAACAAAATTATTCAGATAAGGATATCCACCCTCCCATGCCTATTTAATGCAATGTCCTCATTGTATTAAAAAGACATGAAAAAGAGTGGAGTAGAGAAGAAAGCACCTAAATTTTGTGATTAGTAGGTCAGCTTCGAGAGGAAGATAGATTGTATACGTGCTAAGTTTAGTGCCTTCAGCTAGGCACACTATACAAACAAAGAAGAAATCAAGAATTCACAGGTGCGAGTCAAGATCAAAATAAGAAGATCGATTTTAGGACCCACAAGGAGAAAATGTCAACAAATGTGGACGAGATTGTGATGTAGACCCATGCCCATGGTCAAGTGGTTCTAAGGTTCTGGATGAAAATTATCCAGAACCAAAGATCATTACGCAAGCGGGGTTGGGCCTGCGGTTTGTGAGGATGCAACCCAGGTCCAAAAAGTCAATCAATAGAAAAATCAAGATCAAAAAGATAATAAATCAATTTGTACTTGGGTTGCACATCCTCAAAATCAAAAATATCATAAGGGTCCTAATAAAAATTTGATTATCTTAGGAAAATAGGAACCCTTAGACTCAGACTTCTACTTCTCCCAGAATTAGCTTCCCAAATTTTCATTTCCTAGCTCTTATCATGCATAATCAAAGTTTCTAGGACCTCGAAAATGTTAACAACCCCATCTAAAATATCCAAGTCCAAAATTTGTGGCTTAATCAGAATTTACTTGGGTTTGATAATTTGAAGAAGATAATCATCATTATGCTCAACGGGCTGTGATTGAGGAATGATGCTATGAATTAAATCCTTTATGAAATCAGGATCTAAATCCTCCATGCTAGCCCCAGTTAGATCAAAATCCTCAATTACTAAGCTATCAAATGATTCATCATACTTTTCAAGCCCGTATGTCTCACTAAAATTATCTTCCTCAAACTCAGGTGAGACTTCACATCAAGATTCTTCACCTCAGAATCAAAGAATTCTAGATCCGCATTAATATGTCTCAAGATCATATGTTGTTCCATGATCCACAAAGACATATTTTTCCTCGTACCCTGGCTTGAGGATTTCAGATGAAAGAATCGACGTATCCTCAACAGGTTGCTCTAAACCAATCTGGTCATCCCCGGTCTCGTAAAATGTGTCCCCCTACAAGTGCTTAAATGAGTTCTGACATTGGCTCTCCTGAAGGGGGTTCATCATGGGAATCATCCCAAGATTGAACTAAAGCAACCACAAATTTCATCCTCAATTTTGATAACTTCCCAAGTAAAAACTCACTCGGGTCCTTATCCTTAACATCTTGGAGCCAATCCAATAAATACATGTTAAGATCATCGATTATTTGAATCAAAGGCTCCAATTCTTTAGTGCAAGGTGTTGGCTGAGCTTCTAAAGATTAAATGGTGTTCCTTAAGTTAGCCAACACCCTATCTTGGACTTGGTTCACTTGAACAAAATGGTTTGATTCAGTGTTGGGTGGGTTTGGGTTCAATCCAAGGGAGTCAAGAAATTGAGGTTCCTGGGGCCCACACTGGTAATAGATCATTTCTGATTGTTCATAAAGGGGTGGTGACCCACATGCAGTGTAATTCTAGGGAGGGTAGGGATTATAATTGGCATGTCTTTCTTCATTATAGATCATGTTAGGTTGATCATCAAAGGGTGGAGATCTATAATCAGTATAACTCGGAGAAGAATAGAAATCACAATCATGATGTCTAGGGTTAGACCCTAAACATAGAGGTCCGGAATTATATCCCCAATTTGAGTTATCCCAACTAGTGGATGGATGGTTATAGGTCAAGTCAAGATAATAATCATCTTAGGGATAAGTAGTGGTAGGAGGGTAAGAGTGAAAATGCGAGTAGGATGTGGAAGGTGTGGATTCTAATGGAGGAGATGAGACATGCGTGATAAATAAATAATGCGAAAATAAGATATCAATCACACACAAATAATCTCACAAAGCACAGAAAGGAATTTTATGTGGAAACCCAAACCTAGGTAAAAACCACCACCTAAACCTCTTGGTTTAAGATTTTCTGATCAACTTAGTCGATCAAATCTACTAACCGAGTCACTTAAATCGAGGGTGACTCAACCTTGTATAACCACGCTACTTTGAACCCAAGGGTGGCGTGTAACGACCCGGTTCCCGAGCCCCTACGAGACATGAGAACTGGATCGACTCAACTAATCCCAAGACCTAGTCGTCCAACGAGAAAGTAACCAAAAGAGCAGTAAAATAAACCACATTCAACATGAATATAACTAACAATAAGAAAATACAGCAGCAAGGAAAGAAACTACTACAGTATATACCATCACAACAGTAGAACAACATTCATAATTAAATATGAACTGCAGGTAAAGAAAAGTACAGCGGAAACAAGAACTACTCACTATAACGGAAAAAAAAGAGGTACAAGAAACAGTGGTAACTCTACTGGACCCGACTTGGTCCAGCATCCTCTGCAGCTGCTGACCCTGGCTGCTCAACACCTGGTCCTGAAAGGTAACGAGTGTAACACGTCAGCAAAACGCTGAGTAGAGTGGCAACTAAAACTAAAGAAACAGTAGAGTGTACAGTAGTTGTTAAGTTCTGTTACTTTCTTTATTTAAGTCTTTCAATTATCTCACGATTTATCTATTTCTCAGATCTTTCACTTGATCTCGAATGTTCCTCATGGGAATGATCTTGATTGCAGTATTTTCCGAACAGTAGAAGTAGCACGTGGTGCTCTCCTGGCCGGGAGAGTCCCCCGTGGTGATCCTACTCTCAGTCAACCACCCCAAGGTCACTGACAGACGTAACGGTGACTACGGCACGCGGTCAGTCGTTTCCGTTAACGGGTGCGCCCAAAGCACAGCACGGAACCAGTACAGGGCAGAGCCCTCTCAGTAACAGGGGTCCAACCCCTCCACAGTAACCAAACAGGGGCCTTGCCCCTCCACAGTCCGCGCACCCTCGCCTGACTACCCTGGTTTGCCCCAGTGGGCCTAACAAGTCGGTGTGGGAGGCTAGCAGAACCCTGGGACCCGTGGGGTAGCTAGTACCTCCCTACACTAGTAGCTCTCCTCGGTACTACGTACACGAGGGCTAGCAAGTCGGTACAGAGTGGCCAGTCCTAACCCCGGGTCCCTGGGGCGGCTAGCTCTGCTCTGCACTAAACAGGGGGACAGTCGCTCTCCTTGGTACTCCGTACTCAAGGGCCAGCTCACTTCCCCAATTCTATTCCATTCACTTTCCAGGAGCTCTACTCCTACTTCCCCGTTGGGTTCCAGCTCAGAACGTCTAAGTTTCACCTTCCAGTTTCACGTTATCACAATCCATGTTCTCAAACACGTTTATTTATTCAACAGGAAGCTGTTAATTCAATTACAGGTAGCTATTTGTTCCTTTCCATTTTTCCAAGACTGTAGTATTCATCTGTTCCACTAGTTTTCCCATCCTAGGATTCATGCCGTATCTTAGGATCTATCATACAATCTAGTTTTCCAACCCTAGGATTCATGCAACACCTAGGATCTATCATTAAATTTGTTTTTCATTCCTAGGATTCATGCAATGTCCTAGGTTCTATTTATGATTCCACAATTTAACAGGTTATACTTAAAAGCCACTCTACCAGGTACGACGGGAGTAATGGGGGCGTGATCGGGAATCCCGCGTGCCTCCGCGACCCCCAAGACTGCAACGGAACGAGGTCCTATCACAAGGATCAAACACAAGGAGTGTCTCAAACAGTGTATAGCTACTGTAGATGGGTAGAGGATTTAATTCCGGAAAGAACGCAGCTCGAAACGCGGAAAACGGAACCCGAACGGGCCCTCAATGAGTCGAAAACGACAACACTATGCAAAATCAGACGTCTGGAACTTCTTCCAGACGTCTTAAAAAGTGGATCAGAGAATTACCTTGTTCTGCATGGTTTCTCAGACATCCAGAAGCCTACAGGGATGTCTGGCCTAGTTCCCAGATGTCCGATGGTCACCCCGGACGTCTGGAGGTCACTCCCGCCGTCTGGTACTACAGCCAGACGTCTGATTCGCGTTGGATGGCGAATCACTGAGCCTGCGCGCACCCAACTCTCTCTCTCAGTACGATCAGTCGACAGGAAGGAAGAAGATGGAAGAACTCACCTTTCAAACGTCTGGATGGTCTTCCAGACGTCACCCCCGCCGTCTGGCTATCAGCCCAAACGTCTGATTCTGGAAATGTTTCCAGAATCAGGCCGCGACTCGCCCTCCGCTCACGACGCTGCGCCTCGTCGCACCTTGTGCGCCTGCTGCTCGGACCGCAGCAGTCCCCCCCGCGTCGCCCCGCGCCAGCTGCGCTCCCCGCCGGCCGGCCCTGGCAGCCCCAGCGAGCTCGCCCTCACGGCTGAGCGCCGCTCTCGCATGTAGCACCTCCTCCGCGCTCACTGCGGCCGTCGCTGCCGCTGCAACCTCGCACTCGCTCTCACGCTCACTGGCTGAAGGAGAAGAGGAAGGAGGCGGTGGTGACGGAAGAGCGCGTGGCCTTTTAAGGCCGCGCGAGGAGGAGAGAGAAGGAGCGCAGCAGGGGAATCTGCAGCCGCAGGAGGAAGGAATAAGCGAATATGCGGGTCTGCGCGCTCAGGCGCGCAGACGACCCGCGCGTGTCAAAGATAACAGATTTACAGACGCCTGGCAACGATCCCAGACGTCTGATACGATGTCTGGAAGTGATTCCAGACGTCTGGTCCAACATCTGGCCCACCTCCCAGATGTCTTAAAAGACATCTGGGGCACACGTTCATAACATGGCGTAACCTCAAACCCATCCTTTTCACGAGGAGTATTTTGTCTTGTGAGGGAGATGGGAATTCGCAAGGCGAATACCCAACCAAAGACAATAATACAAAATCCTATAGAGTTACAAAGTAAGTATTTAAAACTAGCTACTATAGGCAATAAAAACTTCCCTTTGATGGAAGTGCGTTGGCTATTAATGCGGAGTGCGTGAACCACGCAAGGGCACGAACGATGCTATCAAATGTGAGGATAGGAGAGTGGGTGTGCAGGGAAGAAGAAGATCTCAAGAGTGTAGACAAGAATTTGGAGAGCAACAACACTTCTAGAAGATTCCTTTCTCCTCTTGGACACAATATGAGTCGAAGTAGTGTTTCTTAGGTGTGTGTTGCAAAGGAAGTGCCCTCCTCTATTTATTGAGGCCCTAAAAGGGGTTTAGAAGCCTCTTCTAATCGTTGGAAGGCTTCTATAGCCATTAGGAATAATACCAAGGCAAATCAAGCCTAAATTAGGGTCATTTATGATTCTGACAGGGTTATCAAACGTCTAAATCTATTATTAGACGTCTGGGCCATCGTCTGATATAGGAATTGGCCGTCTGATCTAGAAGGGTAGAAGATCTGGACTAGGTTGGATTAAGATAGACGTCTAAAATTTAACTATAAGATGCCTGGGCCAATAATTAGACATCTAATCCTAAGATGGTTTCTTTCCTATTTTGTCAAGATCAAAACAAGGTTCTAGGCTAAGTTGCATAGATGATAAATCGAATGTATGGTACTAGGTCAGGACATCTACAAACACAAATCACTGTGGGAATGGATTTCCCGAAAAACAAATAGCTATAAGGTCTGAAGAAGTAATTAGGGTCAGCTCTTAGCTTAACGTCTACTTATCAGACATTTGGGATAAACTATGGGCAGCTGAAAGTGAATGGGAGTCATATTAAGAGTTAATCCTCAACGATTAGATTTCTTAAGCCAACGGTCCTCTAGTTGGACATCTGGCAAGGTCATCATATGTCTTCTAAGACGTCTAGACTAAGGGTTGGTCGTCTAAAATAATAGACAGAAAGCACTAAGTCCAACCTAAGTGTTTAGATGTCTGATCAAGCAATCAAACGTCTTAAAGTCTAAGATTAGACGTCTAATTTTCAGATTAGACATCAGATTTTACTATTTGAAACCTATTTTGGTTTTTTAAATTCTCTACAAGAAGTTTAAGTATCCTAGGGTTGTGTGTGAGTTCCTGGGACTATTATTTTGTTACTTTGAGGCTCTTTAACAAAAGATCTAAGAAAACAAAAAGCAAAGAACAAAAGATACAAAAACAACATAAATAAAAATCCATAGAACAGAATGTCTATCCTGTTCTTCTTGTCTTCGAGCTCTCACTCCATGCGAAGCTCCTCCTCCTCCAACGAGCTCCTCCAATCCACCATGGACGCGAGCTTGAGCTCCTTCACACTTGTATCCATTTGCAATAATCCTGAAATCCATAAACTCAAATGCAAATGTTAAATAACAAGTGTTTTATTATCATCAAAATTAACGATCATGGTGCCCTTGCACCAACAGAAGAATCCATGGCAAAACAAGAGGAAAAAGAGAAAAGAAAGGTGCCCTATAGTACAAACAATCAAACATGTCCTTAGGTGAGGTAGTCTAAAGATCTACAGACTCCCAAAACCCATCTTAAGATTAATGATGACTTAGTCTATTCCTATCCGGTCAATCCAACCAGTTGAGGGAGGGCTTAGGGAGAAGGTTCTTCCCTTGGCTTTCGCCTCAGGTTCCTTTGATACCCGCCAACCACGGTCGTTTGACACTGCTCCCCTAGTTAGACATCAAATGGGCTAGTAGAAGTAGATTAATCGAAAATAATCTCAATCTAAATCTCGAAGAGTGAGTCAAATCCTTAAGATCGACATCTACTTGATTTTAATTAGGCTTAGGTTTGAATGTGCTTGAGAATGTGATGGGCCCTTTAGATAGGTTGTGCCCTTAAACATTAGTTTCGATGTGTATGGGTGCACAACCAATGGTTTTCAAACAAGGATATTTGATGATGTGTCTTTTAGAGTTCAACCTTGTTTAGTAGCTTTTAGGATTCAACTTTAGGTTTATTCAATCAAGGTTCAATTAGCACACCAGGTTTTGAAAGTACAGGTGAAGATATATTCATTTAAAACTCAAAAAGAATGTGGAGTGCCTAGCTAATTCCTAAAAGTCGAATCCTAAGGGGCAGCTACTCAATGAATCAATTTTATGTTAAGTGGTGTGGCCCAGACAAATTAGACAAGTGGCCTAATGCACCACTAATTAAGGCAGCCAATCAGTTTTAGCCTAATCAGATTTCCAATCTCTTATTTGTATAAGTTGCATAGGTGTACTGGGTCCTTAGGTCAGATTCCCAGTTAAGTGATTGAAACATAACAAAATGAGGTGCCTTGTGTGTGTGTGGGTGTAGGTGTGTAAATTTTTAAGCAAATCTCACAATTAGATCATATTTTTTTATATATTTTTTTTATTAGTTGAGGGTGAGGTGGGTGGTGGTGGCAAACAAACAATACAATCTACCTTAGCATTTATGCAAGCTTCTGGGTTGATTTATGCTTGTGTTATTAGGTGGTGGAATGAAATCTAAGGGATGGAAGGTGGGGTACACTACAAACCCTTCAACTGTGCTTTGCTCCAATCTACCACTTTTGCCCACCTCGAGAGCGAGTACCTGCAATCACAATAAGAATGGAAACAAGTGAGGTAATTGATAAGGCAGAAAAATGCAGGAAATCAAAGAGCATTGTCTCCCCGGCAACGGTGCCAAAATGATAAGCCAGAAAATCGTTGCAAAAAGTTTGAGTTTGGAAAAACCTGAGTTGTTGAAAGTTTGCAAGAAAATCCGCTACCAAATAATATTTATAATCGAAACTCTAGTGAGTCCCGGGTCAAACACAGAGAGGCAAACACTTGATTAAAAATTGTGTTTGGAATTATTGTTACAAAGCAAAGTAGTTAGTTAAAATTAATCTACACAAGCTAAACTACTTAAAGAATAAACAATAGAAGAAAGAGAGAGAATAATATAAAGAAAGAGAAAATAGAGAGAGAATGAACAAGTATTTCATAACCATAGAATCATGTCCATTACATCTACTTGCAAAATTAAAACTACATTAGAAAATAGTAAAAAGATAGAGATGGGAAAATCCTCCTCGATGACAGCTTGGAGGACTAGCCACGTTGACGAAGCGCCTGGAAGAGGGTGGTGAGATGCTAGATAAGGGAGAATGGGCCTGAAGGACGGAGGACGAAGTAGGGCGACGTCACAATGGGATCTGCTTCCCGAATGCGATGAGAAGACAACCACGGGATGCTCCATGAAGGGGGTGAGAAGATGGACAAAATTTTGGCTTTATTACTCTAGAGAAGCATCCCAGGTTTGGGACTAGCTCCTTAAAGCTTTAGAGAGGGTGAGAGAAGAAGAGAAGGGATGAAGAATGAGGAGGAGATGTATGGCCTTTATATAGTTGAGGTTCAAAGGAAAAAAGGTCATTTCAAAGCTTAAACATTAATGTCAAGGTCTTTAGTGACGTTTATGAGCATCATTGTAGTTGCACATCACTAAAGGCGTGCCTCAACATGAGCCTCTCATCGCCGATCCGACGCCTCTCGTCGCACCACATCATCGTCACTTCTTCAACCATTTGCATGCTCAATCGTGCCCAATCAACCTTAGTCGTCTGATCGCACGATTGAACAACTTAGAATCGCGCGCACTTTGCCTTCACATCACACGTCGCGCCCACGTACGATCGCACGTGCGATCAAGCATGATCGCTTGCATGTGCACAACACTCTCATCCAACGCGCCTAACACCGCCACATAGCTGCATCCGCAACCGCTCGATCATCATCCAATGGTCGAATTTTAATAATCACGCCTCTATGCGGATCAAATCCACTCCTCGAGATTCGAACACACGCCATGTGCTCTCGATAAGGCGCTCGACCACTGCGCTGAGGGGTTGTTTGTGTTGCATTTTTTGTTTATCGTCTGCACATTCTAAGCAGTTGGATGAAGATCCAACAGCTGAGATCAAGCGGCGCTTGATGAGAAGAGGAAGGCCGGCGACGTTGGACGGTTATGATGGCGCCAACGTGGTTGTCCATCTTCTTTTGCTCATAGGTGGTGCCACAGATGTCAGATTGGGTTGATTTTTGCGTCGTTGAGTTAAGATCATCAATCCGAACCCATTTGTGCAGTTGGATTTGTTGTCTGGAGTTCAGATTTTCACCACATTGCCCCTTAGCCTCTGATCTTCCTTAGAGTGCATTTGATGCTACAAAGGTCCGATCAAGGCGATCTCAGAGGCGTTGAACTCCGATTGTTGCCCTGATCAAATCTGTATGGTTGGATCTTCAATCCGAGGCTTGGATAAATATCATCTTGTCCCCTAATTACAAAAAGAGATGAATTACTATATAATTTGTACAAATTAACCTAAATGCATGATGATACATGTTATGCACTATTTATAATGCATGATGCTTCTATGATACTATGAACATGCATAAATAGATATTTTAGGCCAATTAGATGTGTGCACATCAATTATCATGTCATTCCTCATCTTCATGGTATCCTTTGAACTATCGGTTAAGTTGAACACATCCAAGATGTTGTTTATAACATTTTTTCAATATGCATCACATCAAGATTATGACGGATTGTCAGCTCTTTCCAATATGAGAGTTCCATGAAGAAAATGCTCTTCTTTTTAAATCTCGAATGTTTAAAAGTTGTTTGACCTTTCTTGAATAGATGACCTACTCATATGTTGCCAAGCTGTTATAATTTCTCCATTATTTGAAAACCTGTCAACCTTATTAAATCCATGTTCAGCTTATTCCTCAGATTCCTGGAAGAATATAGACAAGTTTTATTGTCAAACTTGTCCTTAAACGTTGCAATTAGCCATCTATGCTTAACAGGAAAGAATCTATAGTGTCCCAAATAACAAAACTTATTGCTTTTAGGTAGTCGAAGATGATGAGTGTCATCCATACATACTGGACAAGCAAACTTTCCTTTTATACTCCATGCAGACAAATTTACATATGTGGGGAAGTTGTTAATGGTCCACAATAAGGCAGCATACATATGAAAAAATTCTTTTTTATGTGTATCATATGTTTGAATGTCGTTATACCGCAACAGTTTTAATTCATCTATCAATGGTTGAAGATAATTGTCTATTGCATTCCCTAAATGCTTTGGATTTGGAATCAAGGGAGTTAACAACATAAACAAAGATCACATATAAAACCAAGGAGGTAAGTTGTAAGTTACCATCATGACTAGCCAAATTGAATACGATGGGTACATGTTCCTAAAGGGGTTAAACCCATCACTTGCAAAATCCAATCTAACATTTTCTGCATCCTTTACAAATGCAAAATGGGTGTTATTAAACTTTTTCCACTCTTCTGAATCAACTACATGACGAATGCAGCCATCTCGTGACTTGTTATCTTGATCCCATGTCATCAAATTTGCAATTCTACTTGAAATAAAAAGGCGTTGAAACCTACAAATCAATGGAAAGTAACGTAGAGCATTCTCAGGCTACTTTTTGGCCCTTGTATTTAATGATTTTCCCACTTTATATCTTTCCACATCACTCTGTGGATACCTACTGAATTTTGCATATTCATTTCTATATTACACGCAATCATTTGCACACACGTCGATTTTCTCACAATCTAAACCAACGACACAAATATGTTTCTTACCATGTCTCCGGATAATCTTTCGAATTATTTAAAAGCTCCCTAATGAATTAAACCACCTCAGACATCAATTTAGACGTCGCTCTATTCAAAACTTTCACCCAAAATAATTTCAAAAGAAATGACAATCTCAACATGGACGTGATACTGGGATTAATAAGTTCATCCACCACCTTAATAGAATCATAGAACTTACTACAAGTTTCTCCACTAGCTGGATTTTCATCTGCTGCTCTCATTTCATTAAGCATTTCATCGATGTCATCAGCTTCAATATCCACAGCACACTCATCGAAATCTATTGTATCCCATCTAACTTTCTCTGCAAGTTCCTCTCCATTAGCAATCCACTTAGTATAATGTTTCCACCAACCATTGCAAATTATATGATTGAATACAGTGTTGCGATCATGAAACTATCCCTTCAAACACTTTCTACATAGGCAAAAAATCCTGTCAAACGATTCTCTTCATCTAAATGACTTCCTATCATCATGAAATGACCAATTATGGAACTCTCTCACTCCATCCTTGTATCAAGAGTAATTCATGTTCCTCAAACTGATCCAAGACTTGTCCATGATAATCTAAAAAAAAGAAGGAAATCACTCAATAATTACAATCGGATATTACCAGTGTTTTGTATTTTGATGAAGGTTTTCACTTGATAACACATTCTTGAAGATTTTGTTGGTGCAAGATCAACTCGATCGTTGATTTTGATGATAACAAAATACTTGTGATTTAACATTTGCATTTGAGTTTACAAGTTTCAAGATAAATGCAAATGGATATAAGTGTGAAGGAGTTCAAGCTCGCGTCCATGGTGGATTGGAGAAGCTTGATGGAAGAGAAGGAGCTTCACTTGGAGTGAGAGCTTGAAGAAGGATGAAGATGAAGAATAGGACTTAGATTTATTTTGAGTGTCCATCTTGTTCATGTATTTGTACTTTGCTTTTCATTTCTTTAGATGATTGTTAAAGAGCCTCAAAGTAGCATACCATAGTCTTAGGATCACTTACACAACCCAAGGATACTTAGACAATCTTAGACAAACTCTTAGATAAATTAGAAAATCAAAATAGGCATCAGATAGCCTAATCAGACGACCAATATGGACATCAGACGTCTGATCTTGACTTTTAAGATGTCTGACCTTTTGTCTAGACATCCAAAACACTTAGGCTAGAATCCTATCCTCTGTCTGCCAACTTCAGACGTCCAACCTATAGTCCAGACGTCTTACAAGACATCTGAGGACCTTGCCAGACATCCAACAATAGGACCATTGGATTGTCAGACCTTTATCTTAGAGGATTAAGTGTTAATCAGATTTACAATCTCTTTCAAACGTCCATAGAGCATCCTAGACGTATGATAAATAGAAGTTAGGCTAAGATCTGACCCAAATCTCTTTTTGTCAGACATTTTAGCTGTTAACTGCCTCAAGAAATCAATTCTCGTAGAATATTATATTTCCAGACGTCCAAAGCCTTTGCCAGATGTCCAACCTGTCGTTTGAGCAACTTAATCCTAGAACCCTATTTAGATCTGGTAAAAATAGAAAGGAACAATCTAGAATTAGACATCTAATTCTTGTCCCAAACATCTTAAAAGTAACTCTTAGGCGTCCGTCTTGATCAAACTCAGTTCAAATCATCAACCCTTCTAGATCATACGACCGAACCTCAGATCAGATGATGACTCAGACATCTAACCATAAAACCAAATGCCTGATAATCCTGTCAGAATCATAAATGATCCTGATTTTGGTGAAATTTTAGACCACACTCTTGAGCCTTGTTCCCAATGGCTACAAGAGGCTTCCAAGGCCTTCTAAAGCCTTCTTAGGACCTCTATAAATAGAGGATCACACTTCCTAAAAAACACACACCTTGTAATACTATTTCCACATCATTTTGTGTCCAAATAATCTTGAGAAGAGATCTTGCTCTCCAAACCTTTGTCTACATCTTGAGAGAACCATCCTAGCCATGCACCCGCTCTCCCACCTACGAATATGAGAGCGTCGTCATGACATTACATGGATCACGCATCTCGAGTTGCTAACCAACGCACTTCTATCAAAGGGAAGTTTCTATTGCCTATAGTAGCTAGGTTTATTACATACTTTGTGGCTCTATAAGATTCATTGTAATTATCTTTGTTTGGGTATTCGCTTTGCGAATTCCCATCTCCCTTGCGAGAAAAAATACTCCTCGTGAAAATGAGGGATTGAGGTATGCTTCCCTCGTACATAGTAGAGTGGTTGTAAAAGGTTAAGTCACCCTCATTTAAGTGACTTGGATAGTGGATTTGATTGACTAGGTCGTTCGAAAAATCCTAAGTCGAGAAGCTTAAGTGGTGGTTTTTACCCAGGTTTGGGTTTTCACCTAAAAATCCATTGTGTGCTTATGAGATTGCTTATTTGGTGAGATTGTTTATTTATATTTCTGCATTATTTCGTTTCACACAAATCTCACCCCCTCCGTTAGAATTTACAGATTTGATCACAATGTTAGTTATTACATGCAATTAGTTACATGTTACAAGTAACCATAAGTTGTGATCAAATCTGAAAGGACCTTCTTTAGCCCGATACTTCACCAAACTAAAGACGATCGAGACTTATGGAATACTATAAAGACAACGCATCGTACATGGAAATGAAGTATACACATGCTACTGCATTGTCTATATAATATGATCATAAGTCTCGACAAGCGAGTATTTTGACACAATTATCCCCTCCCAAAACCTACAACTTAGGGGTTAGAATTCCTACTGCTTGTTCTCATGTGCATCTAGATTTATGCAAGTGTGTGTATCTATAACTTCATTAAAAGAATAAAATTTGCAAACATCAAGAATACAAAATATAATTAAAGTGAGCACTCCCCACATTCCTTTACAAAAAACAACGAAATTAAGTGAATACATCCTACAATATTCATAAAAAATAATAGATATAAATGAGTACACCCCACATTCATTCACATACATAACATAATTAACAGAATAATTAAAGTCGGTACACCCCACATTCATTGACATTCACAACATAATTAACAAAATAAAGTGGGTACACCCCACATTCATCAACATTTACAGCATAATTAATTTAAATTTAACACATTCATACCTCGACAAAACACATGACTCGGCGAAACATATCTGATGATTAGTGATGTTTGAAAAAATCACGAGAAGAATTAGGGTTTTGAAAACTCGTCGTCGTAGTCATGAAAATCCAAGATCAAATAAATTTATAACCGAGACTCGGTGAGTCCCAAATCTAACATGTGGAGATGACATTTGATTATTTATTTTTGGTATTTGGTGATATATACTTTTTTTGGTATTTTATCTAAGTAGAATAGTAGGTTGAAATTTTTCTAAGCTAATTAATCTACTCAACAAATAATTAAAGCAAAAGAAAGAGAGATAAAATAATTCTACTGAAGGCAAACCAAATGTTTGTTACAAATTATACTTGCAAAAAATTAAATCTACACTAGAAAATAGTAAAAAGAGATAAAGAGAGAGAATCCCCCTTGACAACTGCTTGGAGGATGACTTGCTTAGATGGCGCCCAGACAAAGGAGGAAGGCAGAGGAAGAAGAATGAAGCTAGAGGAAGAAGACGAGAGGTAGGGCGACATCACGGCGTGATCCACTTCCTAGAATGGGGATGAGAAGATGGTCGGTAGGAGCTCCACGAATGAGGGTGAGAAGTGGGAAAAAAATATTTTTATTTCTAGTAGAGCATCCCAAGGGCTTGGGAACACTAGAATAGAGCTTAGATGGGTGTTCTTAGCTCTAGAGGAGGGTAAGAGGGAGTAGGAAGGGATGAGGAGAAAGTGGGGGTGTGGTTGGCCTTTTATAGGGTTGAGGTAAGAGCTCCACCAACCACATAGCACATGATGTAGACACATTTATCTGGCTTAACATGCCTATTTATGCATAATCTTAGGCTTATAATTGCATTAGCATTGTGAATATTGCATAACATGCATCATATCGCATTTAGACTAAATTCTATAAATTATAGATTAATTCACCCCTTTTCGTGGCTAGGGGAGAAAGTGACACATTTATGACCTTCGGATTGAAGATCCAACAACACAGATCTGATCAAGGCGACAATTGGAGTCCAAAGCCTCTGAAATTGCCCTAATTGGATCTTTGTAGCATCATATGCAGTTCGAGGAAGATCAAAGACCTAGGGGAAAGGTGACGTGATTCAGAGCCTCAAACGACAAATTCGACCACATGAATATATTCGGGTCAACGATTGCAACCCAACAATACGAAAATCGACCTATGAAGAAAAGATGGACAGCCAAGCACCACGTGGTGCCATCCCAGCTACCCAAAGTCACCTGTTCATGCTGAAGTACATGCCCTATGTGAGATCTTGACCGTTAGATCGGGATCCAATGGTTGAGATTTCGCTTGGCCGCCTCCGTTGGATCAACATCTATTGGTCACAAGGACATGCATATCACAGTAGTAGAGTTCTTGCTACCAAACAAAGGGCACGAATTCAACTCCCCCTCCGCGCTCCCTCCTCAGCATGCACAATTGCAATAGAACCATTTGATCGAGAGTGGACGAGTGAGATTGAGCCATGTCAATGCCTCACCTCCACAATGCACAAAGAGAACACAATCCGAGCCATTAACTTAAGGTCACGTGGAGATGAAGAAGCCACGTGGTGTGTCAGATAACATCGAGCACAGATGCGTGATCGTATGCGAACCCTCAGCGTAATCTCAGTGCAAAATGTGCTCACGATCTTGACCCTTCGCGAACGATCGGACGACTGGTGTTCATCCTTCCCTCACCAGCAGTGTGTAGCAAAGCACCCAGCTGCGCACGCTACGTATACGCTTCGTGTCTTGTGCGACCTTAAGTGTGAGAAATGGCAAATGATTTGCCCCTTGCACCTATAAAAGGCCATGCACACCCCTTGCTCCATATCTCGTCATACTCTCTCCTTACCCCTTCCAAATCTCTATGAGCTTATCCCATGTCTGGGATGCTCCACTAGAGTCCAAACATATTTTTTATTCCCTCTCTCTCATCCCCATTCAGGGAGGACCCATGATCATCCTCTCACCTTGTTCAAGAAGTAGATTCCGCTACGGTGCCGTCCCGCTTCGTCGTCAATTTGTCCGGCTCTGTCCTCCTTCGTCCAACTCCTCATCACCTTCTTTCGAGTGTCACATCAATGTGACTCATCCCCTAAGCAGCCGTCAAGGAGGGTTCTTCTCTCTTTTCTCTTTTATTTGCTTTTTAGAGTAGATTTTGATTTCTACACTTAGTTGTAATAAACATTTGGATTATCTATAATATCTCTCTCTCTATCTCTCTCTTTATATCTTCCTCACTCTCTCTCTCTTTCTTTTATATTGCAAGTAGAGTAGTTTCAACCTAATTTCTGTCTTATCTAAAATACCAAAAATAAATAAAAGCAAACACAGTTTTCCCATCAAACATTTACTTCCCCATGTTCAACTCGAGACTCACTTGAATTCTGATTATTTTATTTGATAAGTGATGAGGGGCTCATCATGGCTTCTAATTACCCCTAATTAACTAGTTTCCCTAGTTAATTAGCTAGGAATATGCATATATAAGGATTAATTATAGAATAAGGGATAAATCATTAAAGGACCTTAAAATAAGTTTAAAATGCTTAATTAAAAGTCAACTAACATTATTAATAATTTAATTAATAAATGGACTTGAAATATCACTACTTAGCTACCTAATTAATATCTTATTTAACTTAAGTACAACTTAAGACCAAGTCTTTAATAACTTGAGTAAGTTAATAAGTAAATAAATATAAATAAATGGGTCAAAAATGTGAATACATAGCTTTAATATAATAGTTAGCTAATTTATAATTAAATATAAAAAGTTCGAAAAGAATTAAATTAAAATTAACTTAAATGGCCTCTATTTACATTTTAGTCCCTAGAATTCATTGCATTCGAGTCCTTTCCTTTTACTTAGGTCCTTAGCTTTTATTGCATACCGGTCCCTGTGAGCATTGTCTTCTTCCTCTTCTTTTCTTCTTCACACACACGAATGGTTGTCAAGCGGCGGTGAAGATACCACCCAATCACCTCACATCCGGCATCCTTCCTTGCCAAGACTCTGAAGCTTGCGCTCACCACCTCAATTGCATCCATCGGTTTGGATCATCTCTAAATCCCATTTAGGGCTCGACAATAACTTCACCGTCATCGGAGAAGACACCGGTGGTTACCCTACACCTAGACACATTCCCGTCCAAATACAGCCGCCGCAACCTATAAATACCCATCGACCCCTACGATTTGAGCTGGATCAACTCCCTTCCCCTCTCCACCTCACTGTAGCTGGTCAGTAGGTTCTTCCGCAACTCCGACGTCTTCGTTCTCCTTCTCAAGCACGGCTGCTAAGGACGCGCTGCCTCTCTCACCACCTCTTCCTCTCTATCGCCCTGCCAACGGCAACTGAGCGCCCCACTCTCCCTCTGATCTCCGCTTTGATCCGTCGGAGCTTCTCTTCTCACCCAATCTAGATTTCGATCCCATTCATGCCCTGCCAACGATGAGATCCCTCACCTCCTTCGTCAGGTAAGTAGTCTTAACTTTTAGGAGTAGGTCTAGCTAGGTAATTAGATAGAATTAGCTTAGTTTAGTTAGCTTCAATAGCTTCGTCTCCGACTCCGGCGAGGCCAATTCCAACCTCACAAAACTTCAATCCACTATCTTACACAGCTGATCATTTTCCTCTCCTCCTTATGATTCACCTACACTTCTTTCCCTCCAATTTAGCACCTATATCGCCTAGACCATCTCACCTTCACCGGTGACCTCCGCTGTCCATGGTGGAGTTCATTGAGCTGTTTCCACCTCTAATAGGGTCTCTCAACACCTGTACATCACCTTAGGACCCTTCCCAACCCCCGATCTACTTAATTGTCCACCTAATCACTTACATCAACTCACACGCACCTGGACACTTCACTGTCCATGGTGAAGTGTCCATAAAATATTCCACACTCACTTAAGGTCCTACATCACCTCCCTAACTCCTAAGGACCTCAGCAATTCCGTCAATTGCTCCTATAGAGCAATAAACTAAAAATGCCCAAATTCCCCCTCATTTCTGAGCTAGCTGTCAATGGCAACTCAGAGATAAATTAACCACCTAATTAATTAGTCCACTAGTATCGCCTCACCCTATAGACCTTTCCCCTCACTTAATTGAGTGAGGGAAGGCATTATGAGCTCTATCGAACTCAGAATGCCAAATCCTTGAATTCCACGAACAATCTTATGTTCTGATCATTCTCTGAGCCAATTGGGGAGATCTTAGGGTCTGTCTAGGTCTTAGGAATCTCCACGGGTCAGTAATGGCCTCATTTACTAAGGTTTTCGTCTTTATATAGTAGAGTCGGAGCTCCGATGAGCCAAAATTGCCCTTCAGCCCTTGATAGGCTCTGAGGAGTTCCAGACTACATCATTGAGGCTTAAGGATCATGAAATGGTGATTGGATAGATGTTTTAATGTCTGGAGCTTCTAGATGACCTCTGTTTTCTCCAACTCCGGCAGAGTTGGAGAAGTTGTTCCATTAGGTTTCAGACCTCAGATTTGGTCCAAAAGCTTGAGTAGAGCCCGTTGAAGCCATTTTTGATCTTGATGGCTCTAAAATCCTCTAGGTTGTTCTACCGAACAAACCTAATTTTGTGCTCAGGTAGCAACGTCTGAAACCCTAACAAACTTGTTTAAAACATGGTTTTGAAGCTTTGGATCACTTCCTAGGGTCGAATCGAGTCGATCTAGGTCCTCAATTTGATCTAAGAAAACCTATAATAGAAAGTCAACTCCTAGCTTGATTTGGTTAACTCTAGGTCCCATTAGAGGATTAACTGACTAATTTTGTGAAATCAATGTTTCAATTGAATTCTAGGATGAATTGGAATGTTTTAGAGTTGATTAAAATGAGTTGGGTTGAGTATTTTAAGTGTTTTGATTCACTGGTTAGTATGGGTTCATTTGAACCCATTATGGTGTTCTTCGAGTTTTTGGCAAGATTTAAACGCTAAATCCACCAAGATAGAATCATAACAACCTGTTGAGGTTGTTTAATTCTTTTCCAGAGGTTTTTCTCTCCCTGTCTAGCCTTTCAGAGCTCAAAAATGGAGCTCTGAAGCTCCTGAACGAAGCTCATGAGCTTCTTCATCTTCCTGAAGCTATATAGAACCTCCTATCTTCTTCATTAAGCACGGAATTAACCTCTGAGGTCAACCAGACCCTCAGCAGAGAGGTATAAGCCTTCTTGTAGGTCATACGACCTGAAAGCTCCTCACTGCAGCCATGAATGGCTATGCTGCAACGCTTCCTTTGTCCTTCAAATCGAAGGGTAGAACATGGTCTGCACATCAAATTGATGTGTGTTCCTGATAGAGTACATCAAGAGCTCTCGATCAAGCCTTTGCTCGATCGATTTGGTGAACGGAGCCGGCTAAAATCATCAGTCGAAGTTTGACCGACAAAGGACTGGACCAGGGAAACAATGTCCCACCTCGAAAGTTCTAGAGGCACCGTGGATGCTTCGATCATCAGCGTAGGGCACGAAATGAAACTGAAATGAGTGTGGGTGCGTGCGTTGCACATGCCTGTGCATGGGTGTGTGTGTGTGTGCGCCTGTAGGCATGAGCGTGGGCTTGGGAGGCTGGATACTATGCATGGACTTGAATTGGCATAAATCCACCAATTAAAATAACTAGGCCTGAGCTCAAGTAGGGTCTACTCTGGCCCAATTGGGCGTTGAGTATCCCTGAACGAGCTTGGGTCGCCCATTAAAAACTAATTTTTATAATTGAAGATTAAATGGGTTAATTGCTTGCGAATTTGGCTAAGTGTGGACATAAGGCACAGTTCGTAGAAAAGATGGGAAGAAGAGAAAAAGATGAGTAAAGGAAAAGAGAGAGAGAGAGAGCAATGACGCAGCAGTAAAGAATAGAAGTAGGGAGAAGAAGAGAGGGCTGAAGATTAAGAAGAAAGAGTGAAAATAAAGAAGGATAATAAGACGTTTGTCCATTCTTTTAGACTTCTAATTTCTACTTTTAAGATGACCAATAATATTGTTAGACATCTGATTTGTGCTTTTATTGCTATAACATGTCTCCTCTTATTATTTTGAGCTTAATTGATGTAATAAGGCATTTGTACTCACTTGTATAGTATTTTCTTACCTTAATCTCTTGTAATAAGAAGTAATTGATGTAATAAACATGTTTACTTGATTCTTAATGGCAAATTACATGTTGAAATATGTTCTTTCTTAATGGAATGTTGCATGCTTTTATTTGAACACCTCTTATGCAAGATTCATGTATTTAAAGTATTTTAATTATAATATGATTGATTAAGTAGTTAGTAATTTATGCTTAGGAATTAATGGTGAATTAAGCTTACTATTATGCCTCCCAGTGAATGACCTAGACTCAACCAGTTAAAAAGAATTTAAAATCTAAAATGTCAAGTTAACTTGACCCTATACTATACTCACGACAATAATTCGAGTTAACCTAAGTTACTTTCTCATGCAATTAATTAAGCCTAAATAACTTAATTAACTGTGTTGAGGATTTGACACATCAATAAGCAGATTTTCACGACTGCAACGACCGAGTTTTCAAAACCACGATTTTTCTCACGCAAAATCTCACTCTTCAGTGTACAAGCACATCAATGTGCTCCGCGCAGCATGCAACCATGTGCAACACCCACACACAGCGTGCAAGCTGTTATGCGTTGCACTGGTATCGCGAAGGGGGCCCCACAGCTATCCATTAGGGATCGAAGGGTCATGATTGCGCGCAATCGTGCACTTCAAAATCGTGCATCAAGCGCGTGAGATCACGCGTCAAGCACTTGAGCGAATCCGTAATGCCACGTGTCCATGTTCGCGTCACATGATGAAGATCCAACGACTTTGATTGCATACCTCACGCACCTTGAGGATGTGAAGGATGAGTACGCATTGGCGTGGTGCGATCAATGCCATTCATCTCTAATTGAACGCCCCAAGTGTGCTCTCGCTCGCACTAGTGGGGTGCACTCGATGGGATTTGATCTCGCATCACTCCTTTGTGAGTGAGACACGTGCACCACTAGGCTATGCTCACTGAGGGTGCATCTCGACCATTATGTGAGATCCAACAGTCAAGGGTGTGCGTGGCTCCACCCTCCTGATGGGTGAAGGTGTACGTCTGAGATCAGATCTCAGTTGTTGGATTCGAATCCAACAATTGAGAATAATTGTGTATAGGAGAGGGAAGTGAGGGCAGCCGACCTTGGGTTGCTATGATGGCGCCACGTGGCACCATCTAAGCCATCCAACTTCATTTCTTCATAGCAGATGCTACAAGGGTCCGATTGACTTGATTTCTACATTGTTGGATTGCGATCGTCGCCCTGAATCCATCCATACGGTTGGATTTCTCATTTGAATCTCGGGCATGTGTTACCTTGTCCCTTGGCCATTAAAATAGGGAAAATTAGCATACAACTTATATCAATTGCTCTAAATGCAAGATGACACTATTATGCATTATTTACAATGTTGGATGCCTCTAACTAGGACTAGAAGAAATTGCACTATTATCGATGGTCTAGAGTTGACGATTTATTGAACTGTCAGCAATATTATTATTATCGACCATTTTTAAAATAAACCGTTGAAAATACTCCTCTCATTAATTCCCTCCTCCCATCCAAAGAGTGGGTAGTTGGGATTAGCATCGTCTGTTAAAAATCGATGACGTAAGTATAAATGTCGATAGTGTTAGAATAACGGTCGAGAGAAGTTGATTTTAGGTTTCATCGAACCAGAAAAGTTAAATTTTTGAGTTGTTTACTCGACGGTTTAATTAAAATTGTTGACGAACATTGACCTAAATCCCTCGCGCAGCCCTGACTCCCTCAACCTTCCCCACAAACCAGACCTCCTCTTCGTGCTCCGGCAATGCCTCCTCTCGCTCTCCTCCTCGTTTGACCTCGATCACTCCTCTCGCCTCCTCTTCATCGATACATCATCAATCCTCTTCCTCGATCACCCCCCAACTCCACTCGCCACCGCTGCCTCCACTCCTTGCCGATTACGACCACCATCACCTCAACCACCATCATCTCCTCCCCTGCCACGTGCCCCCTACTATGCTGCTCAATGCGCCCCCCCTCCCCCTCCCTCGTCACGTGCCACCACTGCCAAATCGGCTCCCACCATCACCTCCTCGCATGACCACCGACGCACACCACCAACACCATCGACACACTCCACCACCTACGCCATTCCCCTTCGATTGGCCACCACCACTGATGTTAAATTATCCCGCTTTATTAATTTGTCGTTGTTAAGTCATAGTACAGTGAGTAAGATAGTTCACATATTTTATAAATTTATGCTGACTTTTGAGTCCAAGTCATTTGTTGGAAGGCTAAATAAGCATGTAATTCACCAATTATTCTTAAGTTATTCCTTATTCTTAATTATAATAATTAACTCACCAATATATAATTAACTTATGATTATAGTACTTATATAACTTATAATAATTTACTTTACTTAATTACTAGCTATTTATACACTAATTATAACTTACTTAATAATTACTTAATTATAACTATCTTATTATAAATAATATTTATTAACTAAACATTTACATAAGTTAACTACTCCACTAATTACCAGACTGACTAAATTAATAAGACTATATATATACTAATTATAAGTACTAATTTAATTAACTATGCTAATTACACAGTAACTTACTAAACTATATAGATACTACTTAGATTATGTTACTACTTATTACTTAATTACTAATCTATATATAATCAGCTTAGTTATTTAAATAACTATTTAATTACAATATGTTATCCATATGAATCAATTACATAAAAATAAATATTATACAAGGCAATCAATTCCAATAGACTCAAGGAACATGTTTTGAATTTTAAAAAAAAGTATGCAATAAAAGTTGTTTTATAACAATTTCAAAACTCCTCAAATTTATTTCATTTCAAACTATAGTCAGCACATAAGCTTCAAGCCTTCACATTTTAAACTAAGTGTTGAGAACACTTAGTCTTAGTTAACACTTAAACTCTTATCTTTGTATTCTAAAAAGTTGTTGGGCCTTTCGCACAGTCTCACGGGCTAACCAGAGCAGATGCTACTAGGGCCACCACATAGGACACGCATCACACACACACACACCCACACACGCATGCCCAGATGAATACACGTGAGCAACGCACGTGCACAGCACACAGGATTTCTCATATCACACAAGAGACCATTGAGGACCTATGTTATAGTCTCTCGGTGAGGTGATGCATGCGATTGCTTAACTACCATTGTGAACGGTTAGCAATAACCAAGGTGGGACTATCTCTGTCCATTCTCTTTCAGCGCATGTCTTTGCTCCAGTGTCGACTTCAGCGATTGATTGCCATCAGCTCAGGGCTTCAATCTTCAATGTAACATTCTAGATCAAGAGATCTATGATAGACCTACTGATTTTACCTTTCAATTGAAAGAGTGGAACACTGAAGCGTCATCAAATTAGGCACCAAAATCAACTTCATGCCATAGCTGCTCCACAATAGAACTCATCACCTGCAGTCCTCTAATCCACACCTTATTTCTCTCTCTTACTAGTTCCTATAGAGTGTACTCTGTGCCTACATCAATTTCGTATTGACTAGAGTA
Source organism: Thalassia testudinum (assembly GCA_037157565.1). Lineage (NCBI taxonomy): Eukaryota > Viridiplantae > Streptophyta > Magnoliopsida > Alismatales > Hydrocharitaceae > Thalassia > Thalassia testudinum. Next base: position 802,008 of record JAZHRO010000033.1, on the reverse strand, counting down.
GAGAAAATGGAGGTTTAGAGCTTCAGAAGCTCAAAAAACTTTGAAGCTTCAATCTATAGATTAGAACGAGAGGAATAGAAGATCATCTAGCTCAACAGATAGATTAGTTCTTCTAGAAAGGATCTAGATGAGTTCATAAGACTAAAGATGATTGATTTGGGTTAATTTAAGCTCTAAAATTCATCTGGAACCCTATGAGACCCTTAGAAGCTTAAGTTAAAACCTAAAATGTATAGGAAATTAATCTCATCTAAATCCTCATTAAGACAACCTCAAATCAATCCTAACCGATTCCTAGCAAACTAAGGATCTCAGGAATGTCCTTAAAATCAAGTTTTGAAGTGTAGAGCTCCAGAACTACCTTAGTTTGACCATATAGACCTCAAGAGTTGACTTCAAATAATAGAATGATTCCCACTCAATTAACCCACTAGACCGACTAAGAAGAACCTCAAAAACTCATAACAACCTCAAAAATCCCATTTTGATACTTGGAGCATCAAGCTCCAAGCTTTCCGCCTAAGAACCAAAAGGTGTTTAGTCGATAGACTTAACCATAGGTCCAATCACTCAAATGAAAGTTGATCTAACCTCCTTAGATCTCAAGGAAGCTAATGGACCTATTGTGAGGTTCTAACATCTAGTGGAGAAGCTTCTTCAGCTCTGTTAAAGCTGAGGAAGATGATGATCAACAGAGACAAAATCATTAAAACTAAGGATAGAAGGGTGGAAACTAATCAATATTTCAAGACATAGAGATTTGGAGCTTCATGCAAGGTTTTAAGTTTTATAGCTCAAAGTTGACATCATCGGAGCTCACTAGAGATCTAGTGATGTTCGGAGTTTGGCTGACAGAGTGAAAACTCCTTGAAAACCTTCAAGAAGTAGCTTGGAAGACTCCTGATGATCTCAGGATCATCATGAGTTCATCAGTTGATTCAATTGTTCAACAAATCAGAGATATGAATTGATAATCTCAAGAAAAGTATCTTGAGTTCATCAAAACTCAAGATCAACATCTCACTCATTTGAGTGAGGCGAATTGATTTGAATTCAATTGCGAAGGTGATAGATGTACTAATTATGTGAAAGACTCATTGGAGCACCGCCATAGTTAATGGAATCCAGTGTTGAAGTGAAATTAGGCAAATTTTATACATAGGCTAATAGAATCAATTAGATAGGTCGGGATGGCCCTTATAATGTTAGGAGGGTGATGGAGGACTTGATTGGAGATGAGATGTGGTCTGTAGCTTTTCCATGGACAACGAAAGCTTGCAGTCGAAGGTGGAGGTGATTTAGGTGGATAGGTGATCAATTAAGTGAAATAAGAAGTGAATCATGACCATGGAAGGATAAAGAAGGTGATTAGGAGGTGAAATAGGTGAAAAGAAGTTTGACGAGTCAGAATTGACTCGCCAGAGTCAGAGAAGGAGGTGAGAAGAGGGAGCTAATTACACCTACTCCTAGTGAATTACCTACTCTAAACTAAGCTATGAACTACTCCTAGAAGTTTAGTCTACTTACCTGGACGAAAGGATGAGGGACTTCACCATTGGTAGGGTGGAGACAAGGAACAAAGAGTTGGGGTGAGAGAAGAGCTCCGATTGAGATCGAAGGCATCATGGCAGGAGATGATGCTCCTCCGTCGCTAGCTAGACAGAGTAGAGGAAGAAGGGGTGAGAGAGGCAACTGATCCACCATGGAACACGCTCGAGAATGGGGTTGAGGAGATGCCAGAGGTTAAGGAGGAATAGCCTAGGCGTAACCTCTATTGGGGAAGAGGGAAGGGGGTCGTTAACAGAGATCGGAGGTCCTAGGGGGTATTTATAGGTGGAGAGGAGGGGTAGGAGGTTGGAATCTGGATGCAACAACGTCCAAGTTCATAAGAATGGAGGCCTTCGTCTCCAGTGATGGTGAAGATATCTCACCGAAGTTAGTTAGGGAACGACACATCAAGGTCGTTGGATGGAAAGAGGAATGTGAAATAAAGCTCCACACCAAGGGAGAAGGTCTCCAGGCATCAAATAGGCGGTCATCAATGACTCTTGTCATCGGCCGTCACCTGCCGTTGAAGAAAGAGGAGAGATGGACTCGATGGACCTGAATGCAAATAGTGAAAGACCTAAGTGTTATAAAAAGGACTTAATTGTCATAAAACTTAGGGACTCAAATGCAAACAGTGGATTTTAATGATTAAATTAAATTATTTCTTTCTCAACTTTTTATAGAAGATTATAAATATGATAAATAATATGTTCATGATTTGAAATTACATTTTTGTCCCCTTTAGCTTTATTTAATTTAGTGATTTACATTATTACTTTAATTAATAACTTAGTTATTATAAATTATATAAGATTAGTTATCATAATTACTAATAGCTAAATGATTGGATATAAGTCCCAATTATTAATTCAACATAAATGAATGCTTATTATCTCATAATTTAAGTATTTTATCCTATAATTAAGGTCCTTACTTATTATTACCTTATTATATAATTAACCCTATTGTAATGTTATTCACTAGTTAATTAACTAGGAAAACTAGTTATTATTAGTGAATTAGGAGCCATGATGAGTCCCTCATCAACCACCAACACTAACTTCTACCACCACCTGCCCCATGCCCCTCCTCTCCCTACTAGCCACCACTACCAACACCAGCTCCCACCACCATCAACTCACACCACCACCACCACCACCTATTCCATCCCCCTCCTCCCCCTACCTACCATCACCACCACCACAACTAGCTCCCACCACCACCCTCCACCAGAGCCCCCTCCTCACAAATTAAAATGTTTATATTTGAATTATTTTTTTTTATGTAGTAGGTAGGTTTGATTTTTATATTTGAATCCAATTAAATATAAAATGTTTTACCAATTATTTTTAGTTGCATTGCATTGTTTAAATTTACATGTCAATACTTTATTTTGTATGCTGGGTTAAATGTTTAGTTAAATTATTACTAATTGTTATCTGTGGGGTGTGCCCAGATATGTATTGGTTACTTGTGGGGTGTTCTTACATATGAATGCTTGTGTGGCATTTTATTTATATGAGTGAAATGTAGGGTGTGCCCACATCTCTTGCAATGTGCTTTTGTGTATGCAAGATTTGAGAGAAATTCATATTATAAGGGAACTTTGCCAAAAATTTTTTGCTTACGGTTTGCGTTAAGGTATAGGTTTAAGGTTTAAGATTAGGATTTACATTTTGGGTTTATGGTTTTGTGTTTAGGGTTTAGGATTATTTATTTTGGGTTATGGATTTAGGTTTTGAGTTATGGATTTAGGTTTTAGGGTTTTGATTTTTGATTTAGGGTTTTATGTTTAGGGTGTAAGTTTATGTTTTTTTATTTTAGTTTAGGTTTAGGATTTTTTTTTGGGGTTTTGGTTTTAGGTTTTGAGTTCTAGTTTAGGTTATAGGGTCTTGATTTTCGATTTAGGGTTTCTATTTAGGGGTTAAGTTTAGGTTTCTTATTTTTAGGGTTTTTTGAGTTTTGGTTTAGCATTTTTGTGTTTTGGGTTTATGGTTTATAAATTAGAATTTAGGTTTTGGGTTTAGAAGAGAATAGGGGGGAGGAAGAGGAAGATAAAGATAATGAGGTGTGGAGAAATTTATAAATTAAATTTAGAATAGATTTAAATTTAGATACACACATTTACACAAATTTAGATGCACCTGATGACAAATAATAGGAGTTCTAACCCCTATGGTATAGGTTGTAAGAGGAATGTAACTGTGTCAAAATACTTGCCTGTTCGAGACTTATGATTATGTCATACAGATAATTCTTTAATGTAAGTATATCTCACATACATGCATGATGTGTTGACTTTATGACATGCCATAACTCTTGAGTGTCCTTAGTTCGGTTAAGCCACAAACTAAGGGGAGTCTTTAAAGATTTGATCACAACTTAGGTGTTATTTCTTACATGTAAGTAGTGTTTGGTGAAATTTCAGCAATATTTCTTTACTCTTCTCTGATAAACCAACTGATCTTAGCTAGGTTCCTAAAGCGCCCTTACATGGGAGCTAGAAGAAATTGAGTTAAGATTAGTCTTGGAGACTATAGTGGAGAAGTATGAGGAAATGCTACTGAAATTTCTCCAAACACCGATTGCATGTAAGAAGTAACATTGTGTTCAAATCTTCAAGGATGAGCTATCAAGTGAAAATCTTCCTAAAATACACATATTATCCTTATTTAAATCTAACTTTTGAGTGATTGACTTTGAAATTTAGGTTATCATGGATAACTCTTGGATTAGTCTAAGGAATCTGAATTACTACCAATACAAGAATGGAGTGATTTCGTTTTTGGAGTAGACATTCAATGATGATACGAAGCTGTTTAGATGAGGAGAATTTTTTGAGCTGATTTTATATCCATGTAGATGTGATTTGAATGGGGTTTTCTATGATCGAGACCGTATTTTTGTGCACACGATAAGTAATGGTTAGTGGAACATTATGTAAATTGGACAGCTCATGGTGAGGAAATCACAAAAGAAGTTAGATGTGACAGAATTGATGATTTAGAACAAAGTAATGATAGTCAAGGAGATGAATTAGATGAAATGTTACATGATATGAGAGTAGTAAACCCTGAGGATCTAGCTGTTGATGAAACATTACAAAATTATAATCAGTTTTACAATGCAGTTAAGGCAGCGGAGCAACCTATTACTCCTGGAATAACGTCAATGTCAAAGTTGTCATTTCTTTTAAAATTATTTCAAATAAAAGTGATTAATAGAGCGATAACGAAATTAATGTCTGAGGTTCTTCAGTTCATTGCGGAGTTGCTGAATAATCCTGTTGGGTACCCTCGGTCATGGTATGATGCGAAGAAGCAAATACGCATGCTTGGACTGAAATGCGAGAAGATTGATGCATGTCGAAATGACTGTCATGTACAGAAATGAATACTCAAGGTTAAGTAATTTTCCCAAAAATAGTGAGGAAAGGTATAAGGTGGCTAAATCATTAAACACAGGCAGAAAGAAACAACCTAAGAAGGTTCTTCATTATTTTTCACTGATGCTTAGGCTACAATGCCTATTTATATCAAGTAAAACAACAAAATTGATGGCGTGGCATTAAGAAAAAAAAATCGCAAGATGGACGCATCCACCATCCAACAAATTCTGATAAGTGGAATAGATTTAACGAGAATCACACATCATTCGTAGAGGAGACACGTAATGTGAGATTGGGTCTTGCAAGCGATGGATTCAACCTATTTAAGAACAAGTATCCGCCATATTCCATATGGTCAGTGGTCATGGTAACTTATAACTTACCTCCTTGGCTATGCATGCAATCTTCATTTATGATGTTAACCCTCCTTATCCCAGGCCCCGAGCAACGAAGAAATGAGATAAATGTTTATCTCCAACAATTGATTGATGAACTGAAAGTTTTATGGTACAGTGGTATTCAAACATACAACGCACACAAGAAAGATTTCTTTCAGTTGCACGCAACATTGTTGTGGACAATCAATGACTTTCTACCATATGCTAATTTGTCAGGATGAAGTATGAAAGGAAAGTTTGCATATCTAATCTGTATGGATGATATTCATCACTTGAGATTGCCTGAAAACAAGGAGTTTTGTTACTTAGGACATCGCAGATTTTTACTTAATGAACACAGATGGCAAAACGTTACAATTCAAAGATGGATTTGATGATAAAGCATGTCAATATTAGTTAAAGAATCCGAAAAATAAATTGAGTACAGGTTCAGTTAGGTTGTCTGGTGTGAAAATCATCGAGACATTGCAACTTGATGAAATACGTTTGGGTTCTCTTGTAAAAAATGACTTGACTTCCTTGCGACATTCAGAATTTAGGAAGAGAAATATATTTTTTATGGAGCTTCCATATTGGTAGGATTTGATAGTGCACTACAATTTAGATATTATGCACATTGAGAAGAATATAATGGACAACATTTTAGATGTATTAAACTTAATAGACACCCCAAAGGACATAGTAAAAACAAAAATGACATGAAAAGTTTGGGTATCCATCATGAGTTGCACGTTCAAGAAGGCGACTCTCACTTTCCAAAAGCTATATACGGTCTTAATCAAGAGAAGAGGCAAAGAATTTTCTCCATCCTGAAAGACATTCGGGTTTCAGATGAGTATTCCTCTCAACTTTCACATTGGGTAAGTGAAGTGCAAAAGAAGATTGATTGGTTAAAAAGTCATGATTCTCATGTTTACATACAAATCTTATTTCCACTAACGATACATGGAGTGATGCCTGATCCAGTAGTCGACTCATTTATAGAGATGAGCTGATATTTTAAAATGGTATGTTCTAAGACATTAGATCCTGAATTGCTAAACTATTGGGATAAACAGATTGTTATCACACTTTGTAAAATGAAGTAGATTTTCCCACCTGCATTCTTTGACATTATGGTTCTTGTCATGCTTCATCTTATGAATGAAGCAAGAATTGCTGGACCTGTGCAGTACAGATGAATGTATCCAATTGAACTATTTTTGAAGAAACTAAAAGATTATGTCCTCAATAAGGCAAAGACAGAAGGGTTAATCATGGAAGGATATCTTGTAGAAAAATGCATTAACTTTTGTGCTATGTACATGAATAAGACAGACAATCATTTTAATGGACTTGAACAAAATTATGATGAAGGATTTAATAGTAATGATGAAGATTGCCTATCCATATTTGACATCAGAGGAAGGTCGATCCTCTGCACCGAGTTCAAGTCCATCTCAGAAATGGATCGATGATTGTCTCACTTGTATATTCTGAAGCAAATTCCAGAAGTGGATGAATTTTACAATGAATTGAAAGAGTCCTATAATCCATCTACACGCGAACTGTAGTTCCTTGATTGGTTCAAGGATCATGTAAATAAACTGAAAGAAAATAACAATCCACGGTGGATATAGGATTTTGATGTAATTGCTGATACACCATTGACATATAGACATTACCATTTTGGTTACATAATAAACGGATTCAGATTTAGAGTAAGGTCAATTGATGATGCGAAGGTCATGCAACAGGGGGGAGTCGTCGGCAATTGTGACCTAACTACTGGTTGTGGTGGCTATTACGGTAAAATTGTAGAGATTGTGGAAATGAGTTTCAAGCATGAACGGTGGTTCTATTCAATTGTGATTGGTTTGATGTTTTCAAAGAAGGCATTGGGTTCAAAGTAGACAAGAAACACAGTTTCTTGAGTTTAAATAAGAACCATCGGATTCTTCAATCATCTAAACCATTCACATTAGCTTGTCAAGAAGCACAAGTATTCTACGTGCCTGATAATAGTAGAAATTAGTAGATAATACTCATTAGAGCTCTACCGCGTGAACAATACGGTGCAGAGAAAGATCTCAACCCAAATGTAGAATCTTAAGCATATCAACAAAACCCACAAGCTAAAAAAGTTAACCTTTGTGCAATGGACATTAATATATAAGGTAATTTGCTAAAAGTATTAATCATTAACCCACAAATGAAATTATTAAAGAAAATTGTTCATTTATATATTTCCTTTTATTTGTCCTTTAAATGTATCATTTTTTTTTAAAGCTTATGTTTATTTCTTATTGAAAACTGAGTTTTATTTTATTGCCTTCTTATATATGTTTCCCTCATTCTTTGAGGTTCTTGCACGATGTTCTACACAACGGTGAGGTTCTTCTATCATTTCCTTAAAATTTTTTAAATGCTCTTTTCATATTATATGTGAGGTGTGCCCACTTAGGTTTAATTTTTATGTGGGATGTGCCAATTATATATGATACATGTATTTTTTTTTTTAATTGTGTAGGGTGTGCTCACTATATATGATGCATGTAAAACATTTCTTTATGATTTTGTGAGGTGTGCCAACTTTTCTTTGTTGTATGCTGAATATTTAATATGGTGTCGAATGTGAAGAGGAATGTGAAGAGGGAAAAGAAGGAAATAGAGGGGGGAAGGGGTAGGGAATGTGAGGAGGGAAAAGAAGGAAATGGAGGGGGAAGAGGTAGGGAATGTGAAGAGGAAAACGAAGAAGAATATAACAATATATTCATTGCTTTTTCTATTTTCATTATTTTCTCAGTTTCTTTCATACAAGAGTTTTGAAATATAACAATATATAGGGGAAATGCTGCCAATTTTTTTTCAACATATTTGATTATTTGTTTGGTTTTTATGCAGGTAAAGTGGAAGAAGAAGGCTAATAGGGGTGGCGGGGATCAGGCCACCTCCTAGAAACCTCAGGCACTCAACTAGGCTCAGACCCCCCACCAGCAGCCTCAGGCTTAGAGTCTCCATCAATTTATGAGGCCTAGAGATGTTTCCCGATATCTTCAGAGTCTAGGGAGAGGGGGGAAGGGGAAGAGTTCGATGCCTCCTACGCATCTCGAGGAGGAAGATCCTGAGTACGAGCTGCAAGACCCACCCATCAATGATGATGAGGAGGACAGTACTTCCTTCAACGAGGAAGATGTTGGGTTGGATGATCAGCCAGAGAAGCCAGTGGACCCAAATCCTTCCCAACTAGGGCCTTCTACAACAACTTCCAGTACTGGTATGAAAGTTTAATAAATAGTTAGATTTATTTATTTCTTTGTAATTTAATATTATATTATAATTTTGTCTTTCAAGTAGACAACATAGAGGAAGGGGTCCGACACAGAATAGGGACCTAAAGAGACTCACTAATGGGATCCGTATATCAGTCACCATCACACCATCAGGAGAAGCAAAGGGGTATCCTCCATTCGTCAGGCTGGGTACGCTGATGAAGGTGATCATCCCACTCTCCCATTTTGACTGAAGGAAGGTGTCAAAAGAGTTGAAGAGGCAGCTTCTTCAAGAGTTAGAGGAAATTCATACTCGCTTACTAATTTACATTTCTTTATACGATTCAAATTACATAATAGTTATTGTTTTCAAACTAATACAAGCGATCTTTGATTGGGGAGACGATCTGAACATTCCCAAATATATCCCCTAGCATACGGCTAAGATCCACAAAGATTGGAGATTGGAGATGAAGAGTAAGATAAAAAAAATTTAAAGTTAATATATTTCATTTTTTTACCCTACTTGTAATATTCCTAACATTAAAGATATATATTTTAGTTTTATAAGAACAAGACCCACGATGAGGCATTATAGAATGGGCCTCTTGTGATACTGTCGGACGTTTGGAAGGAAGTGTGCGACCATTAGTAGAATCCAGCAACGTAGGTAAAAAAGTTGTATATATCATAATTTAAATAATTTTTAAGGTAATAAATTATACCTTTCTTTCAAGAGCAAGCGAAGAAGAATAAGGAGAATAAGGCTAAAGCTCCAGTGAAGACCCATGTCTTAGGTAGAAAGAGCATATACGAGATGAAATCAAGATACGCAAGTATTTCTAATATTTTCATATCTTTAAAACTTTATAAGATTTATAATTTGTTTTAACTTATTCTTTTAAATTGTAATTCATTGTGCATCAAGGTACCCAGCTTGATCGGGTAGGTGTATATGAAGCCACTCATAGCAAGAAGAGTTATGAGGGGAACAGAGAGTGGCTTCATGACACATACCAATAGAGACATGTACGTTAAATTACAAAAGATTTATATTGTATTTTTGAATTAAATTTACATGATATTACTTAACTTTAATTTTTTCAGGAAAATATGATCAACTTAATGCATCCTTCTAAAGATGCCAACTCTGGTATCGTTCAATAGTCAATGTCAGCAGAGGATGCATTCTGGACCATCATGCCACTCGAGCACGATGGATTCGTCGAGACGAGAAGTAGTGGATCAAAGAGCCAACCACATAGGTTAGGGAGTTCACTACACAGTTCAAGGAGTCGGCTACGCAGTTGCAACAGTCAACTCAGACTATTCAAAAGCTCCTGAGGATTCTTTAGTAAGGAGATCTCGATCATCCCTCATTTAGTCAGTTTAGATATTGTCATGATGACGATGACGATATGGGTGGTGCTGGAGGCATTGGTGCCCAGGATGATTTCTGTAATTTGATACATTATTGTTTGTATATATATTTTGTACACTTTATTATTTATATGAAAATTTCATTTTGAATCCCATTGTTTTGGCTTTGCATGACATTGTTCTTATTGTGTGATTTTATTTACTGGATTTTAAATTGTTTATATATATAGGTGCTTCATAAACCAAAACTTTTAATTAAAAAAAAAAGACTATTTTCGTTAGTTACATAATCATCGACAACAGTGTTCCGTCGATGTTCCCATTAAATTTGATCGTTATCTAACCGACGAGAAGTATACATTCCTTGTCAATTTTAATGAAACGGTCGATAATACTAATAACCTCATCGGTTATACAATAGACAAGGACTACACCTTTCTCATCCGTTGTGGGTAAACTAACAAGAATGCGTACATCCTTGTCCTTAATAAGCACCGTTGAGTTTAACATCTAACTCAATAGTTCATGTGAAATAGTTGAGAAAAACCTTTTGCCACCATTTGAAAATGATAAAAACACCTACACGTCGGATGGGGGGCCACTTTTGTCCAGTCGGTAATGTTGTAAACCCGTCGATAAAATGCAACCGCGACACAACATTCCTCAACCCTAATTATCAATTGTTAAATCCTCATTGCCAACAGTTTTTAACCGTCGACAATGACGAAGATTCTTGTACTGTAACCTAGGAACATACATAAATAGGTATTTTACCATGAAATAATGTATATCTATCAATGAGCGTAACCTAAATCAAATTACATAAATCAAACATAATAAATATAAAATTATAATGAAAAATTAACAAAAAAAAATTGAATAGAAATTGATAGAGTGGTTGTGGGAATTGGAATAGGAGGAGAAGGGGGTGGGGTGACCATGGAGGGGCAGGGGGGGCAGCTGGCCATCAAAGGAGGAGGAGGAGGGGTGGGACGACCATGGGAGAAGAAGGATGGGGGACATGGGAGGATGTGGATGAGGAGGGGGTGGTGGCTAGCCATGGGAGGAGGAGGACGAGGAGGCGGCACAGTATCGAGGAGGATGAGGATGGTACGACCGGAGGAGGAGGCGTTCGCTAGAGGAAGGAAAGAAGAGATGAAGGAGAGGGAAAGAAAGGGGAGGGGGAGATCAATCGAGCTTCACTGCGGTTGTAATCCCAGCACTCGCAACGGTTTTAATAAAAACCGTCACCTAGTGTATGAGTTAACGGAAGAAAAATGCTACCAGGGAATTTTTCGTGCATCATGTATACGATGATTACATACAAAACCGTTGTATATGTGCCTTTGCGACAGTTACAAAACTGTCTGAAATAACCGCCATCGAGGCCGTGTTCAAAATGTGAAGGGCATTTTTAGGTTTATATATGGCAACTGTTATTATAATAACCGTCGTAAAACATTATATACGATGGTTATGAAACTGTAACGACCCGGTTCCCGAGTCCCTACGAGACACGAGAACCGGACTGACTCGACTAATCCCAAGACCTAGTCGTCCAACGAGGAAGTAACCAAAAGACAGTAAAATAAACCACATTCAGCATGAATATAACTAACAGTAAGAAAGTACAGCAGTAAGGAAAGAAACTACTACAGTAGGTACCACCACAACAGTAAAACAGCATTTATCATATAACAAGAACTGCAGGTAAAGAAGGTACAGCGGAAACAAAAACTACTCACTAGAACAGAAACAAAAAGGGGTACAAAAGCTGTGGTAACTCTACTGGACCCTACTCGGCCCAGCATCCTCTGCAGCCGCCGACCCTGGCTGCTCAACACCTGGTCCTGAAAAAAGGTAACGAGTGTAACACGTCAGCAAAACGCTGAGTAGAGTGGCAAACTAACTAAAGGCAACAGTAGAGTGTACAGTAGCTGTTATGTTCTATTACTTCCTTTATTCACATCTTTCAATTTTCCTCACTATTTCATTTATTTCTCAGATCCTTTACTTGATCTCGAATGTCCTCGTGGGAACGATCTTGATTGCAGTCTTTTCCAAAAGTAGAAGTAGCACGTGGTGCTCTCCTGGCCGGGAGAGTCCCCCGTGGTGATCCTACCCTCAGTCAACCACCCCAAGGTCACTGACAGACGTAACGGTGACTACGGCACGCGCGATAAATGCACAGGTAGCTAGCCCGCACTGGCACGCGGTCAGTCGTTTCCGTTAACGGGTGCGCCCAAAGCACAGCACGGAACCAGGGCAGAGCCCTCTCAGTAACAGGGGTCCAACCCCTCCACAGTAACCAAACCGGGGCCTTGCCCCTCCACAGTCCGCGCACCCTCGCCTGACTACCCTGGTTTGCCCTAGTGGGCCTAACAAGTCGGTGAAGGAGGCTAGCAGAACCCCGGGGCCCGTGGGGTAGCTAGTACTCTCCTAACACTAGTAGCTCTCCTCGGTACTACGTACACGAGGGCCAACAAGTCGGTACAGAGCGGCCAATCCTAACCCCGGGTCCCTGGGGCGGCTGGCCCCACTCTGCACTAAACAGGTACAGGTACTTCCCTTGGTACTGCGTACCCAAGAGACAGTACAAACTACATCTCAGTTCCATTCCTTTTTCTTTCCAGGAGTTCCACTCCTAATTCCCCGTAGGGTTCCAGCTCTTTATCTCAGAACATCATATGTTTCACTTTCCAGATTCACATTCTCAAAATCCATGATCTCAAACATGTTTCTTTATTCATAACAGGCAGCTGTTAATTAAATTTACAGGCAGCTTTATATATTCCTTTCCAATTTTCCAAGACTGCAGTAATATACATTCCACTAGTTTTTCCACCCTAGGATTCATGCCATATCCTAGGATCTATCATACAATCTAGTTTTCCGGCCCTAGGATTCATGCAACACCTAGGAGCTATCATTCCATATATTTCTCATTCCTAGGATTCATGCAATGCCCTAGGTTCTAGTTATGGTTCCATACTTTAACAGATTTTATTAATACTTAAAGCCACTCTACCAGGTACAACTGGAGTAGTGGGGGCGTGATCGGGAATCCCGCGTGTCTCCGCGACTCTCAAGACTGCAACCGAACGAGGTCCTATCACAAGGATCAAACACAAGGAGTGTCTCAGAACAGTGTATAGCTACTGTAGGCGGGTAGAGGAATTAATTCTGAAACGAACGCAACTCGAATCGCGGAAAACGGAGCCCAAACAGGCCCTAAACGGGTCGAGAAAGACAATACTGTGCAAAATCAGACGTCTGGAACTCCTTCCAGACGTCTTAAACGGCGGATCAGAGAATTACCTGTTCAGCTTGGTTCCCCGGACGTCCAGAAGTCTACGGGGACGTCTGTCCTATACCCCAGACGTCCGATGGTCCACACGGACGTCTGTAGATCACTCCCGCCGTCTGGTACAACTTCCAGACGTCTGATTCGCAAAGGATGGCGAATCAGCGAACCTGCGCACAGCCAACCCCCCCTCCCTCAGTACGGTCAGTCGTCAAGAAGGAAGAAGAAAGCGGAAACTCAGTTTTCAGACGTCTGTATGATCTTACAGACGTCGACCTTGCCGTCTGGATATCAACACAGACGTCTGATTCTGGAAATTTTTCCAGAATCAGAACCCTGCTCGACCTCCGCTCGCGACGCCGCCCGCGACGCACCTCGCGCGTCTGCTGCTCAGCCTGCAGCAGGTCCCTCTCCGCGTCGCTCCGCGCTCCCTGCGCCCTCCGCCGGCCGGCCAAGCCGCTCCTGCGAGCTCGCCCTCACGGCAGAGCCCCGCCCTCGCACGCCGCACCTCCTCCGCGCTCACTGCGGCTGCCGCTGCTGCTGCCGCCCTCGCGTCCGCTCGCTCTCGCACACAGGAAGGAGAAGAAGGAGGAGACGGTGGAGACGGGAGGGGAGGCGCGCCCTTTTAAGGCCGCGCGAGGAGGAGAGAGAAGGTGGTCGCAGCGTGCCTGCAGCCGCAGAGAGAGAGAGAGGAATCGCAGGTCTGCGCGCACAGGCGCGCAGACGAATCTCCCGTGCGAACATAACTGTTCTCCAGACGTCTATAAACGATCCCGGACGTCTGGTCAGACGTCTGGATGTGATCCCAGACGTCTGGTCCGACATCTGGGCCACCTCCCAGACGTCTTAAAAGGCGTCTGGGGCACGCGCTCGTTACAATATAACAAACTCAAAGGAAGTTTCGTCCCCGAAACTTGCACCAACTAGGGTGCGGGAAAAAGATGTCCAAATAACCATAACAAACTCAAAGAGGATCGAAGCCGGTCCGAAAAGACGTACCCGCGAAAAGCTCTGGGTACCGCTCCCGCATTGCCGCCTCAGGCTCCCAGGTAGCCTCCTCGTACCGCTGGCTCCTCCACAAAACCTTTACCAGGGGTACTTGCTTTCGTCTCAACCTGCGGACGGCTCGGTCTAGGATCTGCACTGGCCGCTCAGGGTAGGTCAGGTCGTCGCTCACCTCGACGCTCTCGTGACTCAGTACGTGGCTGGGATCGGCTACGTACTTCCTGAGGTTGGACATGTGGAACACGTCGTGCACACCAGAAAGCTGCGGGGGAAGGGCAAGTCTGTAAGCAACGGGTCCAACCCGCTCCAGGACCTCGAAGGGCCCCACGAACCTCGGCGCGAGCTTCCCTCTCACCCCAAACCGCTGTAAGCCCTTCATGGGCGAAACACGAAGGAAGACATGGTCCCCAACCTCGAACTGCACCTCTCTGCGTCTGCGATCTGCGTAGCTCTTCTGTCTGCTCCTGACAGTGCGGAGTCGTCGGTGGATCTGCTCAACTACCTCCTGACTCTGCCGGATCAACCTGGGGCCAACCTCCCACTTGGTCCCCACCTCAACCCAACTCAAGGGTGCCGTGCATTTCCGTCCGTACAGAGCCTCGTAGGGAGCCATGCCGATGCTCGAGTGATAACTGTTGTTGTATGCAAACTCCGCCAGGGGCAGGTGCTCCTCCCAAGAGCCCCTCCAGTCTAGTACACAGGCACGCAAAAGGTCCTCAAGTGTCTGTATCGTGCGTTCCGACTGTCCGTCCGTCTGGGGGTGGTAAGCCGTGCTAAACCTCAACCTCGTCCCCAAAGCCTGCTGAAACTCAGCCCAAAACTGGGACGTAAAGCGGGTATCCCGGTCGGATACGATCTCCCGCGGAACTCCGTGTAGTCGCACCACATCACGGATATACCTCTCTGCCAACTATGCTGGTCCCAAAGTGACTCGGATCGGCAAGAATCGTGCCGTCTTCGTCAATCTATCCACTATTACCCAGACTGCGTCGTGTCCTCGCTGGGTAACAGGTAAGCCCACCACCAAGTCCATGGTGATGCTCTCCCACTTCCACTCTGGCACTGGAAGCGGCTGAAGCGGCCCTGCAGGCCTCTGATGCTCAGCTTTCACCTGCTGGCACACTAAGCACTGCTGCACGAACTCACCCACATCCCGCTTCATCCCTCTCCACCAGAACTCGCGTCTCAAGTCATGGTATATTTTCGTGTTTCCGGGATGTATGGTGAATCTGGAACCGTGTGCCTCAGTCAGGAGCTCTCTCAACAGCTCCTCGTCTCTGGGGACGCACAATCGTCCCCTCAAGCGTAACACCTGGTCTGTGAAAGAGAAGTCCCCTGGGTCCCCTGATAATACTCTGTCGCGCAAAGACTGCAAGTACCGATCAGCCATCTGTCCCATGATGATGCGGTCTATCAACTCTGGCCTGGTCTGCCGTGTCACCGTCACTGCCCCACAGTACCCTCGTAACTCTAGAGGTCGCCAACTGCCCACCTCCTCCAAAAGGCTCCAACTCTGTAACTGTAGACTGGCCAAGCGTGCGGGCGCCTTACGGCTCAAGGCGTCAGCCACCACATTGGCCTTTCCCAGGTGGTAGGAGATGCTGCAGTCGTAGTCCTTCAGGAGCTCCAACCAACGTCTCTGTCTCATGTTGAGCTCCTTCTGGTCAAAAAGATATCTGAGGCTCTTGTGATCTGTAAAAATCTCGAAGGTCTCACCGTACAAGTAGTGCCTCCATGTCTTCAGCGCGAAGACAACAGCTACCAACTCTAGATCGTGGGTAGGGTAGGTATGCTCATGGGGCTTCAGTTGCCGCGAAGCGTAAGCGACCACGTGACCCCTCTGCATGAGCACACCTCCTAACCCCTGCAAGGAAGCGTCCGTGTACACAACGAACCCGCCACTACTGTCAGGGATGGTGAGCACGGGAGCCGAGGTCAACCTCTCCTTCAGCTCCAGAAAACACGCCTCACAGGCGTCTGTCCAAGCGAAAGGCACGTCCTTCCGGGTCAACTGTGTCATAGGACGTGCAATCTGCGAAAACCCTCTGATGAACCGTCTATAGTAACCTGCCAGTCCCAGGAAACTGCGAATCTCAGTGACTAAACGCGATCTCTCCCACCTGAGCACTGCCTCAACCTTGGCGGGGTCCACCGCCAGGCCGTCTCCAGAGATCACATGACCCAAAAAGGTCACCTCCCTCAACCAGAACTCGCACTTGCTGTATTTGGCGTACAGCCTGCGTCGTCTCAGAGTGTCCAGAACCATCTGCAAGTGCTGTCCGTGCTGCGTCCGATCTCTAAAATAGATGAGTACATCATCTATGAAGACCACCACAAACTGGTCCAAGTACGGTCTAAACACCCGGTTCATCAGGTCCATGAAAGCAGCGGGGGCATTGGTCAGCCCAAACGGCATGACCAAAAACTCGTAGTGTCCGTACCGGGTGCGGAAAGCTGTCTTGGAGACGTCGGTCTCCCTGATCCTCAACTGGTGGTATCCAGACCTCAAGTCGATCTTGGAAAACACCGTGGCACCCCGCAACTGGTCAAACAAATCGACGATCCTCGGCAGCGGATATCTGTTCTTGATGGTGACCCTATTCAGCTGTCGGTAGTCCACACAAAGGCGTAGGGTGTGCATATACATGATGTCTAATATTATGTTGACAAGATAATGGACATGAAAAACTATCAATTTGAGAATGAAGGGACCTTCTTACTTGGCCAAGTTTTAATTCAAAAGGATTTGAACTTTCCATTAGCACTGGGCTTGTGTTTCTTGCAATCGAGACTCTCCCAGCATTACTTGTGTTTCCTACTAGTGGCTATTAGAGGTTCTCCTAATGTTACATGTGTTGCTTATGATTAGGGCTGCAAATCCTAACATTTTCCTAGTGTTAAGCGAATGGTGAGATTAGTGGGAGACAGGTTCCACCATCTAGGCAAGTGGACGTAGGCCTTAGTTTGGATGGAGTGGATGAATAGAAGACAAACATTACATCAAGACCTCCTTGTAGATACACTAAATGGTTGACCATTCTTAACATTGCATATTGTCTATGTAATTGCATTGTTGATGCTTTTTCCATTCTCTTTATTGCATTTTTTACTTACCATTTTGTTCGAGTTATTTAGTTAGGAAAAATAGCAAATATGGACTTGATTGGGAACATGGTGAAGGAGAACACAAGAATTAAAGATAAGTGTTTAAAACCTTATAAAAGATTGTTGTGTTGTACTTGAAGCCTCTATAATAATGCAAATTGCATTATGGCAAGCTTTTATGTGCTTGTGGTTAACATTACAACAATTAAAGCTAAACATGTTATTTACAATGCAATATATATGTTCAAGTATTATACGAGTTGTCCTAGTGTTATTGAAAATTGTGATCATCAAAAATTAGAAAAATCAACTTTGATAATTTGGCTAGAGCCTTGGCTAACTCCCATAAATATTTTGTTTATGTTGATGCTACAATGAATAGATTTTCTAGTGATGGTGCAATTATATGTTTTCAGGATGATGGTTCTATTTGTTTTGCTATTTTCTTATAAAGTTCCTCCAATGCAGGTGTTGATGGTTGAGGCATTCAATTTTCTAGAATCATTAAGGAGATCGAAGATTTTATGAAGACTGGTCTCATGAATCCAAATGACACTTTTCTTCTCTGATAGAAAGTTGTTGTCAGTAGCATTGAAGAAAACTATTTCGATGTTAGCTAAGATGTATTTAATGTTATAGACAAATGTTCTTATTAATTTAGTCGCTTACAAACTTGCTAAGAATTGCAATTATTGTAAGCTTAGTAGTTTATGGTTAGGTTAGAATATTCCTACTGATATTTTAAATAATTGTTTGTAATTGACCTTTTAGTTGATAAATAGTTGGTTTCCATAAAAAAAGAAGGGGGTGGGAGGACTTTCCCTTCCCTCACTTTCTTGCACCAGACACTGCTTTTCTTTTGCACCTCTTCCTTTCCTTTGAAACCATGACCATTCCCACCTTCTTCCACCTTCTCCTTACCTTCCATGTGGCATTTCTATTCATAAGTGAAAAAAAAGGTAAGGAAAGCCAAGAGATCTGGATGTTGGATTTTGTATTCCTTGAGTGAGCCATCCAAGCTATGTAATATGATTACATTTTGCATCTAAATAAAAAAAGTTGATTATTTCCCAGTAAATGAATTGGGTCCTTTAGTATGAATAGGGTAATGAACTTAGCCAGATTGAATGAACTCGATGTGTGTTGATTTGAAGATCTAAATGGTTTAGAGGATTTTATAGCATGTGAAGAAACCATCTGATTCAATCAATTGTTTCTGGTTTGAGTTGGGATGACAACCTTCTCTACAGGTTGTCGTCTAATTAATGTTCTTGAATTGAGATTCATAGACTTTCACGCGGGTCAAGTTAAGGAGTTAACTTAATGAAATAAGAGATAGCCAAAGTCTTTCTCTAATGCTATCATGGAGGTGTATTCTTTGGCATCAGACAAATATATGTCTCTATTCTCGAACGCATGCATTTGGCGAACCAATAGTAGATGTACCCACCTTATTGTTGATACTAAAAAATTGATGCATGTGGAAAGGGACAAGAGGTACATACTCTCTTGAAGGGATCACGCAAATATGTTATATAAGTGTATGTGATAGATTGGAGGAATGAGCTCACTCTGCATTTATTGGGAAGAGACAATTCCACATGTGGTCGCAAAGTTCTGATCAGACCTAATGAAAGAAGAGGAGAAAATAGACCTTTGGGAAAGGTTCTGATCTTCCCTCATCCTAATGATACAAAGAGATGTTGAAAATAATATTATCCAAGGAGGAATGATGACAGTCTAATGGGATTAAACCTTAGGATAATATTATCCTCTATGCGTAAAGGATTCATGAGTATTTGGAATACTTGAAGGTGCAAAATGCTAAAATTCCAAGAATCCTAAAGCTTCATTATTAGATTGATGAAGCTAATAATGATTTTGATGGGTTACTACTTAAAGATTACATCAATTATAATTTAAAGAGTTAAATTATACTTGATTTGGTAATTAATTACACCTAATTTGATTACGTAAAAAATCGAAGGGTTGGATTGCAATTAATTTATGTTTGAATACTATATCTAAACATTATATGATTTGTTATGGGTTAATTATGCAAAAATCAAGTAGGATTTGATCCCAACCACTAGATAGAGATCCCTTGGATCACATTAAATTAGGATTAGGATTTGAATCTTTATAAATATCTCTCAGGTGAAAACCTTAATTTCAATCATGTCATTTGATTCCAATCAACCACAAATCATCAAGAGCCATCATTGCACCTAAGAGAAAGGAAAAGTCACACCAAGTCACCTCTTCACAAGCCAAACATCCAACAATATAGTTGGACGTCATCCACATTACAAGTCACCATTACTAGCAATTTTAAATTTGATCAAGATCATTTAATCATAATTTCAAAAGTAATTTATAATGATAATTTTATCCAAAATTATTTTGCATTTTATGTTTTTGCAGAAGTTTTAAAACCGTGACGAAAAAAAGTTTTACATAAAAAAGATCTCACCCCATATCTCCCCAAAAACCCCCACAACCGCCCCCATCATCTTCACCTTCCCTCTCCCTCTTTGCAGAAGTTTTAAAACCGCGACGAAAAAAAGTTTTACATAAAAAAAGAACTCACTCCTTATCTTCCCCAAAACCCCACAACCGCCCCCATCATCTTCACCTTCCCTCTCCCCTTACGGCGCACATCCCTCTACCCTGCCCCCTTCCCTCTCCCAACGAAGGCGACGCCTCCCCCCAACCACCTCCAATCTCCTCATCGCTTTGATCCCCTAATTCAGAGATCGAGACCACCTCTGATCTCCTTGTTCGCTCGTACTCCGATCTCCTCCTCCTCACTCCAATCGCTCACGACCACCTTCCATCTCCTTTTCACGCCGTCCTCCAATCTCTTCCTCCTCCTCTGCTCCAATCGCTTCCGTCGCCTCCTCTTCCTCATAAGGTGCATTCCTCCACCTCCGTCGTCTCCTTAGTTGGAGTTTTTCTCAGTTGGAGTTGGATTAGGCTTTTGTTGTCAAAAGGATGATATCAGGGCAATGTATTTGTAATGACCCGGTTCCCGAGTCCCTACGAGACACGAGAACCGGACCGACTCGACTAATCCCAAGACTTAGTCGTCCAACGAGGAAGTAACCAAAAGACAGTAAAATAAATCACATTCAACATGAATATAACTAACAGTAAGAAAGTACAGCAGTATTCATATTTGGATTCTTTTCATGATTCTAGAATTCCAATTTGCGGCACCTAAATTGGTTCTTACCAATTCACCTTTCCAAAAAAGGATTGATATAGATACATATAGAAGGATCTCATTTTTTGGAAAAGTACAGTGAAAGTGGAATATCGATTGCAAATCTTTTCTTTTTGATGTATTTCTTAGGTCAATCCAAAATCGGTTTCACAAATCGGTTTTCTCCTAAATGATGTATATGGGTATACTCGAATTCATTCCATTGGATTGAATGCTACCAAGTGATCGAAATATTTGGATCAATCCTTTAGGCTTAGTGATCCCATTGCAATATATTCATATTAGTGATCCCATTGCAATATATAGGAAGGAAATTCCATTTCTTTTTCAATGAAAAAGAACAGAGGAAGGAAGCTATAAGTCAGATATTTGGTTTAGGAAGGCAGAATGTAATGAATTGAGAGTGATTTTTTGGATTTCATACTATTTGTAATTCCATCCATTTCTTTAGCTACTGAATGACACTTTTTTTTCCAGTTATGAAAGGGGAGGATTATGAAGAATCCCATTTTACATGGCTGTTCTAGTATTCTTAATTTTTGGAATAAGGAGAATTTCAATATGAAGAATCCCATTTTACATGGCTGTTCTAGTATTCTTAATTTTTGGAATAAGGAGAATTTCAATATGAAGAATTCCATTTTACATGGTTGTCGTATTACGATGGTAGAGGAGATTCGTCAGTTTTGTAATACTGTTGTGGAGGCGATTCGCCGTTTTTCGACTGCTTACGGGTTCAATTTCGTTTTCATGTCTATCATGAATTCCGTCTGGACTCTTGGATTGTATTATGGATTTCTTTCCGTTCTTTCCATGGGCCCCTGCTATATACTCTTCATTCGAATCTAGATCATCGAGAAAGAAAGTCAAAAGAAGAAACACTTTACCACCGCAGCGGTGACCGGTTTTGTGACCGGACAATTTATGACAGTTCTCGCAATCTATTATGCACCTTTGCACAGGGCATTCCAAGGACCTCATAAAGTAGTGGTTGTCATTCCGGCAACCATTTTGATTTGGTTCATGCGAACCAATTCGATCGTGACTTTGCACCCCTACTTCGAACACCGAAGTGGTTCGCTGTTTCGTTTGATCCGAAACCGTCCAAGAGACTTTTCCAATGATGAATCCACTATCATGCAGAAATTCGGGATTCCATGTATATTCCTGAATTCGATGCTGATCCCGATTCTCAACTATTTCGTTGTACCAAGCTCCATATTGGGCAGGTTAGTAGATGTTTACATGTTTCGATGTGACAACAAAATTGCGTTTGTCACAAGTAGTTTTTTTGGTTGGCTCCTAGGGAATCTGTTAGTCATTCAATTGATTCGACTGATTTGGAATTGGATTCCATCTAAGAAATACAAATACCTTGTGTTCCAATTCACTCATTCCGGAGCTAAAATATGGAATCTTTTTTTATTTATCACTTTGATGATCTACTGGGGCCGGATGCCATTTCCCGTTTTGACTCATCAATTGATACCACAAGAAGAAGAAAAAGAAAAACAAGGCAAGAATGATGTTTCAGGCCGCTCTCGAGCAAATGTCGAAGGGGAGCAGAGCAATCCGGAGGAAATGGATGAAGGGAGCGATCCAAAATCCTCAGAAAAAAAAAAAGAAAAATAGGAAATTTCAGCAGAATGGCTAGAATGGGATAAAAGGTTTGAAAAACAACCTCTTTTGACTTTTCTTTTCGATTATCAACGATGGACTCATCCATTACGATATATCAAAAATAATCAATTGGAACAAGCTGTACGAAATCGAATGACACAATATTTTTTTGATGCATGTCCAAGTGATGGAAAACAAAGAATATGTTTTACATATCCACCTAGTTTATCTATTTTGAGAGAAATAATAGAACAAAGTTTATCTACTTTTTCAGAAAGAAGAAAGCAAGAAATGTCTTTGGACACAACAGAAAAACGATCCCATGAAAACAAGGATCCATATCAGAATTGGGTTTCGACTAATGAACAAAAAAGACATAACCTGAGCAATGAATTCATGGATCAAATCAAAGTTCTGGGAAAACAAAAAGAAGAAGAAGGTGTTCTAGATGTGCTAGAAAAAAGGATGAGATTATACATTGATGAAAAGGAAGAAGGATATTTACCTGAACAATATGATCCTCTTTTAAACGGGCCATATCGTGGCGATTCACGTTTCATGAAAGAGGATTTCCCAACTTCTACAAGGGGTTCCATTACAGATACAGAGAATTCGACTTGGAGAAGGAGAAATCCAATTCATAGTCTACTTCTTAACGAATTGGAAGATCAAAAGAATGAATTTGTTGACTCTGTTGATGAAGAATCATTATCAACACATATTGGTCATTCTCGAACTCCAATATCCCCAATCCGTGAATTTTCTTCGGAATATCCAACCCCAACCCATCTGAAACACTTTGCTTCATCGACGGAAGAGGAAGGGATGGATTCCGAAAACTAGGAAGAAAGGGAAGATCTGAAACACTTTGATTCATCGGCAGAAGAGGAAGGGATGGATTCCGAAAATGAGGAAGAAAGGGAAGATCTGAAACACTTTGATTCATCGGCAGAAGAGGAAGGGATGGATTCCGAAAACGAGGAGGAAAGGGAAGATCTGAAACACTTTGATTCATCGGCAGAAGAGGAAGGGATGGATTCCGAAAACGAGGAAGAAAGGGAAGAACGTGAAGAAATCCATAAAGAAGTTCCTCGGTGGTCTACCAGGTACAACGGGAGTAATGGGGGCGCGATCGGGAATCCTGCGTGCCTCCGTGACTCTCAAGACTGCAACCGAACGAGGTCCTATCACAAGGATCAACACAAGGAGTGTCTCAAAACAGTGTATAGCTACTGTAGACGGGTAGAGGAATTAATTCTGAAAAGAACGCAACTCGAATCGCGGAAAACGGAGCCCGAACGGGCCCTAAACGGGTCGTAAAAGACGATACTGTGCAAAATCAGACGTCTGGAACTTCTTCCAGACGTCTTAAAAAGTGGATCAGAGAATTACCTGTTCAGCGTGGTTTCCCAGACGTCCAGAAGTCTGCGGGGACGTCTGGCCTAGCTCCCAGACGTCCGATGGTCACCCCGGACGTCTGGAGGTCACTCCCGCCGTCTGGTACAACTTCCAGACGTCTGATTCGCAAAGGATGGCGAATCAGCGAGCCTGCGCACAGCCAACTCCCTCCCTTAGTACGGTCAGTCGACAGGAAGGAAGGAGAAGGCGGTAAACTCACCTTTCAGACGTCTGTAAAGGCTTAAAGACGTCTATCTCGCCGTCTGGCTGTCAACCCAGACGTCTGATTCTGGAAATTTTTTCCAGAATCAGGGCGCTGCTCGGCCTCCGCTCGCGACGCCGCCCGCGTCGCACCTCGCGCGTCTGCTGCTCAGACCGCAGCAGGTCCCTCTCCGCGTCGCTCCGCGCCCCCTGCGCCCTCCATCGGCCGGCCAAGCCGCTCCGGCGAGCTCGCCCTCACGGCAGAGCTCCGCCCTCGCACGCCGCACCTCCTCGCTCACTGCGGCCGTCGCTGCCGCCCTCGCGTCCACTTGCTCTCGCGCACAGGAAGGAGAAGAAGGAGGAGGCTGTGGAGACGGGAGGGGAGGCGTGGCCCTTTTAAGGCCGCGCGAGGAGGAGAGAGGGGGTGGCAGGCCGCCTGTAGCCGCAGAGAGAGAGAGGGAAAAAGAGAGAGAGAGAGAGAGGAATCGCGGGTCTGCGCTCACAGGCGCGCAGACGACTCTCCCGTGCGAAAAAAACTGTTTTCCAGACGTCTGGATGTGATCCCAGACATCTGTACCGACGTCTGGGCCACCTCCCAGACGTCTTAAAAGACGTCTGGGGCACGCGTTCGTTACAATATAACAAACTCAAAGGAAGTTTCGTCCCCGAAACTTGCGCCAACTAGGGTGCGGAAAAAAAAAGATGTCCAGATAACCATAACAAACTCAAAGAGGACCGAAGCCGGTCCGAAAAGACGTACCCGCGAAAAGCTCCGGGTAC
This sequence comes from Thalassia testudinum, assembly GCA_037157565.1. NCBI lineage: Eukaryota > Viridiplantae > Streptophyta > Magnoliopsida > Alismatales > Hydrocharitaceae > Thalassia > Thalassia testudinum. Next base: position 777,404 of record JAZHRO010000033.1, on the reverse strand, counting down.
CGCTCCCGCATTGCCGCCTCAGGCTCCCAGGTAGCCTCCTCGTACCGCTGGCTCCTCCACAAAACCTTTACCAGGGGTACTTGCTTTCGTCTTAAAAGACGTCTGGGGCACGCGTTCGTTACAGTATTGAACTCTGGCAACAATATCGTGAGGTAAATGGAGAAGAATCGTGAGGTTCAAGTGATTTGCCCTTTTAACGATGACCGAGGCAGTGAGAACTAGGCAAGGTGACTGGAATAGTGCTCAGCAAGAGGCTAGTGGCCCTTCGTGGGCTCCTGAAGCTGCCACTGTCAGTGTGGTATCCAGGAGTTGCAATGCACATGAAGGCATTAATTCGGCAGTTCAAGAAGCTGTGTGTTAGCATAAATGTGTACTTGTATAAACTGTCATAACAGAGTTAGTTTGAATCTGTTGTAACAAACTTTGATTCTCGATAAATATAAAGGTACAAAGGCTGAGGGAGTATACTCTCCTTTGTAAGCTTTCACTCACAGTTGCTCGCTCTAACGTGGTATCAGGACAACCACACTGCTGGGTGATCTCAACGATGGTTGCCTTTATACTTCGCCAGATTTTAGCACAAATTCATTACAGTGTTTCTCTTCTACGACAAATTACTGCTCATCTTCATCAGATCTCTCTTCTTCTTCGACAGCTTCTTGTGTTTGCCCGTTCAAGTGCTTCGTTGAATCTACAGCAGAGAGATCAGGTGACTTCTGTCTTGGATCAGGACTAGTCTCTGTGTTTTCTTTGTGATCTGGATCACGTGTGATTCTTCTTTTCTAATTGCCTGTGATCTGGATTTGGTGCGATTCTTGATCAGATCTAGTTGTGATCTGGATCTAGTGTGATTCTAGATATTACGATTTTTTGCGTCTAAATGAGTTCATTGGGCACTACTTCTGGATCTATGATCCACATCCCTACGAATAGTACTGTTTGTCTCAGTTACCAGCTTCAATTCAACACAGCATTCCATATAAGTTGACTGCTACCAATTATTCAACCTGGAAAGCCCAATTTTTACCTCAACTTCATGCGTATGATCTTCTTGGTTTTATTGATAGTTCAACTGTTCAACCATCAAAGTTTATACGTCATGAAGATAATGATTCTGCTACACAAGTGTTAAATGATGAGCATCTCTTGTTTCATAAGAGGGACCAATTGGGTTGAGTTGTCTCATTTGATCTGTTAGTGAAGAGATTTGTTTTCAAATCTCTGATTTAGCTACAGTAAGAGAAGTCTAGGATTATTTGGAATGTTTTTTTGGTACCAAATCCCGTGCTCAAATCTTTCAATTTTTCTGCGAGTTGAGTTCCTTAAAGAAGGATGATTCTACAGTTCTTGAATTTGTCAATAAAGCCAAGCACCTTGCAATGAACTTAGAAGCTTGTGGCAAACGCCTTGATGATGATGACTTAATTCTTGTAATTCTCAACGGATTGGGGTCTGATTATGATTCTATTGTTGCTGCGATTACATCTTGAGATTCTGTCACAATTGTTGAAGTCATTTGTCTACTCAATCATGAGCAGAGACTTCTTCGTATTCATTCTCAGTCAGATATCTCCATAAATCAAACTGTTAGTACTGGTACGTTTTGTGGAGGATGTAAGGGTGTTATATTTAGAGGTGGTAGCAGAAATGGTCGTATGTGAGGAGGATTCACTTCCAATACTTCCCAACAAACTTCTTCAAAACCACCCTCTGTTGCTGGAGTTAAATGTCAGATATGTGGAAAATTGAATCACTCTGCTCTTACTTGTTACAGATGATATGACCAACAACCTCAAGCTAATATGTCAACTGCTGAATTTACTCGTTGGCTGACTGGTTCAGGGGCAAATCAGCATATAACAAACTCTATGGCCAATCTTGATCTTTCAACTTCTTATGATGGTCAAGATGTGGTTACTTTTGGAAATGGCAAAGGTGAGTATATTACACATATTGGTCATAAGTATCTAACAGCTTCTAGCAGGCGGTTATGTCTAAAGAATATGCTACATGTTCCAAAAGTCTCTAATAACCTCATGTCCGTTTATTGTTTTGCAAATGATAATCATTGTTATTTTAAAATGTATCCTGATCACCTTGTTGTTAAGGATCTTCATACCAAGTCAATCCTGTTAAAGGGAGCACGTAGTAATGGCCTTTATCGGTTGTATCTTCCACAAAAACGGCAGTCAAATTCCACTTCAACAAATTCATCAACATCAGATTCAGCTTCTGTTCATACTGCAGAAATAAAGACTTCAAATTCTACTATAGCTTCTGGTAACACTACAGCAATAAAAACCTCATTGTCTACTTGGCATCATCGCCTTGGGCATGTCAATTTTCAGCTTCTTCAGCGGGTTTTGTCTTTAAATAGTCTACCATATATACCAAATAAGGAAGACAGCCATTTGTGTTCTACCTGTCTTCAAGCAAAAGCACATAGAACTTATCTTCCTCCTACAGGTTCTATCAGTACAAAACCTTTTGACATTGTGTTTTCTGATGTATGGACATCTCCAACAACAACATTTGATGGATATAAATACTGTCTCACTTTTATTGATGATTCTACTAAGTTTCTTTGGGTATATCCTTTGAAACTGAAGTCATATGTATTTCATACAGCTATACAGTTCATTACGTATGTGCAAACTCAATTTCACACTACCATAAAAGCTCTTCACAGTGATTGAGCTCTTCACAGTGATTGGGACAGTGAGTATCAAAAGTTACATCATTGGCTGAAAAATGAAGGTATTCAACACAGAGTTTCAGCACCTCATACACCACAGCAAAATGGATATGCAGAGAGGAAAAATAGACATCTTTTAGAAACTTCTAGAGCTCTTTTATTTCATGCTAATGTTCCACTAAGATTTTAGTTTCCGGCTCTTCATACTCCAGCACAACTTATTAATTCTTTACCAATCTCTTCTACATATCCCAATTCTCCTTTTCAACTTCTTCATTCAAAACCACCAGATTATAACTTTTTCAAAATTTTCGGTTGTGCTTGGTATCCTTTTCTTCAACCATATACAAAACATAAGTTACAACCAAGATCCAAATTGCATGTCTTTCTTAGTTATAGTTCTTACCATAAAGCCTATAGGTGTTTTGATCCTAGCACTGAAAATTTCCTCCTATCCAGATTTGTGGTTTTTGATGAGCAAAATTTCCCATTCAAAACCATTTCAACTCAATCTCAAACTCCTCAACCTAAATCCAATCCTGCTATTCTGAATGTCCCTTCTTCTCTTACAACTAATTTTTCATCACCTACAACTGTTACTAGTGAGCATTCTTCATCTAATTCCATTCCTCCTAACTCTTCTCAGGCCTCAACCTCCGAACCACCAGAACAACCTACAAATAATTCTCCCTGTCTACAATATCTGGCCTCACATTCAGACCCAAAACCAGACCAAACTACAAATTCAGATTCTAATGTTTCACTTGTCAGTCAACTTCTCTCAGTTCAATAACATAATTGATACTGTTCCACCAAAGATACCTATTAGAACACATGCAATGAGAACTAGAGCTTTGGATGGAATTTCTAAGAAAAAGCTTTTTTCTTCTTCTGTTCATCCTCTACCAAAATGTATGCTTACTGCTGCATCAGAGACTGAACCTACTTCCAATACAGAAGCTTCCAAACAATCTTCTTGGTGTACTGCTGTGTCAGAAGAGTTTGAGGCTCTTCTTAAAAATAATACCTGGGATCTTGTTCCTCCACATTCCACTCAAAATATTATTGGAAATATGTGGGTGTATAGAATTAAAAGAAAAGCTGATGGAACTATTGATAGATATAAGGCTAGACTTGTAGTCAAAGGATTTCATCAAATAGAAGGCCAAGACTTCTTTGATACATTCAGCCCAGTTGTTAAAACCACAACAATTCATCTACTGCTTCCCTTAGCAATTAGCAACAAGTGGTTTATTTCTCAGCTAGATATCCACAATGCCTTTTTACATGGGCATCTGGATGAAGATGTTTTTATGATACAACCACAAGAGCTCATCATCCGTTTGCAAATTTAAAAAGTCCCTATATGGTCTGAAACAAGCCCTTCGAGCATGGTTTACCAGTTTAACAGCTTTTCTAACAGGCAATGGTTTTTATGGATCAAAAACAGATACTTCTTTGTTTATGTTTCAGCAAGATAACATTCTAATGTTCTTTCTCATATATGTGGATGATATTCTTTTAATATCTTCTCATAAAGGTAGTATGGATGCTCTTCTTCAGTAGCTGTCCAATGAGTTTCCTGTTTGCAATATGGGTTTTCCTTCATTCTTCCTTGGAGTAGAAAGTGTTAAACTCTAAATGGGTATTGGATTGACTCAACAGAGATATATTTCAGACCTTTTAATAAAATTTAAATATGAAGGTCTGAAACCTGTTCGTACTCCCTCATCTCCTGCTCATCTTCAAAATTTGATAAAAGGAGCAGGGACACCATTGCCTGATGCAATACCTTTTCGTCAATTAATATGGAGCTTGCAATATTTACAATTTACAAGGCCTGATATATGTTATGCTGTGAATAAGCTTGCTCAGATGATGAGCAATCCTACTAATAAACATATGGAATGTTGCTTCGCTACCTTAAAGGCACTCTTACTTATATCCTACATATAACTCCCTCAGTGCCTATCCATTTAAATGCATATACTGATGCAGACTGGGCAAACTCAATTGATGATAAATGCTCCACTTCAGGCTATGCCATCTACTTGGGAGATAACTTGATTTCTTGGTCTACTAAAAAGCAGCCCACTGTTGCCAGATCAAGCACAGAAGCAGAGTATCGTGCACTTGCTAATGCGACAGCAGCAATTATGTGGATTTCATCTCTACTTCATGAATTGCGTATTTCACTTGTTGATACTTCAATTATATGGTGTGATAACATTGGAGCAACCTACATGGCTTCCAAACCAGTTTTTCATACTAGAACTAAGAATCTTAAAATTGACTATCATTTTGTTAGAGATCAAGTTACCTCTAAGCAGTTGCAAGTAAAATTTATTCCTGGATTGTATCAAATTGCAGATCTTTTTACAAAGCCATTTTCTCTTACAAGATTTGAGCAGTTGCGTCACAAACTTCAGATCTCTTCAAATCATTAGTTTGAGGGGGGATGTTAGCAGAAATGTATACTTGTATAAACTGTCACAACAGAGTTAGTTTGAGTCTGTTGTAACAAACCTGCCGTAACAAACTTTGATTCTCTATAAATATAAAGGTATAAAGGCCGAGGGAGTATACTCTCCTTTGTAACCTTTCACTCACAGTTGCTCACTCTAACACTGTGTTGCATGAGTAAGTAAGCATCTCATATTTGCGGATGGTTCTTCTTGTAGAAATTATATGGTTTTTGTTTATGTTGTAGGAAGTTGCTTTGCAAATGATTATACAAGAAAGGTCTGATTTTTCTAGTTAGTTTGAGCTTTGTATTTGGTTTTCTTAATGAGAAGGTGATTGTTGAATGTGTCATTCATTGGGATTGGGTAAAATAGAGGCTCTGCTGAACCTGGGAAGGACAGTAGAGATGTCCTTTCTGTACGACATGTCCCTAATGCTTTAAAGGTAGATGTTTTAGTGCTTTTATCTTTTCATCATTGTACCTTTCTTTCCCCCATTTCACCTAAGAATTATTTTCACTTTCTTATTTCATGAATATTATCTGGTGCAGGAACTTTTGCTGAAGATGACAACTGTTCATTGTGCAGAAATGTCTTCCAAGCGTGGCACTTCTACCCATCCAAATAATGGTGCTTTCTTCTTCCCCTGTTTTGATTTTGGCCAAAAGTTGTATTGAACATCTGGTACGACTGCTACAAAGCAAAAATGGCACTTCCTCAGTTTTTTCTGAACATTTTATCTTGATGCATCTTGTGATTGTTCAGGTACCTTCCTATCAGTTCTGAAATATTTATAATATTTATATGTCAATTTTTTAAGGGGAAAAAAAGAATGTATGGTCCAACAAACTTACCTGAAGTTGAAGTGCTTGATGACATTTGTATGGTCACCTTTACATACAATTGCACTCACAGAGTGCAACAGTTTCTCTTATGGAAAGATAATATAGCTTTAATAAGAATTACCAATGGAAATTGAAGCAGTTTGAGAAGTGAAGTATCCGTGTTATTAGAAAAACCCAAATTTTCTAGAGCAGATCTCAACTATCTATTCAAAGGATGACCTTGTAATTGTGGTAATTAATTCTTCCTTTTCAGCTCTTTAATAGCCATGAAAAATGGGAACCGAAGTGGTTTTTTTATGCCCTTTCGGTGGTTTTCAATTTAATCCTCCGAATAAGGAGGTTGAGGATGGAGAGAGAGAGAGAGAGAGAGCGTGCATCGGGGCTGAGGGCTGCTAGTGAGTGTGGGTGAGCTCTGGGGCAGGAAGTGGAGGGAGGAGGTGGGAGTGGAGTGAAGGGCGGAGAGGGTACCCCTCGGAGCGAGGATGGCGGAGGTGTGATCGGAGATCGGCGCTGGTCGGTGGTAGCGGGTCGGAACAGGGCAAAGCAAGATTAGGCCGCTCAGAGGATGGCCATGCGAGGTCCAGGAGGCGCAGCCGGGAGGGGGAGGTGTTACAAATGCCTCGGTAGTGACCATTGGATCTAGGAGTGCAGGGAGCCCTGGCGATGTTGGAGGTGTGTTGAGGACTTGCCCATAGAAGTGGCAGCTGTTGGAGGGGATCCGAGAGGGGAATGGAGAAGGCTCCGCCACCGCTGAAAGGGTTGTCGGAGGCGGAGGTGGAGGCCCCTTGGTCGAAAGGAGTTAGGGCTCTAAGGAAGGTGGTGGAGGAGAGTATTGTGGGAGTGGTATTGGATGGAGGGGTCTCGAAGGCGATGGTGGAAACTTCTTTGGGTAAGGAGGCGAGGAGGGGAGGGGTCGAGGTTCTGCAGGTGACGGAGAAGGTGTTTGTGGCAAGAGGGCTCTCGGCAGAGAGGCGAAGGGAGCTGTTGTCCACGGAGTGCTCTGCCGGGGGAGGGAGATGGTGGTGGAGGCGCCTGTCACCACATGATGGGGCCCTACAGGAACACCCGCTGGAGAGGACAGTGGTGGAAATCGCCATTGCTAGAGTTCCATGGTGCCTGTGCTTGGTCGAGGTGGTGGAGGCGATCGTGGCGCCGTTCGCTCGAGTCAGGAGGTGCGAGGCGCTGGGGCTGGCGGAGGGACTGATCATGGCACTAATCGAGCTGAAGGCTAGAGCGAGGCCGATCAACAGGGTCCTGCTGTGGCTTAGAGGTTCGTTGTGGGTGGAGTGCTCGAGTCGAAGAGGATGGTGGCCCGCGGCGGTCGGAGCTGCAGGCTCGGCGATGGGGAAGGCGAAGCGGCACAAGGTTGCTGCGAGGAGGTGAAGGGTTGCTGATGTGGACTCGGGACTCGAGGGCTTCGCGGGGACCACGCGTGGGAATACCGAGAGGGGCGCGGACCTCGACCCTGACGCGGTCTCGGTCCCTGAGAGATCCACGAAGATCTCATGGACGACAACCGAAGATCGCGGGGCTGCTGGCGCCTTGGAAGCGGAGAGGTTGGAGGGCGACTTTGCGGGGCGGCGTTGCGATGGTGATGACGCAGGGCTTTTAAACCCTAGCACGTGCATGTCACATGCTGGGGCGCGAGGCATCGGTGGTGGGGTGGACCTGGATCCGAATCCATGCTCCGGGTCCAAAACTTCAGTTTGGTTATTGGAGTGGCAGGAGCTCCATGTCAAGGGCGATGGCCCCTCAAGTGGTTTCGCGTAGCCCCTGGGATCGCCGAAGGAGGTGCCGTGCTCGGTGCGGGAGGGAGAAAGTCGGGAGGTGGTGCTGCGCGTGCTGGGGAGGGAGGTGTGGCCCCTTCCAAGGGGAGTAGAGCCTTCTTTGACAGCGACAGGCAAGGTGATCCTCCAGTGTGGAGAGTCTTCGGAATGGCAGGAGGTGTTTCCGGGGCAGCAGCAGATGACTGGGAAGCCCTCGACGAGGGGTGACCCTGTGGAGGTTCCTTTAGCGGGATGGGCATCGCTCTTGGTAAGCGGGGGGCGTAGTGGTGCTCTCCGCTATCGAAGGAAGTGGTCATTCCGTCGCAGGCGAGGACCACAAATGGTGGTGGATGGTCATGGGGGGGCCCCGCAGAGCCCAAGGTCGAGGGAGGTGCTGAACGGGGAGGATGAGGGGGTACATAGGATGGCGGAGGCAGGTGGCTTCAGGCAGGCCACGAAGGAGATCACCACGTCGCCTAGATGAGTGGGGTGCTCACTTGGAATGTGCAGGGCCTCAATGACCCGACAAGGGACATCTTGGGGAGGTACATCAGACAGAGGAGGGCGGACATTGTTTTGTTACAGGAGACCAAGTTGGTTGATTGTGATGGTCAAGTTTGGAGAGAGGTCGAAGGCTCTTGGATGGAGGGATTTCAGTCCCTTGACGCGAATGGTCGATCAAGAGGATAGATCCTTGGGTGGAGGGAGGATGTCTTCTCTTTGGAGGACATCAGATGTGGTGAGCATACTATTTTGGTGAGCTTGATCAAGAAGGTAGGAGGCACCAGGTTGAAGGTTACAGGGGTGTACGGTCCCACAGATGCCCAGGCGAGGAGGGCCATGTGGGAAGAGCTAACGGCGGTGGCGGCAGAGTCCATTGGGAGCCCCTAGTTGCTGGGAGGGGACTTCAATGTGACTCTGAAGGTGGAGGATAGACCAGGTGGGTGGGGGAGGCAGGATCCAAGGTCAGATCTTTTTGTGGACTTTGTTGAGACCTATGGGCTTGTGGACTGGTCTCCTGCGTCTTGTGCTTATACATGGAGGAATAACAGTGGCCAGAGGTCCTAGATTGATAGGTTTCTATCCAATGTGGAGTTGGTTGAGGCGTTCCCTATGGCAGGATGTCCGTGCACTAGAGAGGTCTTTGTCGGACCACATCCCTCTGTTGTGGCGACCGAATGAAGGGCTGCAGTTCGGCACATATTTTAAATTTGACAGATCATGGCTGATGGTGTTGGGGTTCAAGGCTTCAATGGAAGAGAAATGGAATTCGATGGAGGTGGAAGGTTCGGCGACTTTCTGTCTAGCAAAGAAGCTCTCCTTGCTGCGCGACTATCTGAAGCTGGCTAAACGGGAGATCAGGGCATCTAACAAGGGCAAGAAGGAGGAGGCTTTGGCAGAGATTAACAGAATTGACAGATAGGAAGACCAGGCTCCCATTTCCCTTGAGGACATGGAGATCAGGGCGAGGATGTCGAAGGTAATCCATGAGGACAGACGAACGGAGATTGAATGGAAGGTGAAATCTAGGCAGAGATGGTTGAAAGAAAGGGACTCCAACACCAGGTTTTTCCACCAGATAGCCTCTGCCAGGAGGAGAAACTGGATAGACAAGCTGGTGGTTGGTGAGGATGCTTTCTTGGGCAGGGAGGTGGGACAAGCAGTGGCAGATTATTTCAGAGAGTTCACTGGGAGACGACCTAGGGGAGGTTGGAGGTGGAGAGGGGAGGATACACAACGTATTTCGGAGGCTCATGCAAAGGAGGTGAGGTAGGAGGTGTGGGGCCTCAATGCGGAGGGATGCCCTGGCCTGGACGACTTCCCTGTTTTTTTCTTCCGAGAGTTCTGGCATCTGGTGGATGCAGATGTGATGCAAGTGGTGGATGAGTTCGCTTTTGACAACAAAGGTTTTGACAAGTTGAACAGATATTACTTGTTTCTGCTGCCTAAGAAGGGGCTGAGGCCATTCAGGACTTCAGACCGATTGCCCTGTCTAATGTAGTTTACTTTATTATGGCAAAGGTCCTAGCTAACAGGTTGAGAGACATCTTGGGGGACTTGGTCTCCCCTGTTCAGACAGCTTTTGTGCCTGGAAGAGGAATTTTGGATGGCTTCGTGATTGCGATGGAAGCCTTGGCAGCATGGAGAAGGGAGAAGAAGCATGCCTTTTTATGGAGGGTGGACTTCAACAAGGCGTACGACTCAGTTCAGTGGGATTTCCTGTGGACATCTCTACGAAGGAGGGGCTTCCCGGCGATCTGGATTGATTGGATGAAGAGATGTGTGACGACAACATCCTTTTCAATCCTTATCAATGGGAACCCGGTGGGAGGCTGGATCTAGCCTAGAAAAGGGGTATGGCAGGGGTGCTCCCTTGCACCTATGCTTTTTGTTTTTGCGGCAGATGCACTTGCACGGGCGACACACAAAGCTTGCAGCAGGGGGCTGTTCAGAGGCTTCGTTGTTGGAGGGGGCAGAGAGGTGGTGGTCTTGCAGTACGCGGATGACACACTCTTAGTCGAAGGATCCGTGTTGGAAGCAAGGAAGTTGAGGATCCTGCTGGAGCTCTTTGGTGAGGCATCAGGGCTACAGATCAGTTATCAGAAATCTAGCTTTGTCCCGATCAATTTGTCTGCCACAGAAGCGGAGAGGGTGGGTGCTGCTTTGGAGACCGAGAGGGGTTCCTTGCCTTTGGTATACCTGGGCCTACCCTTGTCGGATTGTCATCTCACGGTGTAGGACTGGCTCCCATTGCTAGAAAGGATGGAGGGGTGGCTGGTAGGGTGGTCCTCCAGACTGCTGTCTAGGGACGGGCGGTTGACCTTGGTGAAGGCGGTTCTGGCATCCATGCCGTCTTACTTCTTGTCAGTCTTCCGATTGCCACGTCAGATTGAGAGGAAGGTTTCGAGACTGATGGGAGATTTCTTCTGGTCTACTGTAGGGCCAACAGGCAGGGGGCGAGGCTAGTTGCTTGGGAGGAGGTTTGCAGGCCTACACAGGAGGGGGTCTTGGGGTCAGGGACGTGGACAGAGTGAATATTAGTCTTCTCACGAAATGGATTGCAAGATTTGTGGGGCATGAATAGGGACTCCTTGGAGATGTTATGCGGCGGTGCTACGGCGACTTCTTGGCATGGGGACCTCTCTGTCCCCCCCCCCCTCTGGAGCGTCCTTCCTCAGGGGCCTAGCGACGGTGACTGTGAGAGTGCGCGGCTTCTTTGACCCGATGCTTGGTACAGGAGACTCCTTCCGTTTCTGGTAGGATGATTGGCAGGGGGCGGCTCTACTTTAGGGGAAAGGTTCCCTTGGCTACTGAGTAGTGTGGTGGATGCATCGGTGAAGGTTCGAGATTGCTGGGATGGATCCTGGTGTCCCATTTTCCGGGGGGCCTCTCTGAGTAGAGTTGTGAGGACTTCCAGTGGCTGTTGCAGGAGTTGGTAGGCTGGGCTCCGAGCGAACGCTCTGATGGTTTTCACTGGGAGGAGGGAGATTCCTTGGTGGAAGAGGTGTATCGCAGGTTGAGGCCTAGTGGGGCCCCTTCGGACGTTGACTTCATGCGGGACTGTAGACTAATTTGGACGGCGAAATGCCCCCTGAAGGTGATGATTTTTGCCTAGCTACTGAGAAGAGGACGAATCATGACGAAGCAGTGGAGAGCTAGATGGGTCCAGACAGGCAACTTAGCGTGCCCCCTTTGTGGGGGGGTGTTGAGGATGTCCAACATCTTCTGTTCTAGTGCCCATTCGTAGTGCAAGTTTGGCAGGAGATGGGGATTGGCTAGATTTCCCACCAGGATGCCGCTAGCTTCTTGTCCTCCTTTCGCAGGGGAAGTGTGGGCAGCAGAGTGTACACCTTCCGCTCCAAGCATGATCGGGCAAAGGCCCTGGTGATTCTGTGGGGGGTATGGCTGGGGAGGAATGGGGTAATGTTTAGGGGGGGAGAGGCCTTATGTTGAGAATTTCGTTTCATCTATCTCCTCCCAAATTGGTTTTTGGAGAACCAGTTTGTAAACTTCTGATGTAATATTATTTTGATGTGAAATGAATTTAGGTGGTTATTTAGGGGATAACCGCCCTTTGCCTTTTCAAAAAAGAAAGTGTTTTTTTTCTATGTTTTACTTGGAAAATATGTAAACAAGTAAATAACAATCGTTTCATGCTCTGATTTTTTCAAGGGATGTGCAAGTGGGAACCTTCCCTTTCATGGCTGCAAGGATCTCCTTAATTCTGTATGTGGAATATCAATTTCCTCAAAATTCTCCCCCCATCTGAGTGATCCAATGTGGTTGATGGTTGGTCCCAATCTAATTGTGATGAAATAAAATAAAATTGTGAACCCAATCTAATTTCAGTCAGAGATCACAATCAATTAAATCAATTGGCCAAGCCAATTGGCCCTAGTTTTCCTTTTTATTGAGTATAGTGTATGAGTTACTTGGATTCTGGAATGATGTTGCTAAGTGATTAAATTGAACTTTGGCAAGGTTTCAAGCATGTGAAGAACATGGGAGGAGGATATGCTGCATGGGTGGAGAATGGATTTCTTGTCAACATCCCAGAAACATCCTCTCTTGAGGTTGCAGCTCCCTCAGTAGCCTAAGAGAGTTATTGATATCTATATACTACACATTGTGGTCAATCCTTTCCATCCCTAGAAGATTTTAGAATAATCCTGTAGTGAGTGGGCTATGTTGAAAGAAGCCACATTTAGATCATATTGCTATGATTTTCTTTTCCTGATATGCAAGGATTATAATTAGAGTTGATTATACTTCACATCATTTAGAGAGGGCTGGTTCAAGCCACGACCCATAGGAGAAGGATATGTTGTTTCCAATTCAGCAGTGCAGATGCTGTTACATGAATGAAAGGTACTAAAATGTCATATTGTCTATAGGCAGTTAGAATGTCTACTTGATATGTAAAGTTCATGCAGCAGTTATGGTTTTTCTTCTCAATATAAAAGCTCTTATGGCATGCATTTCCTGGTTCTTGCAGGTACTTAAAATTGAAACATAGATTCCTATTTTGCATCCATTATTTATGTGTAATTTGAACATGTGATATCTATTCATTATGCTATTTTTCTTTCAAGAAACATACGAAATATACCTTTATATAGTTGCATACATGCTATATGCATTATCTTTTCAGCATTTTATACCTTTCCCCTGGTTGATCTTCTAATCATGGACATCACGGAGCTCCCATGTGTGCTCACTTGCATGTGATTCAATTGATTATATGCATGGATATTTTGTTATCAGAAATATTCATGATGGTTTATGCTATCAAAGGATTCAAATGTGAAGGTAAAGAATCCATATAGTCGACCCTACTTAGTATGGGAAAAAGCTTAGTTGTTGTAGGTGAAGCTACCATCTGCCAATCAAATAGAAATCTCCGAATGGTCTCTTGTTTATTTCTATACATGTTCAGCTATCTATCTGGACATGAGATTGTATCTTGTTCGTCTGTTATGTATCTCGTTTGGATTTATTTGGTATATTTAGATGGTTCTAGACCTGTAAAGTACTTCCACGTCCATAATCATTCTGGTGAAGTTGGAGGGGTGTTTCAAACTTAATTTATTGTTTAAGGAATGGTGGAGGGTTGCTCCAAATAGTGGAAGTAATCATCGTACCGTTGGTAAGTGATACGAAAAATATACGATTTTATAAGAAGGATTTTTAATCATTGCAATGCATATATATCAATTAACTTTTAAATTTCTAAACCTAAATAGCTGGAGTATCTACGGTCGTCTAAAGAGAACTTTTAATTAGCAAAATGATTGTTCTCTCTACCGCTTTCGAAAAATCTCCTTTTTAGATTTTTGGCTTTGTGATTTTTTTTTGGGTTTTAAATCGTACTCGGGTAACGAAAGATAGAAAAACATGCCTAAGTGATTGCAAAGCAAAGAATCCCAATCTTCCTAAGCTCACCTTAAGCAAGTGTTGTCTAATGCATGTGTGTGCAATAGATTTAAAGGTAGAACAATTAGGAAGCAGGAAATGACAAGCAAATAACTTTCTATAACAAAATTAAGTTGCACAAGATTGTTGCACTTAAAGAAGTTCACTTGTGTGGAGGCTCCCACACACAATCATCAAGTGTAGAGGAATGTTTAAAAGTAAACAAATGCAACTACAAAGAAAGGAAGAAGAAAGTTGTATGCTTCGAATTGATGGAAGATGCTTTCACTCAAAGAATGGTTGTTCCCAACCTAAAATCTCCTTTTTAGGTTTTTGGCTTTGTGAATTTTTTTTGGGTTTTAAAATGTACTCGAGTAACGAAAGATAGAAAAACATGCCTAAGTGATTGCGAAGCAAAGAAATCCAATCTTCCTAAGCTCACCTTAGGTAAGTGTTTCCTAATGAATGTGTGCAATAGATTTAAAGACACATAGAACAATTGGGAAGTAGGAAATGAAAAGCAAATAACTTTTTATAACAAAATTAAGTTGCACAAGATTGTTGCACTTAAGAAGATTACGTGTGTGCAGGTTCCCACACAGGTAATCATCAAGTGTAGAGGAATGCTTAAAAGTAAACAAATGCAACTACAAAGAAAGGAAAAAGAAGAAAGTTGTATGCTTTGAATTGATGGAAGAAGCTCTCACTCAAAGAATGGTTGCTCACAACTTGAAGAGACTTCCTCCTTTGCTCCCAAGCTCCAAGGGTGATGCTTTTCTCTGTCTCCTCCTAAGGTGAACATCCACCCTTCCTCCTCTGCCTGGTCGTACTCTTAGTATGATGATTGTTTCTTGGCTTGGAACTGATACAGTATTTACGTGATTTTGTAACTACATATTTTTGTTGTGGAGATGTGCAAATTCGACAAACTTTTAAATTTTGTAAATCTAGATAGTGGGGTATCTAGGGTCGTCCAAGGAAGCCATATTCTTAGTCAATTAACTTGTTCTCTCTCTCGCTCTCTCAAATCCTCAATTTGTGTTTTTGTTTTGAAATTTTTAGGGTTTTCAAAAGATAATCGAGACAACAAGATGTGAAATCAACTACACCTAAGTGACAAAATAAAAAATACCTCTCTAACCTCACCTTAGTCCAGTGCGCCTAAGGTAATTAGAGAGGTGAAGTGGGTACACTAAAGTAAAGAACCACTTGAAATAAAACACATAGTTGAAAGGTGAAATAACTTTTTGTATTGCTAAGGTATATAAAGTCAATAGTAGAGGAATGCTTGCGACAAAATAGAAGCTGATACAAAAAGATAAAGAAGAAGAGGAATCTCTACGTAGATAGAAGTAGCCTTTGCTCCAAGCTCGGCAGCTCCTGAACTTGAAGAAGGATCCTTCCTCCTCCTTGAGAGCTTCTCTCTGAACTCCCCCAAGGGTGGACATCCACCTTAGCTTCTATCCTCTATATGCTTGTCCATCCTCCTTAGGGTTGCTCCTTGGCTTGGACCGAGGAAGAAGGGAAGAAGGACAAGGCACTAAGGAATCAAAGGATCCTACTTAATCTTCTTCTCTTCTCTCCCTCCAATGGCCAAGTATGTAGTGGATTTTAGGAAGAAAATAAGGTAGCCAAGGATGGGCCTATGGTAGTGGTTATTATATAGGCTAGGGGTATTGGTGGTTGGTGCCAACCATGGTAGTGGTAGGGTTAAGTGGCATGGAAGGTGATGGAAGGCTAGGATGGTGTTTGGAATGGTGGTTAAATGATGGAAGATGGGTTGGCGCCACTTGAAGGGTTGTATGGGTGGTGATTACGGTTGGGTTAGAAAGGGTTGACGTCAACCTTATTTTTATAGAATATAGTGTCAAAAGGAAGGGTGGAGATGAGGTTTTAGGATGGATGAAGGGTAGATATAGGGCTTGATTTTGGAGGGAATTTTTGGCACCAAAAGGAGAGTAGTTAAGGGTGGTTATGGTAGTGGAAGGGTGTCATATTGGCTCCATTGATGAACGGGTGCAAAGGGTTGGTGGTGGTTTTGGTGCCAAAATGGAAAGGAGGAGGTGGTGGTTTTTGGTGGAGCTTAGGTAGAAGGGACGGCCATAGAATAGGGTTTAAGACCTTAAGTGGAGCGTAGCTGCTAGCTTAGCTAATAGAGTAGTGGAGGAGGAGCTAAGGTTTAGCTGGAGGAGCTACTCTAAGTCTGCATGGAGCTAGTGTTGAGCTACAGAAAGTCTTCTAGGATTCTCAACTACTCAACTTAGCTAGCTAGTTCTTTATTAGCTACTAAGTTGAGTAGGTTAAGCTAAGTTGAGCTAGCCTCAACTATTTTAGAGCTGAGGGGAGCTGGTATGATCTTCTTGAAGACTCCCTAGCTAGCCAAGCTAGTTAGCTTAGGTCCAGTAGACAAGCTCAACTAAGTTGAGCCAAGGTAAGTCTTCATGAGCCGGTGTTGAGCTGCCCTGAGCTGGTAGTGGACTTCTTAGTTGACTTAGCTTAGCTAACTAAGGACTAGTAGCTAAGCTAAGTTGACTGGAGCTGCCATGAGCTGAGTAGAGCTGGGTTGAGCTAGAATACAATTGAGGTGAGCTAAAGGGAGTTGACATCCCACTGGAATGAGCTCAATCTTCATCTTTTTGATTAATCTGCCTTTCACATTGCCAGGGTTTAAGTGATTTTTATTGTGTGATCATCCCTGATAATGACAAAGTGTATGAGAGCCAAAATAAAGGAAAATGATGCAATGCATGTCTAAATGCAATTCCCAAACCATATTGTAGTATGCAAAACCTAAGAGCTAGGTGTGTTTTTAAGCATAATAGTGATGATAAACTGGTGTTTATCAGGAACCAAGGAAGAGGAAAGGAGAAAGCAAAGACTAGAAAGGCAAGGGAGCCTTCCTAATTCACTTTCAATCTCTCCTTCGCCGAATATAGGGTGGAAATGTATGGAATTTTGTGTAGCCAAGGATGGTCTTTTGGAGGTGGTTAGTGGTGATATATATAGAATAGGAAGGGGAGGTAGTTATGGTGGTTAAAGGGTGTATATGGGTGGCGCCAACCCTAGGGTTCTAGAAGGTGGTTGGTTGGTGCCAAAATTGGATGGTGGAGATGGTGTTTGGTGGTGGATGAAGGGTAGAGATTTATGGTGGTTTTGGAGGGAAAGTTAGCGCCAAAAATGTGGTGGTTATGGTGGTGGTTGTGGGTTGAAAGGGTGGACGTTTTGGCGCCATTATTGAAGGGATGTGAGTGGTGGTGGTGGTTATCCATGTTGGCACCAAAAGTAGGAGAAGGTGGTGGTTAGCTAGGGTTTTAAGGGACTAGGTGGCCGACCATGAGGAGTGGAGGGGAGGTAGGGTAGTGGAGCTAACATAGCTAGTAGAGGGTAAGAGTTAGGAGGAGGAAGCTTAAGTTGAATCTACTTTCATGGAGTTGTGATGTAGCTGAAGAACTTCCTGTAAACTCCACAACTAGCTTAGTGAGCTAGTTCTTTGCTAGCTACTAAGCTCAGTAGTGTTGAGCTAACTTGAGCTAGCTTCATCTTGTCTAGAGCTGAGATAAGCTGGAGTTGATCTTCCTAAAGACTTCTTAGCTGGCTTAAGTCTAGTACCTAAGCTCAACTGAATTGAGATGAGTTGAGCTACTTGACCTGGAGATGAGCTGCCATGAGCTGGTTGATGACTCTTCAGCTGACTTAGCTTAGCTAGTTTAGGACTAGTAGCTAAGCCAAGTAGAGTTGAGCTATCATGAGCTAGGAAGAGCTGAGAATGAGCTGGATCCAGCTGAGATGAGCTGAGTTGAGCTGGGATCCAACTGAGGTGAGCTGGATTGAGTTAGGATCTAGCTAGGATGAGTTTCTATCTTCTTTCTAATGTTCTGCCTTTCACATTGTTTACTTGGTTTCTACTGTGTATTCATCTCTAAAATGAAGTTTCAACACATAAAATGATAAGAAAACATAATAATGCATGCCTAAACGCTAAATGCAAGTGAAATGCCTAAATGCAACCTAAGATCAAAATGCAATGCAGAAACCCTAGGAACTAGATGTGATTTTTAGCCTCAGAATGATGGTAAACCGGTGTTTATTGACAAGTGGTATGATGCTGATTGACAATTTAGTACATTACTTGTTTGACAATGGGCCTTCAGCCAAGAAAGCCACTCTTCTGGTTCCCCAGGGTATTCAACTGCCCCAAATGGGCAAGAAGAGGTAATATCTTAATTTGTAGGTTATTTGACTTTATGATTTTAGATAAGAGATCTGGATGTTGGTTCCTGGTCATAAATGATATGTACAGGCTTTGTGAGCTATAGGATTTTATCTGACTCTACAAGTTGACCTTCAGGACGCTCTTCAAAGATAGCACAACAAGATTCTGCTAGCAATATTTTTCATGCTGTACTTGAGGCTGCTGGCAGGTTACATGGGAACACAGTACTAATAGTTTCATTGAAGTTCTTGGGAACGATAAACTTGCGAGTTTAAGTAAATTAAGGATATGGCATACTGATTTCTCTATTGTCTGTCAATATTGTCATAGAGTTTATAGTAGGCATTGCTTGATATAAATTAGTCTATGCAAGGAGCAGTCTTTTATCTCAGATATAAAATGCAAATATTTAGGAAACCAACTCCACATGACAGTAGCCAACTCCCCATGAAAGAAAATATGTTTAGGATCTACCACATTAGACATTGATCTACAGCAAATACATTTAGAATCTAAATGGAAAGCCATATATTGAAAATCACTGTCTAAAGGCATTCTATTGTTAATAAATATAAAATTTACTATAAATTATGATTTTGCCATAAATTTACCATTATGTATGATTAATGCATGTTTCCCTTCTAAAATCAAATTTGATTCATTTTGGAGGCTTTCTTTTGGCCAATTGTCAATATTATGAATATTAATCTTTTATGTAGTGATGAGGAGCTACTTTCTCAAGATCTTACTCTAAATGATGATTTATGTGCATTGACTTGGGAGGATCTGAGATAGGCGGCAGAAAAGCTATTAGACAGCCGATTTTTTTTTTCCCAACATATGTAATCTTTATGCATACACATTTCTTTCTTATATAATTCAAGTTCTCTTATTTAACAATTTTGTAAATCATGTTTATGTGTCGTGTATTTGTAAATTCTTGTATATCTATTTTCTTGATGAATGTGTATTATGTATGTGGTGAGCAATGATCTTGTGGGACATGAAGGTAGGAAAAATTATATAAAATATGTTTGCTTCTACAGTGTAAATGTAAATGTAAATGGCAGGTTATACAAGTTTCCTATTGAAATATATATAAAAAATGATTATATATTTTTTTAATGAAAAAATATTTTGATCACAATTCAAAAATTATCACTAAAGACTTTTCATCACAGTTCATAAATTGTTACCAAAGATGTCTTTAGATGGTGTTTAACCATGATAAAAGAATCTCCTAAGACTTGTCAAGGTG
The DNA here is from genome assembly GCA_037157565.1 of Thalassia testudinum. NCBI lineage: Eukaryota > Viridiplantae > Streptophyta > Magnoliopsida > Alismatales > Hydrocharitaceae > Thalassia > Thalassia testudinum. The sequence goes on along the minus strand of JAZHRO010000033.1, from coordinate 758,252 downwards.
TGGGGTTTCAATCATGGTTTGGGTAGAACCGTGAGTCATGGTTTTTAAACCGTAACCAAAAGTTGAGGCTTCTGGTCACACTTTTCTATGGTATCGTAATCAAAATCCTTTTACCACATAACTTTTGGCAACGCTAATTAGTGACGATTTTTAACTATGACCAAAACCCATCTTTATTGTAATATACCCAATTTTTGAATTCAATGTCCAGCATCCTTTTGCCACGTAACTTTTGACGACGCTAATTAGTAACGATTTTTAACTATGACCAAAACCCTTCTTTATTGTAGTATACCCAATTTTTGAATTCAATGTCCAGCTACTAAAGGTCCCCTCCTTGAGGGTTCTAACCTTCTATAGCTAGTCGACCAATACCTGTTGTTGGTCATTTGGTATGTACTAATTGAGTTCTTATGGTCCTTTTAAAGGACTTCTCACTATGCATTTGTGGTTCTGAGGTGAGGAGTTGCTTTGGGTTTGCAATCACATCTAAGGCTAGATCTCCACAACACGAAGGGTCTCATCCGCCCATTGATGAGTTTGGGATTTGTAGGGGCTTATTGAGGGGACATTGCACGTGGGGTATTGTATCATACCACCCATAAGATATAATTTGGTATCTCGTGGAATCCTGGAATGAGAAAAAATTATTCTCTCTGTTGTTCCAATTTAGGGCATTTTCGTTTTGTTTCTTGATCGAGTTTTGGCATCAATTTGATCTTAGTCTTGAAAAATTTTGAAGTGCTTGTTTTTCATGGTTCCACAATGCCACGAGTTGAGATCGATCCCTTCGCTAAAGAATTAGGAGGTTAATAAGGAAAAAGGTATAAGGTCTCCGGCGTGATATTTTGATGGATTTCTTCATGAATTGATCTTGGTTTGTTATAACTTCATGCTGGTGGTTGTTCTTAGTTTGTTTAAGAGGGAAAAAGCATCAAGGAATACAAGAGGGAGTCAAGGGGAAGTTAACAAAAGAGTAAGAGTGGAAAAGAGTGTTAAGGACACTAAGGTAGGGAGATTGACTTCCTTTTAAAAATTGGGATTTTCTTTGTAATTTGGCTACCTAGATTGAGGGTTAATGGGCCAAGCCAGATCTACCATCACCCTTATCAGTTCCATGATACACATACGGAAAAGCTCCTCTCATCCGCTAATAGAAAAGTATGCCTCCCCCTTCCTGAGCACCAGTAGAAGGATTCGGGCCAGGTTCAGGTGCTCCTTAAATAGTTGGGTGTGCGGCTACACCACCCATATCCTGACTCGACAAGGAACTGATACACTTGGCATCCTGACCTAAAAAATGGGATACGACGTACGTGTGCGTCAAGTGGCTCAATAGGGCTCTAACTATTATTTCATCAATATTGGTGGTGCATACATATATATGTATATAACTCTCATTGAGATAGATGGGAAACTCTTTCCCATTACCTATATATATATATACATGCACGTACCATCTCTGTACCCCCTAGACTTATTCTAAACCATAGATATTGTTAATTGTTAACCCATTGGTCAACTTAGGGAATAGTCGTCCCTCTCATTATGTCGAGGTAGATATCACCTACGTACACCCTTAGTTGAGGCTCGAGGTTGGGCTACCTTGGCCTATCGTATCCCCTAGACTTAGGTCCAAAAGTCACCAAAGATAACTATAGTTGGTCACATCCTTACCTGGCAAATGATTGTCACTTCCAATCATGTGAGTGATTCCCTATAGAGACATTACTTGATGCTCCCATTGGGCTACATTTCTAACGCTTCATTAAGTCGCTTCACATATATGTAGGGTTGGCCTATGCTCTACAGCACGACTCATCATCACCCTATCCCGTGGTAATAGAGGTCAAACCTCCTATCAACTAATCCACGTTAATCCCATGAGTAGTCCATGTGTCTCCCCTTCTCTGAGCGTAAAATGGTCATTCATGACACATGTAAATTGGATGATTATTTGTAGAGACATCATCAACCACCCCCATTAGGTTGCTTTCTTGAGTACTCTCTTTTGAGTCCCCACGTGGCTAATTTCACAAGTTACGTAAATCTTGAATGACTTTCTCTGAGTCTTAGTATGGCTCAATAAGACTTGGGCCCATCATCAAGACCTACAACAGACATCATCATAATCAGATTCTGGCATTTTAATCAGATGTCATAGACTAGCTAGTTAGATTTCTATCGTCAAAATCAGACGTCATGGTGCACCAAAATGACCTTCCTAGACTCCTGCACACCAAACGTCTACATCTCAAGTCAAACCTACGAATGGCAAGGGTGAATTATGCAATATAATAATTATTAAATAAAATTAAGATTTCAAATGCATAATATAGCAAACCATAATTGAACACAATAATTTAGAGAAGAAATCTTTCAACTGAGAAAAACCACTACCTTATCTTTCAACAAGGATTTTGCCACTTGCTTCACATAGGTAATCCAATAAACAATATTACTTGGACATGAGGGTGATATGTCTCAATGACATCAATCACTTTCTTGTACAACCCACAAGAAGGTAATTTTGTTCTTTCCAAGAAGGATGGGAATTGGACACTTGGAAACCCAACAATAACAATTATCAAATAATTGATGTTTACAACAATCCCATAGAGCCAGATGCGTGTGTAACGTGAAAGCATAAGCTCAATACTAATCAAATGTATTCCAATAAAACTTTCCTTAGAGATAATATTAAATGCACATGAAAGTAAGGAGTACAATAATAAAAAATACTTTCTTTCGAAACTTTCCTTTGAGATAAACCTTTGATCCATGGAAGTTGAGAATTTCTTGTAATTGAGCACGATTGAGAGAACTTTAAAATTGCGTGTGAGATACCTTTTTCAAATAGAAGTACTCTTAAATATTTTTCAAGTAGATGCGAGAGTAGATATTGCAAGTATTATGTATTTTAATGAAGAACCAAAGAGAGTATTTATAGAACCAAGGATCTTCAAAAAGACATGAACATTCAGTTACAAGCATTCAAGTAGTGATTAGGAATCATAACTGAAATTGAATTTCGTAATAACACATAATCTTGTAAATTAGTTGATTAATAAAAATATAGTTGAAAACAATTATGAGACTAATTGTTGTAATACATTTGATAACTGATTTTCAGTTATATATTTTTGACAAGATTAGGAACGGTTACACAATGTAAAGAATTTGAGAAGTTTCGATCAAATTAATATACGTGTCGAAAAATACTTCTAAAATAAATTTGCAACATTCATAAAAAGATATAAGTCAATAAAAGTCAACATAGAAAATTTTCTGAAATCATGCTAATTAAACACAAAATAAACATGACTAGTATTTTAGTTACGAAAAAAAATCAAACAATTAATAAAATGTATTTTAAAGTGAGGCTTAACAATGATCTAAAATAAAATAAAAGTAACCTTTACGGAGCCTTCATCATAGAACTTTGAGAGTTTCTTCAAACGATATAAATATCCATACTTTCAATACTTCATGTATCTTTATCAAACTTATATAATGGATAATTTGCAATTCAAAGATAAGATACAAACAAGATAATAATTATATATTTTGTTAAACATCAAAATAGAATTATGTACTACTAATGCACTAACAAGACCTCCAAGACTCACTCAAATGTCCTATCAGTCGATCAAATGTCCTATACCACAAAATACGTTGTCAGCCCATTTGGGTTGGATGCCTCCTAGAACTACTTTCAAGGGACTCTATTGCCCAAACCATTAGACGTCTAGGTGTCTTGCCTCAAAACCTAGGCCCTTAGACAAATGTTGAGGTTTCGAGAGTGGCAATAGGAAGGACACTGGTTTTATTTAATTAAGGTTGCACAAAACAAAGTCAAACTACCAAAATTTCCATTTGATAAACAAAATGGAAGAAAGTAGTGGAAAAGATGGCACATAAAATAGAAAACCAACAACTAAAGCATAAAGGTTACCTGCCCGGCAGCACGTAGCAAATCTCGCACTACGTCGAAAACTCGCATGTCAATGATGCTAACGACCACACCTAACCGACTCAGTAGGGAACGACCAACTATTGTAATTCAATAAAAATAGGATAGTGTATAGTTTCATTAATCGGCTAGATCCTTAGCCTAAACTCAAAATCCCAGGTTCCAACCCTAACCCAGTTTAACCTAACCAACTACCGTGGTCCAAGCCCATTAATCATTCAACTTGATTAATGCAACACGTTTTAATGTAACTATCCTAACGATTCAAGATCCTGACACTCGTCACTCTAATTCCTGAAGTGACTAAATCAATCCTTCATATCAAAGGAGATCTTAATGTACCCTTTCTAATGGTACACTTATACCATAAACCCTCCTTGGCTTTCGGAGAGATTAAAGCACCCATGTCCACTTGGTTGTTGGAACGTTGATTGTACTCAAATTCCTCAGAAACTATTCCACCCAAGATACCCTTAGTACCCGATCTAAATAATTTGGCAGGAGCAACTTCCCGCTACCTGTGATCCCTGGAAATTACTATTCCACTCAAGATCACGCATTCCCTAATGCTGAAATCCTTAGAAACTATTCTACACAAGATCCCATGTTCTCACACCCATCTAAATCCTTGGAAACTATTCCACCCAAGATCCGCATGATCACCATCACTCGAGAATCCCTGGAAACTATTTCCCCTAGATCTCAGGGCACCCCTTGTCGACTTAGACTCAAGACAACCCTAGCGCCTCATCTCCTTGACGACACCTGGTGAACGCCCAACCAGGAACTTCGCTAGTTCCGAGGTTGAACTTCAGTAGCTTCAAGCTACCAACTCCCAAGTTTCCAACCTGCAACAGTGACCTCAATGTCCATAAGTCCCGGTGTCTCACTCTACGAGCTTACCTATTTGACCTAATCGCTCCTTAGTCTCTTTTTCCCTAACCAGCCCAGATCAGGCAACCCTGAAGACTTATTGGATCACTTGGGGTCTTACCCAAGACCTTAGGATCCAAGCATCTCACTTATTAGACTCAAATATAGTCATTCATATCATGATGTGAGGTTCTATTCGTTACTTAACCAATTCAAGTCGCTTTTAGCCCATTTAGAGAGTTTCAAGCTCAATTAAAGGCACCCTACACCCATCTAGGGTTTAATTGCAATTTAACCATTTCCCCTGCCTATTAGAGAAGCTACTAGGCCCCCAATAAGGTTTCAAATTAGATCAAATCATCCCTTAGGTTCCTCAGTGTTAGAAACCCTAAATTCAAGTCAACCTATAGGTCCAAGAGACTACCTAACATTAAGGGTATGTTACTTAACATTAAGAGGCCATCCAGCAACCACCTAACTTTAGGTAACACTTACCTAACGTTAGGTCAGGCTACAACAACCGGCCAGACCTGCAAAATCATGATTTCAAGCCCTGTGACACACATTTGATACATCCGATCCTAATCCCTTATCCATAGAGTTGTCCTATTATCCAAGAACCTAGCCAACCTATTCTAGACCCAATCCCTAACCCAAGAACTTATTTAGATCCATGAGCTCACTTAATTGACTTAGTATAAGTCAATTGGGTTAACTATAAGTCAATTGGGTTCATGGAACCTAATTGGACTAAACCCAAGCGGATTAGCCTTAATTAAGTCTAATTGACCCTAAACCTAACCGAATTGGGTGCATGTCTTCTTGATTGAATGCAACCATTATCAATCAAGTTTGCCCAGAGCTTGATTGAGTCTATCTCAACCTACATAAGTTTAATTAGATTTAGTTGGAATCGAATTGAACTACACACAACCAAATTAGGTTAGTATAGAACACAAATAGGTTTGCCCCAACTTAGTTAGAATTTTTCCTAACCTAATTACACATTTACACAATTAGACTAGGACCTACCTATTTAGACCCAACCCACTAGACTTAGGATCAACTTAGCCTAATTAGGAACCTATTCTCACAACCTATGTCTACAAAACCTCGCCCTAACTCTACCCACATAAGACCCACAAAAATCCTACCCTAATCTTCTTAAGTTGATGCCAACTTAAGAAGATTTTATCCCTTAGTGGCTGACCAAGAGATAAGATCTTATCTCTTGGCAAGATTTTATCCCTTAGTAGCCACCCACCTATGTTACCTATTTTTAGAAAACCCTCATCCTATCCTAGCCTTTCAACTTATATCCTAAGGCCCCTATTCAACTAATCCTAGGCATCACTTTTGATTAAATTTAAACCATCAAAATTAGTGATCCTAGGCACTCTAAATCAACCAATAGGAAGTCACCAAGATTCCTATAAAAGAACCTAGCCTCTACCCTTTGGAAAATAACTTAGATACCTAGAGATAGAAAAAAATAGCCACCACATAGTCCACACCCTCTCTCTCTCTCCAAGCCCTCTCCGATCTTCCCGGCACCTTGAATCTGAAGCTCTGCCGAGTTTCATACAAGCATCCCTCAATCAGCTCCGCAATCTCACTCTTTCTCTCTCCCTCTATTTCATTACTCCATTTTTATGCTATTTGTAAGCTTTCCTCTAGGATTCGTGTGTAAGTCTATTCAAGATTAGCAATAAAGTTCACTATTCAATGGATATCTTGTTTCTCTTTTTGTGGTTACAATAGAATAAAATAGTTTGTGCGAAAGGTTTTAAGAATTCTAATTTGCCTCCCTGTGAATGACTCAGGACTTACCAAATTCTGATTTATAAATATATTTGATTCAACGTGTCTTGCAACTACAACGATAACGCAAAAAACTTTTTTGCAAATTCGCGTCAAACAAATTGACTCCATTCTGGGTAGGCAACAGAGTTACTTTTAAAACTTTTCTTCTTCATGCGTAGTTGAGATTTCTAACTCTATTTTCGTTTGATTGCGTGTGTGCAGCAAGTGCAGAAATTCGAAAAGAAATGCACCGACGAAAGGATTGCAAGTTTTTCATCTTCAGGTAAGTACTCATCTTAGATTAGGATTAGATTTCCTTTCGATATAAAAAAAAATTCCAAAAAAAATTAGGTGCTTTACTTGAGCATTAGGATTAGAAGTATTTGCTTGTGTTTGCTTGCTTTCCTTCTAAAAAAGAATCCACATGTACATATGCCACCTATATCTCACCAAGGCAAGAAAACATAGCATTTTAACACCAAATCCCCACATGCAAACACTAATTTCAAACCCAAATCCTTTTCTTTACGATTCCTAATCATAGGAAATCAAGAGTGCTTCTACAAGAGGAAGAAACCTTACCTTAAAGATGGGGCTTCTTCTCCTTCTCTTCTCTCCTTTTCACATTACTAGCAGCAACAATAGCAGCCACAGCGACTTCAGCAGCTATAGTAGTAGCAGCAATAGCAACGGCAGTAGTAGGTGTCCTATTATCAGTAGTTGCAATAGCTTCAGTAGCGAGCGGCGGCAGTTGATGAATGGCTGGCAAGGAGCAAGGTGGAGGTGGGCACCAATGGGAGAAGGGAGGAGAGACTTGACTTCACCGGTGGAGAGGCTTGTTGAGGAAGAAATGAGTGATTTTTCTCTTTTATTTTTAACTGCCTCTACATATATATGGGTTAGAAAATTTGCACCCAAGGCCCCTCCATTACTTTCTTGAGTTCCAAGAAAGGCCACCAAGTTAAATTCCCTCACAAACAACCCCTCAACTTTTATATTTCTTAAACATTTGCCTAATTATTAAAGGAATTACTTATCCTTTAAGATTACCATTACCAAATTAAGGTCCCCAACACACTTAATCTATCATTAAACAACCAAATTAAGTTTTTAATTAATCCGTTGAGTACATTGAAAATCTAAACCCTTACAATAGGCTTCAATCTAGATATCCAAAGACCCTTCTGGACATTTGGAAAACTTATTAGAATTCTGATGGCCCACACTCAACTCTAGGAGTGCAAACATATTGGATTTTGTATGTCCTAAGAGAGCAATCAAAGTAACCTAATATGATTACATTAGCACATGAATAAAAAGAATTAGATTATTTTCTAATAAATGAATTGGGTCCCTTAGTATGAATAGGGTGATGTACTTAGTCAAATCAAACGAACCTAATGTGTGCTTTGATTCAGAGATCTAAATGGTTTAGAGGATCTAATAGTCAAGAAACCATCTAATTCGAACAATTATTTCTAATCTAAGTTGGAATGGCAACCTTCTCTAGAGGTTGTCACCTAATTAATGTTCTTAAATGAAGATTCAGAACTGTCACATGGGTTAGGTTAAGCAGTTAACTTAATGAAGTAAGGGATAACTGAAGTCCTTTATTATTGTTAAAGAGAAGGCATATCCTTTAACCTAAGATAGATATGTGACTTAGTTCCCAAATGCATGCATTTGGCAAACCAACAGTAGATGCACCCATCTTGATGTTGATACTGGAATGCTGGCACATGTGGGAAGGGACAGGAGGTGCATGGTCTTGCGAAGGGATCACACAAATTTATTATATAGGTGTATGTGATAGATTGAAGAAATGAGCTCACTTCACGTATATTGAGAAACGACAATTCCACATATGGTCAAAAAGTCCTGATCAGACTCAATGCAAGAAAGAGAATAAGATAGCCATTTGGGAAAGGATTTGGTCTTCATTTTCGTCCTAATGATACAAGGAGATGTTAGAAATAATATTATCCAATGAGGAATGATGACAGTCTAATGGGATTAAACCTTAGGATATATTATTCTCCATGTATGAAGGATTCACAGGTATTTGAAATACCTGAGGGGACGTAGTGCTAAAATTTCATGAATCCTAAAGCTTCATTATTGGTGTGATTAAACCAATAATGATTTTAATAGGTTCCTACTTGTAAGATAAATCAATTGTAATTTAAAGAGTTGACTTACACATAATTTGGTGATTAATTAGACATAATGTGATGAGGTAGAAAATCCAAGGGTCAGATTGCAATTAATTTATGTTTGGATACTAGATTCAAACATTTCATAAGTTATGAGCCTATCCCACAAAATTCAAGTAGAATTTGATCCTCACCCTCCGATGGAGATCCAAGGGCTCCCATCAAATTAGGGTTAAAATTTGAATCCCTATAAATATCTCCTAAAGGAGAACCCTAATTCTAATCACTTCACTTGATTTACAATCAATCAATCATCTCTCGTGAGAACCACAACCACTAGAGAAGAGAGGAGGCACACCAAGCCATACCTCTCAAGCTAGTCAACCAACAACCTTGTTGTACGATCGGCCTCGTTATAGATGGATGTCCGATTTTCTTAACATGAAGGCTCTCATTCATCTATCGAGGAGTTTTAGGTCTATCAATACTTAATGTAGAAGGCACCACACGTGAGGTGCTGCTCTACGCCACCCATAAGGTATCATCTGATATCTTATGGGATCCCGAAACAATTGGAAATTAGTTCCAATCATGTACCGATTTTAGGGTGTTTTTTTGTTTCGTTGCTTAATCATGTTTTGCCATCAAATTTATCTCATTTTCGAAAAAAAAAATTAAAATGCCAATTTTCTCACTCCTACGATGCCACCAATCGATCCTATCATACCCTTCAAAACATGCTATAGGGTTTGTCTAATTTTTGCATCAGATGTCCAATATGCCTAGGATCAAATCTTTGATGAGAGTTTCAAACGTCCAATAAGGCATACTATCACCTATTCCAGTGGCTATCTCCAATGATTTGATTCTTATTTGAAGTGGAGTCTCTACCAAAACACCAAGGAGGAAAGGTACATCCTCTAACCTCTAGATAGACATGCTAATCCTTTCTAAATATAATTTCCTACATAAACTCTACATTGGACATCAAGACTCAAACTCTAAGCCTTCACTTACTTGACATGCAACCCCATTTCTAAGGGTTATGGGTTATTCCTACAATTGTTGACCCCTCTGTAGTACCAATAGAGGAGGATCACTAGATCCTACCTTAATCTCACTACCAAAGTCCTACTAATACACTCCAAATCAAGACGAATACAAGCCCTACCTAAAGATGGAAGCTGAGATCACTATCCAACACAAAAATGCACATCCACCATCATATTTGCATGCATCAGGTTAGGGAAAATATAGTATAGCTTCATCTACTTCCTTTTGTTAGACATGCATGCAAGAATGGAGACCATTTTCTCACCAAAAACGTAAAACCCAACTTTGAGATTTAATTCTTACCTTGCTGGGGGCTATAATAGGGACGAATGGCATCCTTCTCCCCAAGATCCGAGCTCCAGAAGCTTTCCTCCTTCCTAATCTTCCTCTACTACAACTAAGCACCCCCCACTCTCTTCCTCTCTCACGCACAGGAAGAAGGTAAGAGGAAGGAACGAGAAGATTGTCTAGGCTAAACTCTATCCGGCCTTTATTGTTTATAAAAGAGATTGGAAAAGTTCTTAAGTGCTCCTCAAGTATTCTATTCTTTAATTCCACCTTACCAAGGCTGGAATTTCGTTGCTTCCATGCCTTCCTAGATGCTACATCACATGTTAAGGAAACCTTGGCCCCTTGCTAGCAATGGACCCCACATCTAAGGTCTCTTAGGCTCCAAATCCCCTTAGCCTAATTAAATAGGACCCTTGAGTACATATAAGAGGGTAAATTTTATCTTTGACCCTTAATTACTATTTACTTATTAACATGCTCTCACATCCTACCCCCCTTAAATAAAATTTTGCCCTCGAAAATGATTACATACCTTGATTTGAGAATAAGGTAGGGTATCGTCGTCTCATTTCTGCTTATGGCTCCCATGTCACTTCTTCACTTGGTTGACTACATCATATGTTACGACCCAGTTCTCGGATCCCAACAGGATCCGAGATCGGCTCGCCTCGACTAATTCCAAGACCTAATCGTCAAATGAGAAATAACCAGAAGCAGGGAAATAAGCTACAGTTACACATGCAATATAACTAAGCAGAAGGAAAGAACAAAGCAATAAACAAAAGCAGAACTATCTCAACATAGTACATGCCACCACAACAACAACACCGAAAAGAAAATAGAAAGTAACAGGAACAGTAACTCAAGGGTCTAGTACTCACAACTACAGTAGAAACAAAAGGGGCTGGAAAGAAAACTACTACGGCTGGGTAGCCGGGCCCAATTCCCTCTGCAGCCGAAAATTCAGAATGCTCAACTCCTAATCCTGAATAGGGTTACGAAAAAATGGAGTCAGCAAACGCTGAGTAGAATGGTATTTACATTATTTATGTGTAAGTAAAGTAAAAACAAACAGGTGTTATTCTCATTTCTATTTATCTCATTTATGTGTTTACGGTTCATCTATTTCTCAAAGTATCCAAGTATTTCTTGATCTTGCTTGTTCCTCATTGGAACGATCTTGATTGTAGTCTTTTCCATGCAGTAGAAGGTACACGTGGAGCTCCTTTGATCGGGAGAGTCCCCCGTGGTAGCCTTATACCCAGTCAATCACCCCGAGGTCACTGTCGAGACGTAGCAGTGACTACGGCACGCGTGATAAGGTCACGAATAGCAACCTTGCACCGACACGCAGTCAATTGTTTCCGCTAGAGGGTACGCCCAAAGTACAGTACGGAATAGTATAGAGCCTTGCTCTCTCAGAACAAGGGTCTTGCCCCTCAGAACCAAACAGAGGTCTCACCCCTCCACAGTCCGCGTACCCTCGTCCGACTACACCGGTTTGCCCAGCGAGCTTAACAAAGTCGGTGTAGGGTGGCTAGCTTCACTCCAGGCCCCGTGGAATGGCTAGCTCCCTCCCTACACTAGTAGCTCACCTCGGTACCACGTACGTGAGGGCCAACAGGAGTTGGTGTAAAGTGTCCAGTCCTACCCTGGGTCTCAACCTAAGAGGTGGCTGACTCCCCCTCTACACTAAAATGGACAGTTGCTCTCCTTGGTGCCATGTACACAAGGGCTAACTCACTTTTAGTCTACATTCCAGATTCCTTTCATACACAAGAGTTCTACTCCTAATTCCTCGTAGGGTTCATGCTTATATTCATCTCATTTATCCATATTCAAATCCTATGTTTCATAACTCGTTACTCATCAATATACAGGCAGCTCGTGTTTTCATAATTTCATTCTCAATCATATACATGTAGATTGTGGTTTCACAGTTCAATTTCTCATTTACATACAAGCAGCTTGTGTTTTAACATGCATCTCAAGTAAACCAGAGCAGTTCAACACCATACTCATACATTTCTATCCTAAAGTTCATTCCACATCCTAGAGTTTCAATCAATTTAATCTAAGCAGGTATATTCTTTATTCATATCTTAATAAATGTATTAAACCACTCTACCGGATATCATGAGAGGAATGGGGGCCCGTGCCGCAGATCTCGCCGTCTCCACGAGCCCCGAACACGCCACCTGCTGGTAACCTATACCAGCGACTAATTTACATCAGACGAGCTCAAAACAGTAGATACTCAACACGAACACGTAGAGAAACTCGAGCGGAACACAACGGTACTTTGTTTGCATAAATCCATTTCCGTTTGGGCCACAAACGGGCCAAAAAACACGGTTACTGCCCAACATCAGACGTCTGGGACTAGTCCCAGATGTCTTAAAAGACGTCAGATCTCACATTGTGTTTCCTACGGTATTCTCAGATGTTTGGATCCCTTCGCGACCATTTGGGGGCAACTCCAGACGTCTCACCCTCCTTCCAGTCGTCTGAAAGGGCAGTCGGACATCTGGCGATGCGGTTAGACATCCAAAATCACCTTGAAGTGCGCACCCCACTCCTTTCCGACATTTTGCACCTGCGTGCAGAGCATAGACCCCAATTCTAACCCAACACCTCCTACGTTACGATTTGCATGGCGGAAAGTAGCGTTAGAAGGTACGTACCATGGGATATTATGCTTCCAAACATCCGGCTTCATCTCCTGACGTCCAGGTGCCCCACCAGCCGTCTGGACGACACTCTAGACGTCTGATACTGGAAAACTTCCAGTACCAGAACCTCCTCCACGCAGCTCGCCCCACTCGCGCCTCCACCCGCAGCAGTAACTCCAGTTGCTGCAAGAGCTTGAGAAGCTCCCTGCCGGCATCCTCCACTCTCCCATGAACTCCCCCTTAAGCTCCACCGAGTTCCAACGGCCGTCGTCCTCCTCCCCCCGTTCTCACTCCCTCGCCGCGGCTGCAGTAGAGATGGGAGGCTGGAGGGGTGTGGCCGTCGCAAGGAGGTGGAGGTGGAGGTGGCGGTGGCGGTGGCCAAAGAGTGGTGTGAGGGTGGCGAGAAGAAGGGAAGTGGGGGTTTAAATAGGATGGTTTAAGGTTTAAGGAGGGTGAGGGTGGTGAGAGGAGAGAGGCTTCTGCGTGCCGCTCGCGCGTAGAGCGGAAAAGGGACGTGCGAAAATCTCACTTTAGGATATCCGGGCACGTATCCAGACGTCTTAACCAACTAAAAAGGTAACGGGTCATTTCATCATAACAAACTTAAAGGAAGTTTCATCTCCGAAACTTGAGTTAGCTAGGGTGCGTAAAAAAAAGATCGTAAAAACACAACTTAAATAGGATCGAAGTAGGTCCGAAAAGACATACTCTCAAAAAGCTCTGGTACCGCTATCGCATCGCCACCTCAGGCTCCCAAGTCGCCTCCTCGTACCGCTGGCTTCTCCATAGAACCTTCATCAGTGGTACCTGCTTCCGCCTCAAACTTCGGACGGCTCTGTCTAGTATCCGTACTGGCCTCTCGAGATAGGTCAGGTCGTCACCCACCTCGATGCTCTCATGGCTCAGAACGTGACTGGGATCGGCGACGTACTTTCTGAGGTTGGACATGTGGAACACGTCGTACACTCCAGAAAGCTGGGAAAGAATGGCAAGCTGGTAAACAACGAATCCAACCTGCTCCAGGACCTCAAAGGGCCCCACAAACCTCAGCACAAGCTTCCCTTTCACCACAAAATGCTGCAGGCCCTTCATGAGCGAAACACAAAGAAAGACGTAGTCCCCAACCTCGAACCGCACCTCTATGCATTTCTGGTCAACGTAGCTCTTCTGCTTGCTCCTGACAGTGCAGAGTAATCTGCGAATCTGCTCTATCACCTCCTAACTCTGCCTGATGAGCCTGGGACCAACCTCCCACTTAGTCCCCACCACAACCCAACTTAAGGGTGCAGTACACCTCCATCCGTACAGAGCCTCGTAAGGTACCATGCCGATACTCGAGTAGTAACTGTTATTGTATGCAAACTTTGCCAGGGGTAAATGCTCCTCCCAGGAGCCTCACCAGTCCAGTACACAGGTGCGCAAAAGGTCATCAAGTGTCTGTATTGTGCACTGTGACTGCCCGTCGGTCTAGGGGTGGTAAGCGGTACTAAATCTCAAACGTGTCCCCAAGTCCTGCTGAAACTCAGCCCAAAACTGGGAAGTAAAACGAGTATCCTTATCGGATACGATCTCACGTGAGACTCCATGCAAGTGCACCACATCTCTGAAGTATCGCTCTGCTAGTTGTCCTAGCCCAAAAGTGACTCGGATTGGTAAAAACTGCGCTGTCTTCGTCAACCGATCTACTATCACCGAAACCGCGTCGCGTCTTCGCTGGGTAACTGGTAGACCTACCACCAAGTCCATGGTGATGCTCTCTCACTTCCACTCTGATATAGGAAGTGGCTGCAATGGCCCTGCAGGCCTCTGATGCTCGGCCTTCACCTGCTGGCATACAAAACACTGCTAAACAAATTCACCAACATCCCGCTTTATCCCTCTCCACCAGATGTAGCACCTTAAATCATGGTACATCTTTGTGTTCCCGGGATGTATGGTAAACTTAGACCTGTGCATCTCAGTCAGAAGCTCTCTCAACAACTCCTCGCCCCTAGGAACACACAGACGTTCCCTCATACGCAGGATCTCATCTGAGAAGGAAAAGTCTCTTGGGTTACCTGTCAACACCCTGTCTCGCAGCGTCTGTAAGTACGGGTCGACCATCCACCCTGCGATGATGCGGTCTATCAGCTCTGGTCGTGTCTGCCGCGTCACTGTCACTACCCCACAATACCCCCGTGACTCCTGGGGTCACCAACTGCCCAACTCTTCCATGAGTCTCCAACTCTGTGCCTGTAAACTGGCCAAGTAGGCGAGCGCCTTCTGGCTTAAGGCGTCGGCTACCACATTGGCCTTCCCTGAGTGGTAGGAGATGTTGCAAGAGCTTGAGAAGCTCCCCGCCGACGTTCTCCTCTACCACGAACTCCCCCTTGAGCTCCACCAAGCTCCCGCGGCCGTCGTCCTCCTCCCCCCACTCTCACTCCCTCACACTCTCTCGCTCTCGCTCTTCCCCGTTCTCCCTCGCCGGCTCCTCTCCTTCCTTATCACGGTTGCAGCAGAGATGAGAGGCTGGAGGGGCGTGGTCGTCACAAGGAGGTGGAGGTGGCGGTGGCTGGGGAGTGGTGTGAGGGTGGTGAGAAGGGAAGGGGGGTTTAAATAGGATGGTTTAGGGTGGTGAGAGGAGAGAGGCTTCTGTGTGTCGCCCACCTGCAGAGCAAAAAAGGGACATACGAAGATCTCCCTTTCAGACGTCTGGACAGACGTATGATTGAAACTCCAGACATCTTAACCGACTAAAAAGGCAACGGGTCATTTCGCCATAGGACCTTCATGAGGTACGACTTTATTCCTCCACCTCTTCATAACTTGTTCAAGTATCCGGACTGGTTGTTCTTTATAGGTGAAATTTGACTCCACATTGAGGCCTTCATATTGAATGATGTAAGTAGGATAAGACAAGTGCAAGTACCTCTGTTTTGATATACCAAAATTATGTTTATTGCAAAACAAACATTTCATGACTATCTTAGATTAAAGTATCAAAGAGTCTTTCAAGACAAGAGAAGATAGTTGATGATGTACGTCTTTTACATTTATTTGAGTCTAAGACATTATTGTAAAGAACCTCAAATAAAACTCAAATACGAATTTTTCACGCATCTTTTCAAAACCAAACTTTTAAGGTTATTGATCAACCAATTTAGATAATTGATCGACCAAATCACCTTAATCGACCAACCAAATTAATTGACCGATCAAATCAGCCCATTTTAGGAAGTTGAGAAAAATCCTCTTGATCGACCAACCAAGCTAATTGATCGATCAATCGGTGATCGACTAACCTTCTTAATTGATCAACCAAATTACCCTTTGATCGACAAATTTAATTTCCTATTCAGTCAAAACTTTTTGAATAAATAGAAGTCGCACGCAGCTCATTCCTATATAACTTTTAAAATAGAAATACCATTCAAAAATATACCTTCTTGTGCTTATTTCCAAAAGCTTTCGTATCTTGTTCTTCACTTTCTTCAAAAGTACGATGTCTCGAACCTCCGCAAAAAATCAATTTGATCATTTACTGAAGTTCCATAGAATTTATTATTGTTTATTTCACTTGTTGCTTTGATTACGAATCCCAAGCTGTTGGGAGAAATTCGTTGTTCTTGTCGTGCTTTTCTTCAGGATAGTAAGAGAGGGGATCATTGTAAGAGGTTGTGCCACCCTCGTTCAAGTGGTACATTAGTGGATTGACTAGCGTTGCCCAATCAGGAAAATCCTAAGCTGGGAGGCTTAGGTAGTGATTTTTACCCGGAAAAGGTTTCCACTATAAATCTTTGTGTATATTGTGGGGTTGTTTTTGTGTGCTATATTTTTATTACAATCGATATCGCACTTGATCTTATGTTTGTGGCCAAGTAAAATCCGTAGGGTACAAACTCTCATTTGGTATCAGAGCCTGCCCGTGAAGGAGACGTCATACCTTACCTTTACATGGTCGCAACAAGTTTTACGGAGGGACAATTATTTTTCCAACAACCACTATTTGACGGATCAAATTATGATTATTGGAAAAGAAGAATGCAAATTTTTCTTGAAGCAATGGGCTTTGAGATTTGACATATTGAGTCCAAATATATGCCAAAGAAGAAAGAATAAAAAGAGCTAATGAAGGAAGAGAAGAAGAAAGCGACAAATAATGCTAAAGCTATGAATGCACTATTTTGTGCATTAACAAGAGAGGAATTTGACAAAGTTGCTTCATGCAAAAGTGCATATGAGATATGGGACCAACTCTCTGTCATGCACGAAGAAAGCACTGACGAAGAAGTAGCATGGGATGATTCCAACCTATGTTCAGAATCAAATGTTGAGGAACAAAGCCACGAAGATGGAGTTACTCATCTATATCTCATGGCACCAACAGAATCAAGCGAAGAAGAGATAAACTTTGACCTTATTTGAGATGAATTATTAGACACATATCATGATTTATACAATTTAGCTAAAAGATTAAAGAAAGAAAATAAAGAACTTAAAGATAGGTACACTATTTTTGAAAATGAAAAACTTAATTTATCTTTAGATTAGAAAATAAGAAAAGATAATTAGATGTAACAAAAGTTGTGAATATAGAGTTTCATGAGAAAGTAGAAGATCTCAAGGAATAATACAATAACTTTAAAGACACACTTAATGACCTCAAATATTCTACTAAGAACATATGTAGAAAAGTATGAGGACATTAAAAAGAATAATGAAAAAAAGATTAGGCATGCATTTTTATATCAAAAGGCAAAGAGAAGAGAGTCTAATGGACCCTCTAACTCGGAAGGAATTAACAGCCACAGACCCAAAAGAATATGAGTACCGAAAAAATTTGTAGAAAATTATGTTGCAAGTTATGAAAAAGATCGACATTGAAATCACAATTGGATAGGCAACCTTCCACAAGCCAACAATCATCAATTTGGCTATAAAAGATAGTTGAACCAACAATGTCAATGGATGCCAGACTTTTGGTGGAGACCCCCTCCACCTGGCAATTGCTATTAGGTATAACTCCTTATACCTTAGCAGTATGATTCCCAAAACAAAATCCTTATTACCTGCTTAGTTATAAATAAGTTTTTAATATAAAATTGACTAAGCATTGAATTAATTAATTTGGAATAGCAACTTGATAAGGGGAGAAGAACAAAGAGAATCAAATCTTGATAAGGGATCACTGTTTAAGGGGGAGAATTAAGATCAATTTCTTAGTATCATTTAGATAGCATATTTATCTATGTTGGACTATATAACTCTTACTCAACACTTCATTTCATTTTGATATAATCATTATGTTAGACTATCATGAATTTCATCATCTCCTTATTATGAATTTGATAATTTTCATATGATAAATTTGACGTCATACTTAATAGAACATTACTTTAAAAAGAAAAAATGAGGCGGGGGGGTGGGGGAGAAAAATGTAAATTTCATTCTTAGAATTTTACCTGTTTAAGTATAATTAACAAGCCACTTGAGATATATCTTTTTGTTGATATCAAAAAGGAGGAGAATGTTAGGACCTCTGTTTTGATGAAACATATGCTCCCGTAGCTCGCCAAGAATCCATCACTAGACCTCGAGTTGGACACTAAACTTCATAGTACTATGGATGCCTTCATGGCATCATTAGATGATTAGATGTTATATTTATTTTTATCTCTATCTTGGCACATATAACTTTATCTCTCAAAACATTTATATTCTATGCACTGATTATCTAGACTGTTTATTTATGCATGAAAATTGTATCTCTCAGTTTTGTGTTTTTCTTTAGCTCTCTTATATTGCATAATATTTATGATGCTTGAATTACTTCTTTAAGGGGGAGTTAAATGTAAAATTACAAAGCAGCATGTTTTTCTTTTTGCTGAAACAAGAAGGGGGAGATTTTATGCAAAACTATTTCCCAATTTTATAATTATAATTTTCTTGTCATCAAAAAGGAGAATGTAAGTACCTCTATTTTGATACATCAAAATTATGTTTATTGCTAAACTAACATTTCAGGACTACCTTGGATTAAAGTATCAAAGCGTCTTTCAAGACAAGAGAAGATAATTGATGATGTACCTCTTTTACATTTATTTGAGTCTAGGACATTATTGTAAGGAACATCAAATAAAACTCAAATACAAATTTTTCGTACATCTTTTCAAAACCAAATTTTTAGGGTTATTGATCGACCAAATCACCTTGATCGACCAACCAAACTAATCGACCGATCAAATAAGCCCATTTTAGGAAGTTGAGAAAAATTCTCTTGATCGACCAACCAATCTGATTGATCGATCAATTAGTTATCGACAAACTTTCTTAATTGATCGACCAAATTGCCTTTTGATCGACCAATTAACCTTAATTGATCGACTAATTTAATTTCCTATTCAAGCAAAGCTTTTTGTATAAATAGAGATCGCACGCAGCCCATTCCTATATAACTTTTAAAATAGAAATACCATTCAAAAACATAGCTTCTCGAGCTTATTTCCAAAAGCTTTCGTGCCCTGTTATTCACGTTCTTCAAAAGCACGACGCTTTGAACCTCTGCAAAAAATCAGTTTGATCATTTGTTGAGGTTCCATAGAAATCATTATTGTTTTATTTCACTTGTTGCTTTGATTAGGAGTCCTAAGCTGTTGGGAGAAATCCGTTGTTCTTGTTGTACTTCTCTTCAGGTTAGTAAGAGAAGTGATCATTGTAAGAGGTTGTGTCACCCTCGTTCAAGTGATATGTTAGTGGATTGACTAGTGTAACCTAGTCGAGAAAATCATAAGCTGGAAGGCTTAAGTAGTGGTTTTTACCTGGGAAGGGTTTCCACTATAAATCTTTATGTATATTGTGGAATTATTTTTGTGTGCTATATTTTTATTACAATCGATATCGCACTTGATCCTGTGTTTGTGGCCAAGTAAGATCCGTAGGGCACAAACTTTCAATAGGTACTTCCTCAAACTTGACACGTGGAATACATCATGAATTCTAAACAAATGAGGAAAAGACAATCTATATGCCACCGAACCCTCTCTCTCGAGTACCTCAAAGGGTCCCACATATCAAGGCTTTAACTTCCCTTTGGTGCCAAATCTCTGTATACCTTTCATTAAAGACACTTTCAAAAAAAGTCTCCAGCTTAAAATTTTGGTTCATGCATTCTGATATCGTTGTATTCCTTTATTTTTTACCATTGTCATCATTCCTCTAAACAACCTTATTACCTCCATAGTCTGGCCCAATTAAAAGGAGATGAGCACCTTCTTCCATAAAGTGCTTCAAATAAGGTCATCTTAATACTAAAGTGGTAGCTATTACTATAGGAAAATTCTACCAACGTTAAGTGCTCCAACTAATTACCTTCCCATTCCAAGACACAAGATCTCAGTAAATCTTCCAGCATCTGAATGGTTCTCTTCAACTAATAGTCAGCCTGAGGATGATAGGCAGTATTGGAATTAAGTCAGGTTCCCCAAGCCTTCAGAAAACTACTCCAAAAATGCAAGTGAAGAGGGTATCCCGATCGAAGATGATCTCTGATGAGAACACCATCATGAACCCTAACTAGCTCATTTTGACCTAAAAAAGAGAATAAAAGCTCCTACATAACCAAATGAAAGGCCTAACTCAAGGAATAATTAGTCTGAGAGAAAAGTAAGAAACAAAGGGTAAAACTGCAATTTTACCATTGCAGTGCAACAATGGGATTTCTCAGGGGTTAAATTACGTCAAATGATCTTAACAAGATAAAAAGTGAGTTGGTTCAATCAGAAAAGAGTTAATGTAAAATCTGGGAATTAAATGACTTCTTGTAACCCTAAAACAGACCCACTTAATTTAACAAGGTCCTGATCAGGATAAAATTCAACTAAACCCTATAAAATTCATGGAAAAATATCCTCTACGGTTTAGAACCTTCAATTTGACCTTTGGAACCTATTTTGAACTAAATAGAGGTCCTAGTCAAATATTTACCTTAAATTAGATTTTTGTGTAAAATGCCCAGTCAAACGTGGTCAAACCTAAAATCCAACTTCATCGTTGGATTCCTTAGGTCCAAATTAGGTTTATACCAAAATTTGGACCAATGGGGAGTTCACTTTGACCTACTTTGCAAAATGTCCAACTTAATTACATTTACACCCCTAACTTTTGAAATCCTTGCAGATACCCCCCTAACTTCCTCGTCGTTCTTTGCAACTAGGTCCCTCCACCATTACAGTAGAGGAATCCTACTTCGGAGAGGATTCAAGGGGGATATCTCCTTGATTCCTAAGAGAATCTCACTCAAATTTGAAAGGGAGATTCTCTGAGGAATTCCTATTCGTATGAACCTAATCATGAGCTCTGATTTCCACCCAATCTCTCATGCGAACGCAGGATAGATTTGGGTATCTCTTGACCTTCCAAGTCCGACGAGGTTGCCGTGCTTGGAAGCTTACCTTCCAAGCACAAGGCCCTCTGCGTGCGACTATAAAAGAGACCCCAGATCCACCCGTTCATCTCAAGCTTGTTTTAGCCTGAGAATACCTCAAACTTCCTCCCTTCCCCTCCGGCCAAAAAGCCCAACAAGCTCCGGCGACTCCTCGTTGCTCTACCAACATACCAATGGTAGAGTAGCCTTCGCCTCCTTCGTCCACGTCACGCCACACTTGCGCCCGCGCCTATCTCCCTCTCGTTGTTGCCGCCTCTCTCTCTGGGCCTTCGTCTCTGGTGACGGCACATACGAGTCGTCCGCCTCCTCTGCTCCCCCTTCGTCTATCACCTTGCAGATAAGTCCCCTTCCTCTACTC
Source organism: Thalassia testudinum (assembly GCA_037157565.1). Classification (NCBI taxonomy): domain Eukaryota; kingdom Viridiplantae; phylum Streptophyta; class Magnoliopsida; order Alismatales; family Hydrocharitaceae; genus Thalassia; species Thalassia testudinum. Next base: position 736,654 of record JAZHRO010000033.1, on the reverse strand, counting down.
TTTCTTTTCCCCTCATCTATTTCTAATTTCACAGCCCAACACTCACATATCATGGTCACCTTCTCCACCTCCGGCAGACCACCGGCAAGGTGCTTTAGCCATTCCACGCACCCACCTACCTCGCCAACCACCTCAAAAGCATCATCTCATCCCACTAATCATTTTCCCCCTCTCCATTAACAGCCATACCCTCCACACTTCCCCCAAACACACCCAACTCAACGGCCACAGAACGACCTAAGCACGCATGCCCAGGCCGTCCCACGCCATGCCAATACCCGAGCTACCTTCGCCGTGTCACAGCGAAGCATTCTGAGTGTTCTGACAAGGCCGTGAGGCCGTTTTCGTGTCGACAGAACCAGGTGCCCTGTCCGCCATTAAAGCGAGCTTGAAGGAGCTTGCAAGCTTCATCTTCGGCTCTAGGTGCCAGGAGTCCAGGTCCCAGACGCGCGGAACCTCTTCGCGAACAACTTCAGCCCATCAATTGGAAGCAAAAGCACTGCAGCTTCAGTGATTGAGTGAAGACCTACCGTGGGTGCGCGCGAGAAGCGATTGGAACATTTAGTCCCACCTCAGAAGTCAATGAATGGGTGAAGCGGCAGAAGTTGTAAAAGTGCCAAGGGCTTAGCATCTCCTGACACGGGGAGAGGTCCCACTCGCCCACCATGCCTCGTCTGCGACACGCCTCCACGGACCTGGTGCTCGACTCGACTACCCACGCACTCCTTGCCCACCACGCACGCCGGTGGGCCTGGTCTCGGGCACGTTAACCCGACCCGTTTACCCAAGCAGACTCTGGGAGAGCTAGCCTAAGAGAGAAGAAAGAGAGGAGCGTTCGCGGGGAGGGTAGGGGTTAGGTTTTGCTCTCAAGGGAAAAAGAGGGTGAAGCCAAGGAAGAAGAGGAAGAAGGAAGCCACAACAGCGGCTAAGGGTGAAGTCGCAAAGAAGAAGGAAGAAGGAAGGAGAAGGAAGCCTCAAAGCCAAAGGAAGAAGAAGATAAGCAGAATCTGAGAAGGCTCGGCTGAAGTCCGAAGCAAAGAAAGAGAAAGGAGAGAGAAAGAAGCCAAAGTTAGAAATCAGAGAAGGAACAAGGAAGAAGAACAGAAAAAGCAAAAGACAGAGAGAGCTAAAGAAAAGCACTACAATCTAGCATCAAATACTTAAGATGTCTGATTTTTACATCAGACGTCCATCTTTATATTTTTGAGCTTCTCTACACATTGATATCATTTTTGCTTCATAACTTTGATTGGCCATTGCATTTTATAAAGTTGAAAGTTGTATTCTTGATTTTTAAATCCCAATTTGCTCCATGTGTTTGACCTCGGATTCATATTTTTTGAGTAATAAACTTTCATTTGTTTTCAAAGCGATTTTGGCTATACTACAATGCAATTTAGAAACCTTGATCACAATTTCTGATTCAATACTAACTTGATCTATTTCTTCTATTGTGATTGCTTCAGGGGAGGAAAAGAAGACAGCCGCACAACAATTACACCAAGGGCAGGTAAATTTCTCATTAGCCCTCTCTCTTAATCCCCTCAATTCTGAAAAAGAAAAACAAAGAAAAAATCAATTTAGGGCTACATGCTTTCCACATCTAGTTAATCCACCAAAGTTGCCTGATTTTAATTTCAACACATTTTGAATTATGCATCCATTTAAGGTAACCAAGGCTAGCACCTTCTTGATTGAGCCCTAGATACCATCTTCTGTGGCAACTAAATTGGAACAATTAAAGCCAACTTAAGGATTCCAATCAAGGGTTCTTAGAGACACATCTTCTCTAAGCAAAGAATCAAATTTTCAAAAAGAGGTATGCCTAAGCCTTGATTAAAAAGACTTATCCAAGAGAAACCCTAAAAATCAAGCTCTTAAGTTCACTTGAACCCTAAAGGAAAGGACCTAAAAGCTCTCAAAGGACAAATAGGTGAAGTTGACCACTTGGGTCAACCAGCCTTGAAATTAGGTCACTTTGTGCACTCAAAATATCTAAAGTTCAAGTGGAACCCTAAGCACCTTTGATCTTAATTAAAAGTGGTAGACTTAAGAGGTTAAGGTCCCCATTCTGATCTACCTGGAATCTCAGTGACAAGAGAGGTCGAGTGGGGGAAACCCTGTAACTCGTGGGGTGCTCTACCATGTAGGGGTCTTTGCAGGACTCTCCCTCTCTAGCTGCCCAGGTATTTCTCAGGTGGATGGCTTTATCTGACTAAGGGGTATCATCCGCCCCGAACCTCTATAGTCATCCAAAATTTTTTGGGTGTCTTGATTAGGTCCAACACATTCTAATCTCGTCTAATCCTTCAGCACATGTTTGGTAGGAGGTCCTTAAAACCATCCTTAAGACCTTTTAGAAATCCACTCCCGCCGAGGCCAAGCCTCGACGCCCGTGTTTGTGCAGCAACCCCACCACATAGACCTCTCCTCTAATTCATCAGAACCAAGTTCTCCTTCCATCATGGCACAACCAATTGAAGAGAACCTTGAACACCAACTTCAGCGCTTGAATAATCTATTCCAAAACTTTCTAAACCCGTCGCAACGTCCTATGATGCAAGATCACTATAATCCCGCTACGGTGGCGATCGAGCCTCGAGTTCAAATCCTAGCCGAAGGTCCTGATTCTGAACTCATGCCCCAACATGACTCACGCATTCCAAAATTCCATGGGTTTAACTCCGGGGATCCATTCCAGCACATCAAACAACTCAAACATTTCGCCCAAATCTTCAGGTCAGATGTAAAAAATCGGGATATTCTACTTATGAAGATGTTTTCCTTCTCCCTCATGGTCAAGGCTGCTCATTGGTATTAGACTCAAATGAGTCCGATCAACATATGGGTTGAACTCTAGTCCGAATTTTTGAAAAAGCTCTTCCCCGTTGGTCGAACGAATGCCTTGAGTCACTAGATCACTCACTTCACTCAACAATCGGGAGAACCTCTTCATGAGGCATGGGACCGATTCTTGGATCTCATGCGAAAGTACCCCCATCATGGAGTTCCTTAATAGGAACAAGTCCAGTCTTTTTACCAAGGACTCCGTAAAGACATTCGCTTATTCGTCAATGCAACCTGCGGATGAAACATAATGAGTTAACACGAAGACACGGTGTGGGAGATTCTCAAGGATATGTGTGAGAACTTCATCAATAACGACTCCATGGGCTTATTCGACCAAACAAATGCCTGCACATCGACGAATCCTAGGGGAGCACATGAGACGCACTAATCTCAATAATAAATGCAAATTGAATACATAATACTACTCAAAATCTAATTAAAAATATAAAGCATGAGTATGTGGATAATAAGAATAATTGTAGCTAAAAATAATGGAGAGCTTATGAAGAATTTGACGTCTGATTTTGTGATTACAAAATCAGACGTCTTAAAAGTTATGTGCTATAGTGCTTTCTTTTCCTTAGATTTCTTTCTCTGATTTCTCTTGAGGCTTCTCCTTCTTTCCCTTTTGGCTTCTCTGTCGTTGGCTCCTTCTCTGACTTTGATTCTTTCCTTTGCCTTTTCTTCTGACTTTCTTCCTTCTTCTCTTTCTCTACCTTCTGCTTCTTCTTTAGCTTTTTCCTTTGCCTTGTGAACGTCAGCTTCTTCCTTCTTTCTTCTTTCTCTTCCTTGGCTTCTTCCTTCTTCTCTGGCCCTTATCCTTCCTTCTTCTTCCTTCTTTGCCTGACCTCCTTTTCCTCCTCTCTGATGCGGCCAAGTGTCGAGCTAAGCGTTCCAAGGGAAAATCCCCCATCCCCTGCGTAGCCTTCCTCCCTTTCTCTCTTCTCTATTTCGATTCGCTCTCCCAGAGCCACAGTCGGTTCAGGTAATCGGATCTAACGGAGACCCGAGTCCAAGCTCACCGGCATGGGTGGTGAGCGAGGAGTGAGTTGGTCAGGTAAACGGTCGTGGCCAGGTCCGCATGGGCAGTGCCACGAACGAGACCGTGAGAGGGGGAGAGAGGGACCTCACCCCGGAGTTGGAGGCAATAAGCCTCTGGCAGAAATTCCTTTTATGCGCACCTGCCCACTCTTCCAGTTCCGAGGTGGGACTAAATGTCCCACCTCCCTTGCACGCCACAGCGGAGATGTGTAGCTCAATTGGTGAGGCCACGTGGGATGTTGACTCCAATTGGGAACCTGAGAGCGATCGTGCCTCAAGTCCACGTCACCTGGGACTCACGCCTGGAGCAGCAGCAACTGGAGCACAGCAAGCGAGCTCCAAGCTTCTTCGTCCATGGCATCCAGTGGTCGGGTACCTGTAAACATGAGAACGGCCTTGCGACCACGTCAAAGCATCCAGGGAGATTCGCCGAGGCACGGCAAGTGTACTGTAGTCGCTAGCGTGGCGTGGGGATGGCTGTAGTGGCATGCCTAGGGTTCTCTGTGGCCATGTGAGTGAGTGTGCTCGGGGGGATGTCTGGGCGGTTAATGGAGTGAATGAAGTGGTGGGAGATGATCAGTGAGGTGTTACGGAGGTCGTAGGGTGGTTGGCGAGGTGGATGGAGGTGTGGAGCGATGGGGGTACCTCGCCGGAGGGTTCGTCGGAGGTGGAGAAAGTGATGGTGATCAGTGGCGTCGAGGGGTGTTTTCGAGAAACAGAGGGAACGGGAGTAGGAGAGAGAGAGAGACTAATACCTATCTCTAAAGGACGAAAGGGACGAGGGAGACGTCAGGGCCGGTATGGTTGACGCCGGAGACGAAGATCTCCGTAGATGGGGTCGCGGTGAAGATGAGGGCAGAGGTGGCATCGGTCAGTGTTGCGCGACACGAACGAATGGGAGGAAGGCAACCCAACCACTGGTATTGTGGTTGGGAGACGAATGAGTGAGGGAAGAATCGCTGAAGCTTGCGGAGGTGTTGTGGCCGACGAGGAGAAAAGAATGTGGGGGATTCCAGCCCAATCTCAAGCTGGGGAGATGCAGTTGAACCTGGGGCATCATAAATAGGCCTCTGGGGACGGACTTGTGCTTGGAAGCCAAGCTCCCAAGCAAGGTATGATGGCCGGAGATGGAAGCATCAAAAAGACCCAAATCTCTTATGCGTTCGTATGAGAGATTGGGTACAAATTAGGGCTCAGTGATGGGTTCAGATTGGAGGAGATTACTCAGAAAATCTCCCTTCCATTTTTGGGAGGGATTCTCTGAGCAATCAAGGATAATCCTCCTTCAAAAGTTCACCGGAGTAGGACCTCCTCTGCTATAATGGTGAAGGGACCTATTTGCAAGGACGATGAAGTTAAGGGGACAAATGCAACGATTTTCGAAAGATAGAGGCAAAAATGTAATTATTTTCAAAGAAGGTTAAGATGAGTTTCCCTCAGGGCCAAATCTTGGTACAAAACTAATTTGGACCTAAGGAATCCAATGGAGAAGTTGGATTTTGGGTTTGATCACGTTTGGTAGGGCAATTTATGCAAAAACCCAATTTATGGCAAATATCTGTCTGAGATCCCATTCTAGGTCAAAATGGGTTCCAATGGTAAATTTAAAGGTTCTAAACCCCAGAAAAAATTTTTCTATTATTTTTAAGGGTTTAAGTGAATTTTATCCTAACCAAAACCTTGGTTAATTAAGCAGGTCTGTTCTAAGGTTTCAAGAAGTCATTTAATTCACAGTGTATACACAAACCCTTTTCTGTCAAAATCAAACCCAATTTTTATCTTGTTAAGACCTTTTGACCTGTGTTTAGCCCTTGAGAAAATCCGTTGTTGTACTGTAAGGGTAAAATTATAATTTTACCCATTATTTCTTACTTTTCTCTCAGAAAGGTTACTCAGTGAATTAGGATCTCCAGTTTGTTATGTAGGAGTGATGAGAACCTCATCATGAGCCCTAACTATCTCATTTTGACATAAGAAAGTAAACAAAAGCTCCTACATAACCTAAAAGAAGGCCTAATTCAAGGGATTATTGTTCTGGAAAGGAAACATGAACTAAAGGGTAAAACAGCAATTTTACCATTGCAGTACATCAACGGGATTTCTCAGAGGTTAAACATAGGTCAATCAGACTTAATAATAAGAAAAGTGGAATGGTTCAGTTAGCAAAGGTTTATTGTGAGGTTTAAGAATTAAATGGCATTCTGTAACCCTAAAACAAACCCACAATTTCACAAAATTCTGGTCAGGATAAAATTCAACTAAACCCGCAAAAATTCATGGAAAAATATCCCCTAGGGTTGAGAACCTTCAATTTGGCCTTTGGAACTGTTTTGACCTAGATAGGAGCCGTAACTCAATATTTAACCAAATTTAGATTTTTGTACAAAATGTCTAGTCAAACGTTGTCAAACCTAAAATCCAACTTCACCATTAGATTCCTTAGATCCAAATTAGGTTTGTACCAAAATTTGGACCTAGGAGAAGGTCATCTTGACCTACTTTGCAAAATGGTCCACCCAATTAAATTCTGACCCCAAACTTTTGAAAACCCTTGCGCAGAGCCTCCCAACTTCCTCGCCACACTTACATTCGGGTCCCTCCACCATTACAGCGGAGGAATCCCACTCCGACGAGGATTTAAGGAGGATATCTCCTCGAATCCTCAGAGATCTCCCACATTTGGAAGGAAGATTCTCTGAGGATTTCTCCATCATCTGAACAAGATCTCCAGATCTGATTTACACCAAATCTCTCGTGCGAACGCTCGAGAGATTTGGGTGTCTTGAGCACCTTCCATCTCCGGCGAGACCTTTGCGCTAAAAGGCTTGCCTTCCAAGCACAAAGGGCTCGGCCAGCGGCTATAAAACGAACCCTAGTCCTTGAACCATCTTCCAAGCTTGATTTAGCCGCAAATACCCTCTCAACTTCCTCCTTCCTCATCTCCGGTCAAATGCCTGCAAGCTCCGGCGATCTCTCCTCCCTCCTCTCGTCGCTCTGCCACCATACCAGTGGCAGAGTTAGCTTCGTTTCAATCATCCGTGTTGCGCCGCACCAGCACACGCCTCTCCGACCTCCTCGTCGCCGTCATCCTCACCTCAGGGCTTTCTTCCTCAACGACAGCACATACGCACCACTCGTCTCCTCAGCCTCCCCTTCGTCCCAATACCCGCAGATAAGTTCCTCTCCTCCCACTCCTCATTTTCCCTCAATTTCAGGAAACGCCCCTCGACCGCCATTGTCCACCTTCGTCTCCCTCATCTCCGACCGACCACAGGCGAGGCGCATCCACCCCTCTGCACCTCCACACACCTCGTCAGACACCTTATCACCTTCGCCATCACCCACTGATCACCTTCTGCTCACCCACAGACCGCCACACATGCCCTACACTTCCACCGAACAAACCCACAAGCACGGTCACAGTCCAACCTAGGCACGCATGCCTAGGCCATTCTGCACCACGCCAACCCCTGCCGCACCTTCACCGTGACACGACGAAGCTTTTCCCATTGTTTGACAGGGCCGCAAGGCCGTTTTTGTGTCGTGCAGGTCTGAGCCCCCTTCCGCCATTAACGCTGAAGCAAGCAAGCTTGCAAAGAGCTCCAGGCCGTGCGCTCCAGGCATAAGGGCTCCAGGCGACACGCATGGAGTGTCCGAACGTAACCAGCCTGAGAGCAAACTTCGCGAGGCTCCCAGCCGCTCCAATTGAGTGGACTTCCTGCGACGCCAGTAGAAGCGGGTGGGACTTTTAGTCCCACCTCGTAAACTCAGGGGTAAGTGGTGTTACTTAAATTGAATTCCTGTTTCTATCTCTTCGCCTCAAGTGACACAGGGTGAGGTCCCTCGCCCTCACACGCTCACGCCTCGTCCGCGACCCCTGCCCCCGCAGACCTGGCACCCGACCCGATTACCTAGCACTCCTCGCGCAATACACCACACCGGTGCGCCTGGACTCGGGCAGGCGAAACCTGACACAATTACCCGACTCTGGCAGAGCGTACCTAAGAACGAAATAGAAATAGAGAGAGACGCGGGGAGGGGTAGGGGTAGGTTTTGCTCCGTTATGCTGTGTAGGAAATGAAGAATCTGAAGGCAGAAGAAGAGAAAGCTAAGAAAGAAGAAGAGGAGCGGCTGAAGAAGAAGACCAAGTGCAGAAGAGGAAGAAAAGAAGGAGGCAGCTGCTGAAGGCAGGACTTGAAGGCAAAGGAAGCCAAACCTAAGGAGGGACTTAGCCGCACAAGAAGACTGCAGAGGAAGAACAAAAAAGAAGAAGACAAGGAAGCCAAAGAACAAAAGGAGAAAGAAGAAAAGGAGCGACCAAGCAAAGAACATAGAAAGAAGGCAGGAGTGGCCGCAAAGAAAGAGAAAGAAGAGAGAAAGAGAAAGGCAAAATCAGAAGGAGAAGCACAAGCCTTGCACTGTAGCGCAGCAACACTTAAGGCGTCTGATTTTACATCAGACGTCCAATTTTTGAGCATATCTCTACATTGACATTACTTTTACTTCTCAATTTTGATTGGATTGGTTATTGCCTTTTACTAACTTGACAGTTGTGCTCTTAAGTTTTTAAATACCCAATTGCTCCTTTTGTTCGACCTCAGATACTTAGGTTTTCGAGTAATAAATTCTTATTTGTTTTCACGGCGATTTCATATATACCGCAACGAACATCTTTTAAAAACACGATTTCGCCTCGTCAACATTTCGACGCCATTGCTGGGGAGCAATGAGCATTTTAGAAACTTTGATCACAACTTCTGATCTAATACTGACTTAATCTCTCTCTTTTGCTGTGTTTGTCTTATGGAAAGCCAAGGAAAGAAAAGTAGCCGCACAACAACCACACTAAGGAACAGGTAAACTTTCATTAGCCCTCTCTCTTAATCCCCTCAAAGTCTAAAAAGGAAAAAAGAAAGAAAAATCAATCTAGGGTTACCTGCTTCCATATTTAATAATTCACCAACGTTGCCTGATTTTCATTACAACACATTTTGAATTGCACATTTAATTAAGGTAACTACGGCTAAAACCTTCTTGATTGAGCCTTAGATACCAATTTTTGAGGCAACTAAATTGGACCAACTAGAGCTAACCTAAGGATTGCAAAGCTAGTGTTTTTAGAGACACATCTTCTCTTAAGCAAAGAAGCAAAAGTTTCAAAAAGAAGTGTCTAAGCCTTGTTTGAAAAGATCTATCCAAGAGAAACCCTAAGCAAATCAGGCTCTTAATCCATTTGAACCGTAAAAGAAAGGACCTAAAAGCACTCCAAGGAACAAAGAGGTGAAGCTGATCCTTTGGGTCAACCAACCATAAAATTATGTCACTTTTTGCACTCAAAAGACCAAAAGTTCAAGTGGAATCCTAAGCACCTTGATCTTAACTAAGAAAGGTAGACTTAAGAGGTCAAGGTCCCCATTCTGGCCTACTTGGAATCTCAAGTGAGGTCGGGTGGGGAAAACCATGTAACTCGTGGGGACGCTCTACTGTGTAGGGGTCTTTGCGGGACTCTCCCTCTTTGGCTGCCCAGGTACTTCTCAAGTGGACGACCTTTTTGACTAAGGGGTATCATCCGCACCGAATCTCTATAGTCACCCAACAATTTTTGGGTGTCTCGATTAGGTCCAGCACCTTCTGATTTCATCAAATCCTTCGGTGCATGTTTGGTAGGAGGTCCATAAGACCTTCTCTAGAAATTCACTCTCGCCGAGGCTAAGCCTCGATGCCATTGTTTGTGCAGCAACCCCACAACATAGATCTTTCCTCTGACTCAGAACCAAGTCCTTCCATCATGGCACAACCCATTGGAGAAGAGAACCTTGAGCACCAGCTTCAGTGCTTAAATGATCTCTTCCAAAACTTTGTAAACCCACCGCAACGTCCTATGATGCGAAATCACTATAATCCCACTGTAGTGGCAATCGAGCCTCGAGTCTAAATCCCGGCTAGAGGTCCTGATTTCGAACTCAAGCCCAATATGATTCATGCCATACAAAAATTCCATGGGCTTAATTTCAAGGATCCATTCCAGCATATTAAACAGCACAAGCATCTGGCCCAGACCTTCAGGTCAGATGCACAAAATCGGGATATTCTGCTCATGAAAATGTTTTCTTTCTCCCTCATGGACAAGGCTATTCATTAGTATCAAACTCAGACTCGTCCGATCAACACAAGGGACGAACTTCAGTCTGAATTTTTAAAGTTCTTTCCTGTTGGCCGGACAAATGCCTTGCACCACCAGATCACTCATTTCACTAAACAAATGAGAGAACCTCTTCATGAGGCATGGAATCGATTCTTAGATCTCATGCGAAAGTGCCCCCATCACGGAGTTCCTAAATGGGAATAAGTCCAGTCTTTTTACCGGGGATTCCGTGAAGATATTCGATTATTCATCAATGCAACCTACGGAGGGAACATCATGGGTTAACATGAGGACACGGTGTGGGAGATTCTCAAAAATATGTACGAGAACTCCAATAATGACTCCATGGGCTTATTTGACCGAACGAATGCCTGCACATCGACAAATCTTAAGGGAGCACATGAGATGCAGGACCTGTCCACATCCGTTGACTTGGAACTGATGGCCAGTCGGTTGGACAAGCTCTCTATCATAGAGAAGGTGGACGAGCTGACTCGGCATCTGCAGCGAGCCACCGTTGCGCGGAACTCTTCTACACGACCACCTCTTGCGAGGGGAACTGTGCAGAACATCTATCACCATTCTTCTCAGGGGATGGACTCGTATCCACCCCTGTCTGACTCTCAGACCTCTATTCTAGTTAGGGAAACTCTGAACCCTTGTATTCTGACTTTCCGGAGGCTCCTCAGACCTGCGAGGACCTCAATGCCATCCAGAATGACCCATTCTCCCATACCTACAACCCTGGATGGCGAAATCATCCCAACTTCCAGTGGATGGGAAATTCTCAGACTCAAATACCACCTTATCAACCCCATCCACAAACTCCTCGTCGGTATCAGCCCCCTCAACCTCGGCCTAATCCCACCTATCAATTTGGGCCAAACTAGGATCAAATGACTCTTATCCTTCAAATCTAGCTAACATTCAGAAGATGAATGCGGTAATGCAAAAACAGCACAAGGACGAGATCACAAAGGTTTGCAATCAACTTACCCAGATGACAAATTCCCACCAACCTGGCACCCTTCCTTCACAACCTCTGCCAAACCCAAATAACATGCCGACCCAGAGGCGCGTTATGAACTCAAATCTAGGCCACGCACATATGGTTTACCAGCCCCCTTTTGTTCCATCACCCGACGGGAAAGAAGCTTCGACATCTTATGCGGGATTTCAGCAGCAGCCACCCATCTTACCAAACCGAAACCAAAAATCAGGCAGAATTAAACTCCGTAACAACTCGTAGTGGTAAAGCAACCCAAGACCCACATTATCCAAACCACTCTAAGCCTGGTAGTAACCCAAGCCCTAGGATAGTTATCCAGGATACCCCCATCCCAGATCAAGAACCTGGACCTATTCTAGAAGAACCGACTAGGGTTCCATTTCCCGAGGCCTTGACCAAGAGGAAAAGGATAACCAAACCCGTGGCTCCTGAGGAGGATCTGGTCAAGCTCTTTGAACAGATCCAGATAAACATCCCCTTGATCGATACAATCCGTCACGTACCGGCTTACGCATGATTCCTGAAAGACGTGTGTACACCCAAGCATAAGCCGCGAACCAAAAGTGGGAATTCGATCGTACTATCAGAGCAAGCCAGCTTTGTAATCTTAAGTAAACTCCCACCCAAGGCCAAAGACCCAGGAACTCCCCTTATTCCATGTAAAATTGGTGAAACCCAATTTGATAGAGCCTTGTTAGACCTAGGTGCCTCCATAAACCTAATACCTACATCCTTCCTTGACCACCTTGAAGAGTCTGAACTTAAACCAACTGAGGTGACATTGCAGTTAGCCGATCGATCCATCAAGTCACCTAAAGGAATACTCGAGGATGTCATTGTTAGGGTACGTGACTTCTACTTCACGATGGATTTCATAGTTCTGGATATGGATGCACCTGAGAACCGAAGGGATACACCGATTATAATAGGGAGACCATTTTTTGCCACTGCACGGGCCAACATAAACTGTGAGGAGGGCCAAATAGAATTAAAATTTGGGAATCAAACTCTGAAGATTGACATCTTTAAGGCCCAACAAGGGATTAATTGCGGGGTTATAAAGCAAATATGTGATATCAAAGCCGTGGTTGATGAATCGCATGTTGATGACAATCTGATTATCCCCGATCAACCATCAGAAGATCAAAACCAAATAGAGGAGTCTGAATTTGATCTAGACACACCCATAACTCCGACCCTTGTCCCTGATACAGACCCTGAACCGCCCGTTGCTACTGATAACCCCGTCCTGGAACTCAAGCCCCTTCCCGAGCATCCGAAGTACGTCATTTTGGGCTCCAATTATATGTTTCCTATGATTATCAACTCCCGACTCACACCTGACCAGGAATCCCGTCAGATTATTGTTCTCCAGTAATATCGTAGAGCCATTGGATGGATCTCGATGACTTGACTGACATAAGCCCCTCTTATTGCACACATCGAATCTACACAGAAGAGGGCGCACGACCTTCGCGAGAGATGCAAAGACGTTTAAACCCTAACCTACAGGAGGTCGTGAAAAAAGAGATCATCAAGTGGTTGGATGCAGGGATCATCTTACCCGATCTCCGACAGTCGCTGAGAGAGTCCAATCCAGGTTGTGCCTATGGTCAGGCTCACCATCATTACGACTAAAATCGGAGAGGTCATACCAACCCGAATAGTTAACTCGTGGAGAGTCTGCATTGATTATAGAAGACTCAATTCCTCCACAAAGGACCATTTCCTACTACCGTTTATTGATCAGATCCTCGAGAAACTAGCGAGAAATAGGTTCTTTTGCTTTCTTGACGGCACTCCGATTATAACCAAGTGGCAATCCATCCAGAGGACAAAGAAGAGACCACGTTCACCTGCCCCTTCGGGACGTACGCGTTTCGAAGGATGTCATTCAGTCTCTACAATGCACCCACGACTTCTCAGCAGTGCATGCTTGTCATATTCTCAGATATGGTAGGTGATTATCTGGACGTCTTCAAGAGTGACTTTTCAGTTTTTGGAGCATCATTTGACGATTGCCCCCAACACCTGGTCCAAATACTCAGGCGGTGCATCGATGTGAATCTAGTTCTTTCTTCGAAAAAGAACCATTTCATGGTGCCTGAGGGAATCGTCCTGGGACATCTGATTTCGGAGAAAGGCATCCAAGTCGATCGAGCAAAGGTTAACTTGATTTCCAAACTTCCTATGCCTAGCTCGATCAAGGGCATCCGATCTTTTCTGGGGCACGTCGATTTTTATCGTCGATTTATCCCTGACTTTTCAAAAATTACACGCCCCCTAACTACTCTTCTCTCCAAGGATGTGCCTTACGAAATCTCCAAGGAATGTACTCAAGCATTTGAGATCCTTCGTGACCGAGTTACCCAAGCTCCGATCCTACAGTACCCTAATTGGTCTCAACCCTTTGAGATCATGTGCGATGCATCTGACTTCGCTGTAGGAGCGATTTTGAGGCATAAAATTGACGGGTAATCCGTAGTCATTTACTACGTTAGCAAAACACTAGACGAGGCTCAGCATAACTACACGGTTACTGAGAAAGAGCTACTGGCTGTAGTATTTGCCCTAGAAAAATTCAGATCAAACATCTTGGGTTCCCGTGTTATCATCTACTCGGATCACACGGTTGTGAGGCATCTCCTTGCAAACAAGGCCGTGAAACCTCGATTAATCCGATTGATCCTGCTGTTGCAACAATTTGACCTCGAGATTCGCGACAAAGCAGGAAAACAAAATGTGGTAGCTGATCAATTGTCCCGCCTTCCAAGATCATTGATCCTTCCGAACCCATCACGGAACACTTTCCTGATGAGCACCTCCTGACTATCGATACAAGGCTTCCATGGTTCGTAGACATAGTGAACTACTTGGCATCACATCAGATCCCATCCGATTGACCGAAGGCCAAGAAGGACAAATTACGTTTCAATGCCAAGTATTACCTTTGGGAAGACCCGTATCTATTCCGCATTGGTGTTGATCAAATAATTTGACGATGTGTCGCGAAAGCAGAAATCAAAGACACTCTCTTTCTACCACGACCAGGTATGCGGTGGACATTTTTTAGGACACAAAACCGCATCAAAAGTCCACCAGTGTGGCTTTTACTGGCCCACAACATTCAAGGATGCATACGACCACTGTAAGACAGGTACCCGTTGCTAGACCTTGGACAACATGAGCCATCAAGACATGATGCCTTTACAGCCAATCCTAGTATGCGAGATTTTTGACATTTGAGAAATTAATTTTATGGGACCCTTCCCTATTTCGGATGGCTTCGAATACATCTTACTCGTCGTTGACTACGTGTCCAAGTGGATCAAAGCCATCCCGACCCGAACCAACGATCACAAAGTTGTTATCAAATTCATTCATCAAAACATCTTCTTAAGGTTCGGGATTCCATGCACAATAATTTCCAATGGAGGGACCCATTTCACAAATGCTCAGTTCAAGTCACTGATGACCAAATATAGGGTGTCGCATCGCATCTCTACTCCTCACCACCCCCAAACAAATGGTCTAGCTGAGCTATCAAACCGGGAGATCAAGAAAATCCTCCAGGTTACTGTTCGACCTAACAAGGATTGGTCATCCCAGCTTCCGAAAGCATTGTGGGTTTATAAGACCACCCACAAAACCCAACTAGGTATGTCTCCCTTCAGATTGGTGTATCGAAAGGCATGACACCTCCCCATCGAATTGGAGCATAAAGCCTATTGGGCAGTACAGAATTGCAACTTATATCTTTCTAAGGCTGGAACCCATAGAAGGCTTCAAATGAACGAGATCGATGAATTACGCCACGATTCGTATGAGAACTCGCGAATTTACAGAGAGCAGGTTAAAGCATTTCACTACAAGCACATTTCTAGAAAATCTTTCATCCTGGTCAAAAGGTTCTACTCTTTGATGCCTGACTCAAATTATTCCCAAGAAAGCTACGATCTAAGTGGATCGGACCCTACCAAATCCGATGAATCTTTGGAAATGGAACCATTGAGATCAGTCCACTCAGCCATAATTCCGAACCCTTCGTCGTGAACGGTCAAAGACTCAAACCGTTCATTGACATGACTAATACAGATTTGGCTAAGTCATCCTCTATCCTCCATTCTCCCTGAACTCATTGCGCTCAGCCGATGGTGTAAAACTCAACACTTAACTGGAGGCAACCCATCATTCTTTCAAAAACCTGAAACCTTTCCTAACATTTCTATGCTAAATTTATATTGCACTTTAAGGTTCATTCATTAGAACAGTCGACTCCACCTCAGGTACCGGTACCCGAGTCTAGAAATCGTTCGCAAAAGTCACCTCGACCCATTTGCACACCCAACACCTGTCCTAATGAATGAACTAAGCTGAATTCGAACACACCTAATTTACAACATGGACATTGCAAATCGTAGGCATGGGGGGTGTGAAAGTGCAAAATATCATGAAAACTCATATCAAGAAAAAGTTTCAACAAAAAATTCACATATCACAAGAAAACACAAAAAAATTGAAAAATCTTGAAAATGAACAAAAAGCTGAGGGGGGAGAATTTTTGGGCTATACAAAATATGAGGAAAAGAACAAAATACCAAAAAGGAAGACAAAATAAAAAAGAAAAAAAGAATAGTCAGTAGTAAAAGATTAAGGGATTAACCAAAGTTCATGACCATATCAAGAAAAAAGAGAAAAATGAGAAAAAAGTGCTAAGGAGACAGAAAGAGATTAGTAGGAATGTTGACTTTAGGCCTTTTGGGCTAGACTCCAAGGCTTAAAAATTCAAGTACCCACTAAAATCTGGATAATCCCCAAGAGGTTGGGGAAAATGCGAAGCTTGAGTATTAAGTCTAAGGCTGAGAGAGTATTTGACCTCGTGAACTGACCTTCGATTTGCGGGACTCGATAACCTAAGCACCCCAACCCACATACAATCTGGTTCAGTACGCATGACTATCAAAATCACGCAAAAGCGTTTTAATGTTCTAGAAAAGTTGCCTAGATTAGAAGCGGTCGATCAACACAAGTTGATTCGAACAAGTTCTCGGTGCGGAGAGGCGGGAAATTTCCCTCGAAGATGCGTAACAAATCGTCTCCTCGGTACTTGTCTCTTCCGATATTCAAACATCCTACCGGGGGCATACAAGCATTCTGCTGGTTCAGATACCATAGGCGGCATTATCACAAAATATCGATTGACAGGGTCTGGATTCGACCACGAAATACCATGGGTAGGATTATCTCGAAATCTCGAAAGCCAAGGTTCTGGGAGTTGCCATGGGCGGTGCTATCACGAAGCGTCGATTGCCAGGGACCTTTGAGGATTGATGATGGGGACGAGGAATCCGATACAAACAGTGTTGAGAAGCCAATCCGAAGCTAGAAATAAAAAGAAAAGAGAGAAAAAGCTCCCCACACAAATAAATCATCTGTCTTTCTCTTAAAAAAACGTATTGCAAACTGAACCAAGGCTAAAAATGTCTCAAGCACAAATGCTTTAACCGCAGAGTACAACGAACCGTAAGATAGTTTCTGTGGGCCTTAAAAACCTTTGCTGAGAACCGAGGCCAAAGTAGGTCAAGTATGCATTTTGGTTGGTACTTGAATACCTCTAAGCCAATTGTCGGCATTCTGACCTAATCATAAAAGAAGAAATAGCACTTATCACAACTGGTAGAAGAAACTCATGGTCTAGAACAGATATTAAAACCCCAAAATTTTGCTAAGGGACTAGCAAAAGCTAGGCATGAGGGTATGATGAGAACCTTATCATGAAACTTAACTAACTCATTTTGACCTAAAAAAGTAAACAAAAGCTCCTACATAACCCAAAGGAAGGCCTAATTCAAGGGATTACTGTTCTGGAAATGAAACATGAACTAAAGGGTAAAACTGTAATTTTACCATTGCAGTACATCAACGGAATTTCTCAGGGGTTAAACAAAGGTCAATTGAATTTAATAAGAGGAAAAGTGGGATGGCTCAGATAGAAAAGGATTATTGTGACATTTAAGAATTAAATGATATTCTGTAACCCTAAAACAAACCCACTTAATTTCACAAAGCTCTGGTCAGGATAAAAATCAACTAAATCCTCTAAAATTCATGGAAAAATATCCCTAGGGTTGAGAACCTTCAATTTGTCCTTTAGAACCTGTTTTGACCTAGATAGGGGTCCTAGCTCAGTACTTCACCTAATTTGGATTTTTATGCAAAATATCCAATCAAACCTAAAATCTAACTTCACCATTAGATTCTTTAGGTCCAAATTAGGTTTGTACCAAAATTTGGGTCTAAGAGAAGGTCATCTCGACCTACTTTGCAAAATGGTCCACCCAATTACATTCTGACCCCTAACTTTTGAAAACCCTTGCGCAGAGCCCCTTAACTTCCTCGCCACCCTTACATTCAGGTCCCTCTGCCATTACAGCGGAGGAATCCCACTCCAGCAAGGATTTGAGGAGGATATCTCATCGAATCCTCAGAGATCACCCAGATTTGGAAGGAAGATTCTCTGAGGATTTCTACATCATCTGAACGAGATCTCCAGATCTGATTTACACCAAATCTCTCGTGCAAATGCTCGAGAGATTTGGGTGTCTTGAGAACCTTCCATCTCCAGCGAGACCTTTGCGCTAAAAGGCTTGCCTTCCAAGCACAAAGGGCTCGGTCAGCGGCTATAAAAGGACTCTCGGTCCTTGAACCATCTTCTAAGCTTGATTTGGCCGCAAATACCCTCTCAACTTCCTCCTTCCTCATCTCCGGTCAAACGCCCGCAAGCTCCGGCGATCTCTCATCCCTCCTCCCGTCGCTCTGCCACCATACCAGTGGCAGAGTTAGCTTCGTTTTGTTCATCCGCGTTGCATCGCACCAACACACGCCTCTCCGACCTCCTCACCTCAGGGCTTTTTTACCCGACGACAGCACATACGCGCTGCTCGTCTCCTCTACCTCCCCTTCGTCCCAATACCCGCAGATAAGTTCCTCTCCTCCCACTCCTCATTTTCCCTCACTTAATTTCAGGAAACGCCCCTCGACCGCCACTGTCCACCTTTGTCTCCCTCATCTCCAGCCGACCATCGACGAGGCGCATCCACCGCTCTGCACCTCCACACGCCTCGCCAGACACCTTATCACCTCCGCCATCACCCAATGATCACCTTCCGCTCATCCACTAATCACCACACATGCCCTACACTTCCACCAAAAATACCCATAAGCACGGACACAGTCCGACCTAGGCACACATGCCTAGGCCATTCTGCGCCTCGCCAACCCCCGACTCACCTTCGTCGTGACACGATGAAGCTTTTCCCATTGTTTGACAGGGCCGCAAGGCCGTCTTTGTGTCGCGCAAGTCTGAGCCCCCCTCCGCCATTAACGCTGAAGCAAGCAAGCTTGCAAAGAGCTCCAGGCCGTGCGCTCCAGGCATAAGGGCTCCAGGCGACGCGTGTTGAGTGTGCGAACGTAACCAGCCTGAGAGCAGACTTCGCAAGGCTCCCAACTGCTCCAATTGAGTGGACTTCCCTCCTGTGGGCACCAGCAAATGCGAGTGGGACTTTTAGTCCCACCTCGTAAACTCAAGGGTAAGTGGTGTTACTTACATTGAATTCCTGTTTCTATCTCTTCACCTTAAGTGACATGGGGTGAGGTCCCTCGCCCTCACACGCTCACGCCTCGTCCACGATCCCTACCCCCGCAGACCTGGCACCCGACCCGATTACCTAGCACTCCTCCCGCACTACACCACGCCAGTGCACCTGGACTCGGGCACGCGAAACCCGACCTGATTACCCAGATCTGGGAGAGCATACCTAAGAACGAAATAGAAAGAGAGAGAGAGAGACGCGGGGACGGGTAGGGGTAGGTTTTGCTCCGTTGTGCTATGCAGGAAATAAAGAAGAATCTGAAGGCAGAAGAAGACAAAGCTAAGAAGGAAGAAGAGGAGCGGCTGAAGAAGAAGACCAAGTGCAGAAGAGGAAGAAAAGGAGGCAACTGCTGAAGGCAGGACTTGAAGGCAAAGGAAGCCAAAGCTAAGGAGGGACTTAGCTACACAAGAAGACTGCAGAGGAAGAAGAAAGAAGAAGACAAGGAAGCCAAAGAACAAAAAGAGAAAGAAGAAGAAAAGGAGCGGCCAAGCAAAGAACAGAGAAAGAAGGCAGGAGTGGCCGCAGAGAAAGAAGAGAGAAAGAGAGGCAAAATCAGAAGGAGAAGCACAAGCCTTGCACTGTAGCGTAGCAACACTTAAGACATCTGATTTTACATCAGACATCCAATTTTTGAGCTTATCTCTATATTGACATTATTTTTACTTCTCAATTATGATTGGATTGGTTATTGCCTTTTATTAAATTGAGAGTTGTGTTCTTATGTTTTTAAATACCCAATTGCTCCTTGTGTTCGACCTCGGATACTTAGGTTTTCGAGTAATAAATTCTTATTTGTTTTCGCGGCGATTTCATTTATACTGTAACGAACATCTTTTAAAAACACAATTTTGCCACGTCAACAAGGAGCTTTTATTCTCTTCATTAGGTCAAAATGAGCTAGTTAAGGCTCATGATAGTGTTCCCATCATGCACTTAGGGTAATTAGAAGGAGAAGGTGTCATGTGCGCTACAAGTACAAGAACATGAGGAACACACTAACTTGAACATGAAAATTGGAAGGTAAAATAAAACTTGTATTACTAGCAACTAAAAGGAACGTAGCGGAATGCTTGTTACATGAAAACAAACAAAAACACTAGCTAATACAAGAAATTGGACAGATAAAGAATAAGGGATCCTCTGGTTGAAGTCTTGCATAGCCTTACTCTAAGTGCGATTACTCCCGCACTTAAAAAGGTTTCTCCTCAACTTCGTCAAGTAGTCCTCCAAGCTATCCTCCAAGGTGGACATCAACCACCTTGCTCCTCCCCTTGCCTGGCCATCCCTTCAAGTGTGAAGACCTCCTCCTTGGCGTGGCCCAAGGGAGAGGAAGAGAGAGGAAGAAGGCACCAAGGGGGCAAGTGGTTGCCCCGTTGATCTTCTTCTCCTTGGTGGTGAGATGTAGATGGCTATGGTGGAACCTAACTAATGGAGAAGATGATGATATGGTGGTGGTTAGAAGGGGTATTGATAGGAATGGAGAGGGGGTTGGCTGGTGTGGATTGATGGAGGGTTGGGATTAGGTTTAAGAAGGTGGTTATGGGATGAACGGCTAGATATAGGTGGCGCCACCTAAAGGGATGCTAGGGTTGATGGTTATGGGTTGGAGGCTACCTTTGGTGGACGCCCATGGGTGTAGGATGTGTGCATTTGTCACCAAAGGGGAGTGGGTTCTAGAAGGATTGGTTTTGGAGGGAAAAGGGATGGTTAGGATGAATTGGGAGGTGATGTGTAGGGTGGAGATGGCTTAGTGTTTTAGCGCCAATTGGAGGGTGGTTAAAGGGAGGTGTTGGCACCAATTATAGGTGTCTCTTAGTGGTGCTTGAGGGGCCAAAGGGTGCCTAGTTTTGGCGTCAAAAAGGATTGGGAATAGGGGAGCTTAGGTGGACTAGGCTTAGGGCTAGTAGGTGGGTTTTAGGGCTATGTAGCGATGCCATGGAAGTGGACTACCTAAGCTAGCTTAGCTGGTACAGAGTAGGGTAGGAGGCACAGGGAGCTAGGGTTTTGAGGGAGAAGAGCTGGAGGGAGCTACCTTGAGCTACACTGGAGCTAGTGGTCGCTGAAGAGAACTGCAGGGAGCTACCTTAGCTCTCTTAGCTTGCTCATTCTTTGCTAGCTGCTAAGCCAAGCTAAGATGAGCTGGCCTATGCTGATATGATCTGAGGTGAGCTAGGTCTGATTTTCCCGGAGAATACCTAGCTAGCTGGAGTAACTAACTTAATTCAAGTAGCTCAGCTCAACTAAGTTGAGCTGAGTTAAGCCTCTGGGAGCTGGACTTGAGCTTACCTAAGCTAGTTGAGGACTTCTTCAACTGACTAGGTCTAGCTAGTTGATAGTAGTAGCTAATCCTAGTCAGGTTGAGCTTCTAGTGAACTGTTCCAAGCTAGAGGAGCTGGAATCAACTGTCTTGACCTAGTTTGAGCTACCATCCAACTAAGGTGAGCTAAATGGAGCTAAAGATAAGTTGATCCAGCTAGAATGAGCTTGGATCCATCCGGAATGAGTTGGATCTAGCTGAGATCAAGCTGATAGGAGCTTCTACTTCATCTTCTTCCTTCTTGAGTGCTAAGGTATGTGAGATCTAACATTCTGCCTATTCCTAACACTCAGATAAACATATCAAGAAAAATACAATAAAATGCAATGCATGACTATCCTAAGTAAATGTCAAAATGCAACCCAAACACCTGTTTGCAGAGTTGAAAACCAAAGAGCTAAATCTATTTTAGTGCATAAGAATGCTGATAAACTGACGTTTATCACACCCCCATGCTTATCTTTTGCTAGTCTCTTAGTAAAACTATTTTCACAACAGAGATTTTTGGGAAAGACTACTTTTTTTTTTACTTTTGAGGAAAAAATATTACGGGGCCTTGGTTGATTGAAAACATGAAAGGTACGTGATTTGTTAAAGATAAAACATTAGGATTCATCTCTGGATCCAAGAGTTAGAAGAATCGAGATCAATGTATCGTTCAAAAATTCACAAGTTAACTCCTTGTTAATTCAAATGACCCGAAATCATTTTATAATTACGATTTCCTTGGCTCTTAAATCTAGCTCGCAACTTGCATAATCTTTTAAAACCTTGTGTCAATTCTTTGTGAATAACACCATTTATAAATCAAGACAGAAGGGGCTTCCCTTTATGAAATTTGATGATTTTAGGAATCTCCTAAGTGCCCGAATCTAATTTTTGAAAATCAAGATAAAAGTCTGGATTTGCAAAAATCAGACACCAATAAAGCAAGGGTGGTGGAAAAGTGAGGCAAACAAGCAACACAATGAATTTTAGGGTTCCACCACCCTCAATTTTTCTTATTTTTTAATTTTTTGATAATTTAAAGATTTTTTTAGAGATTTTTATTTTTTTATAAGAAAAGGCCTAGGGTACTAGCCTATAATATGCGGGAAGAAAAGAAATTGAAGCTTCTACTCCAAGTGCTCCAAATCCCGCTACCGCTCCTTATTCGCACCTAAAATCAAAACAAACAAAATTTTTTGAAGATCAAGCAAGCAAGAAAGTGATAAATGATGTGATTAAGTCATTACTCCCCGGCAATGGTGCCAAAAGTGATACGGAAAATACATTGTTTGCTAAAAGCGGGTTTTTATCATTGAGATGCGTAAAATCAATAACTCTTAAATTTATAACCTAGATAGGGCGAATAGCTAGGGTCGTCCAAGGAGGTTACTTTGTTAATCACAAAGATGGTTCTCTCTCTAACCTCTCAAATCAACACATGTATTTTTGTATTTTTCATTTTGATGTTTTTATAAATTTCAAAATAATTGGCTATTCGCAAGCAAAGAGTACGCTAAAGAGTAAACCTATCTCTAAACCAAAGTGACATGAATGAGTCTTCTCTTCTAAGCTCAACCTAGGCAAGTGCGCCTAGGGTAATTAGGAGAAGATGTGGTGTACTGATTAACTAATAGCATGAAAAATACACTAAGCTATAAAGCATCAATTGGAAGGCAATTGAAATTTGTATTACAAGTAGAGGAATGCTTCTACAAGAAAAATAGTAAAATCCTAGCAAACACAAAGGTAAAATAAAGATGAAGAAGGGGAAATCCTTTGGTTAAAGATCTGGTTGGCCCTTGCTCCAAGTGCAGTTGCCCCACACTTGAAAAGGGTTCACCTTTTCTTTTTGAAGTAATCCTCCTCCAAGCAGTCCTTCAAGGTGGATGTCAACCACCTTGCTCCTCCTCTTGCCTGGTCATCCCCTCTAAGTGTGAAGCCCTCCTCCTTTGGTGTGGCTAAGGGTGAAGGAGAGGAAGAAGGTACCAAGGGGGTAGGCGTGTGCCCCCTTGATCTTCTTCTCCTCTTCTTCTTCCTTGGCGTTAAGATGTAGTGGCCATGGTCTAACCTAACTAATGGAAGAGATGGAAATTATGTGGTGGTAGGGTAGGGTATTTATAGGATGGGAAGGGGGGTGGTCATTGTATTTTTTTGGAGGAAGATGAAGGGGTGCTTGGAAATTTTTGGAGGGAAAAATGGGAGGAAAATGAAAAGGTGCCTTGGTTTTCCCTCCAAAAATACCTTCTAGAAGGTGTTGATATTGGAGGGAAAAAATGGAGGGTGGAGATGGGTTGAAGGGGTAGGTGTAGGGCTGGATTTCAAGGGTTTTGGAGGGAAAAAGTTGGCACCATTTCTAGGTGGTTTTGAAGGGTATTTGGTGGTGTCTTTTGGTGGTAGAGAGGGGTGAAGGGATGTATAGGGTTGGCGCCAAGATTGAGGTGGAGTGGTGGTAACTTAGGTGGACTTAGGTATGGTTAGATGGTGAAGCTAGTTTGGTGGGTTTTAGGGTTAGGTTTTGGTGGCTAAGGGGTTAACTAGCTAAGCTAAGCTAGCTTAGCTAGTAGGGAGTAGGGTAGAGAGGTAGAGGGAGCTAGGGTTTTGAAGGTGAGGAGCTGGAATGAGCTACCTTAAGCTGCATTAGAGCTAGTGGTTGCTGAAGAGAACTGCAAGGAGCTACCGTAGCTGGCTTAGCTTGTTAATTCTTTGCTAGTTACTAAGCTAAGCTAAGATAAGCTGACTTTAACTAATATGAGCTAAGGTGAGCTGGGTCTGATCTTCTCGGAGATTATCTAGCAACCTGGAGTAGCTAGCTTAGGTCATGTAGCTCAACTCAACTAAGTTGAGCTGAGTTGAGTCTCCAGGAGCTGGACCTGAGCTGACCTGAGCTGGTTGAGGTCATTTTTAGCTGACTAGGTCTAGCTAGTTGATGGCAGTAGCTAATCCTAGTCAGGTTGAGTTTCCAGTGAACTATTCTTAATTAGAAGAGCTTAAATGGAGCTGGGATCAACTGTTTTGAGCTAGTTTGAGCTGTCATCCAACTGAGGTGGGCTGAGTGGAGTTGAGGTGAACTAGCCTGAGCTGCTATTCAGCTGAGATGAGTTGAATGGAGCTAGGGATGAGTTGATCCAGCTAGAATGAATTGGGATCCAGCTGGGATGAGTTTGATTTAGCTGGGGATCCAGTTGGAATGAGCTGGATCTAGCTGAGATCCAACAGATAGGAGCTTCTTTTTCATCTTCTGCCTTCCTAAGTGCCAAGATGTGAGGGATCTGACCTTTTGCCTATCCCTGACACTCAGATAAACATGTTAAAATACAATAAAATGCAATGCAAGCCTATCCTAAGCAAATGCCAAAATGTAGCCCGTAAGCCCATTTGCGGAGTTAAAACCGTAAGAGCTATACCTTTTTTAAGGAATAAGAATGATGATAAACTGGTGTTTATCAATCACTTATAAATTTTAAATGCTGTATCATTTTTGTTGACTGTGCTACAACGCATATTTCATAAATCTCAACGAAAGAGACGCAACATTTTGGCGTCGTTGACGAGAAGCAACGTACAATTCACCACTAATCTTACCTTTCTTAATTGATTTGATTTCTAACTTGCCATATTGATTGCGCAATAATCATAGGACTTAAATAACCTGAATTGAGTTAGAACTTAACATAATTGTAGTATAATTCATGCATTAGTAGCATACATTGCATCTTTTTTGCTGTACTTAGATAGTCATGAAATAATGCTATAATATACTGATTATGGTACTATTTGGATTGTAGGCAACAAGAAGCTCAGGAGATGGCTTGAAGCTGGATCTGGAGTAGGTAAGAAGCTAGAGCTACAGCAGATATGGAGAAGCCCTTGAATAAAAATGAAGACATGATGTACGGAAGAGGTATGCTACGTTACTTGTAGGATTTTAATGCTTGAATTAAATTATAAATAACATAGGACCTATTCTTAGCCTTAGGACAGCCTTAGATACCTTCTCAAACCTTAGTCACCCTTAGATTAGATCACCTTAACCTAAAATAACTCAAAACCTATTTTCCTGCCCATCTCTGGACATCCAAGTAGGTTATTGGACGTCTAGGCCCCTTAGATACTACCCACAAAACCTAAAACCCAATCTACTAGAAAATTGGATGTCTAGCCAAGGTGTCAGACATCCAATTTCTGTAGAAATCCAAGATAGAACCTAAACTCCACCCTGATTCAACATTGGACATCCTGACCAAGGACTTAAACTTTTGATTTGAAGTATAAGCCATCTGATCACTAAACCAGATGTTTGGAACCCCTCTCCAGATGTTTTTGAAATCAAGCCTAGATCTTGATTTCTTAAGCCCCAAAACCCAATCCTACACAATAGGGAACTTAAATTAAGGTGCCCTAAGCCTAGTACATTACCCTAAGACCCGCCTAAAAACCTAATTAGGTTCTAACTAAATCTAATTGACTTGTATTTAAGTCAATTACACTTTACCTAACCAATTAACTCATAAAGTCCAATTGAGCTCAAACCTCAACCAAAACGAGTCCAATTGGACTCAGCGAGAGCCCAATTGATATAAGACTGACCTAATTGGGAACTTTCTCTCCCAATTACACACACACACCCACTCAATTAAACTTATGGTGAGTTTAATTGCACTTATCACATTTGTATTAGGGTTTATGAACTTATTTTTAGAGACCTATCTAAACCCAATTGCCTAGACCTATAGGACTCAACCTAAACCACTTAACCACCACCAATACTCACGAACACACACACACCACTACTTGGTCGTCCACTCTAGAATTCTCTAGAATGGTCTCCAAGTGGCGCCACCTTGAAAGACTAAAAATAGTCTTTCAAGGAGTCCACAACTCCTTCCCATGAAAAGTGGATCTAGAAGACCCAATCCCCATGGCTTGGACGACCATCTTGGGAGCTCTTCGAGAGAATTCCACACTTCTCTAGATGAGCCATCCCTTGGTCTATTTAAAGACCCCCTTGGACGACCATGCACCCGATCTAGATCTTGGATGCCATCTCCATTTGCACACTTTCTCCACGAGCTCCATCATCATCTCCACTCCACCAATGAACATCCAAGAGCTAGAGAATCTCCACCACCTTCTCAAGAGGCTAGCCTACACACCATGGTTGTCCCTCTTTCCCCTCCCACCACTTCCAGCCACACAACCATTGGAGACCACCTCCAATGCCCTATTTTCTGTTAGCTAGTTTGATGTTCTTTATAGTTTTGATTCTTACATTAACATCATGCTAGCAATAGTAGTAATCCTCTATCTCTAAGAATGCATGCATAATCAACCTTATATCCATGCATGCATATCTATTCTATTAGCTAGAATAGCATTTTTAATTTCCTGTACAAGCATTCCTCTAAACTTGATTGTATTGACATTATTCTTGAGGAAATAAAATCACAAGTTGCCTGATGTCTACTCCATATATATATACATATATATATATACATATACATATATATATATACATATACATATATATATTGTTATAAAAATGTCGATTCTAAAGGATGTGAATGATTTAGTGGTAGATTCATTTTTTGCTAGTCGCCAATGTATAGTAGAGGTCGTGCGAATGCAAACACACACGTTCACTTTTGTGATCAATCTGACGAACGCACATGTTTTTCATGCTAACAACGCAACCGATGCATCTTTTACCCACACTATTTATGCCTCCTTGAGATTGACCGAGACTCATAGTATCAATATTATATTTTGGTTGGAATCGTGATTCGTGCTATACTACAATGCTTTTCTAACCAAATATGCATTTTACGACTACCGAACACCTATCTGCTTTGCTTTGATTTTGCAAGGTACATCACGAGAAAATCTTCCGCGTAATCAACCACTCGAGGGGTAGGTAAAAATTTCTCTTCTTCCCTAATCATCTCTTAATCTTGGGAAAGAGAAAAAGGAAACAAAATAAATTAAGATCAACATGCCAGATTTTCTTAGTAAGATCATTTAAAGGCAAAGTTTCCTAATTTACGAAATTGATTTGATATTTGATTGAAGTGAGACGATTTGATTAGAAAATCCCCATCCTGATTTCCTATACCTATTAGGGATTTACACTAAATTTTCTCAACATCTTGGACTATTTACATTCTTGTTTGAGTCTAAGGTGCCATATTTGAGATCAAACTGGACTTGAATAAAGAGTCAATTAGGGTTTCCACATTAAGGTTCTGAAGTGTTAGTACACACTTGCCTGCATTAAAAGAAACTAATCTTCCCACATTTGTGTGCCACCCAAGCCCTTGTCTAAACTGATCTATTCAGGTAAATCTTAAAATCAAGGCTCTACATTCTCTTGAACCCTAAAATTTGAAACCAAATAACCTGAGAATCAATTCAAAGTGATTTTGGGTCATAACCCAAATTTCATCCACAATCTTAAGGGTAGGTCAGGTGAAGTTTGACCAACCAACCTCTAAATTAGGTTCAAAATTGAATTAACTTCTAATAAAGTGAAATTGAAGGCACAAATAGGGCTAAAATTGGTAAACTTAGGTCTCAATTCGCACATTCTGGTCTACTTGAAACCGTAGTGACAAGGAATGTCGGGTAGGGGAAACCCTGTAACCCATGGAGATGCTCTACCGTGTAGGGATCTTTGCAGGACTCTATCTTTCTGGCTACCCAAGTAATTCTCAGGTGTGTGGATTTCTGATTCAGAGGTATCATCCACCTCGAAACAGCCTTAGTCATCCAAAACTTTTAAGTGCCTTGATTGGGTCCAATTCACATCCAGTCTCTCATTTATTATGTAGTGCACAAACATAGGAAAGGTCCCAAGGTTTGACAATCTAGAACCTCTATTAGAGCTGATCTTCTAGGGAAAATCTAATCTGATCTGATCAATTCAATCTTGACCTAAATTTGATTCTACATCCTAATCCACCACTTGATTTAGAAATGTAACCTGACAATATGGGAAAGATTTTCAATGAACTTGAATCCCACATGAGCATGAAAGAAAAAATGATCGAGGTTACCCTTATACATAGGGAAGAATTTGACAGGACCACAGATCCATTAGTAGAGTTCAGGTTAATGTGTCAGAAACAACAAACCTCATTGTGAACCGTACCAGAATGATGTTAACACAAATGATACATGATTCAACCCAGGATGCTCTCTTATTAGAATACATCGAATTGGGGAAATTACATAGCAGTGAGTGTCTACAATGCTTGTCAAATCCCCCACTTTAGGAAATACACCAAGATCTCATTGAGAAATGTGGAAATATGCTGAATCTATTGCACGAAGCCATGAATCAAAAATCTCTATTTCCACCCGAAACTTTATGATGAATCTTGGAACAATTTTGAGGAATAATGTGATTTCCCAGAGCCTAGGTTCGAAAATAGAGGTTTTTATGAACCCTCGACCCAAATGAAATCAGATTCGAACTTTGTACGTAATGACATTCCTGATCATAATGTGGGTTGGGTGGATCTAGTTGCAGGTGTTCCCAATTATGAACCAGCCATTGAGAGCCATGAAGTTGATCCATCATGTCTTGATTTACCAAACAAATGCGATGAGCTTGAGTCAAAACCTCTCGAGGATGTAATTCTTGCACCTTATCATGTTAAGGTAATCCTCGAGAGTGATTCTGACGTCCCAAAAGAACCATGTCCAGATTCTTGCGACCCAATTCCTACCCCTGACCTAGAATCTAGATTTGTGCCTATTTGAGATGATCATGAGGCACAATTTGATGTGAATCAAATTTTGGATCTAAATTATAATTATGGGCCAATATTTGATGATTATATCTCTCCAGACTCCTCAGAAGAGCGTATTTATTTTTCGGAAGTCACACCGATTTACGATATAGAAATGGAGGAGTTCGAAGAGTTGGGAATTGATTGGATCTACCCTAGGTGCCCAAAATTCGAGCCTATGCCTAATAAAGATATCTCTTTGAGCTTGGAATCCGAGACCAACTTAGACCAAAGTCAAGTTATTGATTCCATGCATCATGATTTATTCAATGGTGGAAATCCCGACCCTGAATCTGGTGCAGAAGCCGATTGTTGCAAATTCTCCGATGATCTCGAATCATACTCTGATTTCGGAGAACCTTTGTTTCCAAATGATTGCGAGCCAGTTTACAACCATGGTATCCATGATCGATTCTTTGATTCTGATTCTGAGGCTGATGATTTGGAACTCGAAAAAGCCATACCTCATTCGGAACCTTCCAAAACACGATCCCAACCCCGACACGCCACCAAAATCAATTTCTACTCTGACTCACCTCTCTCTGATCCGGTCGCATATGATTTGCCACCATCTTTTGATCAAGAATCGAACATTGATCCAAATGACAACCACATCTTGTCCTTCTCTGATCCCATTAGTAGGGTTCCTACATTCTCTACAGATCCATTAATTTTTGAGGAGCCCTACTCTGATCAGGCTGAACCGATCCAGCTAAACCCTAGATTTGCATTCCCATACCTCTTTGAGCCATAAAGCATCTGATGGGCTCCACACCTATTAATTCACATCCATTAACCCACTAGACTGATTGAGTTTGGTTTGCATCATCAACCTGTTGATCTGAACAAGCACGTGGTTGGACCAACCAGGCTACTCATCAAGGTGCTTGTTCTACAAAATTCCTCGAATCTGGCCACCCCTTTGCCTTAACCGCCTTCTGCTCATCTAAAAGCATTGAATTTAGTGCTTAACGGGAGGTAACCCGTCATTCTAAAAAAAAATCGAGATCCTTCTTATCATCCTTTTGAGCTACACTTGATGATAACGTCATCAACAGTCATATCTAGCTTTAATTAGTCATAATCAATAGATAAATGCTCCTACATAACCGTCAAATAACTGTAATTCATTGCACATCCTTTCTAAGAGAAATGCATTAAAATAGGGGTAAAACTGTAATTTTAATATAATATCTTAATTGCAAAATAATCACAGGATTTCTAAGAGGTTAAATTAAGGTCAAATATTCATAAATTTGGAGGGATTACAAACTGAAAGCTCCCTAACCATCTGAGCATCATCAAGAACCCCAAATCAAACTTGATGGGAATACTATCATCAGTCCTAACTAACTCATTTTGACCTAGAAAAGAAAACAAAAGCTCCTACATAACCAAATGAAGGGCCTAATCAAGGACTAATCAGTCTGAGAAAAAAGCAAGAAACAAAGGCTAAAACTGTAATTTTACCATTGCAGTGCAACAATGGAATTTCTCAGGGGCTAAACATAAGTCAAATGGTCTTAACAAGATAAAAAGTGGGTTAGTTCAATCAGAAAAGGGTTAATGTGAAATATGGGAATTAAATGATTTTTTGTAATCCTAAAACAGACCCACTTAATTTAACAAGATTTTGGTGAGGATAAAATTCAACTAAACCCTCTAAACTTAATGGAAAAATATCCTCTAGGGTTTAGAACCTTCAATTTGACCTTTGGAACCTATTTTGACCTAAATAGGGGTCCTAGTCAAATATTTACCCTAATTAGGTCTTTGTGTAAAATGCCCAGCAAAACATGATTAAACCTAAAATCCAACTTCACCATTGGATTCTTTAGGTCCAAATTAGGTTTATACCAAAATTTGGACGTAAGGCGAGTTCACTTTGACCTACTTTGCAAAATTTCCAACCTAATTACATTTATGCCCTAACTTTTGAAAACCATTGCAAACACCCCCTAGCATCCTCGTCGTTCTTTGCAATTAAGTCCCTCTGCCATTACAGCGGAGGAATCATACTCCGGCGAGGATTCAAGGGGAATATCTCCTTGATTCCTCAGAGAATCCCTCTCAAATTTGAAAGGGAGATTCTCTGAGGAATTCCCATTCGTATGAACCCAATCATGAGCTCTGATTTTCAACCAATCTTTCATGTGAACACATGAGAGATTTAGGTATCTCTTGACCTTCCAAGTCCGGCGAGGTTGCCATGCTTGGAAGCTTACCTTCCAAGCACAAGGCCCTCTGCCTGCGACTATAAAAGAGACCCCAGATCCTCCCGTTCATTTCAAGCTTGTTTTGGCCTGAGAATGCCCCAAACTTCCTCTCTTCCCCTCTGGCCAAAAAGCCCAACAAGCTCCGGCAACTCCTTCTCGTCGCTCTACCACCATACTAGTGGCAGAGTTGCCTCCGCCACCTTCGTCCGCGCCACGCCACAGCTGCACCCGCGCCTATCTCCCTCTCGTCGTCGCCGCCTCTCTCTCTCTGGGTCTTCGTCTCCGGCGACGGCACATACAAGCCATCCGCATCCTCTGCTCCCTATTAAGTTTCTTACCTCAACTCAGTTAATTAAGTTAATTTCACTTAATTAAGAGTAGAGAAAAAGTTACTTAAGTTAACTCAAAGTTGTGTCGATTAGTAGCATAGGGTTGAATTAACCTAACATTTTAGAAAATTTTTACTGGTTCAGTCCAGGTCGTTCGCTGAGAGGTATAATTCATTTTAAATTCACTAGTTATCTTTATTTCTCTTTATAAGTATAGGAGGTATATTTAAAATAATTACGGAAACATGAATTTTACTAAAAATTGGCTAAAATGGAATAACAAGCAAAATCCCATATGAATTTTCAACATTAAAAACATGTAAATTCTCTATTTATTTCAAACGATTTAAGGCAAAGAAGAGTTTCTTTAGTCAACATATGCCTTAATACAACATTTAAGAGCAAAAGAAATTAAAATATAACAAGAAAATTAACTTCTTTTCCTTATACTTCCGCCTTTCTTCTTTCTCTTCTCTTTATCTTCTTTTTCTTTTATTTCTTAATCCTTTATTCTTTCTTCCTATTTTCCTCTTATTCTCTTTTTCTCTCGATCTCTTTCTTCTCTTATGCTTCTGTTCCTGCCCTTCTTCTCTCTTAGCTTCTTTAGCTTCCTTTAGTGCCTGCTCATTCTCTTCTTCTTCCTTAGCTCTTAACTTCTCTAGCACCTGGGTCCCTAGCCTTCTCGGCTCCTTCATTCTCTCTTCTTTCTTTTCTGGCTGAATCAAGTTAATTTGCTTTTCAACCAAAAATTGTTTTTGATTTCCGGCGAAGTCCTTTCGAGGATACAAAACACCCTGAAATCAAGGTGGGACTAGACCCTACTCGGTCCTTACCTAATTTCATTAGGGTTCAATTTCGATTTATTTTCTCTCGAGCCAAACTGGCCCTCTCTCGAGCTAAACCGGCTCAACGCCTCCTAGGCCTCACCCTCCCAGGGCCAAAGGCGCACACCTGTAGGCGCACTCGCCCACACATACACACGCATGCTCAGATGGTCAGGGTTTCTTTTCGCGCAGAGCGCTGACGACTGAATCGGCTATATCACAAAACACTTTTATACTAAGGCAGGTGCTCGAGAATTTCCGATGTGGGACTAATGTTCCCCCTCCAAACCCGACTTCAATCGAAGATTTCTCCCTACTTACAGCTCCAAATCAAGCGAAATAAAGCTTGATGGAGAGCTCTAAGGTAGCTCTACAAGATTCCAGAGTCAATTTGAGATTTAGATGATGATTTCCTCTTCAATTTGAAAAGCGAAGCTAGGGTGTTTCTACTGGTTTAATATGACTGGAAATAGTTTTAAGTCTACCGTGTTTATAGGATGGTCTTTCCAGCTTATCTAAGGGTCTGAATAGATCCTTCAGATAATTCCGCAACTGTTTGTATAGGTTTTAAGCTCTCAAGAGCTTCAGGTGAAGCACAGAAGCTCAAAGCTTCTCTGGAAGCTTCAGAGATAGGAATTTCAGATGAAGAAAAGTGTAACAGACATTAAGGATCATTCTTAATCCATTGAAATAGCTTCTAAAGGATTTAACAAACTCATTTGGGCAAGATTTATGATCAAATCTCATCAGAAACTTACTGCCAACAGTTTGGGTTCGAAAACAACCCAAACTGGCAGTAATTGAAATCTAACCAAATGACAAGCATGTGCTCATTTAATTCACTCTAAAACCATTTAACAGAATCTCAGAAATAATTCAGACTTCTTATATCAACAGATTGAGCTAAGAATCAGAGAATAAAACTTAATTTTGACTTCAGAGCTAAAGATTTGACTTTCTGTTTTAAGCCTCTTTACAAGAAATTAAAGCCTAGATTAACATCTTCTCAACCCCAAGAACTCTCTCTAACCTCTAAACAGATGATTTGACCTAAGATGCTAGGGTTCCAGGCTCATCGCCTAAGCTCCGAATGTGGTATGTTCGATAGAAGGATTGGAAGATTGCTACGCTAATCTGAAGACATTGATAGCTTCAGTGCACTGCACTGAAGCTTCTAAACCTGTTAAATGCGACTTTTAAGCTTCTGTACAGGCTTCTCCAACTCTACTAGAGTTGGAGAAGACAAATCACTAATCTAAGCACCAGGTGTTAAAATCCCAAATAAACAATCTCAAACAAACCAGTGATCAATATCATGTCAATCTGCAGCTTCCTACCATCTTCCATAGGTTGAAGATCGAATTTCACTCGCTGGAGCTCCGGGTCGGAAAAAAGGTGTAAAGTGTGTTCAAAATGAAGAATTGCATCATTTTTTATTTGAAAAGGTTCCTGAGGTTGCAAGGAACCTCAGGATCTCATTAAATTCCTTAATTGATTATTAGAATTAAGAATTAGCAATGAATTCAGTTTGAATGGACTTTTAGTGGGTTGAAGCACAGGACTTGTTCTCCCACTCAGAAAAGTGATTGAGACAAGTCCAAAGAGAATTGCAATGATAAATATATAGATAATTTAAAGTTTTAACTGCTCCTGAGCTGCCATTGACAGCGAGCTCAGGAGCTTAAATAAAAATTGGGCGTTTAAATTATAGGCGGTAATTATACAAATTAAAGTGTAGACCAGGGCCCTTAGGTTGTGAATAGGTGATGGAGGACCCTATGGAGGTGGATCTAAGCTCAGATACTGTCGCCATGGACAGCGACAGTGTCTGTTGAAGGTGAAGCTGAATTAGGTGAAACAGTGATTAAATCTGTGTTTTAATGGATTAGAAGTGGTCGTGAGGGTTAAAGGAAGGTGATCAGCGACTTTAAAAGACAAAATCGGGACTCCAGTGAGCTGAAGGAACTCGTCGGAGTCGAAGAAGATGAGGTCTGTAATCTGCAAATAAACTAAGCTAACTACTTAACTACCTAAACTACTACTCCTACTCCTACTTACTGTTACCTGAACGAAAGGGTCAGAGGAGTTCCGCCGAAGGCTCATAGCGGAAGACGAAATCAGAGAGAAAAAGAAGAATCTCCGGCAGGTGAGTTTGGACGGAGCAGAGGATCTCCTTGGTCGTCGCCCTTGTCCAGAGATGCGGCTGACCTCGTCGAATCTCTTCGGCTAATCAAGATGGATGGAGGAAGTCGAAGAATGGCGTGGAAGATCGCCGGAGTTGCAGACGAATAGCCTATTAGGTCGGCTCAGTGTTAGAAAAGGAAAGGGAACCAACTTGAGAGAAATCGAAGGGGTGAGGGGGTATTTATAGCGAATGGCGAAGAAGAAGGTGGCGAAGTCAGGACGAAGAAGCTTGGGGAGCTTAATCTCCAGCATCATCTCCGACGACAGTGAGGTTAACTCCCACCAAAAATTAGGATTTTAAAGTAATCCAGACCGATGGATGAAGATGGGATGGTGAGCGCAAGCTCCAAGAACTTGGAAAAGGAAGAATGATGTCGGCAGCACGATGATCGCGCCGTTGAGTCACTCTCCGTCGTCAGTGGTTCAATCGGCTGAAGAAGAAGACAAAAGAAACCTAATTGCAGTGAAACTTAAGGACATATATAAAAATTAAGGACCCGATTGCAATGAATAGTAAGGACCTAAATGCAAACCTAGGTTTTAAAGGTTTATTTTAACTTACACCTTTTTCAACTTTTTATATATGTTAATAAACAAGATAATTATTATGTTTACACCTTGGATTTACATTTTTGACCCTTTAAAGTTAATTTATTAAATTAAGTAAAGTTACTTAAGTTATTATATACTTATGTATACATTTTATTTAAATTACTTAACTTATTAATTAAGAAAATGATTAATAAAATCTCGAGTCCAATTATTAATTAGATTGTTAATAATGTTAATCGTATGATAAAATATCATTTTTAACTTATTTTAAGGTCATTTACTATATCCCTTATTTTATAATTAAACCTTATATATTCATATCCTCAGCTAACTAACTAGGAAGACTAACTAATTAGGGGTAATTAGAGATCATGATGAGTCCCTCATCATACCCCCAAGCCAAAGTTTTAATAGTCCCAAGCAAAATTAACTAAGACTATGATGATTTAAAGCACTTGGGTTTAAATTAATATAAATAACAACTACGTAGAGGAAAGCTTAGGTCAGAAATTTTTAAGTTTAGTCTAAATGATTAATATACAGAACACTTGTGAAAATTTCTTACTTAAACATATACTTATAACATTTTCAAAACACACTTAAAATAATTTGTTAACAAGAATTTTATTCAGAATCAGAATTCTTTAAAAATCTCTTAATCTTTGTAACTATTTTTAACTCAAATTAGAATAGAGTGTTTTAAGGAAACAAAACATAAGAATTGAGAATTAAATTTTAACTCAAAAACTCAATAGAATTAAGTTGATCCATTGTTTATGATATTTAACTTTTATCAATAAAAGTTTAAGTAAATTAACCAGATACTCATTATTAATCAAACCTAGAGTAGTAAAACTCTAACTTATCAGCCTA
This sequence comes from Thalassia testudinum, assembly GCA_037157565.1. NCBI lineage: Eukaryota > Viridiplantae > Streptophyta > Magnoliopsida > Alismatales > Hydrocharitaceae > Thalassia > Thalassia testudinum. Next base: position 700,887 of record JAZHRO010000033.1, on the reverse strand, counting down.
CAGTACTAAGGATAACTTCTAGACCTAAGATTCTGTCAATCCTTCTCCTTTAGGTCTCAACTTAAAATCTTCAAAACCCGATTTCTTAGACTTCACTACCCAATACCAAGGTTTGGTTTTAAAACATCAGTGCTTAGTGAAGAGAATTGTCCTAAAGGCATCCAAAGTTGTAAAAATCCAGATCTTAAGACATCAATTTCCTTTCCCAATTATTCCAATTCAAGGCCTTACTCAGGTTTGGTTGCTTTCTCCTCACCATCTTTCTATCCCAGGATCAACACTTTTGTGTATATCTCCCCGGCAGACCACTAGATCTCCGATTCCTAATATTTTTATCTCCAAATTCTTTTTCACTTTTTCTATAGGTTAGAACACCCATTTGTAGCGAGGTGTTCTTTTTATTTGATGGAAGGGTAGCATCTATTTGTATTGAGATGCTTTATTTATTATGGAAAAACTACATAAGCACCCATTTGTAACGAGGCAGATAACTGCAGGGTGTTTTATTTTTTTTTCTTTTTTTCTCTTTATTTATTCACCACTTCTCATTTTTCTTACTAACATAATACTCCAAATCATTTTTCTAGGTGAGTGGCACATCCTTCACCCTTTCAAGAACCGCCCCGCGAAAATTCCTAGACTAAAGAGGATTCAGAACTGATCTCTTAACCTCTGTGCTTTCACGATCTCAGATGCCAACAATACAATTCTATGTGTGTGATTTTAGATGTTTTGGTTACTTAGCTCTCAAACCAGAGCTTAAACAACAAAGACCTTTATTCTCAGGTTCTTCAAATTCTTAGTTTCCTCCTATAAGATCCGTCAAGACAAAATTTACCAAGACTTGTTATTTATCTTTAACCTGTAAGTCTTGTAAACTAAAATTCTACCAACTCACTATTTAATTAACTCTGAGTATCTGACATTTTTATTTAACTTTATTATAAAATCAAATTTTCAAAAAGTAAAAAAATTACTTAATCTAATTGATTAGAAAGTTATAATTTAACCCCAAAACTTAAGTTTAAATCTTAATATACTTAGTTTCCTAATACAAGATAAGAATAGAAAAAAAAATCTTTAAAAGATTTAAAGATTCCTAATTCGAATAAAATCTTATTTAAAAAATTTTAAAAACAAAAGTATGTTTTTCCAGAATGCTTAAGTAAAAATCTAATTAAGAATTGAATGCTCTTAAATATTCTATATATATTCTATATACATTTTAATTTCTAACCTAAAAGAAAATTAAACTCTTAATTATAATAAATATATTTCTTCTTCTTTTCTTCGTTATTAAAAATGATATACCCCTCTTATTATTCTTATGAATTTTATTTTTCACATTTTTATATTTATATATTTTTATTTTTATGTTTATAAGATTTTCCTTTCTTTATGAAAAAATTTTTCAAATTTTTATGAAATTTTTATTTTTTAAATTTCGTGGATATTTAATTTTGGTATATTTTTTTCACCCACTTAAGGTGAATTTCACTTCAACACCCCTCAAGTCAAAATTTTACAATGTCATCATTGTAAGAATGGTGAAAAGATATTACACTTCATTTAGTACAGGGTGATGGAAGGAGTCGAATAGAGGAGATCCAAGATCTCTATGCGGATGATTTCAAGTCTGACCAAAGGTCAGAGTAGTCAGTTGGACTAAATAAAGGTAATCAGCAAAATATGAAGTGAAAGATCAGAGTAGGTGTAGAAGAAAACCAAAAGGTAAAAACAACAAACAACAATGTACAGATGTGGTGGATGGATACAAAAAATCCTAGTGGAGCATGTAACATTCTCCAACAAGACCCAAACGATGTGATTCCAAGAAGGGTTTTAGACGTTGACCATTGACTTTGAAGGATTGATCCTTGTTTGTTCAGTAATTTCAACAACTTTGTTGTCGAAGACTCTAGCTACAACAAATGGCCCTTGCCATTTAGACCTAAGTCTACCAAGGAAGAGCTTCAAACGGGCATCAAATAGCACCTTCTGACCAGGTGCAAAGGATTTGCGGGAAATGAATTTGTCATGGAAGGCTTTAAGTTTCTCCTTATACAGCTTTGAACTCTCATAGGAATCATGATGTAATTCCTCAAGTTCGCTAAGCTGCAACCTACGATTTTCACAAGCCTTCACGAGGTCCAAATTACAGGCTTTAATTGCCTAGTAGGCCATGTGTTCAATTTCTACGGGAAGATGACAGGGTTTCCCGTAAACAAGTCTGTATGGTGACATGCCTATTAGTGTTTTGTCTGCAGTCCTATAAGCCCACAAAGCCTCATCTAAACGGGAAGGCCAATCCTTCCAATCGAGTCGGATTGTCATTTGAAGGATCTTTTTGATCTCCCGATTAGAAACCTCGGCTTGCCCATTAGTATGGGGATGGTAAGGTGTAGAAATACGATATGTAACCCCATATTTTCAAAGTTCTAAACTAGGCGTTAATAAAATGGGAACCGCCGTCAGAAATAATGGCACGAGGTACCCTAAAACGAGCGACAATATGACTCTGTATAAAAGGAATGACAACTCGATGATCGTTTGTGCGTGTGGATATGGCTTCAATCCAACGAGAAACATAATCTACAGCAAGTAAAATATAATGGAAGCCAAAAGAGGACGGAAACGGACCCATAAAATCTATGCCCCAAATATCAAAGATTTCACAAACTATAATCGGGTTCAGAGGCATCATGTCTTTTCATGACATATGCCACCAAGTGTTTGGCAGCAACTACATGCCTTACAATATGTCTGAGAATCAGCAAATAACGTGGGCCAATAAAACCCACATTGCAAAACTTTTGCAGCGGTCTTTCTACCAGAAAAGTGACCACCATAGGCCTAGTCACGACAAAAAGATAGGATAGAATCAATCTCAGAAGAGGTGACACAATGCCTGATGATTTGATCATTACAGAGTCTAAAAAGATATAGATCTTCCCAAAAATAATATTTGGCTTCTGCTTTGAGTTGTGATTTGCGATTCCCATCCCAGTCTGGCGGGAATTGATGTGTAATCAAATAATTAACAATATCTACATACCAAGGAAGATCTGTGGATATAGTCAAAAAATGTTCATCAGGGAAGTGTTCTGTGATTGGTGGAGATGATTCAATTGTATCAGAAGGAAGATGGGAAAGATGATCTGCAACAACATTCTCCCTACCCGCCTTATCACGAATTTCTAGGTCAAATTTTTGCAAAAGTAAGATCCATCTAATCAACCTAGGTTTCGTGTCCTTCTTAGAAAGAAGGTGTCGGATAGCTAAGTGATCAGAGTACACTATGATTTGAGATCCGAGTATGTAAGATCTGAACTTTTCTAATCCAAATACTATTGCTAATAACTCTTTTTTTGTAACTGTGTAATTCCTTTGTGTCTCATTCAATGTTTTACTAGCAAAGTAAATTACCACTGGATTTTTGTCAATTTTCTGTCTCAAAACAGCTCCAATTGCATAATCTGATGCATCACACATAATTTCAAATGGTAAATTCCAATTAGGTGGTTACAAAATTGGAGCCCGTATAACTCTGTCTCAGAAAGTTTCAAATGCTAAAATACACTCCTCATTCATCTCAAAAATCGCATCCTTTGTGAGGAGGTTTGTAAGTGGTCGGGCAATTTTTGAAAATTCAAGGATGAATCTTCTATGAAATCCCACATGCCCGAGAAATGATCTAATGCCTTTGATCGAGTCAGGGATTGGAAGATTTGCAATTTGATTGATCTTGGCTCGATCTACTTAGATACCCCGCTCAGATACGAGATGACCAAGTACTATACTCTCTGGAATCATAAAATGGCTCTTCTCCCAACTAAGGACAAGGTTTACTTCAATGCATCTTTTTAGAACCTTCGACAAATTATCCAAGCAAATATCAAATGTCTCCCCGAAGACTGAAAAATCACCCATAAAGACCTCCATATATTCACCCACCATTTCGGTAAAAATGGCTAACATGCAACGCTAAAAAGTCGCAGGTGCTTTGCAAAGCCCAAATGGCATTCTTTGGAAAGCAAAAGTTCCAAAGGGACTGGTGAAAGTCGTTTTCTCTTGATCTTCGGGATAAATTGCAACTTGATTATATCCAGAGTAACCATCTAAAAAACAGAACCTATTACCAGCTAATCTCTCAAGGATCTGATCAATGAATGGTAAAGGAAAATGATCCTTCTTTGTAACATGAGTCAACTTACGATAATCAATACAATCCCGCCATGAATTCACAATTCGTGTGGGAATGGCTTCTCCAGATTTAGTTTTGATTATGATGAGTCATGCCTTTTTGGGTACCACTTGAATTGAACTCACAAAAGGGCTATCTCTTTTTGGGTACCACTTTAAGAGTAACTCTCTCTTTATACCTTCATCTCTAGCTACACAAAACTGAACCTTAAACTACAGTACTCCATCTTGAAGGGAAAAACATGAGGTGTTACCCTATGGTACCTTTTCTTCAATCCTAACCAACTTCGAATCGTTGAACTAGGCTTGAACAATCTGGTAGATTAAGTTCAACTACATTTGCCTCAAGAACGTCAAGGCATTCACATGTGCCTTTTTCACTTTTGGACTCCAATCATTATTTTTTAATAGCCAATCCCATTCCATGACCTCTAGCATAGCTTGTAAGAGCAAAGGAGTTCTGCTTAGTGCATCACCAACCACATTGCCCTCACCCAATCGGTAAAGAATTCGACAATCATAATCCTTAAGCAAATCCATCCACCTTCTCTGTCTCATGTTCAACTCAGTCTGAGAGAATTAGCACTTCAAACTCTTATGATCAGTGAAAGAATTGAATGCCTCACCTGAACGACATCTACTCCATCACGGAAGCGTGAAAAACAACATTTAAAACTTTCAAAACCAATAATGGATCAATTATGCAATAAAATAAAAACACCTTAAACCAAAATCACATGAGAGAAACTAATTCTCTCATTTTGGGATCCTACAAGTATAATAGATTATACCTTTACGGGTGGTGTAATTTATCACCTTGTGTGTGGTGCCTCCTACAATAAGTTCTAATGCACCCGAAACTTCTCAATAGGTGGACGAGACCTTGCATGTTAAGAATGTTCAATCACTAGTGTGATCTGTGAACGCTGTCACAGAAATCAAGGATGACAATTGTCCTCCTTCCTCGCCCAAGAACTCCTAACATCCAGGAGTTAATAGAAGAGATTCCACATAATCAACTGGCTGGAATTTATTCAAGACGTCTAAAGCTGCCTCTATCAGATGTTCAAAATGATTTTTGCAAGTTTCGAAAGCACTCTAGACTTCTAATACAATGATCAAAAGTCCAATTTTGAAGGGAGAAGGACCCTCATCACTCCCTCTTCTCTTCTTCCCACTGTCTCTCATCAACAGTGGAGGAAATTAGGGCTTGATTAGAGATTAATGTGACTAAAGGAGAAATTAGGGTTGTCTTGAGAGATATTTATGGGGATCCAATCCTTATTCTATTTTGATGGAAACTCTTGAATCTCCATCTAAGCGTGGGGATCAAATCCTACTTAATTTTTATATGATTAACTCATAACTTTTCGGATGTTTGGTTTTAGTATCTAAACATAAATTAATTTCAATCCAACCCATAAATTCAAATTAGGTGCAATTAATCACCAAATCAAGCGCAATTCAACTCTTGAAATTACAATTGATTTATCATACAAGTAGGAACTCATCAAAAGCATTATTGGTTCCATCACATTAATAATGAAGCATTAGGATTCGTGAATTTATGGCACTACACCTCCTTAAGTATTCCAAATACTTGTAAATACTTCACATATAGAGGATAACATTATCCTAAGGTCTAATCCTATTAAACTGTTATCATTCCTCCTTAGATAATATTATTTCCAACATCTCTTTATATCATTAGGACGAGAACGAAGACCAAATCCTTTCCCAAAGGACTGTCTTCTCCGTGCATTGATTTTAATCAAGACTCTGCAACTACATGTTGAATTGTCATTTCCGAATATACTTGGAGTGAGCCCATTCCTTTAATCTATTACATATACCTATATAATAGATTTATGTGTATCCTTCGAGAGATCACGCACCTCTTTTTCCTTCCTACACAACCAACTTTCCAGTATCATCACCAATGATACATCTACTACTACTCTACCAAATGCATGTGCTCAAGAATAGAGTCATATATGTCTCAGGTCAAACCATATGCCTTCTATAACAACATTGGAGAAGGTCCATCATATAACTAAAATGACCAAGTTAAGCTAGAAACTAGATTAAAAACTATCAAATTAACACAAGAAACAAGTTAAGTGTATGAATTAATGTAAATGACTTAAAACATCAATTTTGTATTAAAAATGCATAATTAAGTCAATTTTGAGAGATTCTATACTTAAGTATGTAAATGAATGATCCGAATGCCAATTGAACACTAAAGTGAGCTTAATTTCACAATTCAATTATCAGAATACCTTCTAATATGTTCAAATCACATGCCATAAAAAGTTTATTGTATTTTGAGTTCATTAGGATCTTGTATTAAGTGATTTACATATAGGTCCTTTATATATAAACCAGCCTTCACATTTCTAAGCCAAAACGTTCCAGGGATCATTTTGCAAGCTTTCAAGTACCCGTTGATCATAGTGCTCTTCATTAATGGACTTTCCTAGAATTTTCCTAACAGTTCACCTCAGTGCATGAGCGCAAGTTGCCCAACACACCTGCAACACCGTCTCTTCCTCAGGTGTTCTTCGCATGAAGAACTTAAGCCATCTCAGCCGTCCATTTCATCCCCTCTGATCCAATGGTGGATCTCCACCCAACTTGCAATCGCCAATGAGCCCAGCCTCGTGCCACTCCCCAAATCACATCCCACAGCTCTCTTTCATTCCCAATTTTTCCCATGCACCCTAGGTCTCTCCCCAGTCGTAGATCCCAAATGACCTCAAACCTCTGATTGCTGATGATCCCAGCTCCTAATGCCTATATAAGGACACCCACAGGTGCCTAGTGCAAGTGATCAGTTCCATCCTCCCTAAGCTGATTGTCGTTCCCTTCCAATTCGTATCCTCCTTCTATGGCTTGTGACAAAAGCCCACTCCTCTTCCACCCTTCAGACCATGTCACTAAGGATCCCATGACACCTGAAGGCATCCCTAAGCTCCCTCTGATCTAGATCTTTCGTCGCTGGAAGCCCTCTCCCTCCCGTTCATCACTGCAGCAACCAACTGCAGTACCTCAAGTCCCATTCATCCATTACAATAGGTTTTACTATTTTTCTAGCATAGATTAGAATAGATTAGATCGTTTAGAATATAATTTGATCGTTTAATTGCATAGATTAGTGTAGATAAGTGTTAATTGTAGTGTATTGCCGATCTACCCTCTTTGATCAGTTCAGATTAGAGAGGTGAATTTGCACGTTCACATTGGATTACAATCCTCCATCTTCACCTCACGATCACATTCAATTCCTCTCCTCGTTTTGATCACCAAACCACTCAGTTCATTAATGTCATTCCAAATATGAAGCTTTCTAGCTTCCAAATCTTAAATACGCTCAAATCCATAGAGGGTCTTTCCATTCACTTCATAGGATCACAAGAATCCTCCCCTTGATGTGAATCGAGCCGATTTGATATATTAAATCTGATTTTATTTTCGATATTGATTGAAGAATTTGATATGAAAATTGATTTTAATGAGTTTTAATTGATCAAATTGAGCTGATATCTATTTGATTGCACTGATTGCGATGAATCTAAGCTACTTTGATTGGATTTTCATCCTTTGAATTCTTCTTGCCCAATTTTGACTATTGATACTATTTTTCTAGGTAGCAAGGGCCATAATTTTCGATGCATGGTTTTAATGCCTTCACAATGACTTAAGTGTTCTCATAAGATCGCAGTGGATCCCTTAACACCAATCAAAGGTGTGCAAAGATTTTAAGTGACCAAGACATTGTGGCGATCTCACATCAATCGTCCAAGTAGGCGACATCTTGATTTGAATTCAAATTGGTTTAAATCTATTATTAGAAGTTGGACAAGGTTTAGAAGATATGAATAAAGGTTTTTAAGTGCTTTCTAAGTGGTTTTAATGCCTGGTGTGTATCAACCTCCTTTCATTGTCCATGGCGAAAGAGGTAGATCATTTTGGGTTTTCTAGGGTTCATCGAGCTTTGATATGATTTGTGGAGTTTTAGATCTTTAGAGAGCATTTGTGACATACATAATTGATGCTTAGTCAATTTGAATATGATCTAGAATTCCTTTACTTCCCAGGTTGATTCGAGGACGTAAGGTTTCAAATTGGGACCTAATGCTTTGAAGAAGGTTTTACGATAATTTCGTATGTTCATAGATTTTATCTAAGTGATTTCATTAAGGTTTTGAATTTCAAAATGGAGAACCTGAGATTTTTTACGGTAGTAGCATCAGTTGATTTCTAGTATGGAATTGACATAGAGTTATCTTTAGATGTTTGAAAAGACTTGAAATATATGGATTAGGCCTTAGTTTGGTTTGAATTAGCATTGGACAGAGTTAATCATATGAAGAACTGTCAGAGGTTGCTAGACGTTTGAATGTGAAGATTTGATGAAGAATTTGATTGTATTTGAAGTCCAGATGGGTCTTCAAAGTAGTTTGATGTCTCAGAGGCATTCATGTAATATTCTTTGAATTTAATGTGAATTACACAACTTGTAAAGCCTTGTATAAAACCTTTGTCAGCAACTTTGCTAAGTGTAAACTGGCTAAAATGCAATCTAACCTTTAATGTAGTGCTTATATCATGGTTTAAACTTGATTTTGACTTCAATTGATGTCTCAATGTTTCCAATGCTTTATTCTTTCTTTCCACCATTTTAGAATGATTTTATAGGTTGATTTGAATTCCTAACCAGTTATAAAGCCTATTTCCAACTATTTACTATAAATATCAAGAAAAATACAAAAGTAATTATAAATAAATAATTGAAAGGTGTCTTAAGTTAGATTAGGATTAGTTATAGATGTTTGGATCATTAGACTTAGGTTTTAAGTATGTTTGTATATAGAACATATTTACAAAAGTTTTGGACTTCTCAAGTTAGAAATAAAAATCAAAAGCAAAAATCTTAAAAAGAACCTTCTTCCCTCCTCTTTCCCAATTTTCTCTCCCCTTCCTCTATTTCTGTAAAACTTTAAAAAAAAATAAAAAGTTGAAAAACTCCAAAATTCCATAAAAATAACTAGTGTCTATAGTGTATATACTTATATGTAATCATAAACTACATGTATGGTAAGTATATAATCTACATATCTATAATATTTAAGTAGATAGATATTTATGTTAAGTTACATAGTATAGGAATATATTTATGTATATATTGTATATTTATTTATACTATATGTATATAACCTATATGTATACATAGATAACTATATATGTATATATTAAACATATATATAACTTAACATTTAATTATGGGTAGTAATATATCTACATTTATTTATTTAAATAGTGTATATATTTAAATTTATATAAGTTAATACATTATATTATTAAGTTAAACTAATATAGATTAGTAAATTAATAAGCTAATGAAGTAAATTATGCTATATTCTTATATATTATAATTTAAGTTATTTTTAGTATATTTACGATCTTATTTATACCATAAACTACTTTGTATATTGTATAATTATGTATTTATTAATAAAATCATGTATATTAAATGGTAATTATATAAATAATTCAACTAAAATTAATTAAAAATCTATATTAATCATATAATAATGTAAATTTACAAAATTAAGGTTCAATTTTACCGTCAATTCATTAATTTACACTTTAATTAAGAAATAAACACTCAATTAAACATGTATTTTTCAATAACATTAATTAATTTTTAAATATAATTATATATTTAATTAAGGCAAACTAATTATACCAATAGGTAGCATTATGTCTTGGCTATATAACTATGTAATTTAATTGTAATTTAGAACCCCTAATTAGTGCCTAATTAAGGCCCTTAAGTTTGCAATAAATCATGAATTCACATTAGAATCACACGTTTGTTTAGCATCACATCGATGGTGTTAGAACATCCGTAGTGGTATTTAAGGAATCATGTGTGTAGCCCTATCAACCATGTAAGGGGGTCAGCTCCCTATACCCATATTACCTGAGCATTCTGAGAGAGAGAGAGATAGCGAGGAATAGGCTTGGCCTGTAGACCTGGCTATGCTTGAAATAAAAAAATTTGGCATATGCCTTCCCTGTAGGGTGGGCCTAGTAGCACTTGCTCCAACCCAATGGCCGTTGAGGTGTGCAAAAAGCTCACCAACAATTTTTTGGCCTAATTTAAAATAAGTGTAGTGTTAGTGTGTGTCATGTGTTAAGTGTTAATGTATATGTGTGTGTATATATATGTATTGTATATAAGTGTTCAGTGTGTTTATGTGTAAAATGTTAGTATGTTATGTATGTGTTAAGTAGTTTATATAGATATTAGTATGTTATATAAGTATTAAGCGATTAATATGTTAAATATATATATGTGCTATGTAAGAGTTATATATATATATATATAGAGAGAGAGAGAGTCTTATTTTTACCTTAATCTTGTAAATATGTTTTTAAGGTTTTGAAAACTTATATAGAAATATAATTAGAGATGCATATATATTGGTAGTATGTATACATATGGTATATTTTTATAGTTAGTATTATATATGTATATATGATATATGTACTTGTATATATATATATGCATAGGTCAGTATATATATTTATATATTGTATTGTAAATAATGTATATTAATAGTATGAATTAGATTCTAACTTAGTATTATAGTATATATTCTTTTTGTGCCCATATTGTATATAGTTTTAAGGCATTAATTAATTTTGTATACAATTAGTTGTTAACACTTAAGATATTCATGTGCATAATTAACAAAGTTAGTTTAGAATAATTTTTGATGCGTTTACCTTGTGTATGTTCTCGAGGAATTATTCTTAACATCAATTCAATCACTTTTTGTACACAATTGACTTAAAATTAATTTATTCTTTGATTCTTTCATTTATTCTTTTGTGAATAAACTTAACATTTTTGGAATAAAAGATGATTTTTGGATAATAGAGAGTGATGTATATCAATAACTGCCTCCCAGCAAACGATCTAAAATAAAATCAGTAAAAATTATATAAAAATAAATGACATCCATCTAGATTACGATATTATACTACGACACGATAATTAACCTTAATTAACTAGTGATCCAAATGATACATTATTTTCCAACACCATTGCCAGGGAGGCAACTTTATATATGCCAAAATACTTCTTTTGTTATTTCTTTTGCATATATTTTTATTTTCTTCGTAAACATTCGTTCATTTATTTATATTCTTTCTTGTATATACATTCTTTAATTCATTATATTCTTTTATTCATTTCGTATTTAATTGTCTTACTAATCAATTGTTATTTTTGCAGCACTTAAGGAAGAGTATAAGGAGTATTGTCTTCCTAGTGGAGTCCTTTTCTTGGAGGACTCGCTGCGACTCAAACTCGACTTCCTTGTAGAGTTTTTCTCGACATGGAGGTACTATTTACTACTTTCATAGTTTAGTACAAATATTAGGGTTTAGATTTAGGTTTCATACTTTGGTTTATTTGTTAGGCATAAGTTATAAGAGTTTATTCTCACACATCATTGTAATAACTTAGACTCTGGACTTGTGATTTCTACTCTCTTTCCTTTCCGATTTAGGTCTCTCACTTTATTTCCAATTTGATTTGCTTATTACATTAAAAAAGCAAAAAGAATAGAAAATTAAAAATACCAAAAAACAAAATCTCATGCTACTTATCTAACAGCAGCATACCCTTAGGCATTCCATACTTAGGAATTGCATTCTTCCTGCTATATTTACATTTCAGTCTACCAGCATAAACTGTTAACTGCTGAAGTCAGGTATGACTTTCTATCCTTAGCTCCTGCCATCCTTGCATTGACTTAAGCTAAGCAAGACCATCTTCTGTTCGCAAAAGATTAAAAAGTGAGACCTTGCTTCCTGTAATTCACTCTTGAGAAGAAAAAGCTAATAAAAAAGAGTGAGTTAATAACTTGACTTGATACCTTGTGTGAAGCTTTTATTGTCACTCTGTTGATTGTTTATCCTGTACATACTACACGATCACATAAGGTTGACAAACACACAGATTCTATCTCATCTATCTGTGCATCCATAGGAGTCTGGATTCACATGCCATTCTTATCCAGATTCTGGGTGGATTTAAAGGTTTGCACTGTGTAGGTCATATCTTAGGATGCGTACAATTGCATTGAGATATTTGTTTGCACAAATCTATTTTTCGTAGAAGACCTTAGGAAAAACTCTGTGTATTTGTCTTGCTTGTATTTCTTTGGTCTTGACATTCTGAGATTGACATTTATTGGGACTTCTGATTTTAATTGATTGCTTTACCTCTTGTGAGTTTGTGACTGCTTCGAAAAGACTTTTCAAAAATCAAACTCATGGATGGTAGGAGATCTCCAAACCCACCATTAGTACCTCCCTTGGATGCTAATACCCAAGCTACCACTTCTGCTATGCCTTCCACATCCGATCCATTACCTCCTGAGCCTCAGACACTTATCCATCATTACGTTAATCTTGAGAATGATCACGATTCTACACAGTTTGAGGATTTTGAAGCTCATCCTCCTCACTATCTACATCACCCACCTCCCCAACCACCACCACCTTTTCCATCTCCGCCATACCCTAACTTTCCAAATCCACCACAATCAGAGAGAGGTGCACCAAACTTACAACACATGCATGTTTCAAACACAACTCCAAAAGAATACTTTAACACAATAGGTGCAACAGCTTACTGAAGTTGTCCATTGATTACGCAGCAATTCACGCCATTAAATATGCCCTCTTATGCTATTTCCTAACTTTACTCATTGAGATTAGATAGATATTCATGCATTTTGTAAATATTTGCATTTATGCATTTTTAGGAGAGGAAGATAGAGAGAGAGATAGACCCCCATTTCCTTCATTTCTACCGCCTAATACCACCTAACACAACACCACCCTACATCACCTACATTAATTATCTAACACCATAAGTGCCTACCCATAGATTATCCAAAATATCCCACTTCCCTAACGACTTGCCGTGCTCCACTCCATACCCCCCTCACCTATATAACACTCCCTACCCCCTCCATGCGCAGGCGTCGGCCACCACTCCATCTTCACCAGCAGCAATCCCATTCCACCCCCCCCCCCCCCCCCCCCGCATAGTCACACATACACACACAGCCATTCACTTAGCTGGCCACACTACTTTCCCCTCTCCTTTCTCCTTTTCTTCCTCTCCATACGCAACCCCTCTTCTCACCAGTTGAGAAGAGGCATGCTATGTGCAAGAGAAGCTCCTCGAGGTCACATACACCACATTGAACTCCATCACTGCCCAACTCCTTTGTGAGCAGGTGAGCGTGGTAGTTCTCTTCTTTTTCCTTTCATTTGTTTTGCTTTTGTTTTATAAAGTTTCCATCGCCATTAGCGATCTCCGAGGAGCTCTGCTCTATTTTGTCCTATTTTCACTGCAGCCATTATTCATGGTCCATCACGATTCATTTTTTCGTGATAGCCACCGACCACTTCTCACTTTGTTGGTGGCATCACCCATGCATACTGGATTCAACGCAACTCAATTGATTTTCTCAACCTTTGCTCCACCCCACGTGCCCCTTCACACGTCCACCAGCCGGTTTCATGCTCCACCGAGTGCCTTCTCCCTCCCTATCTCACTAGCTAAGTTAGAAACTTAGCCAGTGAGAAATCGTGAGAGCCGATGCTTTTTGCCCCTCGCACTGTAGCCTCCCTCTCCGTGCCTCTCACTTCACGCGCGTGCAGGTGACTAGGCACTCAGTTTGCCGGTCACCCCGCCCACTCTCTCCTCGTAACTGGCTACAACTGATGCCACTACCTCATGCACTCAATCGCCCTCACTTCTCCACACACAGACACGCCCACATACACATATACGAATACATATACATACACGCACACTCACACATACACATATATACATATATACTCCATGCACACACATATACACATACCTACTTATACATACACACATATATAGATATTCACACACACATTCCCTCACACCTACACTTATATATATCCCATTCACAATACCACACACATTTCCATTTCCGTGCATTTCATCGCAAGTGGGTACGCACCAGTTGCATACGCACTTGCGATTTCCGTGCAAATCAAGCCTCTCCACACACACACCCACACGTTTGCTCCAGACCCGCACGTAGCGCTTTGTTAGTGTTGATCTCGTCTCCTTAGACGTGGTCACACTAATCCACGCTACATCCATTGAATCTTTGATTCAATATTATCCCCTATTATATACAATATAGTTATACATATATATATACACCATATATCTATATCTTATATATATACATATATATATAAATAAGCTAAGAATTTCCATTCATTTCCATTTTACATTTCAATTCTGCATTTTCTTTTCTTTATTTTATCATTCTCTTTTATTTTGTTGATTATGAAAGACAAAAAAAATAAAAAAGATAATTCTTGACCTACAGCTACACGGAATCATGTGTGCCAAGACCATTTCTGACTATTTTGGTGTGTAGTCAAGGACAAGATTATTTAAAAAAATCTTAAATTAAGAAAAATAAAAAATATAATAAGCAAAATGAATTCATGCAATTTTAGGAATTGCATAGAAATCAACTAATCCCAAAACTACCTCCCTGAGTTTGACCCTGCGACTAAAAGTGACAATTTTAAAATCCGATTTAATCCAGGTAAATAAATTTCGATAAACTGGTATAAAATCGCATGTAGGTAATCACTCCCACTATATACTTTTCAACATTAATATCACCTAATTAAATAACCCTACTCACATTCTAACATCCATCTTCTGGCTAACCCCCGACCCTAGGCTCGTAGACCTCAGCTATGGGATTATTATAATCCCGTAATTGCACTCATTATGCCTACAGTTCAATTTCCCGCTGGAGGTCGTGCTGCTAAACTGAAGCCAAACATTACAGCCTTGATCCCTCACTTCCATGGTCTTACTTCTAAGAACCCTTTTCAGCATTTAGAGCCGAAAAACCTTGCCCAAACCTTGGGTCCGCAAGGTCATGATCAGCACACACTGTTGATGAAGATGTTCTCCTTCTCTCTTAAGGACAAAGCTACCTTCTGGTATTGCACTTTATCCCAAAGTACACCTATAGAAAACTGGCTTTCTTTGGAAGATAAGTTCCTATAAAAGTATTTTCCTGTAGGCCGTAGGCCTTAAGGTGTGACATCACTACCTTCACTCAGAATTCTAGAGAACAGATGTATGAGGCTTGGGAGAGATCCCACAAGCTTCTGAGAAATTGTCCCCACCATGATGTCCCATGCTGACAACAGGTCTAGGTCTTCTTTCATGGGTTCCATGACAACACACGGAACTTCGTAGATGTCACATGTGGAGGCAACTTCCTATGTTGGGACAAGGATTCTGCATTCAAGTTCTTCGAAGGTATGCCTGAGAATTCTATTAATAACACTTCTACGAGCATTTTTAACGGAAGATCCCTACACCCCCACTCACACACAAGGGTACATGAAGTCTAATCCAACACGCATGACATGGACATTTGCTAACACGCTAAAGTCGGGTTTTAAAAAATGCATTGTAGTATAGCGACTAAAGTAAATTAACACTTAAATTTATATCTCGAATTGTGAGTCCGAGGTTGTCTAAGGGAGTAAATTAATCGCAATTTAACCTCTAATCAAATATGAAATGAGGCACAAGAGTTTAATGCAAAAAGAAATATATTACTCAATTAATATCACTATCAAACTCAAAAAGAAATGATAATGCGAAGGCAAAAATGTTATTTTTCAACTCAAGTAAAGTCTTCAACACTAGGCCAATTTTTTCAACCAAAAATCGACCGTCAACCAACAAGCCAAAATCGATCCAACAGCTCGCCCACCAATCGATTCAAAACCAGCCCAAATCTGATTCACGCCCGCGTGTGTACCAGCATGTGTGCGTGTGAATAGAGTGTGGACCTGACCTCCTGAATCCGAGCGGTATGCTTATGCATAAGTTTCCTTATGAGCACATCTTTGAGCCCCTTATTTTCACGATGTGGGACTATATCCTTGTCTTCTCCTTCGTGTTTTGCAGCGAGGAAGCTACTAGATTGGATGAGGAATTGGCCTTGGACCTTGAATCCAACGGCCAAATGTCATCCCATGGCACATCCGCAGAGGATAAGGAGATCTTCGTCGATGGCTCACCAGAGACGACCTTCGACGCCGGAGAAGAGACCCAAATCCAGCAAACACCTGCAAGCATGAATATGGCCTCTTGACCCAAGTCAAATAGACCAAAAGCTTCGGCATGTCAACCCTAATCTGATTGTGTGTGTGGATGGGTTGACATGCACTACAGACGAGCTTTGATGGAGCTTCTTCGATGGTAATGGTGGAGGGTCAAGGAGGTGATGTGAGGTCAAATTACCTTGGGCAAGAGCCTTGATGAGAGGTGATGTGTGGAGGAGCTTTTGCCCAATGTAATTTGGTGAGAGGAAGGCGGAGGAGGTAGGTCGGTGACAACGTGGGTGGTGGTCGTCGATGAGGTCGGAGGAGTTAATGGATGAAGCTCTAAAGCTCCCAAAAGCTAATTGAGGGGTAGAGAGAGGAAAACCCTAACCTAATTTTGAGAGAGGAAGGGGGGAGAGTGTCGCCAGAGGCATGCTGACGAGGAAGAAGGGAAGGAGTTTATTAGAGCTAGAGGAGGTGAATTGGGACACAAAGCTTTGCGAGAAGCTATGCGGGAGGAAGAGGAAGGAAACCCCTCTGCCTATTGTACGTGGCAGAGGATGTCAACATGGGGAGGAGCTCCGAAGTGGGTTGTTTTCCACTGGCAAGGAAGAAGAGAGGTGTTTTACAACAAACTTCCACACAAATTCGACTTGTAGAAGTTGAGGGCTTTATATAGAGTATGATCTTGAGTCAATTGACCCAATAATCGCAAGTTCTAGCTTGTGATTTTAGGTAACTTTGAGCTCCTCAAATTGCAGTCCGTCAAAGGGTAATAGCACCAAATTGGACCTCGAGATTGAGCTCATCAGATTGGGCATGATGTGAAGAGTAAATTTACCAAGCTTGGTAAGATTTGGTTGAGATTTTCTCAATCAAATCTTTGATTGATTATCATTGTGAATGGGTTGATTCTCGCTGTTCTTGCTGCTGCATTTGGCAGGAAGTAGAAGGTTGACATCATTGTGACGTTAGTCGAGGGCTTAAATGTAAGAAAATTTGAAATGTAGGGGCGTTTATGCAATAAATAGAGACAAACAAGTTAAAATGCAAACTAGGTCAAGATAACTTTTGGTTGGGCTCAAAATTTACGAGTAACCTAATTTGTACCCAAACAATTTAATGGTGACCTCAAATTTGGGTTTTAACAAAATTTGACTAGGTAATTTACACTTTAACCCAAAATGTAGCAATTTCCTACCTTGGTCTCTGTTTTTTATCAAAATAGATTAATTTGGTCAAAGTGAGTATTCCAAACCTCATAGAATAATTTTCAATAATTTCTAGGAGGTTTATGTTATATTATTTCCACCAGAATCCTTTAAATTTAAGTAACTTTGTAATCAGGGTTTTTCTCATTAAATTAATCTTCAAATATCAAAAAACCCTAATTTAATCGGTTCGAGCCCACTTCTTAAGAATTTAAGTTCATTTAACCTTAGATTAGACACAGATTCACACTTTAGTTAATCTGTATTTGTTATTATGCATTAAAACAACAGAATTAACGGAATTTCCTTTTTCTTCTCAATTTCAAGTTAGAACTAAATTATGACCTTTTGATGATTATTAAGGAGCATTTAACCTTGGAATTTGGCTAAAATAGGCCATTTATGGCATATGATGGTGTTACCATCATACCTTCAGGCCTAACTTTTCCTAGTCCTTAGCAAAATCCTATGGAACAGACCATATCTCCAAACCAAAATTTATTGTCAGGATGCCCTATCATGCCACACCTCTGAGACTAATTTGAAATGCCAACCCTAGGCCTTAAGGTACTTAAATACGGGCCAAGATACAGACTTGACCAACCTTAGCCTTTTCATAAAATTGATTTTTGGCGAGCCTTTGATGAGATCATATTTCACAAGTCTACTAATATTCTTCATATGAACGTGACCTAGTCATTTATGCCAGAGGATTGCCTCATCATCAGATGCAACAAGACATTCAAAGCTATCGCATTCATCGAAGTATACAAAATAAATGTCTTTATGCCTATGACCTTTAAGGAGAATTTGTTTAGTTTCTGTCTCTTATTTTAAAACCAATTGAGTTGAAAGCAATTTTATAACCTTTATCACAAACTTGACTGATACTAAGAAAACTATGTTTTAGTCTTTTAACTAAATGTACATTATCAAAAGAGGCATAAGAGTTACCAATTTGGCAAATACCAATAATACGACTCTTGTGGTTGTTCCCAAATATAACTGTACCACCTTCCTAACGGCTAAGATGCAGGAACAGGCCATCTCCTATCATGTGCTTGGACTACCCGCCGTCCGTGATCCACCTTCTTTCTTCTTGATCCTATCATTTATTTATATCTGTGAGGTTTGGGATCATGGGATCTATATATTCGCTTCAAGCTTCCATTTGATTCACGATAAGTCCACCTTTTATAATCTACTTGACCAACAAAACAAGATTTCAAGAGTGCTTTTGGTATGCATTTTTGCTTGGGTCCACATTTGTTAGTTGATGCTACCTGTTTAGGCAAGCAACCTTTCTTGCTCTTTTGGTTTGAACTAGATGCTTCATGATCATTATTGGGTATGTATCCTAACCCAAATTTTATGGTGCTCTGGGCTTGTATTCCTAGTAATTTATGCAACTTATGACTTCCTTTTGTAAATTTAGCTAAATCATCTATAAGAATACCATAATTTTCTTTTAGCATATCAATATCTAACTTTAGGTCATTTATCTATGATCTAAGTGATGTGATCTCAAGAGATAGCTCCTTATTTTGTGATGCAAACATATCTTTTAGTGTTTTTTCTTCTTTCAAAGTTTTTGCTAAGTTTCTATTTTCTATCTTAAGAGATTTGGCTACATCGTGCATTTCAAAAAAGACTTCTAATGATTCATCAGGAGAAAAGACGTTACCTCATCTTCTAGAGTCATGAGTCCTAGAAGAGCTTCTTCACTAGAGATTTCTTCTTCTTCTGAGCTTGAGTCAAACTCATCCCAGGTTACTTGAAGAGCATTCTTCTTCCCATCCTTCCTTGGGAATTTCTTCTTCCTTTATGTCACCTTTCTAAGGAGTGGACAATACTTTCGAATGTGCCATTTCTCTTACAATTGTAGCAGATGATGGTGTCTTCCTTCTTCTTTCTCTAGTTCCTTTTATTTTTTAGGAACCTTCTGAACTTTCTCGAGAGGAGAGTAATGTCGTCTTCTTCATCTTCACTTGAGGTTTCCTCTAAATGATCATTGGCTTCAAATGTTACAATCTTCTTGGTTCCTTCACTTTCATTCTTCTTCGTGTGTTTGGAGTTGAACTTCGTATGCCATAAGACTGCCAATAAGATCATCAAGCTTTAAGGTAGACAGATTCTTTGATTCCCTGATGGTAGTGATCTTTGTTTCCTAATCACTAGTGAGAGATCGAAAATCTTCCTCACCAGGACTTCATTCTTGATTTCTTGGTTCTAGTTCCATAGAGAGTTTACAATGTCTGTGAACCTTATAAACATCTCATTAATAGACTCCCCTTTCTTCATCCTGAATAACTCATACTTTTGGGTTAGTAAATTGACTTGGGTTTCCTTTACCTTGCAGGTACCTTCAAGGGTGACTTCCAAGATGCTCTAGATCTCGTGAGCAGTTTTGCAGGCAGATACACAATTGAACTCCTCCATCGAGAGTCCACAAATTATCGCGTTCATAGCCTCAGCATTATGTGTTGCCAACTTCTTTTGATCTGGAGTCATCGCCACTCCCTCCCTGATTTCTGGACATGTATACTTAGAGGCGATGACATCCCATACCTTGAAATCAATTGACTCAAGAAAAATCTACATTCTGGTCTTCCAATAGCCATAGTTTGTTCCATCAAATAATGGAGGTCGAACAGCAAACTATCCCTCAACATACATGTTGGCAAAGGACTTACTAATTAATTAAGCAAGTTGGTCGATCAAAGGTATATTAATCAACTTACTAATTTGTGCTGGTTTGGTCGATTAATCAACGATTTGGTTGATCAATGAGTTTCAGTCCATCAATCAATTTATTTAGTCGATCAATTAACTTAAAAACTTGACCTTTAGAAATTTACATTCAGCATAAAATTCATTTGAGGTTCCTATACAAAATATTCTAGACTCAAGGAAAATGAAAACATTCTACAAGAGATATCGACGAGCTTCTTTCTCCATTCCTTGAATCAACGAGAGAATCATGTAAGATTAGTCTAGACAGATACCATAATTCTGGTGCATCAAATAGAGGTACTTACACATGGAAATCAATGCTTCGAGATAGCACCACCAATTGCAACCCCCAGAACCCTGGCAATCGACACTTAGTGATGGTGCCACCCATGGCATTCTGTAGCTAATCCAGACCCTAGCAATCGACATTTCAGGATAATGCCGCCCATAACACCTGAACAGCACAAGGCACTTACATGCCCCCGTTAGGATATTTAAATATCCTAGGAGACAAGCGTTGATGAGACAATGTGTTATAACGCATCCTCAAGGGGACTATTTACTCCTCTTAGCGGCGGGAACTCCCCTAATCAACTTGTGTTTTGAAGCCACTCCTAAGTCAAATCTTCGAGAAACCTTTTTCTTTTTCAGAACAAAAGACTTTTTGGCAATTATTCTTCATTAAGCTCACTAACCAGACCACTATGTGAGATGTGAATGCTTAGTTTACCAACTCTCGCAAATCAAATGGTAGACAAAGAAGTCGAATACTCCTTAAGCCTTAGACATAAAACATCAACTTCTCAACTCCCTCAACCTTTTAAGGAATAGTCTAGATCTTAACACAAACTTGAATTTTTAATCCCATGCAGGCCCTAGGGGCCTAAAGTCGGTATTTGTCAATTATGTCCTAAGGTTTAGCAATTCAGGTCATAATTCGTCATTCGATCCAACCCAAAACTTAAGTAGTGTTCCATACTCAACTACCGGGACTAACACAATTTTTGCTTTACTGCTTTTCTTTATGTATCTTTCTCTTCTTCTTCCTTATAGATTTACAATTTAGCTCAACATAGTTCCTCTCCTTTCCCCATTTTTTTTGTGAGAACCCGTCAAAAGAATTGAATCTCCAGTAATTTTGCATTTTAATACCCCCATCATACCTAAATTTTGCAATGTCCTCATTGCAAACAAGGTGAGTATAAATTCAGCTTAGTTCATGTTTTTAGAACAGGTCCACAAGGGTGGGTGATTGGGTCAAGATGGCTGTTGTGAACAATTTCAAGTTCCAATACAAGTATCGAAGGTGGAGTCAGTTGTTCTAAAGTATGAACCCTAAAGTACAATAGCAACGCAGCTCAAGAAGGATAAGAAATGTCTCAGGTTTTCAAATAACGGGTTACCTGCCGTTAAGCGCTAAGTTCAACGCCATCAACTGGACGCAATGTGGCTCAAGAGAAATGGAGCTCAAAAGATTCTGCAGCTAGATTCGAATCGATAAGCTCAAGGAATGGTTTCAGTCTTTCACCATTCACTATAAAAGGGTTCAAGTCATGGCTAAGTTCCCTAATTTCGACAGCTCCATTTCCAAAGATCTTCTGGACTAGAAAAGGTCTGGTTCAATTTGATCTTAGCTTTCCTAGGAAGAGCTTGAGTCAAGCATCGAAGAGAAGCACTTTTTGACCAGGATAAAAAGTTTTTCGTGAAATGTGCTTGTCATGAAGGGCCTTAATCTACTTCTTGTAGATACGTGAGTTCTCGTATGCATCATTACATAGTTCATCAATCCTACTCATCTGCAAATGACGATGGATTTCGACCTTCCTAAGATAGAAATTGCACTTCCATACTGCCCAAAAGACTTTGTGCTTTATCTTTACAGGAAGGTAACTTGCCTTCCCGTAAACTAGTCTGAATGGAGACATCCCTAGCTAAGTTTTATGGGCAGTCCTATAGGCCCATAATGCTTTCAGAAATAGGTTTGACTAATCTTTTCTGTCAGGACAAATAGTGAGCGGAAGAATTTTCTCGATCTCCCAATTGGAGAGCTCATCTAGTCCATTAATTTGGGGATGATATGGAGTCGAAATTCAATGCAACACCTCATATTCCTTCAATAGGGACTGAAGTGCACATTCACGAAATGGATCCCCTCGTCATAGATGATTAAGCATAGGACACCGAACTGGGAAAAGATGTACTCATGAATAAATTTGATTACAGCTTTGTGATCGTTGGTTCAGGTTGGAACAACTTCTATCCATTTGGACATGTAAACCACAGCTGGAAGGATGTATTCGATATCGCTCGAATTTGAGAAAGGGCCGATGAAAACAATCCCCCATTTGCCAAAAATCTCGCACATGAGAATCGGGTTCTAGGGTATCATGTCACAGTGGCTCATGGTGCCTAAGGTCTGACAATGAGCGCATGCCCTATGATAATTGTGTGTGTCCATGAATAGTGTGGACCAATAAAAGCCACACTGAAGGAATTTCAATGCAGTTTTGTGCCTAGAGAAATTACCACCGTAGGCCTGGTCATGACAGAGAGTATATCATTGACCTCAGTGTCGGGAATGCATCTCCGGATGATTTGATCAACACCAATGCGAAATATGGATCTTCCCAAACATAATACTTGGCATCAGAAATCAATTTGTCATTCTTGGCTTTTGGCCAACCAGACGAGATCTGGTTCGATGCCAAATAATTGACAATATCAACGTACCAAGGAAGTCCAGCATCAATGCTCAGAAAATGCTCATCTGGAAAATGTTTAGTAATAGGTCCAGAAGAGTTAATGATCGAACAAGGAAAACAGGAGAAATGGTTAACAACCACATTTTATTTTCCTGCCTTATAGCGTACCTCGAGGTCAAATTCTTGCAAGAGCAAGATCAATCAAATTAACTCAATTTAGAATCCTTCGCAACTAAGTGTCTCACAACAGTGTAATGCAAGTAGATGATGACATGGGATCCCAAGAAGTATGATCTGAATTTTTCTAGACCAAATACTATGGCCAGCAGCTTTTCTTCGTAATCATATAATTACGCTGAGCCTAGTCTAGTGTCTTGCTAGTAATGTGCATACATCTAATTGACCTAAAATGTCCATTATGCATATTTCCACAGTCATAGAAGTATCATGCATTATAAATATTGCATAACATGCATCATCAACCATTTAGATTAATTTGTACAAATTGTATAGCAATTCACCTCTTATTGTGGCCAGGAGATAGAGCGACATCATTTCAAGGCCTCGGATTGAAGATTCAACCATACAAATCTAATTAGGGCAACGATCAGAGTCCAACACCTCTGAAATCGCCTCGATCGGACCTCTGTAGCATCAAATGCAGTTCAAGGAAGATCAGAGGACACGGAGCAAGGTGGTGAAAATCCGAACCTCAGATGAAGAATCCAACTGCACGAATGAATTTAGATCGATGATCGTAACAAAATAGCGTGAGAATCAATCCAATCCGACATCTGTGGCACCACTTACAAGCATTTGAAGATGGACGGCTAGGATGACGCCACATAGGCCACCACTGTTGCCCAAATCAACCAAGCATGCCCACAACGCATCTCAGTCATTGGATCCGCGATCCAATGACTGAGATTCACTCAAGGTCGCTTCATATCCATTGAAGACTTAAGCTCACGCATCCTCAGCCATTGGATCTTCATCCAACAACGGAGGGCACGCAAGCGTTAAAACACAAACGCAATAAAGTGAGATTCTACACAGCAGTCATGACCTCAAATGAAGAGAAGGCCCATGCTCGAATCCGCGTAAGCAGATTAATCCTCGAAAAGAGGTGCATGAGAAAATTGGACCGCCGGATCGAGATCGAGCAATTGCGAAGCGGCGATGTGGCGTGATCAACTACACCGGATGCAAGCGCAACGGATACACACGTGATCACACGAGATCATGATAAGAGACTCATCATGGCTCCTAATTAACATTAATTAGCTAGCTTACTTAGCTAATTACCTAAGAATACACCAAATACATGGTTAATTATACTATAAGGTTAAATAGTAAGGGCGTGCAAAATAACTTAAAAGTACATAATTAAAGCTCAATTAATATTAATAATACTTTAATTAATAATTTACATTCGAATCAATAATAATTAGCTATATATTTAGTATTTAGTTCAACTTAATTAAATTAAAGACTTAAGTATGTAATTAACTTAATTAATCTTATCATTTATATAAATATAGCTAAAAAGGGAAAAAACGTAATTTCAAGGCATAATATAATATTTATCTAATTCATGATAATATATAAAAGGTTGAAAAAGAAATAAATTAAAATAAGCTTTAAAACTAACTGTTTACGTTTAAGCCCTTAACTATCATTGCAATCAAGTCCTTTCCATTTCAATCTAGTCCTTTACTTGCACTTATGCCCCTGTGCACACAGACCTTTTTCAACCTCTTCTTCACCGTGGACGGCCCACAATTACCGATTTCCACATCTTCCAATGACTGCCTATCCAGCGTCGTTCAACGATCGTGAATGCCCCCATTCCTCCGCTCACCTCCCTCAACTCATCCAACAAATAGGATCATCTCATAATCCTAAATAACCTAGCTGATTAAGTTCACTGGCGTCGGAGACAACACCGATGGTTACCTTGAACCTAGCCTTTATACCATCCAGATTGTTCCCCCTCTACCTCCGTCTCCGCCAATAAATATCCCTCACCACCGAGGATCTCCGTTAGTAACCCCCTTCCCACTTCCCCCACAGAGGTTGTTCATAGGCTATTCGTCCTCCACCCCCGGCGACATTCACATCCTCCCTCCGATCTTCTCCGAGGAGATAGACTTCCTTTCTCATCGTCCTCCACCACGTCTCCGTATGAGGCCACGGCCTCGCCTTCGTACTCTACATCGCATATTCTCTTCGTTAGAGCTCTAACCTTCCCCACTGATTTCTTCCTCCGTCACAAGCCATCAACGGAGCTCCTCTCGTCTTCCACGTCTAGGTAATCGTAGTTAGCCTTAGTTCTTAGCTTAGAGTATCTTAGCGTAGTTAATTAGGGTAGATAGCTTAGTCTAATGTTTAGATTCCACTTCATCTTCTCCGTATCTGACGAGGCCAACTCCAACCTCCCTGGACTTCGAATCACCTTTTTACATAATTGATCATCTTTTTTATCACTCCATGATGACATTTCATCTTTTAATTGTATGATATATCACACTATTCGCCTAATCCACAACACACAACTGAGGACCACTGTTGCCTATGGCGGAGGTCCCAGAGCTATTTCACCGTCATCAGAGGCCCTCCGCCACTTCCTCGTATCACAAGGGCCTCATTCCACCCTTCAATTAGATTTGAAAATGCTTACATCAAAAATGCCCAAATCACCTTCCACCTCCTCAACTTGCTATCAATGGCGGCTCAGAAGAGGTTTATTCACCTAATTAGACACACCATCATCGCCGTATCTTCCTGACAAATTCCCCTCACTCAATCGAATGAGATCCATTTCTTTGAGCTCACTTGAGTTCCTCCTCAACTTGCTATCAATGGCGGCTCAGAAGAGGTTTATTCACCTAATTAGACACACCATCATCGCCGTATCTTCCTGACAAATTCCCCTCACTCAATCGAATGAGATCCATTTCTTTGAGCTCACTTGAGTTCAGATTTGATTCTTAAGCAATTATTGATATATCTTTATATCAGTGTGATTAAAGATTTAATAGAAGTGTTCTTCAGGTTCTTTGCAACCTCAGGAAGCTATTAAGATCTTTCACGATCTTAAAAGCTATTTCATGGAGATTTACTCTTTGAACACTAATATCAGCCTTCACCGAAGCTCTGGTGAGCTTCGATGACTCAAAACTAGGGTCGCAACCCTCTAATTCTCCAGAGAAGCTCTAGATCGCTTCTTTATGATTTTAGGATAAGAATACACTAATTGGACTTGAGTTTTAATGACTATTTGTTACGACCCAATTACCGGATCCCTACAAGACCCGAGACCGGCTCACCTCGACTAATCCCAAGACCCAGTCATCCAACAAGAAATAACCAAATAGTAGGAAAGTAAACCACATTCACCTATGCAATATAACTAAGCATAAGTACAAAGTAGTAAAGGAAACTAAATCTGTTGTTCCATTACATGCCACCACAACAACAAAAACAATGAAAAGCGAAAGTAAACAGTACAGTCAAACAGTAACTAGCAGTCTAATACTTACTACAACAGTAAAAGAACCAAAAAGAAGTGATGAAAACTACAGCTGGGCTCGACTGGGCCCAGCACCCTCCGCAGACGGAAGCTCAGGCTGTTCAACTCCTGATCCTGAACAGTATTATGAAAAGACAGAGTCAGCGAACGCCGAGTAAAGTGGTATCTATACTATCTAGAACCGTAAAAGAAACAGGTTTAATTCTCATTTCTACTTATCTGTTTTGTGTATTTCCTTTTCACCCATTTTTCTCAAACACTTAGATATTCTTGATCTTGCATGTTCCTCGTAGGACCGATCTTGATTGCAGTCTTTTCCGTAGAGTAGAAGGTACACATGGTACTCTCCTGGTCGGGAGGGTCCTCCGTGGTAGCCCTACACCCAGTCAACCACCTCGAGGTCAAGACGTAGCGGTGACTACGACACGCATGATAAGCGTACGGGTAGCTACCCCGCACTGACACGCAGTCAGTCGTTTCTGCTAGCTGGTACGCCCAAAGTACAACACGAAACAGTATAAGGCATTGCCCTCTCAGAACAGGGGTCCCGCCCCTCAAAACCGAACAGGGGTCTCGACCCTCAAAATCAAACAGCGGTCTCGCCCCTCCACAGTCCGCATACCTCGTCTGACAACCACGGTTTGCCTAGAAGGCCTAACAAGTCGAAGTAGGGTAGCTAGCTGAACCTCAGGTCCCGTGGGGTGGCTAGCTCTCTCCCTACACTAGTAGCTCGCCTCGGTATCGCGTACACGAGGGCCAATAGGAGTCGGTGTAGAGTGGTCAATCCTAACCCTGAATCTTAACTCAAGGGCGTCTAGCTCCTCTCTACACGAAAAGGGGGCAGTTGCTCTCCTTGGTACCACATACTCAAGGGCCAGCACACTTCCCATCTACATTCCAAGTTTCCATCTACCAATAGGAGTTCTACTCCTAATTCCCGATAGGGTTCATGCTTATGTTCACCTCATTTATTCCAATCCAGATTTCACCATTCACAATTCATCTCTCATGCATATACAGGCAGCTCGTGTTTCCATAATTCAATACATAAAACTAATGATTTCACAGGGAATTGTTCATAATTTACAGGCAGCTCATAATTATAATACAGGCAATCGCTAACAGTTTAGCTCAATCATGCATGCAGGTATATTATATAGCACAAACGGTTTATTCATTTCTCTATCCTAGGATTCATGCCACATCCTACGGTTCCATTTGGTTATTTCCACAAGCACATTCTTATTTAAATATTATTAATAGAATTAACCACTCTACCAGGCAATACGAGAGTAATGGGAGCTCAAACCGCAAACCCAGGCGCCTCTGCGAGCCCCAAACACACAGTAGGCTGAAACCCTATACCAGGGAATACATCACAAAAGGAAAGTTCAAAACAATGTACAAAGGACTCTAGTACGTAGAGGAACTCGCAATGAAAATACAAGTATTTCGTTTGCGTAAAACGAACCCCGATCGAACCCCAAACGGGCCAAAAACGTGCCTACTATTCAAAATCAGACTCTGGGAACAAGTCCAGGCATCTTAAAAGGTACCAAAACCTTACCTTAAGTCCCTGCAGTGTAGTCAGACATCCAAGCCTTCTCTGCGATCGTCTGAAGGCAATTTCAGACATCGGACAAAGCCCCCGGTCGTCTAGACACACCTCTAGACGTCTGGTGATCTGATCAAACGTCCAAAAGCGTGGCATCCGTGCTCCTTCCCAAGGCTACACCTGCGTACGACAACACAGGCGCGGTCAGCCAACACATATCCCTGCGCTGCAATATGCATGGTGTAGGGAGATTACGTACCTTTACGATAAATGAGCTTTTAGACGTCTGACCTTAACTCCAGACGTCTATGTACTCCAGAAGTCTAGACTCCACACCAGACGTCTCATACTGGAAAACTTCCAGTACCGGGACCTCCTCCCAAAGCTCTCCGCTGCACTCCACCTCGCGCCGCCGCAGCTGCAGCTACTGCAGATGGTCGGGAGGCTGCCTCCCGAGTTCTCTCCTCCTTCCGCACGCGCCTGCGGTGACCATGCGAGCTCCGCCGAGCCTCCACTAAAGCTCTCTGACCTCGGCCTCCTCCTCCTCCCGCACTCTCCTCCCTCTCGCTCGCCTCCTCTCGCAACTCCCACAAAGCTCTGAAGGTGATGGTGGTGGGGGGGGGGGGGGGGGGGGGGGGGGGTCCTTATATAGATGGCGTGGGGGGGTTTAGGGTTCGAGGAAGGAAAGGGAGGGAGAAGAAGAGGGTCCTGCGCGCCGCCCGTGCGCAGGGCACAGTGTGCGTACAAAAATTTCATTTTCGGACGTCCGAGAAAAGGTCCAGATGTCTGACCGAAACTCCAGACATCTTAAAAGGCTAAAAGTGTGACGGGTCTTTACATTATTGCGTTCTATTGAACTTCTTCTCTAAGTCTGACGGAGTTAGATAGAAGAATCTATTAAGTGTTAGAATCTGGAAATAGGTTCATAAGCACAAGATGAACATCTAGGTTCTATTCTAGGTGTTAATTAAGTCTGAAATACTATGGACTCATCTGACGAACAACTCACCCTTGGAACCTAAGCGACAGTGTTTAAAAGCAGTAGTAGAGTGCTCAAAACTTGGTTTTGAGGTGCTGCTTCAATTCTTAAGGTTGAATTTGATCTATCTAGGCTTCCAATTTGATATGAGGAGTTTTAGAATTAAAAGTCAACTTCTGTGTTTTGGAGGTCAACTATGAATCGATTTTGGTGTTCTAAGAGTTAAATTTCATATTTGCCAGGTTGTTTAGGTTCCTATGGTGTTAGTGAATCTTTGGAATCAATTTCAATGAGTTTCATCAAGATTTAAAGAGGGTTGCAACTTCTGTGCAGTTTGGGTTCAAACTACAACCCATAGTTGTTTAAAGCATTCCTGTCAAGATTAAAACTGAAATTCTAGCCAGATCAATCCTATTTTATCATTTGAATTGAACAAGATCACTTCCAAACACTTTAATCTATCTACTAAGCTATTCCACTTTGGAATTTATGGTCTGTGCAGCACATTTGAAGCTAAAAAGCTTCAAGAGCTTCTGAAACTCCTCAACTCAGTATCTTCCTCATTTCATGCGAAATGACACTATGAAGCCATTCATATCCCCAATCGAAGATATTCCTTGAATTCATATCATTAGACTTGAATTCCAACTCTGAAGCATGTTTCCATGCGTATGACCAGTGCCATGTACCTTTTCTAATCTTTGGATTAACTTCGATCCAACCATCAAACTGATGGTGAAATTGTGTAGCTGAATCTTTAAGCTCTTGAGTGAGCTTTATTTCGAGTCAAATGGAGCTCTAAGTTGCTTGGAATCGTCGTTCGATGTCACCGGTAGAGAATGCAGTGTTGAAGGAGAAGTAGTTGGATTTGTCCCACCTCGTGAGTTCATAGACGAGCACTTGGGAATAAAACTAATTCTGCACTAAGACGTTTCGATCATCAATGCAGGGCGCATCTAACAAGCATTGATCCGATTGGGTGCATGCATGTGCATGTGCATGTGCATGTCTGTGCATGCGTGAGCGCACGTGGGTGTATGTGCCTAGGTGGGCGTGAGCTTGATTGTAGGCTGGACATTGCTCGGTACTGTGCACTATAAAATGTAAAAATCCCCACTAATTGAACTAGAACTGGGTTCAAGTAGTGGTCTGATCCCACCTTATAGGTGCTGTGTATCCTACGAATGAACCTGATTCGCCCACTAAACCAATTTTTGGTTAAGTGTTAAAATAGTGAGAGGTTTAAGAGCTTAAGAAGCTGGCTAAGTGTGGAAGAGTTGCGCAGCAAGTCCTAAAGAGAAGAGTTGAGAGTGAAGGGAGAGAAGAAGAGTTTAAAAATAAATGACTAAAGAAGTTGGAGACTACGAGTAAAAAGAGAATTAAGAAAAATGATTAAATAAGAAATTGAATAAACGTCTAATGGTTTAATTGGAAGTATAATATTGATACTTAAGTCATCTCATGGGCTAAAGAGACGTTCAATGAAGGCTGAATTGAGTTGTAACAAAGCCATTATTTTGTATTATAATTTCCTTTTATGCTTTATCTTTTGTAAACACTTGTTGTAGGCATTTCCTTTCTTTGTTATTCATTCTATAATCCTTCATATACATTCTCTGTTATAATTGAATAATCAACATATTTTCAAGTTCAATTATTATGCAATTGTTCATGTGCTTAACAAATTTTATAATTAATATAGTAATTAGCTATTAGATAACTTAAAACAAAAATAGTGAATTCATTAAGTTTAAATACCTTCCAGTGAACGACCTAAATTCAACCAATAAAAAAAATTAAAATCTAAATGTAGATTAGCTTAACCCTATACTACAATTAACGACAACGATTTAACAAATCAAGTTAACCTAAGTATTTTCTTATGCAATTAATTAATCCTAACAACCTTAATTAACTATGTTGAGAATTGAACGAATAGATCATGCGTGTGATCACACGCGGAAGCGTTAACGCGATCTATAGGAGAGGCGACGTGCGATCTGGACCGTTGATCCGCAATCCAACGGTTGAGAGAGCTGCCTTTTCACTGCCTGTAACACACGCACGAAGCGATGCCTTCTCTGCGCCGTGCGATGAAGATCTAACGCTCCTCGCATCTCCGCGTAGCTTCACCAACGTTTGGCTTCAGTGACGTGCGTGCGTCACTAAAGAGCTATATTTAATTTTTAAAGATGTGAAGTCTCTCTTTTGCCCTTATATCCTCAACTATAAAAAGGACCCCATACCCATTCATCAAGCATCCCTTCCTTCTCTCAACCACCAAAAGAGCTAAGAACAACGCTCTCAAGCTCACATTAATGCTTCCAAGTTACAGGAAGCTCCGTTAGAATAAAAAAATAAATTTTTCCGCTTCTCACCCCCTTCGCGGAGCATAATAAATGACTTGCGACAATCGTCAAATAATCACAATAACGTGCTATTGTCGGATTTTTGTCCCCGGCAACGACGCCAAAACTATGATCGACTTTCGATTCGCAATAAAAATGGTGATTTAAGTGTCATTGTTGTAGTATAGATGTCACAAATGTAAACTGATGTCGCGTCAATTTTATTTATTTATTATTTATACTAATTTATTTTTAAGTCGTTCACTGAGAGTCAGTTATTAATATGCATCACTCTCTAAGTCAAAAAATGTTCTTTTATTCTAAAAAATGTTAATTTTATTTACAAAATAAATAAATCAATCAATCAATAAAAGAATTGATTAATTATTTACAAAAAAATCAATTAATATGCATCACAGTGCTTGAAGCATATGTACAATAACCAAGATACTACTACAATATGTTAGTTATATACAACTAATACAAGGAATAGCTGAGTATATGTATAAAAATATCTAATAATATCTACTCTACTAAATCATAATAGCATACTAATGTCTATAGTAACATCTATTACATATAAAATAACATAAATAAACATCACTAAAGCCTTAGTAAAATATTTACATAACATAACGTAAAAATTGTTACTTACACTAACGTATTTACATATATACATTGACATAAATATCTGTCACAAAAGTTATAGTTATTTACATACATAAGAGCTCAAACAAGCACCTATTCTACTTATACTCTATATTAATTATATACGTATACATATTTATATTTATTTATTTACATTATTTAAATACATATACTATTATACTTCTACTATATACACACACATAGAGGAACTTTCAACACTTAGCAGCTCACGGCTCTCTTCTTTCTTCTCCTTCCAACACTTAGTCATTTAGGCCAACTCTCCTCCCCTCTTTGTCAACACTTGGAATTTTCTATGGCCTCTCTCTCACATACACTAAAGCACTTAGGCCAAAAATTATGTTTAATGAGCGAGCAACCCATTCAAGGGATACACAGCGCCTACCAGAGGTGGGATCAAGCCCCCACTAGGGCCGCCCTAGTTTTAATTAGGTGTATTTTAGCTAATTTCAGGCCCAATAGGCCCTCATCAACCTAACACAGTGCGTGCCCCCAACCCACCATCGTGCATAATTTCGTTCATTTGCTCATGTATCAGAGAACAAGAGAGGAGATAATGCTTGTTTTGGTGCCCAGCACTTGATGACCAAGCAGCTCATCCGACAAAAACCTTAAATATCACTTCGCTGCCTCTTCACCACACGATGTGGCGCTATTTGTAGCACCCATCAAGTGATGCTGCTACGCTAATTTAAGTTCTGATTTCATATCTTTGGCCCTGGATTTGAGAGCCATAAATTAATCGAATTTAAAATTAAAGTATATCATTGCAAAGCCCTTACATAGGACCACATAATTGTATAATTACTTTACAAATATCAGTTATTTAGATATATAATAAAATTGATTAATGTTGATCGATTGTACATGTTAAATTAGAGGTTAATTACTCAATTAAAATATAAATTAGATAATTATACAATTGATCATGTCCAAAGTTTACATAAATAATAAATTATTTATTACATATTTTTAATATATTTTAGAAACTTTATTTTAATTTATATACAATTAAATATTAATTTAAGTTAATTTTACATATAAATAATTTATAAACACTATAATATAGTATAAATATAATATAAATAAGTTGAAAATACTTAATATAATACAAGTGTACATTATAACTTAATTACTAATTTATTTTATTTTATATTAATAAATTACCTAATTAACTTACTAACTTAATTACCCACTGTAAATATATAATTAAATTAAATTACAGGTGTTGTATAATACATAACACATAGATAAATATATATGTATAGTATTAAGCACTGTTATGTACATATAAATATGTTTATATAATTACTTAGTTTTATGTACATTTAAGTTAATAAAAATTAATAGATAATAATACAATAAGATTATATATACAATAAATCATTCTAAATATTTAATTTAATATATATAATACATATATAAGTTAATTATATATATTTTATACATATTATACAATATATACATAAAGTTTCGGTTTAATTTATATATACAACTATATACATAAAATACAAGGTATTTTTGTGATTTTTCTGATTTTTATGATTTTTATATATAGAATAAAGGTAGGAGATGAGAGAGAGAATGAGATGAGAGAGAGTTTTTTTTTGTGTTTTTAAACCTTAAGTCATTTATTAAATTCTAAGATAGACTGAACCATTGGCTAGTATGTTCTTCCAAATCGGGGGTTAAGATTACCTCAAAACTTCACACACATGTAAAGAAATACCTAATCTTACTCAAGACAGGTTTATTTTAATTTTTTATAATTTTTTATGATTTTTATTTATTTACAAAGTTCACACATCCTAGGCCTAAAATAGAGTTGTCAAGGCGAAACCTAAGGCCAAAAATAGAGTTGTCAAGGTGAAACCTAAGGCCTAAGAAAATGCTCTAATGGCTGGGAGTGTACTTTAACACATCAGACATGTTTAATACATCCTAAGAAAGATGTTGAGACATTTAAGCTTGATTTCCATCTTAATTTGCATTAAATTCACATGTTGGACAGTTAGCTCAATTCAATAAGCTGACAATGGATTTAAGTATAAAGATTACAAGAAATTCTAGTTGAATTTCAACTCAATTTCAATACATGAATGTTTGTACATGAAGTTCCAACAAAGTAAACACGTCAGCTACATTGGATCTTTGAAATCCCAACACACATCCTCTCATTCAGACCAACAAAAGAGCCCTCAAAACAGGTCTGCTGCTGCTATTCAATCTGTAGCCAATTCAGTGTTGCCACACCTGTTGCAAATCTGCAGCAACAAGCTCATCTGCTGCTCAACCTTGAATCAAACAACTTAAGACCATGCTGCATCCAATCCAGCAGTCATTGGCTACTTCTAAAATGGACCTAAATCAGACTTGAAAAAGTCTGATCTAAGGTACTTAAATCACCAAATCATGCCTGAATCTCATGAGCTGGAAATCATTGCACAAAAACTTTTGAAGGTCTAAAAATATAAAAACCAACTTTTCATTTCAAAATCCACTTGAATCCCATTATGACTTTCTCCTTTCATTATAGACAATGTAAAGGAATACATCATAAAAAGGGTTCCAAAAACCATTTGCAAACCACTTCAAACCTACCTTGTTAATCTCTCAAATTCACTTATAAAACCAAGTTTTCAGATTTAGAGTCTTTTCGAAGTAAGAATCCATGTCGCCCTTGATTTGAATCTTCACTTTAGATTGATTATTGATCAGATCATCTGACCCTCTTGAAAGCCATTGATTGGTGTCCAAGGTATCTAGTGATCATCTTAGAATCACTTGTGTCCTTGTTCAACCTCAAATCAGTATCACTGATTATCCTTGGTCAAACTACCCAAAATGCAACCCAAATTGGACTTATGTTCATTTGAAAATTAAAAACCACATCAAACACCTTAGATTCATCGCATTGCACCTAATTGAGTAAATGAAAACTCGAATCGCTCAATTAAACCCATTTAAACCAAATTGACTCCAAATTGCAAAATTGGGTGTGAAATCCAAATCTGAAATAATCGAGCAAATTGGTTCAGTCAAAACCAGATCGGGGGCTCTTTGTGAATTTAAAGAGTGAATGGGTGACCCCCCAGGTGAATTTTAGGTGCGAATTCAGATCTGAATTCAACCTCAACAAAGAGGAGAACGATGAATAAAATGCAAGGAAAATTAGAGAAAATGAATTATGGGGCGTAGGGAAAGTTGTATGAGTCAATGAAAAAACACAGGAAACTCCTCTTTGATCTGAATTGATCAGGGAGGTTGGCGTGGATTTATCCCAAATGTAAACTAATCCATCACAAAATTCACTATCTAATCTACTTCTACTGATCTAAATTACACTAGCTAACACTCAAACTAATCTAGAAAGCAGGAAAACTAATCTATGAAAGCGAAAAATCTAGCTAACAGACAAAGGTGGTGTCCAAGGTCCATCGGTCATCGGTCGAAGGTCGATGGCGACGAAATGGAGGAGACCCTCAACTGAAGAAAGAGGTGTCCAAGAGCCAACAACCGACAGCTAGAGACAATTGAAGGAGAGCAACCTGCTTTGTCACCGCAGGCAAGGAATTGAGGTGGGGAAGCTGAGGGGATGGAAGAAGGGAACCACTCAAGGGGGAGGGAGCGATTCGGCATGCGCGCGAGCTGGGGAGCTGCTTAAGTAGGCATTTCACTAATTGTACTCACCGCAATGGTAAGATTAGGCATTTAGGGCTTCAACGGTGGGATGGAGAGAGAGGAGCGAGCGAAGCTCAAATCCAAATCGTGGCCATTGGATGAGATCTGGAGCAAGGGGTGATTCCACGCTCAAATGCGCACGAGAAATGGATTTAGATCAATCATTAGATCAAAGGACTCACCAAAGCAACGACCTAGATTGGCCGTGTTCTACGATGCTATAGTAGTCGAGCTGCATCAGGTCTATTGGTGAATTTACAAATCAGCCCTAAGATGTGAAGGGGTAGAAGAATTGTGCAAAGGCCCATTAGTGGCAAAGATCACTTGCGACATGGTCTCTAAGGTTTTCAAAGAGGTCCTTGGAGGCTTACAAACAGGTCCTTGGATGGTTTTACATGAAGGAATGTTATGACTTGAGGACCTAAATGTAATATCATGAATGCAAGTTCCTAATGATGTTCAAATGCAATC
Organism: Thalassia testudinum; assembly: GCA_037157565.1. NCBI lineage: Eukaryota > Viridiplantae > Streptophyta > Magnoliopsida > Alismatales > Hydrocharitaceae > Thalassia > Thalassia testudinum. Next base: position 664,575 of record JAZHRO010000033.1, on the reverse strand, counting down.
AAGTTTTTATTGAAGCCCAATTGAACATTTAGAAAGTTAATTTCTCTTTCAATTTGATCTTTTGAACCTAAAAATGTGTTCAATTTACAATTGGATCATCAATTTCTATTAATTAGTAGAATATCTCATTTTATATCCTAATTTCGCGTTTTTAGCATAAATTTGTTATTTTAGGTCATTTCCGCTATTTACCACACGTAACCCAATTTATGTGTTAATTATAGAGTGTTTATCCTAGTTTCTAACTTAACTTAAACATTTTAGCTATGATGAGCTACACCTCATTAGAGCTCACCAGCTATCCTCTCGCCCCTATTCTAAAAACGGATCCCGTGACGTCTCACCCCCAATTCTTCTAGATTTGCCCTCCTTCCTTCAAGCGTCGAACATCCGGCTCATCCTCCAAGCATTCGTCGAAAAAGATAATTTCACATCCCCTATCTTTTTACAACTTTCTAGTTTAGATTTTCAACTTTATAGTTGTAGCAATTAATTGTAATTGTCATTATCATAGTTATTAAAGTTGTTATTCTCTCTCCCACTCTCTCTCATTTATATTGCAAGTAGATTAGCATTGTAAATGTTTTCTTAATAAAAAAAATATAATTGTAGATTTATAATTAACGTAGCTTCCCCATGTTTGACCCGATACTCACCAGAGTTTCTGTTAAAAAATATTTGGTAGCGGATTTTCTTGCAAATTTTCTAACAACTCGGGTTTTCCAAATTCCAGCTTTTCCTCGCAATGATTTTTCGCTAATCAGCTGGCATAATATACTAACACTATTTTCCCATTCATCTTTTACCTTAGTACTGCTCCAACTGCGTAGTCAGATGCATCGCACATGATCTCGAACAACTGAGACCAATCGGAAGATTGTAGGATTGGAGCCTGGATTACTCAGTTGTGCAGGATTTCAAACACGCAAACACACTCACTTGTCATCTCAAAGGGATTGTCCTCTAAGAGAGATTAGTCAGGGGGAGTGCAATCTTAGAAAAATCAGTTATAAAACATCGATAAAAATCGAAGTGCCCTAGAAAAGATCGAATCTCTTTGATTGAGGAAGACACAAGAGGTTTAGAAATCAGATTCACCTTTGTTCAAACAACTTGAATGCCTTTCACAGAAATAAGGTGTCCAAGTATAATGCCCTCAAGAACAATGAAATGACTCTTTTCCTAAGAGAAAACAAAGTTTACTTCAATGCATCGTCGGAAGACCCAAACCAAGTGCAGAAGGCAATCATCGAATGTTTGATCAAAAACTGAGAAGTTGTCTACGAAGACTTCAAGATATTTACCTACCATATTAGAGAATATGGCTAGCATGTATCGCTGAAAAGTGGCGAGCACATTGCATAACCCAAACAGCATCCTACGGAACGCATAAGTCCCATAGGGGAAGGTAAAGGTGGTCTTCTTCTAATCTTTAGGATGAATTGCCACTTGATTATATCTAGAGTATCCATCCAAAAAGTAGAAAAACCGATTCCCCGCCAACTTCTCAAGGATCTGGTTAATAAACGGGAGAGGGAAATGGTATTTCTTCGTGGAGGTATTCAATTTTTGATGGTCTATACAAACTCTCCACGAGTTTGCAACCTAAGTCGGGATGGTTTCTCCAGATTCAATAGTAAACACGAAGAGTCCTGCCTTTTTAAGCACAACCTGAATGGGACTCACCCAATGACTATCAAAGATAGGGTAGATGATGCCCATATCAAGCCACTTAATGATTTCCTTTTTTACGACCTTTTGGAGAATCGGGTTAAATCCTCCTTGCATCCCGTGAGAAGGTCGTGAACCCTCTTTGACATAAATACGATGAGTACAATAAGAGGAACTTATTACAGTCAAGTCATCTAAAGTCCAACCAATGGCTCTACGATATTGCTGGAGGACAAAAATCAATTTCGTTTCCTAATCATGAGTGAGTCAAGAATTGATAATCACTAGAAGCTTCTGATTTGAACCTAAAAACACATACTTCAAATGATCTGGAGTGGTTTTAGCTCCAAGATCGAGTTATCAACAATGGGTGGGGGTTCGGAGTTGGCCTCAGAAGACAAGGTGGAAGCTAAGGATAGGTCTAAATTAGATTCAGGCTCCTTAATCTATGAGTCAAGATCTTCTTATGGTTGAAGTACTTGGAGAATTGGGTTCACCTCAGGAATCGGATCCTCAACCAAAAATCCTATGTCACATACCTCATCAATTGCTCCGCAATTTATACATTTCTAAGCCTTAAAAGTATCAATCCTTAATGTCTTATCCCAGAATTTCAATTCAATCTGGCTTTCTTCACAATTAATGTTTGCCCTAGTTGTCGCTAGGAACGATCTCCCCATGATGATCAGTGTGTCGTTTAGATTCTTAGGAGTATCCATGCCCAACACAATGAAATCCACCGGAAAATAGAAATCTCTTGCCCTAACTGTCATATCCTCGAGAATTCCTCGTAGTGAGTTAATCGATCTATCAGCCAATTGCAGTGTCACCTCAGTCAATTTAAGCTTAGTTTCCTCAAAGTGGTCTAGCAAGGAGGTGGGAATTAGGTTTATGTATGCTCCTAAATATGATGAAGCCCAATCAAACTCTAAGTTTCCTATCTTGCAGGAAATCAAAGGAGTGCCAGGATCCTTCACTTTATGTAGGAGTTTGCACAAAATTATAGACCTAACTTGCTCTGACAAAACAATTGCACTCCTGTCTTTGTTTCACGACTTACGCTTTGGTGTACACAAATCCTTCAAAAATCTCGCATAAGCCGGTATGTGGTGGATCGCATCCATCAAGGGAATGCTTATCTGGACTTGCTCAAAGAGCTTGACCAAGTCCTCCTCAAGAGCCACAAGTTTGGATTTCCTATTTCCGTTGATTAAGGCCTCGGGAAATGGAGCATCTTTAGGCTTTTCCAGGATTGGTCCAAGCTATGGGTTTGGGGTGAGTTTGTCATTGATATCCATCCTGGACATAGGTCTTGCACTACTTGTACCAGATTGACTAGGATGAGGTGGGTCCTCAGTAGTTTTACCACTATGAGTGGTGACGGAATTTACGCCTACCTAGTTTGGATTTGGAGTTGGCAGGATGGGAGGTTGCTGCTGATATCTCGTGTATGAAGTAGAAGCCTCCGACCAATCAGGTGGAGATGCAGAAGGGGCCTGATAAATGTAATGTGCTTGGCCCTGATTTTAGTACACAACATGCCTCTAGCTTAGCACGTTGTTTGGGTTCAGCAAAGGTTAGGAAGGAAGTATACCAGGCTGGCAAGTCCTAGCCATCTGTGAGAGCTGATTAAGAACCTCTGTAATCTCCGCATTATACTACCTCTGCATGGCAGCATTAGTCTTCTGCATATCAGCCAGAGTCAATAAAATCAGGCTCATCTGATCTTAGTTGCTAAGCCTAGTTTGAAAGTTCAAGTTAGGCCTAGGATGAGCAGGCTAATATGGATGCAGATTTTGTGGTCAAGGTTGGAATTGAGGTCTGGAGTTCATATTATTCCCTGCCCAGGAGAAATTCGAATGATTATGCCATCCAGGATTGTAGGAGTTAGAGAAAGGATCATTCTGGATGGCGCGGACCACCTCCCAGGGTTGAGTAGCTCCCTAGTAATCAGGATACGGGGGCTCAAAGATCCCCCACTGCTTAGTCATAAAATCGCGTTTAGAGATGATTAAGTCATAGTATAGTACGAAAATACGTCGAAATAAATAAATATAACGAGATGTGAATCCCGATGGAACTCAAGGAGGCAGAAAACGACTTCATTGTAATACTGATTTAGAAATAACTAGTGCTAGAATAATCAGATATATATATAGAAAATTCATTCATATCAAACGATTCAGATATAAGAATAACTAGAACTAAAACTAAAGGAAATTACTAAAACTACCAGAAATAAAAATAGCTATCTAAGCTACTAAAATAAGGGCACCAAGGGTGGTCCTTAGTGGCCTTTGGAGAGGTTGAGAAGAGCACCAGTGTGCACCAAGGTAGTCTTGGTGGATGCCTCCGAGGAAGAGGGAATCGGAGAAGCTTGGAGGTGTCTAGAGGGAGAGATGGAGGAGATGCCTTCATATGGGGGCTCTAGGGTCCTTTTTATAGCCAAAATAAGGGGCAAAATAGGTATTTGGTCCTCAAAACCATGCAACAGCCTTGGATCGATCAAATCCGTCGATTGGGAGATCCACGAATCAGACCCCGCCTTCAACGCGCACATTTCACAAGATTTCACCACTTGGCACGCGGCGAGCCTTCAGATCACGATCACGCAGCTGTGCTCCTGCGCATCCCACTGCCTTCGCGTCCTAAAACGTGCGAGCACGCGCTTTTGATTTCAGTCATCCGATCGAAAGATTGGACAACTTAGAATAGCCGCACCCACCACATTTAACTTTTTGCGTATGTGCGGGCATTTGCTCACAATCGTTTGATCGCAAAGATCGAAGACTGAGAGCACGCGCTTCACTGCCTGTAGGTTTCATGTACAGCGAGGCGTCCAACCATGCGTCATCACACGCATGTCGATCCAACGCACCTCCGCACGCCAAGCATCCGCCTCCGCGCCACTCAATCATCATCGCATGGCCCAATTTCTTCCTTCGCGCACCTTCTTTGATTTCCGCTCTGCACATTTCGAGCCAGCGTCACTTGCTTCCGCACAATTGCGTTAACCGCTGTGCTACATTCGCGAATGGTCACTGTTCTTTACTACTCAGCTACCCTCAGCCGTTGGATGGAAAACCAACAGCTAAGACGAACTCCTTCTGATGGCACGCGGAGAAGGATGATGCAGCCTCATCATGCCCATTAGATGACGATTCAACAGCCCACATTTTTCCTTCAGTAGTTGGGGCCACTACGTTGGGCAGCTATGATGGTGTCACATGGCGTCATCGTGGTCGTCCATCTTCTTTGCTTTGTAGATGGTGCTGTAGGGCTCCAATCAAGTTGATTTTTGCACCATTGGATTGCGATCATTGATCCAGATCCATCCGTGCAGTCAGATTTGGTATCTGAGGTTCAGATGATCACCTCCTTACCTCTTGGCCATTACTCTTCCGCAGACTCCATAGAAAGCTACGGGAGTCTGATCAAGACAATCTTGGAAGCATTGGACACCCGTCGTAATTCTAAGCAGATCTGTTGTACAGTTGGATTTTATCATCCACGGCCCCGAATTATTTGCAATTATTATTACCTCTCAATTAGAATATAATATAGCATTATTATTCACAAAGCTAACAAATCAACTATAATACAAATTATGCTGCTCATGTAAGCATTATTTCTAAGTTAAGTTAGGATCTAACTTAATTCAAGTAGATTAAGACCTATGATTGCTGTGTAATCATACCCCCATGCCTAAATATTGCTAGTCCCTAGCAAATGCAAGACTAAATGCATTCTATCAAAAGTTTGACTAGAGATTTATTTCTTTTGTTTTTATCCAAACATTTAGAAATCCAAATAATCGTTAGAGTGTAGTGTTCTAGCCTATGCAACAAATCCAAGCGAAAAGTCGATCCACATCTAAAACCCGTACTTGACCCTTAGTAAAACTCTATTGGGATAGGCAAACTTCTTCTCTCGAGAATATAAAATAACCTCGAGTTTTAGCCCTAGCTTTTGGGTTAGGTAAAGGATGTTAGAGTCAAGTTTGTATTTGGTGACTTACACTTCTCTAGTGCTTCATAGAGACTAGTACCTCAGAATCTAAATTTCCAGACTATCAAATAAATCATCGTAGAGAGAGACGAAAGAATTATGGTCTCTTAAGTTCCTTGTACTCATTCTCTCTATCTTTTGTTCTTTCTTTTTTTTTAGCTCACAATCTTACCAGATTTGTAAATATATTTGGTAGTCTCTCATGGTATTAACACTTCAATTAACTTCTAATAATCCTATAACTAAGTCAAAAGTCCTCAACCAGTATTCGGGCAATCAAAAATACAGGAAAAATAGATCAAGGCTGTATTGGCGGATCATGAGAGTAGTATGTATTATTGCCTCAATGTATTTGTCATGCAACTCAACACTTTTTTTTTCAGACTTTTTTTATATATACATTTTCTTTTTTCTGTTCTCTTTTTTTTCTTTTTCTCACATATCTACCAACACAATGCAATCCAACATGACATACGCACTTTTATTCGTGAGGCATTATTTGGGATTGGTGATGTTCAAGAGGATATTTGGTAGCTTATTTGGTGGAAGTGCCTATTCACGGCACCAGGAAACAAATAGATGAGACAGCATATTTCTGACCTTGACATTAACACCCTCCTTCAACCGAGGATTCCATAAAGGACAATTGTAACCATCCACCTTAGTCTTAGTTTTATTAGAACCCACTCTTTGTGTATTTGCCTTATTTAGTGGCTCTCACAAAGATTCACACAAAAAATTTGCACGCAGGAACTGAGAGCGAATACTAGGCCTAACTCTAAGTATCATTATTCAATTACCCAGAACTTAAGATTCCTCGCACTAGACTTAAAGTACCAGTAGACTCTCTACTCTCACGTCGTAATTGTTTGATGGATCTACTAAAAAATGTTTTGCCTGACTCTAATTACTGTCCAAGGGCTCAAGAAAAGAAGCAATGCTTCTTGACAAACTAAAGATGTCCATCGATCTTCACAATGGATCCATTACAAATTCTACGTGCAAGTGTGAAATTGAACTAGATTCTAATTTCAGGAATCAACTAAAGAATAAATCTCTAATAAAACCTCTTGATAAAAATCTATATCCTAAGGTGTTGGCAAAAAAAATTTTTCAGTTTATATGTACTACCCCCCCCCCCCCACACACACACTTAAGTTCTTACATGTCCTCATGTAAGAATAAGAGAAAATGAATTAAAACAGGGAGTAATTAGATAGAAATCACCTGGAATTACTCCTGATTCATCATTCAGCAAATGCCAACACTACAATAATAATCACAATACGTAAACTAATATGCCAAAATGAAATATGTTATGTATAGAAGACAAATAAATGTTGAGTTTAACGCCTCCAGCTAGACGAAACTCCATCAGATGGATCAATGATTGCAGAGGAGTAGGTCAAGATCAAAAGGAAGATGTGTTCATACGCTTCAAGAATTAGCGGTTCACAAATGCAAACCAACTGATGGTGCAACCCTATTCTAAAGAGTCTCTCAAAAGTAAAGTGTGGAACAGGAAGATTGGGATGAGGGTCATGATGCCAATCTCGCTCATTGATTCCGTTTCAAAAGTCTATGGGAAATTGCTGAGGGAGTGAATTGATATGAAAATCGAAATGCCAATCAGCATCAAAGTCTAGATCATAAGGGTCATAGTAATGGTAACTAACATCAAAATCAAGTTTTCCCCAAACCCTTGGATGTATGACGGTATATGCACAATTGGAAATTCATTAAAATCCTCGTCAGAAATCATCTCATCCTCGTCGATGCTAATCTCAGATTCCTTGGAATCTGTCTCAGTCTCTAAGTCGAGCTGTCCATTAGATTGATTAGGATTATGAGCAAGTCCCCAATTCATTGTACTTAGAATTTCACCTTCATAAGTGTTCGGTTGCTCAACATTTTGTGCTTCCGATAGCCTTTCCGTTTCCTTTGATAAATCATCAGGAGTATCCCCTAATCATTGGGAATCAGAATCAAGAGTAGAGAATGTAAACTCCAGGTTTCCTTCATCATCTTGGTAAGTGGGAGGAGAAAAATGTGAATCACAAGATGTCAAAGTGAAAATAGATTCATTTCCCAAAGTAGTCGTGTCAACTCCAGATTCATCAAGGCACATGTGATTATTAGAATTCCTAGGCAAGATCATCTCTGAATTACCTAAGTACGCCTGACCCGTGGTGTTTAAGGTAGTAATCTCCTTATTTTCATTGAATCCACCATCTCTGCTTAAATTCCACTAGATTGTTTGAGGCATCTAAATCATCCTGTGAATCCTCACCTTGGGAATCCTTGAATATAAAGGAATCGTAATCTGACTCACAACTGATTGATTCCTCAAAATAAAAGGTTGGCATCTCGGGGCTTTCACCAAGATCTAGATCCATGGTTTGTTTTCTTCCTTGATTCCGTTAGGTGTCTCCCACAATTGTAAATTCATCTTGGGCATACCAACCCTTTCCTCCTTACTTTCCCGAATAGGACTCTCAGATGAGTCCATTCAGGTCATTCCTTGCTCATGTCCCTTGACCACCTCAAATATCTCTTCTTTCATTTCAAAATCAACGATTGAGACATCAGCATCTTCCACTTCAGGTGTGTAACCCAAAGAATCTCTATAAATAGTCTCTAGTGCAACCATGTCAAGTTCCCTAAACTACTCTAGACTAGTCTAAACTTGGTACTACAAAAGGAGTATGTCTTGAAGTGTACAAGTTTGTTGATTCATCCTAGCTAAGGATTCCAGTTCTTTAAGGGCTTCCATTAGAGATTCTTCAGTTGCAATCAAAGTCTGCCTCTGCCGCAGATCAGTATTGGTATGGATTTGATGTAGATATCCCGCAACTGTGTTCTTGTACTTTGCTACTATTTGCTGTAGTCTGAGAAGTAGTTACGAGTCCATTGGCAGCTCCTCATTGGTGATCTGTGTGGATATGTCCTCAAAATGTGAGTAAGATAGAGGGTTATAATAGCATTAGTATGGAAAATCATAAGAGTGGTGAGTGGGTGCAGTGTAGTCATAGGTTGCAGCCAAATCCTCAACCTTGAGTGGCTCACCACCAACCTGTGGCACATTCCCACCAAATTCAGGGCTCTTAGAGGTGATGTCTTGGGTTCTTTGTCTCATCCTAAATTGCTTTTCTGAAGTCCTCATATTCCCTTTTTCTGACCTCCTTTGCTTCCTGGACCATTTGGATCAGTTCAGCAATCTGGGAGTTCTTGTGAGGGGTAGGAGCATGCCTTTGGTGGGATCGTTCAAGTAATCAGTCATCATAACGAAATCCCGATCCCGCATGCAGAGTGTCTCTAAGGGTTGTGATGTTCCTTGATATTGAGACATACGTGTGGATCTCTAAGAGGGTGAGGTGGGTATATCCCAAGCTCGAGGAGCACGAGTATAGGAATCGTAATCAGTGTAATGAGGAGCAGTTTCCCACCTATAAGAAGATGAGATCATAGTTGGTTTAGGAGGAGAACCCTAATGATGATAAGATGAGAAAGAATTTGGGTCCATGATCAGGATGGTCAAAACACACTAGGCGAGCTTAGTGACCTTACACTAGTTACAAGGAACTCATGGTAGAACGAAGCAAAGGCCCTGCAATCAAATTGGTCCTTATAATCAGATAACCAGATTTTTCCTTCAAGTTTAAATTATTGAAGAAAATTCATCTATAAACCGATTGAAAATGATCCCCGCCTTTTAAGTTAACCTAGCTAGTTTATTTATGAGGGGACTAAAAGGAAGGTTCTTCCTTTGGCTTTCACCTCCAGTTCCTTTATACCCCTTAGACGCGGTCGTTTGACACTACCCAGCAGGCTTAAACACCAGGTTTGGCTAAAGAGGTTGAAACCATCCAGTAGTTACAAGACGAATGCAAGTTATTAAGATATTTTTACGATTTTTTTTTAACCTTTTTCTTCAAAGTGTGTGTACTGAGTGATCCACAATGTGACTCAACTCACCGACCAATCACTGGACTCGATTAAGTCCAAGCTAGTCCAATGTGGTCTTAGGGTTCATGGACTTCTATGTTTTCTTTTTTTCAATTAGCAAACCACAAATCAAAGAAATACTCATCTCAATAAAATTGGAATCCAAATAATTTGAAAATTGGTAGGAAAATTCATTTTTCAATAAGCTTTTAAGAGTATTTTTTCAAAATTTTTCTATCTCAAATAAAAATATATGAATTTTTAACTAACAAGAGATCAGATCTGAGATTTTGACCCCAGGCTAATTTTTCTCTTTGAATCTTTATCAAATGTGATCCAAAAATTTGAAAAAAATATGGGAATGAAAGCTAATTTAATTATCTTTCAGACTCCACCATTTCTGGCTCAATTAAATTCGTGTACTATTCGAAATTAATTTTTGAAGTTCAGAAAAATCCAATTTTCAATCTGTTTGACCCCTGTGTACTCTACGAATTTTTCAAAATCCACAAATCGAATGTTTTCTTAGAAACGGTGACGTTTGAAAGAAGTCTGAAACTCTAGTTCCTGCCTGAATTTCAAGATTTTTGAACCACTAAAAACACGGCAAATGAATTTTCAAATTCTTATTCAATTTCTGTCCAAGTTTCTAAAAATACAAATAGCAAACTTTTTTCAAACAAATTTTTTTTCTTTTTTTTTTCAAGGCAAAGTAACTCCTAGCAACCTAAAAAATTTTTTTTTTCTTTTTCAAATAACTCCTATCCTAATCAAATCCTAATCTAAAATCCCACTGAGATAATCGTGTCTACCTGATTGTCTTCACCCGTACTCGATGCGTGCACGGATCCCCATTTCATACCTGCACACCAAAGACAAGTACACTAAATCAGATATTGAATCAAGAATCGTTGTGCTTCCGCGACAAGACACCAATTTGCTCAATCGTAAAATCGCATTTAAAGGTGATTAAGTTGTAGTATAGCGCGAAAATACGTCGAAACAAATAAATATAACGAGATGTGAATCCCAACCGAACTCAAGGAGGCAGAAAACAACTTGATTATAAGATTGATTTAGAACTAACTAGTGCAAAAATAATCAAATATGTATATAGAAAATTTGTTTATATCAGATTGTTCAAATATAAGAATAACTAGAACTAAAACTAAAGGAAATTACTAAAACTACTGGAAATAAAAATAGCTATCTAAGCTATTAAAACAAGGGCAACAAGGGTGATCCTTGGTGGCCTTTGGAGAAGTTGAGAAGAGCAGCAGTGATGCACCAAGATGGTCTTGGTGGATGCCTCAGAGGAAGAGGGAGCCGGTGAAGCTTGGAGGTGTCTAGAGGAAGAGATGGAGGAGATGCCTTCATATCGGGACTCTAGGGTCCTTTTTATAGCCAAAATGAAGGGCAAAGCAGGTATTTGACCCTCAAAACCGTGCAACAGCCTTGGATTGATCAGATCTGTCGATCGGGTGATCAACGGATCAGATCGCGACTTCGAAAAGCCTCCCACACACCTTCAACGCACGCACTAAAGAAGATTTCACCACGTGGCGCACGTTGGCCCTTTAGATCGCTATCACGCAACTGTGTGCCCGTGCATCCCACCGCCTTCACATCCTTCAACGTGCGAGCACGCGCTTTTGATTTCAGCCATCTGATCGAAAGATCGGACGACTTAGAATAGACGTGCCCACTGCCGTTAACTTTTTCGCACGTATGCGCGGACAATTGCTCTCGGTCGTTCGATCGTGGAGATCAATGGCTGAGAGCACGTGCTTCACCGCCAGTAGGTTCCGCGTACAGTGGAGCAACCAACCGTGCGTCATCACGCGCGTCGATCCAACGCACCTCCGTGCGCCAGGATCCGCCTCCACGTTGCCCAATTGTCATAGCACGACCCAATTTCTTCCTTCGCGCACTGCTTCTTTGATTTCCACTCCACGCGTTTCGAGCCAACGTCACTTGCTTCCACGCGAGTGCGCTAACCACTGCGCTACATCCGCGAATGGTCGCGGTTCTTCTTTGCCGCTCAGCTACCCTCAGCCATTGGATGGAAATCCAGCGATTGAGACAAACTCCTTCTGATGGCATGCGGAGAGGGATGACGTGACCTCATCGTGGTCGTTCGATGACAATCCAAAGGCCCACGTTTTTCCTTCAGTAGTTGGGGTCCCTGCCTTGGGCAGCTATGATGGCACCACGTGGCATCATCGTGACTGTTCATCTTCTTTGCTTTGTAAATGGTGCTGTTGAGCTCCAATTGAGTTGATTTTTATGCCATTGGACTGGGGTCGTTTATCTGGATCCATCCATGCGGTCGAATTTGGCATCTGAGGTCTGGATTTTTGCCTCCTCGCCTCTTGACCTTTGCTCTTCCGTTGACTCCATAGGATGCTATGGGAGTCTGATCAAAACGATTTCAGAAGCATTAGACTCCCATCATCGTTCTGAGCAGATCGTATAGTTGGATTTTATCATCCGTGACCCTGAATTACCTGCAAATATTATTACCTCTAAATTGAAACATAATACAGCATTATTATTCATAAAGCTAACAAATCAACTATGATGCAAATTATGCTACTCATGCATGCATTATTCCAAAGTTAAGGTACGATTTAAATTAATTCAGCTTGATTATGACCTATGATTGCTGCCCAATCACCCAACTAGAGTAGGAAGGTTCAGAGTTCCCTCCGAAACCTGGATCAGATGGGAGTGGATAGGCATCCATCCCCTGATAAGAGTGGTGGTGAACATTATGCACAGCCTCCTTCCCTATGGGCGGACGCACACATGTGCTTTGCTGAGAAGAAGTGGCCCTCTGGAGTTGGCAAGTCAAATTGTCCAACTTCTCAATTATAGCGACCTTATCTAATCGACTGGCCACTAACTCTAGATCGATGGATGCGGATAAGTCTCATGTTTCGTGTGTCCCTCATGTACTTGTCAATGCACGGGTAGTTGTCCGGTCAAACATACCCAAAGACTCACTGTTTATAGAGTTCTCACACATGTTCTGAAGAATCTCCTAAACGGTGTCTTCATCTTTACCCATGAAGTTGCCTCCATAGGCTACATTGACAAATAATTTGATATCCTCACGGAGTCTCTGATAAAAAGACTAGTCCTATTCCCAATTAGAAACTCCATGATGAAGGTATTTCCGCATGAGATCAAGAAAGTCATCCCATGCCTTATAAAGAGGTTCCCCCGCATTTTGCGTGAAATGCATGATTTGGTGCCTCAGGGAATTAGTGCGCCCCACTTGAAAGAATTTCTTGCGGAATTCAGTTTGTAACTCCTCCCAGGTGTTAATCGATCAAGTTAGAGACCGATACCAATGGGTAGCCTTATCCTTCAATGAGAAAGGAAACATTTTCATGAGTAGGGTCTTCCAATTCTGAACATGTGGCCCAAGAGTATGGGGCCAGAGATGCATCAATTCCTGAATATGTTGGAAAGGGTCATCAGAGCCCAATCCAAGAAAGTGGGGAATCAGGTTAATAATATTCAATTTTAACTCGATTTCAGGTCCCCAGCCGGAATTTGCACCCTAGGTTCGATAGCAACAGCTACGAGATTATAGTGATCTTGCATCTGTGGCCGAGGTCAAAGGTTAGCCAGTGCATGAATCAAGTCGGTGAGAGTCCGCAACTGGTCCTGCAGGTGCTGAATACCACCCCCTTCTTGATCTTGGTTCTCCATAGAAGTAAAGGATGGAGAATTAGGTTCAGACATAGATGGATCAAAAGAGATATCGAGTGGATCAGAGAACCCAAACAAGCAAGTTGGGGCTTGACCCAAACGAGTTTGACCTGCTAATGGAGGTCTCAAGACAGGTCTCAAAAACCTCCTCTCGTACATGCACTATAAAATCAGATGAGGGATTAGAAATGTTTTGGACCCAATCAAAGCACCCAAAAGAATTGGATGACTATGGCTGGTTCAAGGCAGATAGACCTCTAGATCAAAAATTCACATACCTGAGAATTACTTGGGAAGCCAGGAAGAGAGAGTCTCGCAAAGACCCCTACACGATAGAACATTCTCATGGGTTACAAGGTTTCCCCCACCTGACCTTCCTTGTCACTAAGATTCCAAGTAGACCAATATGTGCAAATTGCACCCTAAGTCTACCAATTTTAGGCCTATCTGTGCCTTGAATTATCACTTGAATTAGAAATTGATTCAAATTGTGACCTAATTTGAGATTAATTGATTCATAGAGTGAACCAACTTCACCTAACCTACCCTAAAGTTGAGGATGAAATTCAGATAAAGTCACCCGAACCACCCTATTTTGGTTTGTAAACAGGTTATTAGATCTCAATTTTATGATTCAAGTGATCTTAGAGCCTTGAATTTAGGGTTTGACGATAAGATCAATTCAACCAAGGGCTTAGGTAGTACACAAATGCTGGAAGATCTGTTTTCTTTATAAATGGCAAGTGTGTATTGGCACTTCAAACCCTGATGTTCAAAACCCTAATTGGTTCTATTTTAAGTCCAATTTGATTCCACATAAGGCACCCTACACTCAAACAAGAAGGTGAGTAGCTTAAGGTGCTGCAAGTCCCTAATAGGTGTAGGTAGCAAGGAGTGCATGTTCTAAATCAAATCAATTCAATTCAATTCTGATCGCAATCAATCGAGATAATAAGGAATCTCTTACCTTGAATGATATTTCTAGGAAAATAAGGTAGAATTGGTTTCCTAATTTCTTGTTTTTCTTTCTTTATCTTCCCAAGAGAAAGGGGATCAGGGAAGAAAGGAGAAGACAACTAACCCACCTTTGGCGTGGTTGGTCCAAGCTGATGATCCTAAGCGTTTGGTTCACCTTGAAACAATCAAAAAGAAATAAAATCAAAATAAAATGAAATGAACAGTGGTGAAATGCGCGTTGCTCCCTAGAAATGGCGCCAAAATTTTGCCTTGTAGAAATTGAGGGCCTTATATAGAGTATGATCTCGAGTGAATTGACCCAAGAATCGCAAGTTTTAGCATGCGATTTTGGGTAACTTTGAGCTCCTCAAATTGCGGTTTGCCAGAGGATGATAGCTACAAATTGGAGCTCGAGAATAAGCTCGTTGGATTGTACATGACGTGAAGAGCAAACTCACTAAGTTTGGCGAGATTTGGTTGAGATTTTCTCAGTCAAATCTTTGATTGATTTTTAGCTTGAATGGGTTGATTCTCACTGTTGTTGCTGTTGCATTTGGAAAGGAAGAAGGCTGACATCATTGTGACGTCATTAAATGTGAGAAAATACGAAATGTAAGGGTGTTTAGACAATAAATAGAGATAAACTGGCTAAAATGCAAATTAGGTCAAGATACACTCTGATTATACTCAAAATCTAAAGGTAACCTAATTTGGACACAAGGAATTTAATGGTGACCTCAATTTTAGGTTTTGACAAAATTTTACTACGTAATTTATACTTTAACCCAAAATATAGTAATTTCCCATCTTAGTCTCTATTTTTTGTCAAAATGGATTCATTTGGTTAAAGTAACTGTTACAAACCTCATAAAATATATTTTAATAATTTTTAAGAGGTTTATATTACATTTATTTCTACTAGAACCCATTCAATTTAAGTGAGGTTGTAATTAGGCTTTTTCTCATTAAATTAATCTTCAAATCCCAGAAAACACTAATTCAATCAAATCGAGTCCACTTCTTAGGAATCTAAGTTCATTTGACCTTAAGTTAGGCACTAATTCACTCCTTAATTAATCTACATTTGTGATTATGTGTTAAAACAGTAGAATTAACAGAATTTCCTTTTTCTTCTCAATTTCAAGTCAGAACTAAAGTACGACCTTCTAATGATTATTAAAGAGCATTTAACCTTGAAATTTGGCTAAATTACGCCAGTTATGCCATATGATAGTGTTACCATCAGTAGTCAGTCAGCTAGATAAGGTGGGCTTAATTGAGAAGAAAGTTATTAAAGTATGAAAATTCCTCTCTAAGCCATCTTCTTCTTCTTAGTCAGTAGCACAACACACCTCTCAGTTTCCTACAGGGAGGAAAACTGTGAATAACCTTTCTGTGACACATTCTAAGTACTCACCACACTATCCTTCCCAACTAGTCGGAGGAACCTTTGTTTCTCTATATCCTGACTTCCCTGCACTTCCTAGAGCTTCAGAGGAGCTCCACGCCATTCAAAACAACCCGTATTCATAGACTTACAACCCTAGATGGCGTAATCATCAAAATTTCTCTCTTAGTCGGGAGATTCCCAGAGACCCAATTTCCAACAACCTTTTGCACCACCACTTCAAAACCTAACCAAAGCACCACCTCCACCACAACCACCACAATATGAATATCCATAGCATGCCTACCAGCAACCCTAACCAAGGTCCACACAGTACTCTCAATCTAGGCCTACACAAGATGAGTAGTTGGGTAGGATCATGAAACCACTTGCTGACATGCAACAATAGAATATTACCATGCAGCAAAAGCAGGACGCGGCTTTAGCTAAGATAAGAGCCCAGCTATCGCATTTGACGGATTCTCGTCAAACACATTCACTCCCATCTCATACACAACCCAATCCTAGGAACATACCAGCTCAAAGGTATGTACATGCTAGACCACTTGTGCAAGGTCGAGCACATTTCATTTCTCCAACCTTGCATGAACCAGAACTAAATTTTGATCCAAATTCTCCCAATCCTGAATCACAACCACCTATTTTACCCAATCCGGATACACTGTCTACGTCTAGAGTTGAACTCAATGCCATCACTACTAGGAGTGGTAGAAGCACAGTTGATCCACCATTTCCTATCTCTACATCTCAACCTGGACCTTTTAACCCTCCATCTGATTCACCTTTTGATCCTAACTCTTTTAAACCTAGGACTAATCCTCCTACTAGCACTTCTATACCTTTTCTGGAGGCTTTAAAGACGAAGAGTAAAGGAAAGAAAAAATAAACTAGTGTGGCTCCTGAGGAGAATTTGTTTAAGCTCTTTGAGTATATCCATATAAACATCCCCTTGTTAGATACAATCCACCACATCCAACCTTACACTAAGTTTTTAAAAGACCTATGTACACCTAAGTGTAAAGCGAGAGCACAAAAAGGGAGTACTATTATCTTATCGGAAAGAGTCAGTTCCATTATTTCAAGCAACCTCCCTTTGAAAAAGAAAGGCCTAAGCACCCCTCTACTTTCTTGTATGATAGGAAACACACTTTCAATAGAACCTTACTTGACTTAGGTACTTCCATCAATCTCATCTCAACCTCCCTTCCGACTCATTTTGAGGTTGGAAATCTGAAGCTAACCGAGGTGTCTCTGCAATTAGCCAATCAATCAGTTAAGACTTCTTGGGGAGTGTTGGAAGATGTTATAGTGTGGGTTAAGGACTTTTATTTTCGTATAGATTTTATTGTTCTTGACATGGAAATACCGGAAGATATTCATAACACACCAACCATACTATGAAGACCTTTCTTGGTGACAGCCAAGGCAAACATAGACTGTGAGGAAGGCCTTTTAGAGTTGAAATTTGGAGATCAGAATATGAAATTTGACATATTTAAGGTACAAAAGGGACCATCTTGTAGTCTTGTTGAGGAAATTTGCTCTTTGGATTCTTTAGACAAGTTGGTTAAGGATACCCTAATTGATTCACTTACTTTAGAACCTCAATTCCCTTCTACCTCTGATTTCACTCTTCCTGAGACACCTGC
Organism: Thalassia testudinum; assembly: GCA_037157565.1. NCBI lineage: Eukaryota > Viridiplantae > Streptophyta > Magnoliopsida > Alismatales > Hydrocharitaceae > Thalassia > Thalassia testudinum. Next base: position 647,217 of record JAZHRO010000033.1, on the reverse strand, counting down.
TAGAGAGACTTTGGATTCACCTCCAATACCTTTAGTATCTTTAGGATCTTTTGATACCTCCTCTCCAGCTCCTTCCTCTAATCCTACACCTGTTGAGCTTAAACTTCTTCCTGATTCTCTTAAGTATGTCTTCGTAGGACAAGATCAAACTTGTCTTGTGATTATCAACTCTCATTTGAACTCTGATCAAGAATCACGACTCATTTCTATCCTGAGAGCACATAGACATGCCGTAGGATGAAGCCTAGTGGATCTAACTAACATTAGTCCTTTTTACTGCACAGATAAGATCTTCACTGAAGAAGGATCTAGACCTACTAGACAGCCACAACGTAGACTAAATCCAACCCTATAAAAGAGGTAGTTAAGAATGAGATGATTAAATGATTAGACAATGGAATCATTTTCCCTATATTTGATAGTCAATGTGTGAATCATGTTCAAGTAGTACCTAAGAAGGCTAGACCTGCCGTCATAACCACCAAGTCTGGAGAAGTCATTCCAGCACGGATTGCAAGCTCGTGGAGAGTGTGTATCGATTACCGTAAACTTAACCAAGACACGAAGAAAGATCATTTCCCACTACCTTTCATTGATCAAATATTGAAAACATTGGCAGCGAATCGATTCTTTTACTTTTTGGATGGCTATTCAGGCTACAATCAAGTGGCAATTCACCCTGATGACTTGGAGAAAATGACCTTCACCTGCCTCTACGAAACCTTTGCTTTCCGTAGGATGCCCTTTGATTGTGCAACGCACCTACTACTTTTCAACGGTGTATGTTTCCAATTTTTTCCGATTTTGTAGGTGATCGCCTAGAAGCCTTCATGGATGACTTCTTGGTCTTCGGGAGCACCTTTGACACTTGTTTAGACCACCTGACTAAGGTCCTACAAGGATGTATTAGTGTAAACCTGGTACTTTCCTAGGAGAAGTCACACTTCATGGTACCAGAGGGACATGTCTTAACTCTCCTTATTTCTGGGAGAGGATTTGAGGTTGACAGTGCAAAGGTAAAATTGATATCTAACCTACAATTACCTTCCTCGGTTAAACACATTAAATCTTTTCTCGGACATGTTGGTTTTCATTGCCACTTTATAATAGACTTCTCTAAGATAGCTCAACCTCTTACCAATCTCCTCTCTAAGGATGTAGACTTCCAAATCTCTAATGATTGTATACATACCTATACGACATTTCGTGATCTAGTTACCAAGGCACCAATACTGCAACCCCTGAATTAGTCTCACCCTTTTGAGATCATGTGTGATGCCTCTAATTATGCAGTACGGGCTATCCTTGAGTAAAAATTGGATGGGAAATCAACAATCATTTACTATGCTAGCAAGATCTTAGATGAAGTACAGAGGAATTACACAGTCATTGAGAAAGAATTGCTAGTAGTAGTATTTACACTGGAGAAATTCAAACCTTATCTTTTAGGTTCCCACATTATAATCTACACTAACCAAACTGCAATTCGACATCTTCTCAATAAGAAGGATGAGAAATCTTATCTGATTAGATGGGTTTTGCTTCTGGGGGAATTTGATTTAGAGATTCGTAATAAGGCAGGAAAGTAAAATGTGGTAGCTGACCACTTATCCCACCTTTCTTTTGAAGCGATATCTCCTTAAATTCCCATGATAGACCACTTCCCTAACAAGCAATTGCTGGTCATTTATTCTGATCTTCTCTAGTATGCTGACATAGTCAACTACCTGCCTTCTGGAGTAGTCCCCTTTGACTGGACTAGACATCAAAAAGATAGACTTAGATTCAAAGCCAAGCACTATTACTGGGAAGACCTTGGTTATTTAAGCAATGTAAATACCATATCCTTAGGAAGTGTCCCTGATAAGGAGATAGATGGTATTTTGTTTAGCTGCCATGACCAAGAGTGTGGCAGTCACTTCTCTGGCAAAAAGACCACTGCCAAAATATTGCAGAGTGGTTTCTATTGGCCCACGATCTTCAAGGATCACACGAATATGGAAAGGCATGTTCACATTGTCAGTCTCTCAACAGTATTGGCTATCGAGACATGATGCTACTGAACCTGATTCAAGTGTGCGAGATTTTTAACATATGGGGCATAGACTTTATAGGACATTTTCCAAATTCTCATGGCTTCTTATACATCTTATTAGATGTAGATTACATGTCTAAATAAAATGAAGCCATCCCCACAAGAACAAATGATTACAGAGTGATAACACAGTTTGTTCAGGATTACATTTTTTCTCGTTTTAGGGTACCTAGAGCCATCATAAGTGATGGAAGGTCACATTTTAGAAATACACATTTTCAATCCCTACTTCAAAAGCATGGCATGACACATGGAATAACAAGACTTTATTACCCACAAATCAATGGGCTTGTCGAAGTATCTAATAGAGAGATCAAGAAAATTTTGCAGACTACCATTACATCTGAAAGAAAAGATTGGTCTTCTTACCTTTCTGATGATTTATCGGCATATAGGACAGCTCACAAAACCCCATTAGCATGTCTCCTTTTAAACTTGTGTATGAGAAGCCCTGTCATCTTCCCGTAGAACTTAAGCACAAGGCCTATTAGGAAATTAGAAAGTGTAATTTCAACTTAGAGAAGCTCGATGATCATAGAAGAGTACAAATTTCCAAGCTAAATGAGTTAAGGAACGAATCTTATGAAAGCTCAAGGATTTATAAGAATAAACTCAAGGCCTTCCACGATCACCACATCCATAGGAAAACTTTTCACCCTGGTCAGAAAGTCCTATTCGACTCAAGATTGAACTTTTCTCAGGGAAACCCAGATCTAAACGGACTGAACCTTTTATCATCACGCAAATATTTCATAATGGAGCTATTGAGATTGCTGAGATTAACAAATCTGAACCTTTCACTGTAAATGGACAAAAATTAAAATCCTTTTTTGAGCCTCATGATCTCAAACTTGTCAATTCTACCTTTTCGCTCCTACATTTTTAACTTACACCTAATTCTGGGTTTGTGCCTAGCTAAAGACATAAAACTTAGCACTTCTTAGGAATTAACCCATGTTGTATAAAGTCGTTTCCTCTTTCTCTCTTTTCATTTCTTCTTTAGGTGTCTATCCTTACATTCTTAGTTTGCATGTATAGTCACATTTGTTATGCATTTCACTACGTAACCCGACTTTCCACTCTAATTTTTATCAGACTTAAAATTATCCGCACAGAGATTTTATCTCCTCATTCTGACTTCCTTCCATCACCCTAGCCTAACCAGTGACAAACAGAGCATGCATTTGCATCTACCCTAATCATTTGATGAGAACATTACATAAATTAAGCATGTGGGGGTGTAAATTGTGAAATTACCTACCTGGAATGCAAGTATAAACACATTCTTTAGTACATATAGATAGTCTTATTGAAAAATCCAAAAAAACTAAAAAATCTTAAAAATTTTAAACATTTTGAAAAAAACTTACAAAACAAAAACATGAAAAAATTTGAAAACTAAAAATTCCAAAAATCTAATAAGGAACCTTATCTATATTCACTACTGAGGGCGAAGTTCTAGAAAATTCTGAAAGGGAGAAACAGATCAAGAACAAAACTTTTATAAGTGCTTAATTATGATCTTAAAGCTAAATCAAAAATAGAATAAGTATTTATAGACATTCAACATTTACTGGTTAGACTTTCCTGGCCACAAAAGCTTGATTCACTTAGGTTTAGGCTTAATTCACTTGAGCTTTGACAAGATAGAATCAAAATCTTTCCTAACCTAGAACATATCCTTGTACCTGAGTCACCAGTACATGATTCGTTTGTTTGCCTCTGTTTAAGAATCTAAGCAACCTTGGTTTTCACTACAAAGATTCGAGAAAGACCAGATGAACATAAGTTCCAACCCTAGCGCTCATTAGGAAAGGTAGACTCCTTACCTACGCGTGTAGGTAGACTCTTTGTCTCAATCTTTAGTCTTGTGTCTAGGAAAAGTTCTTTTCACCAAAGTACTCACCCACCAAATAAGTGTGCTCCACCAAATAAAGTTGAAGGAAACATACTGACATTTACTTTCAGAAAAAGAAGAAAAATTGAGAAAAAAATCAGAAAAATGAGAAAAAATAGAAAGAAGATTAGAAAAAGTCAAAAAGAAAAGAAAAAGTCATTCTTTTGGAATAAGTCAATATGTTCTTCAATTCCAGTTGTAAATATTTGAATTTCCACCAAAAAGGTTGTTTCAAGGTGCATTACAAATACCCTGTGTTTCCACCAAATATTCTGAGTCACAAATGCAATAAGTATTGGGTTTGAGTCTTCACCACTTGTGTGTTAATCAAAAAACATGAACTGAAGTTGAAACCAACTTGGACTTAAAAAAAAGTGAAACCCAGGATTTGAGTCTCAGAGTTCATCCGGTTGGTCCTGATATGCACTGAGCACAACCATAACTTCTTACCTCTTGAACTTGGTAAAACAATATGCGTCCTGGAAATCGTACTTAAGGTTTAAATATAAAGAATTCTTATTAGTCGAGAGATGATCTATGTCATGTAAGACTTAAGTACTGGTAGTCTTCTATATAACTGGTTCTCACAATGTCCACTAGATAAAGACAGTTTATTTGATTTAGAAAAATTCAACTTAAAGATCATCTACAAACACTTAACATTCAAAATGAGTTCAAAAGAAATCTCTTCACATTTACCTTGCTGATGCTGAATGCCTTGCACCTAATTAAGTTGTTTGCTAAGGGACTAGCAAAACCTGAGAATAAGGTATAATGAGGTGTGGCTCATCATAACTAAAATACCTAAGTTAAGCTAAAAACTAAATTAAATACTATCAAATTAACACAAGAAATAGGTCAAGCGTGAAAATTAATGAAAATGACCTAAAACATAAATTCTATGTTAAAAATGTATAATTAGGTTAATTTTGAGAGATTCTATACTTAAGTATGTAAATGGATTATCCGAATGTCAATTGAACACCAAAATGAGCGTAATTTCACATTCAATTATCGGAATATCCTCCGATATGTTCAAATCACATGACAAAAAAAGTTCACTAATGAGCTTTCCTATAATTTTCCTAACGATTCACCTAAGGGCATGAGCATAAATTGCCCAACACACTTGCAGTGCCCTTTCTTCCTCAGGTGCTCTTCACACGAAGAACTTGAGCCATCTCAGCAGTCCATTTCATCCCATCTGATCCAACGATGGATCTCCACCAAACCTGCAATCGCCAATGAGCCCAACCTCGTGCCACTCCCCAGAATACATCCCACGGTTCTCTTTCATTCCCAAATTTGCCTGCACACCCTAGGTCTCTCCACAATTGTAAATCCCAAACGACCTCAAACCTCTAATTGCCGATGATCCCATCTCCTAGTGCCTATATAAGGACACCCACAAGTGCCCTATGCAAGTGATCAATTCCCTCCTCCCTGAGCTGATCATCGTCCCCTTCCAGTTCATATCCTCCTTCCTTTATAGCTTGGGACAGAAGCAGACTCCTCTTCCACCTTTCAGACCATGCCACTAAGGGTCCCATGACACCTGAAGGCATCCCCGAGCTCCCCTTGATCTAGAGCTTTCGTCATCGGAAGCCCTCTCCCTCCCTTTCGTCTCTACAGCGACCAAATGTAGCACCTCAGGTCCCATTTGTCCATTGGATTAGGTTTTACTATTTTTCTAGCCTAGATTAGATCATTTAAAATAGAATTTGATCGTTTACTTGCTTAGAATAGCGTAAATAAGTGTTAATTGTAGTGTACAACCGATCTACCCTCTCTAATCAATTCAGAACAGAGAAGTGAATTCGTACCTTGACATTGGATTACAATCCTCCATCTTCACCTCATGATCACATTCAATTCCTCTCATTGTTTTGATCACCAAACCACTCAGTTCATCTGTGTCACTTTAGATTCGAAGCTTTCTAGCTTCCAGATCTAAAGTGCACTCAAATCCATAGAGGGTCTTTCCATTCACTTCATAAGATCATAAGGGCCCTCCCCTTGATGTGAATTGAGTTGATTTGATCAATTGAATCTAATTTTATTTCCAATATTGATTGAAGAATTTAATAGGCAATTTGATTTTAATGAGTTTTAATTGATCAAATTGAGCTGATATCTATTTGATTGGACTAATTGCGATGAATCTAAGCTACTTTGATTGGATTTACATCCTTTGAACTCTTCTTGCCCAATTTTGACCGTTGATACTATTTTTCTGGGCAGCGAGGGCCATAATTTTCCATGCATGGTTTTAATCCCTTCTCAACAACTAAAGTGTTCTCATAGGATCGCAATGGATCCCTGAACACCAATCAATGGTGTGTAGGGATTTTAAGTGACCAAGTCATTGTGGCGATCTCACATCAATCGCCCACGTAAGCAACATCATGATTTTAATTCAAATTGGTTTTAATATGTTATGAGAAGTTGGATAAGGTTTAGAAGATATGAATGAATGTTTTTAAGTGCTTTCTGAGCGGTTGTAACGCCTGGTGTGTATCAACCTCCTTTCGCTGTCCATGGTGAAGGAGGTAGATCATTTTGGGTTTTCCAGGGTTCATCTAGCTTTGATATGATTTGTGAAGAGGTTTAGATCTTCATAGCGCATTTACGACACATAATTGATGCTTAGCCGATTTGAATATGCTTAGTCAAATTAGGTCATGATGATTTGAATAAGGTTTTACATTAATTTCCTATGTTCATAGAGTTTATCTAAGTGATTTCATTGAGGTTTGGAATTTGAAAAATGGAGAACCTAAGATTTTTGACAACCAAATGAAATTCATTCTGGAAGATTTCTGAATGTTGTTTTGATCGAAGAATTTAATTGGTTTTTGGGATGATCTAAGGTTTGTAAAGAGTTTCTAGCATGGAATTGGCATAGAGTTATTCTTTAGATGTTTGAAAAAGACTTGAAATACATGGATTAGGCCTTAGTTTGGTTTGAATTAGCAATGGACAAAGTTAATTGTATGAAGAACTGTCAGAGGTTGCTAGACGTTTGAATGTGAAGATTTGACAAAGAATTTGATTGTATTTGAAGTCTAGATGAGTCTTCGAAGTAGTTTGATGTCTCAGAAGCATTCATGTAATATTCGTTGATTTTAATGTGAATTACACACCTTGCAAAGCCATGTATAGAACCTTTGTCAGGAACTTTTGCCAGGTGTAAACTGGTTGAAATGCAATCTAATGTTTAATGTTTAATGCAGACAATACCCCTCGTTTTTCCTCCTCTCTCTTCCCTCACCTCCAAGTAAACCCTAACCCCAACCTTATATAACCCCCTCCTCTCTCGTTCCCCTCACTTCTCAGCCACCAGCCACCTTCCTTCTTCTTCCCTCTAGCAAGAGAGGCAGCCCGAGCGAGAGAGCGCGCAGGCGACGTTGAGGAGGAGCGACGTGAGGAGAGGAGGAGAGCAAACTCGCGAGCTCGCATAGGAGCTCACCAATGAGTGCACGACCGGAGCAGCGCGTGCGCGAGCAGTGCATCAGGGAGGTCCTCCATGACACTGCTGCAGCCGGAGCTGTAGGCGAGAGGACGCGGCGCAGCCACGCGCGACGCGAGAGGGCGGAAGCAAGTTCTGGTTCTGGGTTTTCCCCAAAATCAAACGCCTGGAGCGACGTCCAGACGACGGAGCTTACGTATCGAAAAGGTTCCAGACGTCTGGGGTGAGTTTCAAGAAGGTACATCCTCTTTGCAGATACGGCCATGCAGGCCGCTCCGCTGCCACCCACTTTGCATGCCGTTTTGAGAAGATCAGGTGTCTGCATGCAGGATTCGCTTTGTGAAGGCGTAGGACACCCTCCCAAGCTTTTCAGACGTCTGGGGAGCTTACCAAACGACTGTAAGCACTTCCAAACGTCCGGAGAGGTGGTCGGATATCTGGAGCTGGGTCCAGACTGTCCAGAAGAGTTCCTGGACATCTGAGAATTGGCGCAGGGCTTGAGGTATGACACTAGACACTTTTAAGACGTCTAGAAGTTGTTCCAGACGTCCGATTTAAGTCAGAAACGCTATTTTTGACCCGTTTAAGGTCCGTTTGAGGTCTGTTTTCCGCAAAAAAGATATCGATGTTTCGCATATGATTTTGTCTACTTGTTAGAAGACTTTCTATACTCTTCTGAATATTCTCTTGTGATTGATCTTTGTGATAGGACTTCATTCCGTTGCGGGTTCGAGGCTTACCGAGGCACGTGAGCCTGCCATTCGAGCCCCCACTACTCCTGGGTTTACTGGTAGAGTGGCTTCCCTTAATCTAATTACAAACCTAAATGCATGTGTAGAATGAATGAATAGAATCTAGGATATGGCATGAATCCTACGACGAAAAATACTAAAAATATCTGCATTGAATGAATGAAATATAGTCTTGAATAAGTAGATAGAAATGATAATAACTGCCTGTAAACGAATAACAGTTGCCAGTGAAATGCGAAATACTTGCACTAGTTGACTCTTGCATGTGATTTTCCAGTTGTATACGTTAAATAACATAATACGAGCTGCATGTATATAAATTGAAAATGGTAATGTGAATGACGGAAATACGAACTACCTGTGTATAACATGTGTACGAAAATGTGAACGATAGAAATACAAGTTGCATGCGCATAACATGAGAATGGAAATAAAAATGATGAAACCTAGTATGGCATGGCCTGAGGAATATGAACATGAACCCTACGAGGAATTAGGAGTTGAGCTCCTTGAAATAAATGGAATGGATCTAGAAATGTGTTGGGAGGTGTGCTGGTTCTTGAGTACGTGGTACCAAGGGGAGCGCATGTTACCTCTTAGTGTAGAGGGGTGCTTGCCACCTTCGGGTCGAAACGTGGGGTGGGTTTGGCTACCTTACATTGACTCTGTGACCCTCGTGTACACTGTACCGAGGAGAGCTACTAGTGTAGCAAGAGAGCTAGCCACCCCACGGGGTCCGGGGTTCAACTAGCCGCCCTACACCGACTTGTTAGACCCACTGGGCAAACCAGAATAGTCAGGCGAAGGTGCGCGGACTGTGGAAGGGCGAGACCCCTGTTTGGTTACTGAGAGGGGCTAAACCCCTGTTAATGAGAGGGTTAGGCCCTATACTGGTTTTGTGTTGTACTTTGGGCGCACCCGCTAACGGAAACAACTGACCGCGTGTCAGTGCGAGGTAGCTACCTATGTGTTTATCGCACGTGCCGTAGTCACCGTTACGTCTGTCCGTGACCTTAGGGTGGTTAACTGGGTGTAGAATCACCATGGGGGACTCCCGACTAGGAGAGCATCACGTGTGCCTTCTACTTTTCGGAAAAGACTGCAATCAAAATCGTTCCCACGATAAACATTCGAGATCAAGAAAGAAACCTGATAAATAAACCAAGTGGTGGAACAGAATAATTAATTAAAGAAAGTAAATGGAAAAATAATAGCCACCTTTCCACTTTTACTACTTTAGTTAGTTGGTTGTCACCCTACTCAGCGTTTGCTGACTTTGTGTACTCATAACCCCTTTCTCAGGTCCAGGTGTTGAGCAGCCAGAGTCCACGGCTGTAGAGGGTGCTGAGCCCAGTAGAACCCAATAGTTGTAGCTCTTTTGTTGTACTCGTTTGTAATAGTGAGTAGACTCTTGTACCTTTACGTTTTGCACTCTTGCGTTCTGTACTTTATATTCTTGTACCTGGTTACTTTTTACTGTTGTGGTGGTGATATATACTACAGCAGTTTTTTACTTCTTTACTGCTGTACATTTTTACAGTTAGTTGCTTAGTATAGTAAATGTGGTTTACTTTCTTACTTTTTAGTTACTTTCTCGTTGGACGACTGGATCATGGGATCAATCGAGTCGGTCTGCTCTCGTGTCCTGTAAGGATTCGGGAACCGGGTCATAACAAGTTTTGAGTATGTTTCCGTATAGAACATACCTGCAGAAGTTTTAGACTTCTCAGGTTAGAAATAAAAATCAAAAGCAAAAATCTTAAAAAGAGTCTTCTTCCCTCATCTTTCCCAACTTTTCTCTCTCCTTTCTCTATTTCTATAAATCTTTAAAAAAATAAAAAGTTAGGGTTCCCTCCTCAACGAACTTGTGTATCCACATTTCCTCCTTCGTAGCATCAAATGCAGCGATAGACGTGGCTTCTGTTGTTGAATAAGTCATGGTATCATGTTTCTTGCTTCTCCAACTCACCGAACCATCATTCAATAAGAAAACAAGCCCTAACCTAGACTTTTATCGTCAATACCCGACTTGAAGTCATAGTCGATGTACCCTGACACCTGGAGATCCCCATCTCCAAAGATAAGATAATAGTGTTCTATTTTCTTCAGGTATTTGAGTATGTTTTTGGTACTAGTCTAGTGTTATTGTATCTTAGAACTATTTGTTTATTTTAAGGCTTAATTATTAATAAATATCCATTTTTTTTTTTAGGAGTGTCTGAGCTAAACTAAGGGAGGAGATGAGCTGGAAGCCCTCTCTAACTAACAAGTGAAGCCTTCTCATCATTAACTCCACACCAAGTCCTCTAATCCATTGTCCACACCACCTAAGACCAAACCCTATCCTCATCTCCACCAAATAAGCCCACCTATGCTAATTCCAACAAAAATTCCCACACCAAACCTTAATCCTATTCCAAGCAAAACCAAACCCACACTTTAGCTCCCTATTCCTAACATCACACGCCACCTTAGGCCCTTTAGCTCAATTGGCGCCACCCCTCCTACTTCCACCTCATCAATCCATGTGCTATCTTCTCCTCCACTCACACCATGACACATAAGCATGCCACATCACAAAAGTCTACACGCCACCTCCACAACCCTAGCTCACATCAATCCACACCATCTACCCCCATCCCATCTAGGTCGCCACCCTCCTAATCCTTCATCACCACCATCCACCACCTCATTGATCAGTGACCTTTCCTCCCATCCAATCACCTTACGTGAACCCCTTCCTCCAATCCTATCTTGCCACATAGACCTAGCCACCTAATCTCTCAAACGATAATGCACCACCTCACCATTGCCACATCACATAAGTAGTGCCACCCATCCCCCATCCCCTCTATATAACCCCCCCCCCCCCCCCCCCCCCCCCAGCTCTCATGGTCATCCCCTTCCCCTCTTCTCCTTAGAAACTCTAGGTCCCACTCTCCACCATCATCTTCCCTACTCCACTATCTTCACCAAGGCTTCTCTGTCTTCTTCAGCATTGTTGTCTTCCTCCTCTTCTTCTCCAAGCAAGCTACCTCTCAGTGGTCGTTAGCAACACTCTCCACCTCTGCCACTAATCCTCCACTCTCCGTTCTTCTACTCCTCTACCTTCTTATTCTTCTCCTTATGTTCTTTCTTCTCTACGTCATTTGTAGTTCCAGTTGTAGCTTTTGATTATACTTGTAGTACACATTTTTCTATTAATAAACTAGTTTTATTTTGTTGTAATTCTTTTCCCAAGTTTATATTGCTTTCCCTTAGTGTTTATGGCATGTTAGCATTGTTAGTTTCTAAATCTTAATCAAAGTTCTTGAATTTTTGCATTTATTTTCATGCATTTAAAAAAATACAAAAAATCTATATTTCATTTCTACATGTTAGATTAGGTTTCTATTCAAATTTCATACAAAACTTAATTATATAAAAATTAAAAAATTATTTACGTTTGGGTCATCACATTGTCACAATTTAATTCCTGTAGTTTATTTTCAAATTTATTATGCTTATTCTAGATGTCAAATTTATGTGAAATTGGGTAGGAAACTTATTTAGATAGTAAAGTAGTTCTAGCAATTTTATTATCATTTTTACCAATTCATAAGATTACCTAAATGCAATTTACATTTAGGTCTTGATTCTTCAGTTTAGTCCCTGATTTGATATACCTTTGTCTTCATCACTATTTAAAATGCCAAAATATCTGAAAGACTCATAGTATCAAAAATACAATAGTTATATTTAGTTAGGAAGTAATTAAAACCTATCCATCCCTATGAGATGACTTACATTCTCATCCTGTACTTAAATCATTTTTTTTAAAGAAAAAGGGCAATTGCTAATGTTTGTAGTTGTCCTATATTTTATTAATCAAATAAAAAAGGAACAATTACAATTGGGAGAGCCACACATTGGCAGAAGAATTAACATCCACACAGATATTCTCAACCCAACCCTCCCCATCATTAAAAATAACATCATTCCTCGTTTTCCAAATCGCTCACAACACAGCCACTATCTTCACCCTCTATCTGGCAGGATTTGACAGTTGTATCCATCAATCTTCCCACGATGGTGTCACAGAGGAGAGAGTCTGAACACACACTTCATTGGTAACCAAGCATGAATCAAACAGATGTTTGATATCATCACTGCCAAAGCCACATAAGGAGCATGTGGTATGTGGCACACCCATCAGGCGAGACCTCAGTGAGCCGATTATCAATCCATCCCTTCTAGACATCCAGAGGAACACCTGCACCTTTAAGTGGACCTTTATCTTCCAAATCATAGAACATCGGTGCCTATGCACATCTAGCTCATTGCCCCTAATCATGCTAGCATAGGCCTTGGCCGGGGAGTAGATGCCACTCCTCCATACGAAGCCATCAACCCCGTCACATGGCCTGAACGTCTCTAGCATCTCCTTTAACCTACCTGCTTCTTCACCAGATCTAGATGCATACTGATCCCCCTATGTGAACGTCTTCCAACAATGAATGTTTGGGTCCCACAAATCCGTAACCTTTGCATCCTTCATCACCACACTATCAAATGAGTGAGGAAACAAATTCTTCATGCACCCCTCACCACTCCAATTGTCTTCCCAGAAGCGAAAGAGAGTGTCGTCCCCCAACTTAGGCGTAAACAAATGCCACTAATTACTAACCACTGTCGAAATCGAGGACCAGAATGGGGATGGTTTGGCTGGGTGTAGAACATCTCCTTGAGCCCTTCCACCATACGAATCAATTACCAGCTCTTGCCACATACCACCCACACCTTTGAGGATCACCACCCCCCACTTCAACAAAAGGGAATCTCCGAAGTCCCTAAGAGACCGTACCCCCAGACCACCCCACTTCTCTAGTTTGCAAATAGTGCTCCACTTCATAGGTTGCATAAATTTTCCCTCATGACATGTGCCCTTCCAAAAGAACCAGTTCCTCAATAGTTCCATGTTCTTGATAATAGTCCCAGGAGGCCTAAAAATAGAGAACAAAAATACTAGCATAGCTAATAGCACCAAGTTCAGAAGAACCAGCTTTCCCCCTAGACAATAATTTCTTGCACCACCAAGACAGACGTGCAGACATCTTCTCCAGGAGGTCCTTCCAATCACCCACCAACATCCTCTTCGCTCTCAAAGGTAGGCCCAAATATCGAATAGGTAGATGCACCACTGGCGTCCCCATAGTAGTAGAAATGGTATCCTAGCTGGAGGCCACTACCCTGAAAGAAACTAACGAGGACTTCACTCCATTTATTTTCAGCCCAGAGATCTCCCCAAAAATCTCCACAATAAATCTGAAATATGTGGCCTCCCTATGTCCCCCTTCAATGAAAAATACCGTATCATCAGCATACTGGAGAATAGGCGTCAAAGCATGATTAGTCATCAAAGAATAACCATGAAGAAGACCGCCAACGCACACTTTGAAGGTGAAACATGCCAAAGTATCCACTAACAAAATAAAGACCAACGGTGCCAATGGGCACCCCTGCTTCACCCCTTTCTAGGTTTGAATCCAATGGCCAGACGGTCTAACATTTACCAATGGAGAGAGAAGAGGTGGTGATGCAACGCTTCAGCCACTGGACCCATCTCTTGAGAAAGCCCCTCCTAAATATTTCCCACAAGTATGACCACGAGACGGAGTCATAAGCTTTAGAAAAGTCTACCTTTCACATAAAAGCAACCTACTTCCTTCTCACCCAACCATAGACCATCTCCTACGCCAGGATAAATGACTCCTAAAGCGACTGCCATTTCAAGAAAGCAGCTTGGCCCAACTAATCAAACCTAGCAATACATCTCGCAGTCTATTTGCAAGCTCCTTTCAAATTAACAAATAAATTGAATTGGAAAGTGCAATAGGGAGAAAATCCGCACATTCCACCACACCCTACTTTTTTGGAAGCAGAAAGAACAAAGATATGTTGCGTTTTTTCAAACCAGCATTGGCTTGGTGGAACTCATCTATCACCTATATGACATCTAAGCCTACCACTGGCCAAAACTCCCTGTAAAAGAGCATGGGGAACCCATTCGGTCCTGGGGAGCCCTCGGCCTCAAGGCCCTTCAAAGCCCCAACCTCATCTTCCCTAATAGGCCTGCATAGCCCGTCTCCGTCCTCCTCCCCCAGACATGGCATATCTGAGGAGGTGAGACGCCACTCTCCCCTCAGCCCTACATGGGTGGTATCAAAAAAATAGCGACTTGCCAAGTCACGCATATCTTGTGTAGATTCTGACCTATGCCCATCATATGACAATGCTAACAAGAGATTAAATCTTCTACATGCACTAGCAAAACCATGGAAAATTTTAGTATTTGCATCACCTTCTTTTAGCCATAACTAACGAAAGTGCTAGGGCTAATCTATTTCACGCTGCAAATCTTCTTTTGAGACGACAAACTGCAGCTCTTTTCTTTGTTGTATCTCCTCTTCTGATAGTGACCTACTTTCTTCCTTGGCATCAAGTTGTTTCAGTCCATCCAGCACCTTCTTCCTCTTTCTATTTCTAGAAACCGCATAGGACATCTTGTACTCAAACAGAAGATGACGCAACCCCTTCAGCTTTGTGGCAAGGCGTTGCGTGGCCATCCCCTACATCTCCTAAGTCTCCCACTAAGAGGTGACCATCTCCCTGAAACCTTCTTCATTCAACCACGATCTCTGGAATTTAAAATATGTATGCGTTCTAAGTCCTTCCCTACTCTCTCATAAGATGGGTGTATGATTAGAAAATGGTCGCTCCAATGCCACCACTGAAGCCAACTGGAAGGAGCCCATCAAATTTACGTTACACATGGATCTGTCTATCTTTGACATCTGACCACTGTCATTCCTCCATGTGTACATAGATCAAGACACAAGAAGATCAAGAAGATCTAGTTCTGACACCATTGACTGAAAACCAAAGGTGGACGAATCTGTGTGGCCATCAAGTCTATCAGCGAAAGACAGCGTGGCATTGAAATCACCCCCAATCAACCAAGCTCCCCCCTATACCTGATCCACAGCCGCTATCCACTCCTAAAGCTACAGCCGCTCGCTCCAAACACATGGCCCATAGACACATGAAACATAAAAAACATAGTTGTCACTGCTCTTGATAAACCTGCAAGTCAGGATGAAGGAATCGACCCAGCAATCTATAACCTGCACAATATCCTTCTTCCACCAAATGCAAAAACCACTCGCCCTCCCACTAGCCTTCACACACCAAAGATCCACTGATCTATTCATCGTAAGTGGCTACCACCCAGATAGTTCCTCATTGTCAATATGTATCTCCTAGAATAGACCACAATCAAGACTCCAATCCCTCAAATAATGAGCCAGTGCCCCACGCCTAACTCTGTTGCACAACCCATGCACGTTCCACGACAAAATTCTTAACATGTTACTGCATGCGTCCCCTTTCTTCCAGTTGAAGTACGAGTGACGTTTAAAACATTGGCGACCGCATCCACATCAAGCACAACTGAAGATTGTACTAGCCCTCGGCTTCGTAGATTATATCTACCGCGACCACCGAACCATCCCCCCACCATGTAGAGGATCCCACCTCATAGGGCATGCCTTCAACAACTTTAATGGTTGATGGTAACACCATCATGAGTTATAACTAGCTTTAATTAGTTATAATCAAGTGACAAATGCTCCTACATGATCGCCTAAGAGCCATTATTTCATGCATATCCATTCTGAGAAGAAAACATTAAATTAAGGTTAATTCTACAGTTTTAACATCACATCATGAAAGTAGAGTAACCACAGGGTTCACCAAAGGCTAATCTAAGGTCAAATGAGCATTAAAGTCTAATAAGTGGGTCCACACAGACAAAAACAGAGTTTCACACGTTTCAAGAACCAACACAACATCAAAACCCTAATTTCAAATTCGCTTAAATCACAGAGGTTCTGGTCAGGATAAAATTCATCTAAATCTCCTAAAATTCATAGAAAAATATTCCTTGAGGTTTGGTACCCTTGCTTTGACCATCTAAACCTATTTTAACCTTGAACAAAGTTACAGACAGATTTCTGCCTTAATTGAGGTTTCTACGCAAATTGTCTAGTCAAACTTGGTCAAAACTGAAATTCGACTTCATCATCAAATTCCTTGGGTTTAAATTAGGTTTATATCAAAATTTAGATCCAATCAGAGTCCATCTTGACTTAGTTTGTAATTTAATCCATTTAAATTCTATTTCCCTCAATTAAGTGCCTAACTTTTGAATTATTTGCAAAGAGCCCCCAACTTTGTCAACTTCCTTGCAAATCTACCCCTACCACCATTGGAGGTCAACTGACCTCCCGGTCAACTTTGACCACATCTAAACCTAATCAAATCACCACCAAATCTCACCAAATTGGTGAGATTGGTGTTCACACTACAAGGAATCCATTATGACAGATCTTGGACTCTAATTTGCACCAGAAAGGTTGTGCGAACGTACGAAATTCTTAGGTTCTTTTTTATTCCTAATGAAGCTTAATCAAGCTTCTTTCCTTATCTAGAGCTTGTCAAAGAGCATTATAAAAGTTCTTGAACCTCATACCGTGCTCTTTAGTTCGATTTTGGGCCTCAACTCTTCAAAACTTCCTTCTCCGACCACCTTTGCCGTAGCTCCAACGATGTCTTCTTCCCTGCCTTCCTCGCCAGCTACGACATACCATAGGCAGCATGATCGTCTTCATCTCCTTCCGCTCCTCAACGGACAAATTAGGAGCCTCCAGACCCCCTTCTTCCTTGCTGCTCCATCACCAGAGGTTTCACCTTCTCCGGTGATAAGAGCCCCATCATGGCTTCCAATTACCCCTAATTAATTAGTTTCCCTAGTTAATTAACTAGAAATATGCATATATAAGGGTTAATTATAGAATAAGGGACAGATCAATAAATGACTTAAAAATAAGTTTAAAATGCCTAATTATCAGTCAATTAATATTATTAATAACTTAATTAATAAATGGGATCAAAATACCACTAATTAATTACCCAATTGATATCTTATTTAACTTAAGAACTAAGTATTTAATAACTTAAGTAAGTTAAATAAATTTAATAAATATAAATAAATGGGTCAAAAATGCGAATACATGGCTTTAATATAATATTTAGCTAATTTATAAATATATATATAAAGTTAGAAAAGAAAATAATTTAAATTAATCTTAAAAGCCTCTGTTTGCATTTCGATCCTTGGAATTCATTGCACATGAGTCCTTTTATTTCACTTAGGTCCTTATCTTTTCATGCATTCATGTCCCTGTAAACACAATCTTCATTTCTTCTTCAGTCGCTTGAACGGCCAACGTTTGGCGGTGATGCTACTCTCCGATGACCATCCATCCTCCGTCAGAACACCTTTGCCAAGCTTCCAAAGCTTGCGCTCACCACCCCAACTCCATCCACTGATCCGAATTTGCCCTAAATCCTAATTCGGTCACGGCGTTAACTTCACCGACGTCGGAGACAACGCCGGAGGTTAGGCTGCACTTAGACACAAACCTGTCCGAATTCCTCCCCCTTCACAACCGCCGAACCCTATAAATAGGCCTGAACCCCTATGATTTGAGCTTGATCAGCTCCCTTCCCCTCTCCACCTCACCGTAGCTGGTCAGTAGGTTCTTCCGCAACTCTGACGTCTTCATTCTCCTTCTCGAGCACAGCCGTTGAGGATGCGCTGCCTCTCTCACCTCCTCCACCTCTCTATCGCCCTGCCAACGACGACTGAGCACCCCACAATCCCTCTAATCTCCGCTTCAATCAGCCGGAGCTTCTCTTCTCACCCAATCTAGATTTCGATCCTGTTCTCGCCCTGCCAACAACGAGATCTCTCACCTCCTTCGTCAAGTAAGTAGAGCTAACTCTTAGGAGTAGATTTAGCTAGTTAATTAGGTAGAATTAGGTTAGTTTTGCTTAGTTATAGTAGCTTCTCCTCTGGCTCCGGCGAAGCCAAATCCGACTTCGACAGACTTCTATTCAACTTTCCGAGTACCTGATAATTTTTCTCTCCTCACGATTCACCTACACTTCTTTTCCCTCATTTTTACCAGGTGAATCACCAAGATCACTTCCACATTCACCAGCGACCTCCGCTATCGATGGCGGAGATCACTGAGTTTAGAACACCTCCGTTGAGGCCCTCCATCACCTCGCCGTAATCTAAGGGCCCTGATCTCATACCTAATTAGTTTAATTAACTCGTGGTAAGTAAACACCTAATTCCATTCCAACTTTCGAGCTCTCTGTCAATAGAGAGCCTGAAAGAGTTATTCCACCTAATTAACCCCCCAGAGATCATCGCAAGGTTCTGTTGAGCCTTAGCCCTCACTCAATTGAGTGAGATGACTGACTCTAAGTTCGTGCGAACTCAGAGATTAAGTTCTCTAAATTCCCTGATGAATCCTTAATTCAATCATCAATTGGACAAATTGATGAGCTCCTGAGGTTTGTTTAGTCCTCGAGAAACTTTCCAGACCTGTAATGGTCTGTCTCTTTGCAATTCATTCTATGCCAGTTCAATTTTGGACTCACCAGAGCTCCGATGAACTCCGACGAGTCAATTTTCCACTTCAGCCCTTAATAAGCTCTAAGGAGCTCCAAATTGTCTATTTAGAATGCAAGGATCATGTCTCGATGATTAATTTGTTGTTTTAACATCAGGAGCTCAGTTTAGACATCTGCCTTCTCCAACTCCGGTGGAGTTGAAGGAGCCTGTTCATTAGGGTTTTGACCGTGAATTAAGATCCAAAAGCAAGAGTACAACATGCTAAATTCATCCTAGCTTCTTTTGTACTTTGAGATTCTCTGGTTTGTTCTAACAAACAAACCCCATTTAGAGTTAAAGCGATGAAGCCTGAAGCCCTAGTGACTTTGATCAAAACTATGTTTTGAGGCTCTGAATCAATTTCTGAGGCAGAATAGAGCCGATCAAAGGTGTGAATTTGATCTGAGAGAGTTCAATTTGGAAAGTCAACTCCAAGGTAATGTTGGTCAACTACAGGCCTGATTTAAGGTTTTCATGATCAATTCTTCTGTTTAACGAGATGATATACTCGCTGGGATGATGTAGAGTCCATGAGAGTCAATTGGAAGGTGTTTCATTGATGATTTAGGGCAAGTTATGTTACTGTCCAGTATGGGTTTTTTAGAACCCAATACTGAGTTCTTCAAGTTCTTGGCAAGTTTTGATTGCCAAATCTACCCAAATTGTGTCACAATAACCTACAGAGGTTGTTCAGATCACCTGTTGAGGTTGTTTTCTCTCCGATAGATGAATTGGAGCTCAATTCCAAGCACTTAACACTAGGATTGAGGCTTCCTAGCTTTTGCTGCTTCTTGGAGCTGTTTAGAGCCCCCTTCCTTCCCCTTTAGGAGCGGAAACCTCTCCTGAATCGAGCCTGGACTTCATCTGGAGGTCAGAAGCTCTTCTGCAGGTCAAAAGACCTGGATTCACCTTCTGCAAGCCATGAATGGTTGTGAGAATCCTTGACTTTCGCCCTTCGAATCGAAGGGTCAGATTAGATTTGAACACCAAATTGGTGTTACAATCCTGATTAGCTTTCGATCGAGCCTTTGCTCGATCGGATTGAGTCACTGAGCCGATCAGAATCTTCATCGAAAGATTGGCCTCGAGCTGGGAACATAGTCCCACCTCGGAAAGATGTAGCCGCACACCTTAGTATAATAGAAAAAACTGTATACGACGCTTCGGTCGTCAACACAGGACGCGAAATGAAACGAGCATTGGGCGCGGGTGCGTGCGTTGCACGTGCCTGTGCATGGGTGTGTGCGCCTGTGGGCATGTGCATGGGCCCGTAAGTGGGCGAGTGGGCCTCGAAGGCAAGTTACTATGCATGAACTTGAATTGGAAAATAAACCACCTAAGAATAACTAGGCTCGAACCCAGTAGGATTTGATCCCACCCTCTAGGGGTTGCTATGTATCCCCGACTGGTCTGAGCTTCCAATAAAAAAAAAATAAATTTTTTTATAATTGAAGGTTAAATGAGCTTAACTGCTTGTGAAATTGGTTAAGTGTGGGAACATATATGCACAGGGAAACTTAGAAGAGAGAGAACCTAAGGAGAAAGCTAAGTAAAGAGCATAGAGAGGGTTTGGAAGAGGAAGAAGAAGAGAAAAAGATGAGTAAAGGAAAAGAGAGTGAGAAAGAGAGAGTGACGACAGAGCAGCAATAAAGTATAAAAGAGAAGAAGAAGAAGGGGCTGAAGATTAAATGCTAAAGAAGAAAGGAAATGGAAATATCATACTTCCATTTTTGTAATTAGAAACTCAATCTTTCTTTTTAAGTCGTCCAACATTTATCATTAGATGTTTGATTTGATCTTATATTACAATTTTATGTTCTTTTATTATTGTTTTCAATATCAAATGATGTAAAAGGCAAATATATTCCTTGTATATCATTTTCTTGCCTTAATCTCTTGTAATTAAAAATATTTAATATAATAAACACGTTTACATGATTTTTAATGTTAGATTTCATTTGTAAATGTGTTTCCTTCTAATGGAATATTGCATGCTTTTATTTGAACATCTCTTATGCAAGATTCATGTACTTAAAGTATTTTAATTATAATCTGATTGATTAAGTAGTTAGTAATTTATGCTTAGAAATTAAATGGTGAATTAAGCTTATTATTATACCTCCCAATGAATGACCTGAACTCAACCAGTTAAAAAGAAATAAAAATTTAAAATATTAGGTTAACTTGACCCTATAGTACACTCACGACATTAATTCAAGTTAACCTAAGTTACTTTCTCATGCAATTAATAACCCTAAATAACTTAATTAACCATGTTGAGTATCTACCCGATCATCCGGCGCTGGCCAATCAAAGTAGGCGACATTCCCACCCTTTCGTCCTTTAGCTTAGGTCCTAACCTCTTCCTTTCCTTCTCCTGAATCTCCCTATCTCCTTCTCCCCCTATTTCGACCAACAACTCAACTACTTCCCCATCGTCTTCCTCAGCTCCGACTGTGCTCCAACATGGCCATTCACCCTCCACAAAGCACCACTCGCCACCGCATCACCTCCAAAACCTCTGCCACATCTCCACGACCAAAACCCCTCAAGAAATTGAGTGGATTACACCCTCAAAACCTCCACCGACATCCATCTACTCCGCACACCTTCCTCGACTCTACCAGACCTCCACACACCGTCTCACGCCAAATTAACACCACCATCGCACTCCACGATCATTGACGATGCTTATGGACTATCTAATTGGGGCCTAGAGTCCATACTTGTGTGTTTCAGGTCTCACCATCGCTGTCGTCTTCCCCGGTGTCATCATGCGCCATCCGACCATCGTTGGTCTCATCCCCACTCACAATCAACGCGGAAGCACCTGAAGACACTTCCCAAGGCTTCAATTGGATAGCGGAGCCTCAGCAACTACGTCGATTAGGAAGGTTCACCTCTTATTGTGGGCGAGAAAAAGAGCATGGGACATAGTCCCACATCAGAAGACGAAGAGCAGCTGCAACGACATAAATTGAATTCCTGCCTACTACTATTTGCCCAATACACCGGGGGGTTGGGTCCCCCGCTCACATGCGCACTCCTCGCTCACCTCTCATGCTCGGTGAGCCTGGTCTCCTGCTCGAATCCGCTAACCTACCTGTATACCCGATTAACCCCAGTTCCAAGAGAGAGAAGCGAAGGATTTGTGAGAGGGGGGAGGGTTTTGCTTCACATTGGAACACCTCGGGGCACGTGCTGAAGAAAGAGAGGCTCACACTTAGCCTCTGAGTTGCCCTTCTGTGCTATGGAAAGAAAGGTTTCGTCTTAAGAAGGCTTGAAGAAGAGAAGCCTTTGTGCTTGCTGTGAGGCTATGCTATGAAGGTTGAGTCATCTGATGCACATGGGCGACGTCTGATTGAACTTTGATTCTGATTACTGTGGGAATATTTAAGTACCTAAGTTGATGTGGATTAATTGATTGAGGAATACTGTTGATTTATTTGAATTCTTGGAATATATGCTTAATTAAGAAGAATAATTGGTTATTTAAATCACCATTGTTTTATCTTTCTAATTCTTTTTATCCCCTAATCTTTCAAGATACATTCATTGCACATCTTTTATTGCACTTAATTTACTGTGCTTATTAATTCTGAATCAAGATTCGTGCGTGAATTCCATATATGTTCCCGGTGAACGACCTCAGACTCCAATTAGATTCTGAGTTTATAAATTTAAGTGTTTGTTGTACGATTTAGAAGTGTACTACGACGACCATATTATAAATCTCTTCATTCGCCCTTCAACAAAGGTAAACCCACCAGATTGTCCATGATCCACGCTATGTGGATTTACCACATTGTCAGGTTGCATGTTGCACTGTTTCTCGTTGTCATGCACCACTAGAGCGTTGGAATGCTTCCCCTCTTCCATCAATTCAGTCAATTCAATCACCGAACCACTCTCATCCCCTCCAATCTTTCTCTTCTTTTTTCCTCAAGAATCACCTCCCATGGTCTCATGCACCACCTCCCTCCAATGCATCTCCTCTGTCTCATCATGGCCAGCCTCCCTCTCCCCCATATCCGATCTCCCAATGGCCACCGAATTAACCTGCACCTCCAACCGGAGCAGCCATGAAGTTCCACCACACCTCAAGACGACACGATCTGGAAATCCACCTCCATGTCTCAAGAGCACCTCCACATGCACCATACTCTCATCTCCTTCCACCAGACCGACAACCATGCCCTCCTTAACTGCTCCAAACCCCGCCACAACCTAACCAACAACAGCCAAGGAACGGAGGTGCAACGGTAGTCCCCAGATGGTCATCAACCTGCATCTAATGACGGCCCTCTACAGCGGCCATTCCGGTAGTGTGTCGTCAAAGGGGGAGACCAACCTCCAAAAACCGATAGGTCTCCCAAGATGAAGGTTATGAACTTCAATCTCTCCACATCAGCATCCAACAAGCCAAACACCAATACCCATGTTGCACCAAGTAAGGAAACTTTCCAAAGAGAGGAGGATAGGGCCAGAGAGGTTACCAACTCACGTATCTTCTCAAGCAATGAGGACCCGCACGTGACCTCCCTAATCATAGCACCTCGAAGGATATTCTCTGCTGCCAGTACATCCAATGACATAGGGACGTCCACATCAATCATCGAAGGGGAAGGAAGCAGAGGTGGTTGCCATCCTCCACGCACACCATGTGCCTGAGGATGCCCCCTCCACAACTCATCTTGCATGGCCTCCTCCCTTGCTTGCTCATTAGGGTTTTTCACAAGGGCGGCCACGCTACGATTTTTCCTCTACGCACGACCTTCCCTTGGAACACAACCCCTCAATGCTGGACCGTCGCCTTTACCCTGCACGTATCACGTCGGTGCCCTAAGCCTCCACACAGAAGGCACACCAGCATGTTCCTGTAAACAGCCGCCACATGTCCACGTTCCCGACAGCGAAAGCAAATAACGTCCTCCTAGCTCCTTCCCCGGTAGAGGTCATCCCCCCGCCACCGACCTCCACTCCTCTCACCATCGTCATGCCCTCCCCACGACCAACTTCCTCCCCATTGCCAAAAATCACCCCTTCAAGCGCCTCTTCTCCCCATCCTCTCTCAACATCCCTTATCTCTCCTAAAATCCCATACTTAAATCTTTAGAGTTCGAAAAATATTAATTTAAAATGGTTGCAATTTCCATGCTACAACAACACTCTTATCATTTGACGAATTTCATGCACCACAACCTAAACACATTAAAATTCAAAACATAAATATGAAATATATGAAATAAAAGTGTATAAGAACACATAAGTATCGATGCAAGTTATTCATCTTGAACAAACCAAAATTGAATACATACCAGTACTAGTGGTTGGTACTGGTACCTGTTGCGCCCAGCAAGCTTCTACAGGGGCCAAAGGGTACCGATACTGAGCCTTAGTATCGGAACCGGATGGTACCAGTAGAAATAAAAATTGCACACTGTGTAAGGAAGAAAGAAATGCGCAACCTTATATAGAAAATGGAAGTGGAAACTGATATAAGTAGTTTAGAGAGAAAGAACTATCACCTTGATTGAAGATCTTTACAAAGGAGATGGCTTGAAGAGCTTGTAGAGTAATGGGGCTTTGGGTTCATGAGAAGGCTCTTATGGCTCGCTAGGGTTACAAATAAGTAGGGTTTTTTATCAAGTGAGTCATGTGCAAGTCACATGACTCCCTTAAATAAACTTATTACAAACGTAAGTGGTGATTAAAAAATCAATGCAATCACCAAAGTTGATCAACCATATTGCAAACAATACCTTGAAATTTCCAGTGTAATGGAAATATATCAATTTACCCCATCAATATTTTGAAATTAGGTAAATTGCATATATACCCTCAGAGATTTTAATTATTATAGACAAACATACAATGAGTTTTGGATTTCTTTTAAAGAACAAAGGCCTAATTTTCTTCTTATAAAACAAAATCTCTCAACTGAAAGAGGTTTTGTAAAAGTGTCTGCCAATTGATTTTTCATATCTATAAATTCGAAGTGTATGGCACCTTTAAGTTCATTGCCTCTAAGAAAGTGATGTCTCACATCTATATGCTTGGTATGCAAGTGATGTACCAAATTCATAGAGAGATTGATCGTGCTTGTATTGTCACACATTATCTTTGAACATGCAAATCTCAATCCAAAGTTGGACAAGGTCTGCCTCATCCAAATGACTTGAAAGTAAGCAAGAGAAGTAGCGATATATTCAACTTCAGTCGTGGATAGTGACACGTGTTTGTTTCTTAAAGAACCAAGAACCAAGTGACTCTCCAATAAAATGAAAAGTGTCACTTGTGCTCTTTCGACTTGTTCAACTCCCTACATAATCTGCATCACTATAGTAAGTGAAATCCAGGGTCTGTGCTTTGGGATAAAAGAGACCAAGTTCTCTTGTGCAATTTAGGTATCTAAATCTTCTTTTTAAGGTATTTAAATGAGATTCCTTGGGTTCGAATTAGAATCTTGCACATAAACACGTAACAAAAAATATATCAGGTCTCGAGGCTGTAAGGTAAAGAAGTGAGCCTATCATACCCTAATATTTCTTTTCATCTACTCTCTTACAGGAAGAATCATCACCAAGAGAAGTAGATGGAGGGATTGAAGTCTCTTTTCCATTCACATTTTCAAAGTCAAACTTCTAAAGAATTTCAAGAATGTACTTTGTTTGACAAATGAAAATGCTTGTGTCTAATTGATGGATTCAAAGACCTAAGAACTAAAGTTCACCCACCATGCTCATTTCAAAATCAATTTTCATGGTCCCTTTTCGAAAAAAATAATTTTCATGGTCTTATTGAAATTCAAACACAGGAACTACTTTGTTGATCCAAATATAATATCGTGAACATATATCTAGACCAACAAGATGTCATTACCTTCTTCCTTTATAAAAAGAGTGGAGTCAACGACTCCAATCCGATATCCGTGCTAAAGAGCGAAGGACTAAGTTTATCATACAAGGCCCTGGGAGCTTGTTTAAGCCCGTATAGCGCTTTGTTTAGCTTATATACATGCTCCAAGTATACTGGATCCTTAAACCTAGGAGGCTGACAAACATAAACCTTTTCCTTAATATAGTCATTAAGGAAGGCGCTCCTGACATCCACTTGATACAAATTCAAGCCCTTTTCTCGCAAAAGCAAGTAGCATCTAGATGGACTCCAAGCAAGCTATAGAAGCAAAGGTTTCATCGAAATTGATTCCCTCTTGTTGATCATAGCCTTGAGCTACAAGTCTATCTTTGTTCTTGATTACGATGCCAAATTCATCCACTTCATTTCAGAACACCAACTCGATTCCAATAATGGAATAACCCTTACGAGTGGATACCAAGTCACATACATTATTTCTTGTGAATTGGACTAGATCCTCCTACATTGTTGATAACGGTTAAAACGAGGGTTTTAAAAAGCATTCATTTAATGCATAAAACTGTCAACAATTAAAAGATAATCAGATTTGGGAGTTCAGGTGGAACACATGAAGACAAAGTGTCACGAGTTCGCTTACGTTTTTTTGTTGATTTTCGAATATGTAATTTGTTTTGGACTTTTGAATATGTGAATTAAAATACTAACTAAACTACTATGCTAAAAGTAAATATCAATAGATAGAGAGAGAGAGAGAGAGAGAGAGAGAAAGCAAGGGATAGAGACAAATATATTTTAATTTCGTCGAGGAATGATTAGAAACGAGTTTTTGCTAATACATAAAAACAAAAGCTAACATGAAGAACTAGAACAAATATAAAAAGAGAAAGATATAATAGGATAAGGAGATGATTCAGAGTGGAATCACGGTGATGGAGACTTCTATCAACGACACCAAAGCGAAGTGGATCTGGAGATTTACAGGAAGACGACAAGAACTAGCATGGACCTAGCTATCAAGGGAAGGTAGAGGAAAGATTGGTGGAGGATGGAAGAAGAACTAGATTAAGGGGTTAGATATGGTGTAAGGAGAAGACCTAGGCTATTTTCTACTTAGGAAGGCTTCGAGGTGGTGAAGGAATGTGTGTAGAGAGGCTAGAGAAGAAGATAGAAGAATGGCCCTTGGTGATGGTGGAGGGCTAGTGCTTTTATAAAATAGGTGAATAATTGTAGGTCACAGGATTAGATTTAAGGGCTAGGATTGGTTAACACTTAAGAGTTTGAACTAGGCCACTATATGGACATCTAAGGGTGTAGGATAGAGCTAGGTTGTCCAGCCACTAGAAGCTTCTAGATTAGACTAGAGTGGCCAACCATGTGGGTTAAATGGTGACCCTTGATGTGGTGATGGAGGGTGGATATAGGTCCTAGTAGTTGGTCAATTAAGCTAGGCTTTAGGAGGGGGTTAGGGTTAGGTTTAGGGCTAGCAATCTAGCCCATCAAAGGTTGATCCAAGGGTTGTATTTGAATCATGGTGGCCGACCGCTAAGAGTGTGGATATGGCCTATGGTAGCCAACCACCCGAATTTTTCTTTTCTAAAAATAGTAATGTGGTGAGGGCCCTTAGATGGTAAGTGTAAGGCCTTGATTAAGTGGAGGTTCGATAATAAAAATAGATAATCAATTAAAGGCCATTAGATTAAGGATCAAGGGTAGTATGGAAGTGGATTGAGAGGCTTAGGACAAGGTTAATTGGTGGATAGGTTGTCCTAGTGTAGGAAGGATTAAAAGTATGACATGTGTCCTCTCGTCTCTTCACCTTTCTTCCTTATCTTTATTTTTTTGAGATTGTTTTTATCCTTACTTTATTAGCTCCTCAATCTTACTCCTAGCCACTTCAGCTCCACCTCCTACCCCTGCATTATTCAAAATACATTAATTAGATACTGATTAAATACAAAACATATGTAAGACCTAATTATGCATGAATGATTCAAATGTAATATATATAATCTATATGCATTATGCTTAACTAAGGATTTATCATAAAGTATGCAAGTTATTACTAATAAATATCTATCTATCAAGTGCTACAATCTATGACTCATCCTTTAATGCATCTTCAACTTTCTTAGGTTTAAGTTGAGAGACAAAGGCATTTAGGATAAGATCAACCCTAAGTTGAGATCGTGTTTTTACACCTTAATCAATATCACCAATGATTTCATCTCGAGGGTGATCCTTATGGTGTATCTATTCCTTTGGAATATTATGCACATTCCTTGAATCTTCTTGTCATGCCCCGATAATCCTCCCAACAAATCAAGAGTAGATTACCGAATGTGTAGGTGCTAAGGTCCTAGCTACCAAATGATTCAAGTTATAATTTGTAGTCTAATTAATTAGGTACGTCTTAAGCATTAACAATTATAAATTAATAGTAAGGTCAAAACTTATTGAAAATCTGGCAAAGTTTTGCCAGTTTATTCAATGTTTCCCAAAAACCTATACCTGCACCAAGCACCTGTGCATGCATACCACAATTTAAAGGTACACCCCACAATCAACTCATAGAGCTAAGTAAAAGCAATAGAAGACAAGCAGGCACACCTCGCAACCACAAGAAGTAAAGCACGAAGAACTGCAAAGATAATGCAATAAAATACCAATAACTGGCATAATTTAGCCAAATTCCAGAGATAAATGCTCATTAATAATCATTAAAAGGGCATAATTCAATTATGAGTTGAATTTGAGAAGAAAAAAGAGAAATTGAGTTAATTCTGTTGTTTTAACGAATAATCACAAATGCAGATTAACTAAGGGGCGAATCAGTGTCTAATCTGAGGCCAAATGAACTTAAATTCCCAAGAACTAGACTCAAACTAACTGAATCAGGGTTTTCTGATAATTGAAGATTAATTTAATAAGAAAAACCCTAATTACAACTTCACTTCAATTGAAAAGGTTCTGATGAAAATAAATATAATCTAAACCTCCTAAAAATCATTAAAAAATATTCTATGAGATTTGAAACTTTTACTTTTACAAAAGGAACCCATTTTGACCAAAAACAAAGACCAAGGTGGGAAATTGTTTCGTTTTGAGCTGAAGTGTAAATTACGCAGTCAAACTTCATCAAAACATAAATTTAAAGTCACCATTAGAATTCTTGGGTCTACATTAAATTACCCTAAATTTTGAACCCAATCAGAATCCATCTTAACATAATTTGCATTTTAACCCATTTGTCTCTATTTATTGCATAAACCCCCTTATATTTCAAAAATCCTTGCACTTAAGTCCTCAACTGACGTCATGATGATGTCATGTCAGTCAGCCTCCATCTTCTCCAAACACAACAACGAGCAGTAACAAGGAAACCCACCATTTTGAGAGTTTTGATGGTAGAATTGAACACTTAAATCTCAATCAAATCCCACCAAATTTGGTAGGATTATTCCTGAGATCATCCTCAATCCGTTGAGCAACGTCACAAGATCTGATTTGGACGAAATCGTCGCCAACAAGCCGAGATTCATGGAGCTCAAAGGTACCAAAATCGCAAGCTAAACTTGTGATTCTTGGGTCAATTGACTCGAGATCATGCTCTATATAAAGACCTAAATGTCGCAAACTCCAAGGTGTGCTCAATTGGCCGAAATTTCCCCTTCCTCTTCTTCCTCTCCAGCAAATTGAACGCACCACTGAAGCCTCTTCGTCCACCTTCCTCGCCCTCTGCCACATACAATAGCGAGTCGGTCTCGGGATTAGTCGAGACGAGTCGGTCTCGGGTCTTGTAGGGATTCAGGAACCGGGTCGTAACAAAAGCTCTATGTACAAAACATCAATTCCAATGTGAATCCGCTCCACAAATAGATTAGAGCATTAGAAATAGATTTGGGTTGATTCAAGAGGTAAGTAATGCTTAATCTGGGCAAATTTCAAATCCAAATCTCAACAACAAGGTGCTGAACAACATTGGATTCAGAAAACTACCCAAACTACATAGATTACTAAATCTATAACAAACCTTGATAAAATGAGCTCAAACCAATTCTAACTAATTCGCAAATTAATCAAGAACTTACACCATCTTATAAATATGAGAATTATCTCTTAAATCATAAAAATTGAACTAAGGTTGACCAAAGAAGTTCAAAAGTTGACTTTCAATTAGGAAGTATCTCCGATCAAATTAATTGCCCAGAAAGATTAAAATCAACCTTAGAAAGTGATTGCGCACATCAAATCCAAGTATTGATCACTCTAGAAGTGACTTGTGATCGACGTTTGTTTGTCAGAACATTTTAGAGTTTGATAAGCTCAAGAAAGACTCAAGTCAAGTTCTACATGATCGCTTCTTGCTTCAGAACTTATTTCCAAATTCTAAACCTTAAGAAACATGTCTCTCCAACTCTGCCAAAGTTGGAGAAGACGAAGATCGACCAAAGCATATTCTCATCAAAATGTGAATCTAAACAAGAGGATCTGATCCTAATAGCATAAGAAGATGATCTGGAGATTCACAAGGAGTTTGTTTACTGCTCTAAATCGGGTTTTAGAAATGATACATTGTAGTATAGTCGAAAACAAATAAAATTTATACTCGAATAGAAATCCAAAGTCGAATGCAGGGAGTAATTAGTAAATCAATCTCAAGATCACAATTTCAAGTAAAATATATAATTAATTGCAACCTGAATTGATTCAAGAATGATATATCAAGATCTCAAATATCATTGTGCAAAACATGAAGAGTTAAAATGGTGATTTAAATCACCAATTAACCCTTTGAATTAAGCTTAAATATATCAAATGTATCAACAGTGATAATCAACCAATATTCCACGTCAACTAAGTATCTCAATAATGTAACACTGGCTTAGAACCAACAATAGAGGCAAAGGCCTCTCTTTTCCTTTGAGCCTCAAGGGAAAGGCACAAGCACAGAAGCACAGAGGCAAAGGCCTCTCAAATTCGCTAAGTGTAGAGAGCAGTAGAGGGCAAAACGCCCCCTCCTCTCTCTCTTTCTCTCTCTCTCTCTCTGAATCAGGCAAACCAGATCAGACCCGGGTAGCCGGGTAATCGGACCAAGGCCCAGACCCACACGGTGTGAGTGCGGGCGAGGGTAAGTGCGTGTGGGACCTCACCTCGATGCTCTTGGAGGCAACTGGGGCTGAGGCACAAAATTGATTTATGCGCTGTCGCTGCTTCAGTAACTCACAAGGTAGGACTATTCGACCTGCCTTCATCTCAGCTCAACAACAGATGAAGAAGCTCCTGAATTGAGGATGATGGGGTGGCCGGTTGCCTCAATTGACGACCTGGGGAACTTCCTGGAGTTGAGCCGCAACAGCTGGGAGCATCAACGAGGAAGAACTCAGCTTGAAGACGTTAAACAGAGCTAGAGAAGGTGGTGGTGGCAACGGAGCTCTGGTAGCAACCTGAAATGCAAAACACAGGCTAAACGCCCCAATCAGTATGCTCAGAAGGATCGCCGTGCAAAGGCAAGTTCGTCAGTTGTGGTTGTTTGGTGAGTGCGTGCATATGGAGGGCTGATAGAGTCGAAGAAGGTGTGCGAAGGAGGTGGAGTTCGGTGGGATACTTTGGCGGATGAAAACCCAAATTAGAAGAGGGCTTTTGACAAGTGTGGTGCGGCAGAGCTTATGGAGGTGGCACGGGGTGATTTGGTGGACTATGGAAGCCGGGCGAACTCACCGAAGTTCTGCGGGCCGTGAAGAAGATGAAGTGCAGGAGGGCGGTGTAGTGGTCGTGAGTGACTTGTGTGTAAGTGAAAAGAAAGTAGAGGGAGAGAAGAAGGAATAGAGAGACCTAGAGGGGAAAGAGATAGGCGAAGGGCTCCAGTTGTGGCTGATCAGAGTTGCATTTTGACCCAAGGAATCTGATGGTGAAGTCGGAGTTGTATTTTGACCAAGTTTGACTGGGTAAATTGCGTAGAAACCTAAATTAGGGTAATTGTTTGTCTGAGACTCTATTTTAGGTCAAAATAGGTTCAGATGGTCAAATCAAGGATGTCAATCCCTAGAGAATATTTTTATATGATTTTTAGAATGTTTGGATGAATTTTATCCTGACCAGAACCCCAGTTAATTAAGCAGATCAATTTTCAGGGTTTAAGATGTCCATTAATTCTTGAAATGAGTGAAAACTCGTTTATGTCTGCATGGACCCACTTATTAGACATTAACGACCACATGACCTTTAAGAAATCCTTGACATATCCCGTGGTTATTCTGTATTTGTGATAAAAAGGTACAATTTCAGAAATAACCATGTTTTCATCTTTTCTTCTCAAAATAGAATATTAACCACTTAGGACCTCTGAAGGTTATGTAGGAGCTTTTATTAACTTTATTAGACCAAATTGAGCTAGTTATGACTCATGATGGTGTTTCCATCATACCCCTATGCCTAGCTTTCGCTAGTCCCTTAGCAAAACTTTGTGGACCAAACTAGTTATCTAGGTTGGATGTAACCATCAGGATGCCATACTAAGCCGCATCTCCAGGAAGCAGATCTTAATACCAACAATAGGCCTAGAGGTACTCAAGTACCAGCCCAGATCCAAACCTGACTAGCTTTCGCCTCAGTTTGCCGCAAAGGTTTTTAAAGCCCGCAAGAACTAACCTAAGGTTTGTTGGACCCAGCGGTTAAAACACCCGTGCTTGTAACATGGTTAGCCTAGGTTCAGTTTACCAGTGCATTGTACAAGAGAGAGATGGAAGATTTTTCATTTGTGGAAAGCTTTCTCTCTCTTTTTCTTTTCAT